>CM056056.1:180214989-180814989 GCA_029574335.1 Rana kukunoris
TCTGGTACTTCCTTACATACATAAGGAAGTATTTATTAATGGTAATTAGACTTGAGGGGGGGTAGTCATTCAATGGGAACATTTGGTTGACCCCCCCCCTCCAGTATGAGACCAATATATGAGAAAGACAGGCTGACGTTCAGTTCATCTTGTCACAGAGAATGTACTCCCGGTATTCTCTCTGTATGAGTATGGGGGGGCGCAGGGAGAAATCTGAAATACTCTGTTGGACTTTGTATCATCTGTGGACTTTATTCTGTATTGGAAGTCGGTTGAATTAAACTTTGCGTTCTCTGGAGGGCCTGGTGTGTTGCTGCAGAAACAACTTACTAACATCCTACTAGACACTATAATATAGACTATACATGCTAAATATCTAAAGACTACATTTGGGATGGTATGGGAAGATCCATTAAATGCCTTCTCTGGACATAAGGCTACACTCTGCAGCTGGTTTAACTACTTGAGTCCCCGCATATTGTCAAATGACGGCGGCAAAGGGGATCTGAATATCCCAGCCGCCGTCATTTGACGGCATTGTGTTCTCCGGCCACTAGGGGGCGCGCGCGGGCGCCGTTGGCGCGTTCCCGAGATGCCGACGCGCGTGCCTGGCGGTCGCGATGTCCGTCAGGTACCCGCCGATCGGCAGTTTTAGAGCAGGGACGTGGAGCTCTGTGTGTAAACACAGAGCGCCACGTCCTGTCAGGGAGAGGAGACAGATGCTGTGTCCTTCTTTTAATAGGGACACAGCATTGGTCACCTCCCCAGTCACCCCCCCTCCCCCCACAGTTAGAACACACCCAGGATACACATTTAACCCCTTCCTCACCCCCTAGTGTTAACCCCTTCCAGTCACATTTATACAGTAATTAGTGTGTTTTTATAGCACTGATGGCTGTATAAATGTGAATGTTCCCAAAAATGTGTCAAAAGTGTCCGATGTGTCCGTCGCAATATCGCAGTCCTGACAAAAATCGCAGATCGCCGTATTACTAGTAAAAAAAAAAGAAAAAAAAAATTGTCAGAATTCTATCCCTTATTTTGTAGCCACTTTAACCTTTGCGCAAACCAATTACTATTACGATTTTTTTTTTTACCAAAAATATGTAGAATACATATCGGCCTAAACTGAGAAAAAAAAATTAAAAAAAAAAATGGATTTTTATTATAGCAAAAAGTAAAAAATATTGTGTTTTTTTACAAAATTGTCGCTCTTTTTTGTTTATGGCGCAAAAAATAAAAACCACAGAGGTGATCAAATACCACAAAAAGAAAGCTCTATTTGTGGGGAAAAAGGGACGTCAATTTTGTTTGTGAGGCACGTCGCACGACCGCGCAATTTTAATTTAAAGCGACGCAGTGCAGAAAAGCTGAAATTTCGCCTGGGCAGGAAGGGGGTATATGTGCCCAGTAAGCAAGTGGTTAATACATTTCAGTTCTCAGAGGGAGAACAGAGGAGAAGTTTTTCCTCTGAAAACGGCTGAGATCTGTGTAAAAGTGGGTGGGCTGCCTGTAATCTTGTGAGATATTGTGAGATTACAGTGCAGCCGAGTTCAAAAGGTGAAACTAAAGTTTAAAAGAACATGTAATTACATGTTTTCAGACGTGTGATAGCTATAATTATATATCCTGTATACACACGTGTGTGTGTGTATATATATATATATATATATAATATATTGTACAGGATGCCAGGGTTGGGTCCTGGACGGGTGCTATACAGCACCACTATTTGGGCTATGGTCCCTTTTAACCACTTGCTTACTGGGCACATACACCCCCCTCCTGCCCAGGTGAAATTTCAGCTTCCGGCACTGTGTCGCTTTAACTGACAATTGCGCGGTCGTGCGACGTGGCTCCCAAACAAAATTGACATCCTTTTTTTTTCCCCACAAGTAGAGCTTTCTTTTGGTGGTATTTGATCGCCTGTGCGGTTTTTATTTTTTGCGCTATAAAAAAAAAAGAGCGACAATTTTGAAAAAAAAATACAATATTTTTTACTCGTTGCTATAATAAATATTCCAATTTAAAAAAAATATTTTTGTAAAAAAAAAAAAAAAAAAAACCACAATAAGCGACTGGTTTGCGCAAAAGTTATAGTGCTTACAAAATAGGGGACATAATTAATCTTTTTTTTTTTTTTTTTTTTTATGGTGGCGATCTGCGATTTTTATTGGGACTGGCGGACACTTTTGACACATTTTTGGAGCCATTCACATTTATACTGCGATCGGTGCTATAAATATGCACTAATTACTGTATAAATGTGACTGGCATTGAAGGGGTTAACACTAGGGGGTGAGGAAGGGGTTAAATGTATTCCCTGCATAGTGTTCTAACTGTGGGGGGAGGGGGGTGATTGGGGAGGTGACCGATCTGTGTCCCTATGTACAAGGAACACAGATCGGTCTCCTCTCCAGACAGGACGTTGTCTCTGTGTAAAACGGCAATGAGAGATGATCTATGAGATCATCTCTCATTCGCCGCACAGATCGCATCGCAAGCGACCTGTGATTGGCTCTGGAGCGTGCGCGGGGAACGTGCTGCTGACATGCCATCAATTGACAGCTTGTTGGCAATTTAGATCCACGCTGAAGCCGTCATTCGACTATAGTGCGCATCTCAATCGGTTAAATAGCGGTGAGAATGTTCAGGGGGTCACCCAAAGTGGGTGAAGGATTCCAGGCCAGCGTTAATCCCGAGAGGACTGGCTCGCAGTTTCCTCTGTCTTAAGCGGAGTTCCACCCAAAATTGGAACTTCCGCTTATCCCACTCCTCACCCTCTTACATGCCACATTTGGCATGTAATTTTTTTTGGGGGGGGGGAGTGGGGGCTTCAGGAGGAATGGGACTTCCTGTCCCACTTCCTGCTTCCGCCGAGGGGCTGGTTAGGCGATTAAGCTTAATCGCCTACAGCAGCCCCTCCCTGTAGGCAATCGCATGGGACACATGACAGGTTCCACGCGATCGCCTGTCCAATCATCGGCGGGCCGCGCATGCGCAGTGCCGCTCGCGCATGCGCAGTGGGTGCCCGGCCGTGAAGCCGAAGGCTGTCACGGCCAGGTGCCCACAGTTGTGATGAGGACGCCGGCCGGGGAGGGGGGGTAAGGAGCGGAGCCCCGGTCGGCGCGTCGCTGGAACGCTGGAGCAGGTAAGTGTCTGTTTATTAAAAGCCAGCAGCTACACTTTTTGTAGCTGCTGACTTTTAATAAACACAATTTTTGGCTGGAACTCCCCTTTAATAGAGTAGTTTGGGACCTGGAACGGTTTTAAGCACTTAATCCCCGCTGAGCTATAGCCCCCAAGTGTTATATATATATATATATATAATAATATTTTGTGTGTGTGTGTGTATATATATATATATGCGCGCGCACGCACACCTATATTTTTTTTTGTTGTTAACCACTTGCTTACAGGGCACATATACCCCCTTCCTGCCCAGGCGAAATTTCAGCTTTTCTGCACTGTCACGTTTTGAATGACAACTGCGCCAAAAAGGACGCCAATTTTGTTTGGGAGCCACGTCACACGACCGCGCAATTGTCATTCAAAACGTGGCTCCCAAACAAAATTGGCGTCCTTTTTTTCCCAGAAATAGAGCTTTCTTTTGGTGGTATTTGATCACCTCTGCGATTTTTTTTTTTTTTGCTATAAACAAAAATAGAGCGACAATTTTGAAAAAAAAAAAAAAAAAACACAATGGGCCAGATTCTGGTAAAATTGCCGCTGGCGTAGCGTAAGCCATTTACACTACGCCGCCGCAATTTAACAGAGCAAGTGCCGTATTCCAAAAGCACTTGCTCCGTAAATTGCGGCGGCGTAGTGTAAATGGCTCTGCGTATCCCCGCGTAATTCAAAGGGGGCGGCTTGTATTTAAATTAAGCGCGCCCCCGCGTCGATCAAACTGTGCATGACCGTACTCACGTCGGAAAAAGTGAATGAAACCGACGTGAGCGTCGTTTACGTAAATCCCTATTCGCGAACGACTTAGTAAAACAACGTAACCGACGGAAAAAGACGACGCTGACCCGACGCCATACTTAACATGGCAACGACGGAACTTCGTAAACCTACCCCTCATATAGCAGGGGTAGCCTTATGCGTACGGAAACAACATAAACTACGACGGGGCGGCGTAAAAACGTTCGGGAATCGTCGGATTAGGCTCATTTGCATAGGCAAATGAGAAATCAACGTACAGGCCACCTAGCGGCCAGCGATGTCATTACATCTACGATCCGACGGTGTAATTGTTTTACATCTGTCGGATCTTCACTGTATCTATGCGTAAGTGATTCTAGGAATCACACGCATAGATACACCGTCGTATCTCTTTTTTTTTTTTACTGGGTATCTCTTTTGAGAATCTGGCCCAATATTTTTACTTTTTGCTATAATAAATATCCCATTTTTATCTACTGCAAATTGTTCATTTTTATGTTACTCACTAATACAATTTAAAAAAAAGGGTTTTACAAGATCGAGGCTCCCTTTTTGTTTCTTTACATGTGAATGTGGTTACCATCATTGGACAATTGAAATGAGGATATGACCCATACCAGGCTGTAGGTATCCTGTTAAGCCCAGCAGCTTGTGTCACCATATATGCGACCTGAGGCCCCCTGTAATTTAGGGACCATCAGGATCTGGTAAGCAGACCTGTGTGCTCTTTCGGTGGAGGCTCTTTTCGGTTGGATTGTCACCCATTATCGATACCATATATAATCACATCATTCAGGACTCTCTCACACGGGTGGAGGATGATTTGTTTTGTTTCTTTTCTGACACAGATATGACTTTTTTCCTTTGTTCTTTTTTTGATCTATGAGCCTTATTTTTAGGAAGCAATTCGGCTTAGGGCCCTTTCACACGTCCGTTCAGTTCGTCCATTTTTTGGACGTCCGTTAACGGACCTCAATGCTTCCCTATGGGTTAGCGTCCGTTAGCGGATGAGCATCCGCTAACGTCCGTTAACATCCGTCTGCGGTAAGCTCCGTTTTTTTGGACGGAAGAAAACCCTATTTTTCTTCCGTCAAAAAAACGGAACGGACGAAAAACGGACGTTAGCGGATGATCCGTTTACCATCCGATCCGCTAACGTCAGTTTTTCATCAAAATATGTAAAAAATAAAAAAAGTTCTAAAAATAAAAAAACGGATGAAAAAACGGATGAAAAAACGGATGAAAAACGGAACGGAAACTGATGTAAACGGACGAAAAACGGATGGAAAAACGGATCAACTGAAGGGGGTAAAAACTGATCTAAAAAACTGAACGGACGTGTGAAAGAGCCCTTAATACCATTTTGAGGACTATGGGCCAGATTCAGGTACACGTAAAATTTGCGCAGCGTATTCAAAATACTCTACGCTGCCGTATTTTACCAGGCTCTACATCGAATTCTGGTAGACTTTTTGCCCGTACGGTACGGCGGTGTAGTGTATTTCTCGCCGCGGAATCGAAATACACGATTAGGGGGCGTGAAGCATTTAAATTAGGCGCGTCCCCGCGGCGATCGAACTGCGCATGCTCCGTTCAGAAATTTCCCGCCGTGCATTGCGCGAAATAACGTCGTTACGTCATTTTTTTTTTTGAGTAGCGTCATTTACGAACATTCCTATTCCCGGACGACTTACGTAAAAAATAATAAAAGACGTCGAAAAACGTTGAATTTCGACGCGGGAACGACGGCCATACTTAACATGGGCTGTCTAATATTAGACCAGATAAAAGCTGGGGTATAACTTTACGCGGCAAAAAGAAGACTAAAGATGCCGTAAGAGATTGCGATTGAAGATCGTAACTTCGTGGATCGTCGGCAAAAGCTCATTAGCATACCCCGACGCGGAAAACGACGGGAAGACTACCCAGCGGCCGCAATTTTATTGCAGCGTAGATCCAAAGGCGTACTAACACGTAAGACAGTAGAATTGAAGCCGCAGCCGTCTATTCATGGTTTGAGGTTTCAGAGTAGTGAAAAAACGCGCCTAATTTGAAAGTACTCCAGTCTAACGCGAGTTACACAGGAGTAAGGGCTCTGTGAATCTGGCCCAATATTTTTTTCACTAAACACGTGATCTATGGACTTTCTTTTTGGTCAGATGAGCAATGGTTGTTTTTTTTCACTAACATATGAGGACTATTTATTTTTCAGTTATTAATTTATTTGTTTTTTTGGCTGTATTCATTTTCACTGATTTGTATATGCACACGATGTTTATGAGGTTTCAGCGCGATTCTTTCCTTTTCCAACATATATGACTCCTGAATACAAGATTCCAACAATTCTTCTAACATTTATTGTAAAATTGTTTCTCAGCAGATGACCATAATGTCCGGAATACGTCTGAGGAATCTTCTGATAAATCACATACCGGGACTCTAAGATCTCACAGTAGAAATACTTTAATAGATCCGTCTATTCCCGAGGAATCTTCTTCAGGGCAGGAAGGAGATCACACAGAAGAGAGTTCATTGTCATGTTCAGTGTGTGGGAAACTTTTCACAAAAAAGAGAGACCTTCTTAAACACAAGAAATGCCACACAGCTAAGCGTCTCTATTCATGTTCAGATTGCGGGAAGTGTTTCACTCTGAAAAACAATCTTAGTAGACACAAGAAGCTTCACACTGGGGAACACCCCCATTCATGTTCAGAGTGCGGGAAGTGTTTCACTAGTAAACAAAACCTTCTTGCACACCAGTACCTTCATACAGGTGAACGTCCCTTCTCATGTTTAGAGTGTGGGAAATGTTACACTAAGAAAGCAAACCTTCTTAGACACAAAAGAAGTCACACAGGTGCCTTTTCATGCTCAGAATGTGGGAAATGTTTCACTGACAGCCAAAGTCTTCTTACACACCAGTACAGTCACACGGGTGAGCGTCCCTTCTCATGTTCAGAGTGCGGGAAATGTTACACTGAGAAAAAAAAACTTTGTATACATAAAAGAAGCCACACAGGTGAGCATCCTTATTCATGTTCAGAGTGCGGGAAAGGTTTCAATCAGAAAAATACTCTTATTATACACCAGAACACTCACACGGGTGTGCGACCCTATTCATGTTCAGAGTGTGGGAAAGGTTTCAATGATAAACGTAGTCTTATTGCACACCAGGCAAGTCACACGGGTGACCAACCTTATTCATGTTCAGAGTGCGGGAAATGTTTCACTTGGAAACAAGATCTTACTAGACACCAGAAGCTTCATACGGGGGAGCGTCCCTATTCATGTTCTGAGTGCGGGAAAAGTTTTATTGTGAAAGCAAAACTTCTTGTGCACCAGAGAGATCACACAGGTGAGCGTCCTTATGCATGCTCAGAGTGTGGGAAATGTTTTAAATGGAAGTATTCATTTGATACACACCAGAAGCTTCACATGGGTGAGCGTCCTTATTCATGTTCAGAGTGTGGGAAATCTTTCTCACATAAAGGACCCCTTGTGCTACATCAGAGAATTCACACAGATGAGCATCCTTATTCATGTTCAGAGTGTGAGAAATCTTTCATGTCAAAAGGAAGCCTTGTGCAACACCAGAGAATTCACACGGGTGAGGGTCATTCATGTTCAGAGTGTGGGAAATCTTTCATAACGAAAGGTGGCCTTGTGTATCACCAGAGAACTCACACAGGTGAGCGTCCTTATTCATGCTTAGAGTGCGGAAAATCTTTGATTGGGAAAGGCGACCTTACTAAACACCAGAGAAGTCACACGGGTGAGCATTCATGTTCAGAGTGCGGGAAATCATTCACGTCAAAAGGACACCTTGTTAGACACCAGAGAGTTCACAAGAGATAACAACCTTTCTCATGATCATAGTGGTGTGTTGGGGGAGGGGCGGAATATATTGAATGTTTTTCAGGTTCGGTTTGATAGATCTGAGTCTGCAGGGATTGAATTCTAGTAATATGATCCAGATGACTCGGTCCCGCACTCACAGAGACCGCACCATACAACTAAACTGTGCTAATACATGGCCAGATATGACAATACATGGACAACACTTCTTATTGGTCGATGTCGGTTTCTGTACATTTTTGTTCTTTTCATGTTTCATTGTAGAAGCCGGCTTCTCATTGGTCCAACAAATCATTTTTTGTTTATTATCTTCAATTATAAAGATTTAGATTCTTCGTTTTTTTGTTTAACCACTTGAAGACCCCAATGTTAAATCCCATTCTTAGTTATTCTTATAAAATAATTGCAAATAAATAATCTTTCTTCATAAATGTATTCTTCTACATTTCTTTGGTAAAATAACAAATAATTGTATATTTTCTACTCTGTGTGAAAGTTATAAAATCTTCAAACTATGGTGTATACATTTGAAAACAAATCAATCCTGATGTTCTGATGGCCTATCTCAATTCTTGAGGCCCTAAAGTAGACAGTCCAAGGTATTTAGTAAGAGGCATGCAGAGTTTTTTGATGTTGTACGGTTTTGCCACAATCCTTTTGAAAAATAAAGAAAATAAGAAATGAAATAAAATCAGATTTTTTTTTTTAACAAGTTATTTCTCACACACAGCTCGGGTATACTTACATCAAAGCACTTTCTTCTACTCCTTCCAAGCATTAGGATACCACAAGTGTGAGACTTTTTATATGTCTAGATGCATAGAGGGGTCCAAAATCCAAGGAGCACCTTCAGGCTTTCAAAGTGCATAAATGTTGCAGCTGACTTCCTATCACATTTCTTGAGGAATTCAGTGCCAGGATAAGAGAAACACCCACACAATGACCCCATTTTGGAGAGTAAACACCCCAAGGTATCTTTTTAAGAGGCATGATGAGTCTTTTGAGGGTTTTGAAAATACAGGAAGAAAAATGTATATATTTTTTTTTCCACATCAAAACACTTTCTTCTACTCCTTCAAAACACTGCCCTGGATTTGTTTGTTTTTGTTCTGTGTGTCTATTTCTACTTCACAGAAACATGAAGCCAGTTCAAAAGTGAAACTAATAACAAAAGTGACCTGGGGAATGCCCAGGGAATAACCAAGCCTACTTACCCACCAGCTTGCAAAACAACCAATTAACCTGTCTAACAGTATGCATTAAAAACAGGGGTTTTGTTCGCACGCATTTTGCAAACACATGCATGAGCCACAGAGCCGCGCCAAGGCACCCCTCAATCTGTGGTCCTAACACTAAACAAATATTTTTTTTCCCTTAGTGACCCTTTAAACTGGTCTGGGGACAATGGGACTCAAGCTGGTGATCAGGAACACTTGCTGGCTGCACTGGTCTGGTTACAGTAGGACTGGTGTAAAGGAGATTGGGAACACTGTTACTGGCTTACACTGGGACGCGTGAAGCATTGATCAGAATGATGATGTTGGTGCCTTACACTGGTCTGGTAACACTGGGACTGATTTGGCAAGTGATCAGAAACCGTGTGATTGGCTTACACTGCTCTGGTGGCTTTGGAACTCATGTGGTGGCAATCTAGAACACTGTTGCTGGCTGACACTGGTCAGGTGACACTGGGACTGCTGTGGGAGTGATCAGGAAACTTATGGCTGCACTCATCTGGTGACAGTAGGACTTGTGTAGGGGTGATCGGGAACACTGTTATTGGTTTGCACTAGTGTAGTGTAGGGACATTGTCATGCGGTGGCAGCAATCAGTAACACTTTTGCCTGGTGATTTTGTACTGGGATGGCTAGCAATAAGTGACACTGTTGCTGGTTGCAATGGTATGGTGATACTGTACTGAAGTTGGGAGTGATCAGGGACATTGGTTGGCTGCTCTGGTGACATTGTACTGTGCTTATAGTGTCACCTACATTCAGCTTTTGTTCACATTTATGATAGCTGTGATTGGTCACAGTGATCACATGGGACAGGCCAAATGTAATTGATCCTGTACCCTGCTCTTTGATCTGCCATGTCTGATGGGCTCAGTGATCTGCACACTCCAGAGGGCGTACATGAGCAGCACAAAGGGGAGGCCATTCTTATACAGCCCCCAACCTTTCAGGAGCCAGCCGTCTTGTGTTTTTTATCCAACGGCTACTGTATATGGCAAATAGTTAGGCACCAAAACTGATGAACAATCCAGGAAGCAGCTTTCAAAGTATTTAAAGCGGAGCTCCACCCTAATATATATATTTTTTTTAAAAATCTGAAAAAAATAAATAAAAATGAAATGGAAAAAATAAATAAAAAATACTCACCCTAAATAGGCTGTTGCTATGCAGAAGTCCCGAATCTGCCCTCACGATCCGCGGTGCTGTTTTCTTCCTCCTCCTCTTCTCGGTGTCTTCTTGTGAATGGGCCGCGCTGCATTCTGGGAACTGTGTGTATCCCAGAAAGCAGCCAGACCATTCACAAAGCGCCGCGTCGCTCGCACATGCGCAGTAGGAAACGGGCAGTGAAGCCGCACGGCTTCACTGCCTGTTTCCCTGACTGTGGATGGCGGTGCCGGGATCGAGGATCGGCATCGGCGGGGGCCCTCAGCGCGGGCGCCTAGGACAGGTAAGTGTCCTTATTCAAAGTCAGCAGCTACACTGTTAGTAGCTGCCGACTTTGAAAAAAAAAATAAAAAAAAACGCGGGTGGGTGGAGCTCCGCTTTAAAAACACAGGCTGCATTTTTTTTCTCCACAAGGTGCTGATCTCTATTTTCAGTGCAACGCAAAGACAGGAATTGATAGAAGACAGGAAGTGATTTCAACTATAGATGGGCAGTTCCTAGAGCAGGGTGACCAGACATCCCCTGTTTCTGGGGACAGTCCCCGGATTGAGGACACTGTCCCCAGACCAGGTCTGTCCCCGGTTTTGTCCCTGGATTGGATTTGAACAGGTGCTCCACCACTCCTACTAGCTTAGGGGTGTATTTTTTCTATTATCTGTGCCCCTTTCTGATGATCATGTGCTGGTCGGAGCGGAGGGAATATTTCTTCAGTTTCTGGCGCCTGCCCATCCAGCTCTTCCATCGCATGTTCTTCTGCCTTGGCTCAAGTTCCGGCAAGCCGCCTGCCTGTTTATCTCCTTGCCCTCCCTGGCAGAGTGATCTTCCTCCACTCCCCACTCAGTAGTAGCCGAGGCCCGAAGAGTAATGCCACGTACACACGACGGGAAATTCCGACAACAAAAACCGTGGATTTTTTTTTTTTCATTGAAAAGTTGGCTGAAACTTGTGTTGCATACACACATGACAAAAATGTTGTCGCAAATTCTGACCATCAAGTACACGGTGACGTACAACACGACGACGAGCCCAGAAGTTCAATGATTCCGAGCATGCGTCGAATTGATTACGAGCATGCGTAGGATTTTGGTGCGTCGGAATTGCATACAGACGATCCGAATTTCTGACAAGAAACTTTTGTTGTTGGAAAATTTGAGAATCAGCTCTCAAACATTTGTTACTGGAAATCCCGACAGCAAATGTCCGATGGAGCCTACACACGGTCAGAATTTCCAAAAAAAAGCTCACATCGAACATTTGTTGTTGGAATTTCCAATTGTGTGTATGCGGCATAAGACTTGACAGGCTGTGAGGCGGGCGGCGGTGGTGATGGGCAGTAAAAAAATATGTCCCCGGATTTCATTTTAAAAATCTGGTCACCCTATCCTAGAGATAAGACAGTTTGCAGGAAGCAGAGAAGGATATCCTTGCAATCAGCAGCAGAGGAGGTAATACAAATTATTTTATATTTATACCCAGTAACCCCCCACGTCATGTCTGTCCTCTTCCATCTCCAAAAGATACTCCTATACAGACGTATATCTAGAGTATTATAATATGTACACAGAGCCTCTGGTTTATAGACCGGATACATCCTAAATATAGAGCCATTTATCCAACTGTCCATCCAGAGCCTCTGGTTTATAGACCAGATACATCCTAAATATAGAACCATCTATCCAACTGTCCATCCAGAGCCTCTGGTTTATAGACCAGATACATCCTAAATATAGAGCCATTTATCCAACTGTCCATCCAGAGCCTCTGGTTTATAGACCAGATCCATCCTAAATATAGAACCATTTATCCAACTGTCCATCCAGAGCCTCTGGTTTATAGACCAGATACATACTAAATATAGAACCATTTATCCAACTGTCCATCCAGAGCCTCTGGTTTATAGACCGGATACATCCTAAATATAGAACCATTTATCCAACTGTCCATCCAAAGCCTCTGGTTTATAGACCAGATACATCCTAAATATAGAGCTATTTATCCAACTGTCCATCCAGAGCCTCTGGTTTATAGACCAGATACATCCTAAATATAGAGCCATTTATCCAACTGTCCATCCAGAGCCTCTGGTTTATAGACCAGATACATCCTAAATATAGAGCCATTTATCCAACTGTCCATCCAGAGCCTCTGGTTTATAGACCGGATACATCCTAAATATAGAACCATTTATCCAACTGTCCATCCAGAGCCTCTGGTTTATAGACCGGATACATCCTAAATATAGAGCCATTTATCCAACTGTCCATCCAGAGCCTCTGGTTTATAGACCTGATACATCCTAAATATAGAACCATTTATCCAACTATCCATCCAGAGCCTCTGGTTTATAGACCAGATACATCCTAAATATAAAACTTTTTCCAACTGTCTGCTGAACAGTAAGTTTTGCCAATTAGCACTGTCAGGGCCCTCTGATTGGACAAAGTGATGGTTACTTTATCCAATCAAGTACTCATGGTCCAACCCCACACTATAAAAGCTAACTTCGGGGAGGGTGCGGTGGCCTCGCTCGACGCAGAGAAGGCCTTTGACTCTGTGGAGTGGGGCTTCCTGTGGCAGGTGATGGACAAATTCGGATTTGGTTCCAAGTTTGTTCACTGGATCAAGCTGCTGTATGAATTACCGGTGGCCAGGGTTTGCACTGGGGGCGTTGTCTCCCCCCCTTATTCCGCTTGTGTAGGGGGACGAGACAGGGCTGCCCACTGTCTCTAGGGCTATTTGCCCTGGCCATCGAACCCATGGCTGTGCTTATCCGCTCTGCGACTGAGGTGAAGGGACTTGAGGTGGGGCCATTGACAGAACGCGTGTCACTTTACGTGGATGATACCCTTCTTTATCTCGGGGACGATTCCCAGTCCCTGGTGGCGGCCCTCAAGATCATTGACAGGTTTAGTAGCTTTTCGGGAGTTCGAATCAATTGGAACAAGTCCAGCTTGTTCTGCCTGTCTGACCCTGCTCCCCCTGCGCCAAACCTGACCCCCCTGAGCAGAGTCTCTAAGTTTTGTTACCTCGGGATTGAAATCTGCGGCGACTTAACGCAATTTCTAGCAAACAACCTATACCCGGTGCTGCAAAATCTAATTGCGAAATGCCAAGCCTGGAGATCGCTCCCCTTGACACCAGTGGGGAGAGTGAACCTGTTGAAGATGGTGTTTCTCCCTAAATTCTTATACGTATTTCGGAACACCCCAGTCCCCATCCCCGCCTCCTTCTTTCGCAGACTGGACAGCATAGTCTCCTCATTTGTCTGGGGTGGAGGGGCTCCTAGGATAGCACAACACAAGCTTCAACTCCCTCTGTCCTCCGGTGAGTTGGCTCTGCCTTGCTTCAAAAAATACTACTGGGCGGCAGTCAATCCAGGTCTAACCCTGCAGTAAATCTTGAAGCTGCTATTGTAGGCTCTCACTCTGCACTCAGTGACCTGGTATATAGGGGGCCTAGAGCTGTCCCACAGGTAACTCTCCCGATGCGTACTACGATTCAGGTTTGGGAGAAGGTCACGGCAGCTGTTGCCACGTCTGACTCCGTCTCCCCTCATACCCCATTGTAGGGTAACCCTAAACTCTCACATTTCAGGTCTGTCCCGGATCCTAACGTCTGGGCCAGGTTTGGGATTGTAAAACGACTGCATGTTATGCCGGCAGGGACATTACTTCCTTTTCCCGAGTTGCGTGAGAAGTTTCAGCTACCTTCGTGGATGCTGTTTAGATACTTACAGCTAAAGCATGCTGCACAAGCACAATTCCCCAGGATGACTTTAGTTGAGCCCCACAGGGTCGAGAGATTTCTTACTTCCCGTGGGGTGGATAGACTAGTATCCTCTGTTTATCTCCGCCTTACCTGTATGGAATCAGGAGATCAGTCCCCCCTCTATAGGGTTTGGAAGGCGGACATTCTGGACTTATCGGAGGAAGACTGGGAATTGGCTCTAGCGCAGTTCATACCAACTGTTATCTCTGCTAGGGATAGGTTTATCCAACTAAAATTTCTGCATAGGGCCTATTACACCCCCCAAAGACTTGCTCGGATATACCGGACGCAGTCAGATCAATGCCCTAAATGTCAACAAGCGGTGGGTACGTTCTACCATGTCACTTGGGCCTGTCCTGTCATCCAGGTCTACTGGGGAGAGGTGGTGGCGGAGATTTGGGCCGCCGCTAAACTCCCGTTGTCGCTGGATCCCAGGGTCCTTCTTTTGGGTGCCACGGAGCTGGTGACACACTCTACCCATATGGGACTGATGCTGTTTTACCTATGCTTCTATGCTAGGAAGACGTTACTGCGACAGTGGAAGCTGACGACTCCCCCCACGGTGACTCAATGGCGCGGCATGGTTGACTCGGTGTTGCCACTATACAAGCTGACGTATATGAGTCTTAAATGCCCCCAAAAATTTGACAAAGTTTGGAATGCGTGGGTAACTGCTAGATCGCTCACTGATTAAGTTCTCTGAGAGACTCCCTTCCCCTTCCCTGTTGAGGATGCTACACCCCAATCTGGATCTGAACTGTGTTTTAGATGTGCCTGAATTATCCGGCTACCCATTTGAGACCCTCTAGGGTCTAGCTTCATGCATGGTCCTGTGTATTCCCTGGTAGCCATTTGACGTGCATTTCTTTTTTTTTTTTTATTGTGCTACAACGTTACTGTACCATGGTTTGATTTCATTTTGTGTTTCTTTTCATTTTCTGTTTTCTAGTTTTGTTTGTCCTTTTTTTGGCAGTCGGAATGTCACTTTTAAGTTGCTGGGAGGAACGGGTCTCATTACAGACCTGGCTCGGGCCTCTGCCACATGCCTAGTACTTCAATACTCAAGAGAACAATTCGGATTGAGCGAATCCTCCCAGTAAATGCAATGAAAGGGGTCACCGGTTGACAGCTGACATGTACCTGTCAATTCCGGTAACCAGATCCCCGATGGTTCGTTCAAGCCCTTTTGGTAAGGTGACCAGATTTTTAAAATGAAATCCGGGGACATTTTTTATTTTATTTTTATTATTGGCAAATAGTAAACTATTTTATAAGCATATTTTCCTCAAATGAGATATGCAGTGTATGTGGTGTGTGTTTAAGGAATGATTGTATGATATACAAGTTATTATTATGTGGCACTCCATATACAGATGTCAGTGTTATACATAGTAAATAGTAGTCACTAAGTGCTATTCACAATATATATACCACTGATCTCTGTACACAGAATGCTAATATCTCTGACACTGATATCTGTCATATCTGTACACTAAGGTGACCAGATTTTTAAAATGAAATCCGGGGACATATTTTTTCTTTACTAGTAATGGCGGCAATCAGCGACTCTCTGCCGGTCGCCGCCCGTCCGCCTTACAGCCTCTCAAGTCTTAATCTTCGGGCCCCGGCTACTACTGGACGGGGAGTGGAGGAAGATCACTCCTCCAGGGAAGGCAAGGAGATCAGCATGTGGCTGGCCCGGATTAGAGCCAAGGCAGAAGAACATGTGAGCGAAGCTGAATGGGCATGCACCCGAAACTGAAGAAATATTCCCTCCGCTCCGACCAGCACATGATCATCAGAAAGGGGCACAGATAATGGGAAAAATACAACCCCTTTATGCTAGTAGGCGCGGCGGAGCGGGGGGGGGGTGTGATTCAAAATGTTTTATTTTAATTCTGCACTGACTGTCTTTGAAATTGCCCCTGCCCCCTATTAAATCCAATCTGGGGACAAAACCAGGGACAGACTTGGTCCGGGGGCAGTGTCCTCAATCAGGGGACTGTCCCCTGAAACTGGGGATGTCTGGTCACCCTACCTTTTGGACAACCTGCCTCTGGGTTCTCCTCAAGCCGATTCCCCACAGAACGGCACACAGCCTGGTATCTTTTCAGAAAATTTGGGGACCCAGTAAGTCTCTGGGGCCCCCATCAACATCTGGATGGGTCTCCATGGAGCAGGCAGCTCTGGCTAGGTGGGCCATGCGGGCGGGGTCTGTGGATGCGCGCACCTGGAACGTAGACCCCGCGCAGAAAAGAAGAACTGACCCCGAACACGCAGCAGCTGCCACAGACATACCCCTCCCCAGCATGCCCAGCGAGGGAAAAAATCCTCTAATTGGCTGCTGGGGAAAAGTGGCTCTGTCAGAACCCCTCTAGCGCCAACTGTCGCCCAGGGGTGCGATCGCATCCCTGGGTCGCAGACTGACCTACATTACGGTTCTAAAATAGCAACAGCCTGCAATTTGACACATTTTGAATGAGAGCAAATAACTCTCCCATTCGCCCACTAACTGTGGCGAAGTGCCCATACTGAAAGTAAGGGGGCGCTACAGGTGTAACAAGATGCCCGCTTGCCCCTTCTCTGTGTTTCGTTGTGGAGGAGTGCGGGGTGTAGCAAGATGGCGGAGTCGAAATGTCACTTCTGTTACCAATTCTGACGGGTCACCTTATCTGACGGAAACACCAGCTATAACGTCTTGTCTCTACTTCCTCACAACTCCCCTTTCACCCGGAACTTCCTGTTTATACCTACGCATCACTTCCTGTCTCTACAAGGTGGTCTGGCTGCAGAGTGGAGCTCCACTGATTAAAGGAAGCATGTGTCCTCCACTCCACTTTTTTCCCCTGAACTTTATTGTGAATCTCTGCAGCCAGACGCCTCTCCCAGCTGCAGAGATTCACAATAAAGTTCAGTAAAAAAAAAAAAAAAAAAAGAGCAAGTGGAGTGGAAGGCACATTCTTCCTGTCATCAATGGAGCTCCACTCTGCAGCCAGACCCCTCTCTAAGAAACACAGGAAGTATGGGCGAAGGATGGTCTAGATATAGGATACATTCACTCTGTACTCTGAGAAGCCTCACATGATGCAGTTCTAACACGACAACAACATCATATATTGTGTGCGGATCACTCTGATAGGAACTGATGAAAGATAAGCACAGATCGTTGTATAACGTACAATATCCAAGGTGAAACGAGGAGGAAATAGAGAGCACATACCACTGGAACGCACAAAGAGGGTATTAAGATTCATTTTCTATTTACACCAATCCCCCCCCCCCCCCCCGTCATGTCCGTTCTCTTCCTCCATAGTCACTGTGATGTATTTTTCTCCAACATCCACTACTATACACACCTAAAATACTGTTTTTAGGGGTTATTTTTGGACATGGGTAGAAGTAGGGAGAATTCTGGAAAGTATGAAGTGATCATTATGACTTCCTGTCTTCACACAGGATTATAGAGCAGTAACTATCTGGAGATCCATTAACGGCCATCAGCCGTCTTCACAGGACGTCACCCATCACAGTGCCTCCACCTCACTGTCTGACAACAGAGGCATTTAGAAGGACACAAGGATCTCTACAAGGACGTCATGATGGAGAATCAGCCGCCCCCCACATCACCGGGTAAGAGGAGACTTTATTGTAAAGGAGAGAGCAGTACGGAGGCTCCACCTAGATCCCCCATCATCTGATAAACACATAGAAACAATGGACCGGATTCACAAAGCACTTGCGCCGGAGTTAATCAAGTTACGCTGGCGTATCTGTGCGCCTGAGTCACAAACTAATATACGCCTAAAAACTGGCCACCCTACGCCGACGTATCTTACTTACCCCGGCGTAATGTGGGTGCATTTTTCACCTGGACGCATGTTGCTTCTTCCATTAGGCATTCAAATATGCAAATGAGGGAAATACGACGATTCACGAACGTACGTGCGCCCGGTGCAGGCTCTACTCAACGCGCGTAAGTAGTACGTCTGGCGTAAAGTTATTCCCCATAAAGGAGTTGTAAGTCAGCACCAGACATGCAAAGGTCTGCACCAGGGAACTCAAGCCTACGTATTTTACGTTGGAGGTGGGGCTGGCTGGGCGTAGGGAACGTTAACCGCGTACACAGTGATCCAGCGTACCTTAGGCAGTTGTTTTGACGTGGTTGTGAGCATGCGCACGGGGATACGTCCATGTCTCGACGCATGTGCAGTTTATTTTAAGTACTTGTCTGGCGTTCGGCCCATCATTTGCATGGGGTCACGCTTCATTTGCATGGATCACGCCCACTTCCACTTACGCCGACCTGCGCCGTCAAAAATACGCTACGCTGGCACATCTTAGTGTGCAATAGCTTTGAATTTAGTGCATGCCTCTCCTCGTTGCGCGAGTGTATCGTATTGTGTGTGCGCTACGCCGGCGTCAATATGCACCCATCTCTGTGAATCCGGGCCATAGTATTCAGTCAGTGTGTGTGTTTCCTACAGATGGATCCAGTAATGGGAACCCACCAGAAAGATGTCCTCGTCCTCTGTATTCTCAGGATTCCTCACAGGAAGGTCACACCATCCCTCACTATCATCAGGTAGGTGGGACTGAGCAACTAGAACTCAAAAAGAATTCTAAGCTATGAGAGGACATTCCTCTATGTACTATCTTGTTCTTTTTTATTCTAACATCTTTGGGGTTCAGGATGAAGAACTGAAAGACATCAAAGCTGAGATTAAAGAGGAAGAAGAAGAGACATTGATGAGTGAAGATCAGCAGTCTATGGGAGGGGGTGGTCCTCTGTATTCCCAGAATTCCACCCAGGAAGATCACACTATCCCTCACCATGATCCGGTATATAGGAAAAACACACTGTTTGAGGTTACACTCTGCCTATTGATCCTCAAGTTGTAATTTTATTTCCCTTTCTGTTGGTTTAGCATGAAGAACAGATGTCTGCGAAAGTTGAGGTTAAAGAGGAAGAAGAGGTGATGACTGTGATGGGTTATCAGGAGTCTACGGAGGAAGTTGGGATGATGGTGACAGCTAAAGAGGAGGAGCCTTTTCTAGATACCAGCACAGGTGAGTTCTTAACACTAAAAACAGAAAGTGTTCCAGTATAAGCTGATGTTTCAAATATAAACTGATGGTTAAGCATCCGTGGACCATCACATCTGGCCATATGACCTCTAGAAAGGACGTCATGATGGAGAATCTGCTGCCCCTCACATCACCGGGTAAGAGGAGACTTTATTGTAAAGGAGAGAGCAGTACGGAGGCTCCACCTAGATCTCTCATCATCTGATAAACACATAAAAACAATGGGCCAGATTCAGAAAGAATGGCCTAAGTTTTGGCGTAGCGTAGCTCATATACACTACGCCGCTGTAACTTAGAGAGGCAGGTACCGTATTCTGAAAGAACTTGCGCGGTAAGTTACGGCGGCGTAGTGTAAATGGGCCGGCGTAAGCCTGTGTAATTCAAATTAGGCTGGTAGTGGGCGTGTTGTATGGAAATTAATCGTGACCCCATGTAAATGAAGCGTCTAACGAACGGCGCATTCGCCGTCCGTGGACGTATTCAGTGCCCATGCCCCAAAAAGTCACGTCGGATAGAATGACTAACATACGTCGAACACTGCATACGACGTGAACGTAACTTACGACTTACGTAAACGATGTAAAATTCGATGGCTGTTCCGACGTCCATACTTAACATTGGCTGCTCCTTATATAGCAGGGGTAACTTTACGCCGGTCGGACACCTTACGTAAATGACGTATATCAATACGCCGGGTGCAACTAAATTCGTGAATTGGCGTATCTACCTCATTTGCATATTCAACACGTAAATCTACGGAAGCGCCCCTAGCGGCCAGCGTAAATATGCAGTTAAGATACGAAGGCGTAAGAGACTTACGTCGGTCGTATCTTGGCTAAATTCCGGCGTATCCGATTCTTTGAATCAGGCGCCTAGATACGACGGCGCTCATTCGGACTTACGACGGCATATCTGGAGATACGCCGTCGTAAGTCCTTTCTGAATCTGGCCCTATGTATTCAGTCAGTGTGTGTGTTTCCTTCAGATGGATCCAGTAATGGGAACCCACCAGAGAGATGTCCTCGTCCCCTGTATTCCCGGGATTCCACACAGGAAGGTCACACCATCCCCCACCATCATCAGGTAGGTGGGACTGAGCATGTAGATCCAACAATGTATTCTAAGCTATGAGAGGACATTCTTCTGTGTAATCTCTTGTTTCTTTTTATTAATGTATTCTATCACCTATGGGGTTTAGGGTGAAGAACTGAAAGACATCAAAGTTGAGATTAAAGAGGA
The DNA here is from genome assembly GCA_029574335.1 of Rana kukunoris. Classification (NCBI taxonomy): domain Eukaryota; kingdom Metazoa; phylum Chordata; class Amphibia; order Anura; family Ranidae; genus Rana; species Rana kukunoris. Next base: position 180,235,281 of record CM056056.1, read on the forward strand.
AGAAGAAGAGAGGTTGGTAAGTGGAGATCAGCAGTCTATGGAGGAGGGGGAGATGATCACGCAATGTAAACAGGAGGAATCTTCTCTACATATGGACACAGGTAAGTAAAAAAGCACTGAACATAGAACCATTTCCCATTATTATTTTATTTCTATAAGTATAAAGTTTGTATTTACATTGTTACATCAGAGGAGAAAAGGTCGATGTCTACTGAGTTCACCCATTTCCTACAATTATTAGTATACAGTATTTGTATTAAGAAGAACATTTTTATTAGTCATCTGGAACCAGATTATTCCTCATCCACAGAGCTCTAAAAACAAAGCACCCCTTCCGTATACAGAAGTTGTTTCTATTTAGTTACACACAATCTATCCTGCTCACATACAAAATGGAGAATGTCACATCATTCTGTACAGGAAAAACTGAGAAACCCTAACTGCTGATAGTAAAAACATCATCGATGTACCTACTCCACCGCCCAATGTAATGTGGGTATTGAAAACCATTTAAAAGAATCAACGCCAGTCCTCACCAGAAGAAGCCAATTTTATTTACCACATTAACCAATGTTCATAATTAATGAGGGGGAGATACTGTACACCATATGAAAGGTCCATCTCCATTCCTCAATATAATGTCATGTTCCCAACAAATGAGGAGGAGATACTGTACACCATATGAAAGGTCATCTCCATTCCTCAATATAACGTCATGTTCCCAACAAATGAGGAGGAGATACTGTACACCATATGAAAGGTCCATCTCCATTCCTCAATATAACGTCATGTTCCCAACAAATGAGGAGGAGATACTGTACACCATATGAAAGGTCCATCTCCATTCCTCAATATAACGTCATGTTCCCAACAAATGAGGAGGAGATACTGTACACCATATGAAAGGTTCATCTCCATTCCTCAATATAATGTCATGTTCCCAACAAATGAGGAGGAGATACTGTACACCATATGAAAGGTCCATCTCCATTCCTCAATATAACGTCATGTTCCCAACAAATGAGGGGGAGATACTGTACACCATATGAAAGGTCCATCTCCATTCCCCAATATAATGTCATGTTCCCAACAAATGAGGAGGAGATACTGTACACCATATGAAAGGTCCATCTCCATTCCTCAATATAACGTCATGTTCCCAACAAATGAGGAGGAGATACTGTACACCATATGAAAGGTCCATCTCCATTCCTCAATATAACATCATGTTCCCAACAAATGAGGAGGAGGCACTGTACACCATATGAAAGGTCCATCTCCATTCCTCAATATAACGTCATGTTCCCAACAAAGGAGGAGGAGGCACTGTAGACTAGAGGTCCCCAAGCTGTAGACCAGTACCAGTCCGTGGCCTGTTGATGACCGGTCCACGTAGCAGGAGGTGAGTGGAGACTGCAGTCCGGACAGGACTATGACAGAGCACGGTCGCCACTCACCTCCTGCTGTGTGGTCATAACACTTAGCCTGTGTGCCCTCTCCCGGGCCTCTCACCTCACCAACTATATAATTTAATCGGCAAGGAAGGGAGCAGGAGATCTGGGTAATGGGGGCTGTGATTGTGGTAATGTAATGTAAAGGGGCACAGTGATGGGGGCACTGTAATGTGATGGGGGCTGTGATTGCGGAGGGGGCAATGTAATGTAATGGGGGAGGATTCTGTGATTGATTGTGGGTGGCACTGTTATGTAGAGGGGCATAGTAATGGGGGGCTGTGATTGCAGGGGCATAGTGATAGTAGTGATAGGGGGTACTGTAATGTAAAGGGGCAAAATGAAGGCGGGCTGTGATTGTGGGGGCACTGTAATGTAAAGGGGCACAGTGATGGGCGAGGGGGCTGTGATTGCGGGGGGGTACTGTAATGTAAAGGGGCCCTGTGATGAGGGTGCTTTGATTGCGGGGGGCACTGTAATGTAAAGGGGCACAGTGATGGGGGCTGTGATTTTGGGGGGCACTGTAATGTAAAGGGACACAGTGATGGGGAAGGGGTCTGTGATTGATTGCGGGTGGCACTGTAATGTAGAGGGGCACAGTGATGGGGGGGCTGTGATTGCAGGACACAGTGATGGGGGGTACTGTAATGTAAAGGGGCACAATGAAGGCAGGCTGTGATTGTGGGGGCACTGTAATGTAAAGGAGCACAGTGATGGGGGAGGGGGCTGTGATTGTGGGGGGGGGGGGGGGTACTGTAATGTAAAGGGGCTTAGTGATATAAAGGTGACCGCAGTGTAAAGGGACATTGAATACAAGATTCCAACAATTCTTCTAACATTTATTGTAAAATTGTTTCTCAGCAGATGACCATAATGTCCGGAATACGTCTGAGGAATCTTCTGATAAATCACATACCAGGACTCTAAGATCTCACAGTAGAAATACTTTAGTAGATCCGTCTATTCCCGAGGAATCTTCTTCAGGGCAGGAAGGAGATCACACAAAGGAGAGGTCCTTATCATGTTCAGTGTGTGGGAAACTTTTCACAAATAAGATATCACTTCTCAAACACAAGAAATATCACACTGCTGAGCGTCCCTATTCATGTTCAGAGTGCGGGAAATGTTTCACTTATGAAAGCAATCTTATTAGACACCAGAAGCTTCATACAGGGGAGCGCCCCCATTCATGTTCAGAGTGTGGGAAATGTTTCATTCGTAAAAATGAGCTACTTCGACACTTTAGAATGCACACGGGTGAATGTCCCTTTCCATGCTCAGAGTGTGGGAAATGTTTCACTGAGAAAACAAATCTTCTTAGACACCAAAGAATTCACACAGGAGAGTGCCAGTATTCATGTTCAGAGTGCGGGAAATGTTTCTCTGTCAAAAGAGATCTTATTGCACACCAGACATGTCACACGGGTGAGATTCCCTATTCATGCTCAGAGTGTGGGAAAGGTTTCTCTAACAAAACAAGTCTTATTAGACACCAGAAGCTTCACACAGGGGAGCGTCCCTATTCATGCTTAGAGTGCGGGAAAGGTTTCATTGAGAAAGCAAAACTTCTTGTACACCAGAGAGATCACACGGGTGAGCGTCCTTATTCTTGTTCGGAGTGTGGGAAATGTTTTAAGTGGAAATATTCATTCGATGAACACCAGAAGATTCACACGGGTGAGCGTCCTTATTCATGTTCAGAGTGCGGGAAATCTTTCATAGCGAAAGGAGACCTTGTGCAACACCAGAGAATTCACACAGGTGAGCGTCCTTATTCATGTTCAGAGTGCGGGAAATCTTTCACACAGAAAGGAAGCCTTGTGCAACACCAGAGAACTCACATGAGATAACGATCTTTCTCATGATAACAGTGGTGTGTTGGGGGAGGGGCGGAATATATTGAATGTTTTTCAGGTTCGGTTTGATAGATCTGAGTCTGCAGGGATTGAATTCTAGTAATATGATCCTCTAAACATACAGAGATGGTCCCGCACTAATACAGACCGCACCATACAACTAAACTGTGCTAATACATGGCCAGATATGACAATACATGGACAACACTTCTTATTGGTTGATATCGGTTTCTGTACATTATTGTTCTTTTTACATTTTATTGTAGAAGCCGGCTTCTCATTGGTCCAACCAATAATTAATACACCTTATGGTTTATTATCTTCAATTATAAAGGTTTTGATTTAGATTCTATCTAAGTTTTTGTTTGTTAACCACTTGAAGACCGCCATGTTATTCCCCTTCCTGTATACGCCATTCTTTAGTTTCCAGCACAGTGATAATTTGACTGACAATTACTCGGTCATACAACTCTGTACCCAAAATAATATAATACATTTTTTGATGCTGTATGTTTTTGCCGCAATCTTTTTGGAAAATTAAGAAATGCAATAAAATCAGATTTTTACTACACAAAGTTGTCATTTTTACAAGTTATTTCTCACACACAACATGGGTGTATACTTACAATGACACTTCAAAACACACTACTCCTTCCAAGCACGGGGATACCACAAGTGTGAGACTTTTTATATGTCTAGATACATAAAGGGGTCCAAAATCCAAGGAGCACCTTCAGGCTTTCAAAGTGTATAAATGTTGCATCTGACTTCCTATCACATTTCTTGAGGCCTTAAGGGGCCAGGATAAGAGAAACACCCACACAATGACCACATTTTGGAGAGTAAACACCCCAAGGTATTTTTTTAGGAGGCATGATGAGTCTTTTGAGGATTTCATTATTATTTTTTGACACAAGTTCTTAGAAAAGACAGAATGAAAATGAAAAATCTTTTATTTATTTTTTTTTACACAAACCTGTCAATTAATAAAATATAAACACAGTGGGCTAGATTCAGGTATAAGATCGTATTTTTGTGCGGGCGTAGCGTATCCTATTTACACTACGCCTCCGCAACTTTTACAGGCAAGTGCTGTATTCACAAAGCACTTGCTCCGTAAGTTGCGGCAGGGTAGCGTAAGTTGCGGCAGCGTAGTGTAAATTTGCCGGCGTAAAGGCCCATACACACGGTAGGACATCCAACAAACTTTCCCTTGGATTTTTGTCCTAATTGATTTGTCCGGTCACACCCATAGCATACACACGCTCGGACTTTTCTGCAAACTTTTCTAAAACTTTCCCATCATCACGTGGTTGTTCTGCTCTTTTCTGCTCTTTACTGCCACCCTTTGGTTAACTTCTGCTATTGTTGGTTGATTTTAACATTGGTTCTGAGCATGCGCATTTGTAATTTGTCCAAAAGTCCGATGGTTTGCTGTACACACGATCGGACTTTGCACCATCGGACTTTTGTTGCCTGAAAGTTGGTCCGTTCGCAGACCCAACTTTTTGTCCGATGAAAGCCAAAAAAGTTGGTCCGATGGAACGTACACACGGTCGGACAAATGCGAAAAGTGTCGGATTTTGATGTTGGTTGGGCAAAAGTCCGACCGTGTGTACGGGGCTTAAGTGCGCGTAATTCAAATTAGGCATGTAGCGGGCGTGTTGTATTGAAATTAACCGTGACCCCACCTAAATGATGCACCGAACGAACTGCGCATGCGCCGGCCGTGGATGTATCCCAGTGCGTATGCTCGAAATTACGACGCAAATACTCATTGGTTTCGACGTGAACGTAACTATTCGTGAACGTTTTACGCAAACAACGGAAAATTCTACACTGTCCCGACGTCCATACTTAACATTACGTACGCCTCATATAGCAGGGGTAACTTTACGCCGGACTTACGCTTACGCAAATGACATAAAAAAATACGACCGGCCGCAAGTACGTTCGTGAATCGGCGTATCTAGCTCATTTGCATATTCAACGCATAAATCAACGGAAACGTCACCTAGAGGCCAGCGTAAATATGCAACTTAGATACGACGGTGTAAGAGACTTACGCCGGTCAGATCTAAGACAAATCTATGCGTAACTGATTCTAAGAATAAGGCGCATAGATACAACGCCGCTCACTAAGAGTTACGAGGGCGTATCTGGAGATACGCCGGCATAACTCGTACGTGAATCTGGCCCAGTATGGGCATATTTACAATTTCCCCCAGAATACATTCTACTACTCAGGTAAGTATATAGTACAAAAATACTGGGATTTTTAAGGTGTTGATTATTGCACATATATTGTTAAAACTAGAAAATGCATTTCCTGAGTAAAATGCGTGGGAATGCTGAATGGCTGAATTGCTAAGCCCGCACAAATGCCATTCACCATAACCATTATACTATCTTTAGGACATACAAGCAGTGTTCCTTCAGTACTTATAAAGCCTCTCTTTGATCATTAAAGGTGTTGTAAATGTAAAATAATTCTCCCTAAATAGCATTTTTTTTTGCAACTTATGTCAACTTTTTTTTTTAATCGCATTTTTTTTCTTGCAACTTATGTCAACTTTTTTTTTTAAAGCATTTTTTTTTTTTGCAACTTATGTCAACTTTTTTTTAATTTAATAGCATTTTTTTTAAATAATTTTCCCTAAATGGCTTCCTTTACCTTAGTGCAGTCCTCCTTTACTTACTTCATCCTTTGATTTTGCTTTTAAATGTCCTTATTTCTTCTGAGAAACCCTCACTTCCTGTTCTTCTGTCTGTAACTCCACACAGTAATGCAAGGCTTTTTCCCTGGTGTGGAGAAAGCCTCTTGAGGGGGGGGGGGGGGGGGGAGTGAGCAGGACGCCCACTAAGACACAGCTCCTTTCTCTATCTGCAAAGTACAGAGCGTCCTGGTCGCCCCTCCCCCTCAAGAGGTTTTCTCCACAGCAGGTGTGTGAGGGGGAATATTGCACTGAGAAAGAATTACCATTACAATTGCCTTTATTCACAGACCAAATGAGTTACCGAACCCTTCAAACAAACCTTAATAAATCCACAACCGTACATGCGATCGATACAGCGACTTCACCGTTTTAAAGACAAGACCCTTGTGAACGCATCGATATGAAATTTATGTTGATAAACTTAAAAATGTGGCCATGTCAGCGATTTAGAAAAGTGTGTCGTTGTGCGTCTTACTAACAAATTTTAAAAGTCGGTTATAATGAAGGCCTATGGGAAATTTTTTGGAACTCTTGTCCTTTAGAAGCTCCAGCAACGAAAAGTAAAATGCGCATCACAAAACTGATCACATTGCCTGAAAGCAGACAAAAATACCTACAATTTGATATATAAATTGTGTATGACAAGTAGATCTTGTGGGCGTGAGAGCAATTTGTTCCCCCTTCTTTATAGATAATCCAAGCTTTTTCAAAACTCACACTGTAATGGTCACATGACTCACTCTAGCAGCTCTCCATAGGAAGACTGTGAAATCGATAACATTTTCTGAAAAAATCACTAAACGTAAATTGCTTTTTCACAAAAACTATAAAAGATTTCAATCTGAAAAGTCATAGCCGGATAGCTGAATATTTTGTGACCGTGGTAAAGTTCGTTTGGTGTCTGTCAGTGAAAGTACGAAGGAGGAGATACATTTTGTAGCGCATGAGATTTTAAGCAGGAAAAAGCATGTTCTCATTGACTTCAATGTTAAAAAAAAGCGACTAAAAGCTTAATATTTTAAAAAGTATAAATAGTACAAAAAAACTTGAAGAAGTCCCATCGTTAGCTGAATGAGATGAACATTTTAAAAGTTGAATGGTCTCAATCGCTGAAAGTATGGCGAAGTTACGCAGAGCCAAAAAACATACGGAATAATAAAATTAAAATTAAGAATAATAAAAAACGAATAACAATACTGGGAATGCTTATTAAAGCATGCCCACTAATTAATGATTTCCTGACTTCCTATCACATTTCTTGAGGCTAGGATAGGAGAAACTTACACAGAATGAATTTAGAGGCCTGCTGAGTCTTTTACTCCAGAGCCTCTGGTTTATAGACCAGATACAGCCAAATTATAGAATCATTTATTCAACTGCATCCAGAGCCTCTGGTTTATAGACCAGATACATCCTAAATAAAAAAACATTTCTCTAACTTTTACTTCAGAACTTCAGAGTCTCTGGTTTATACACCAGATACATTCTAAATATAAAGCCATTTATCCAACTGTCCATCCAGAGATTCTGGTTTAGCCTCAATCCTCAGGTACGTCCTCAATATAAAACAATTTTTACAACTTTTACTCCAGAGTCTCTGGTTTTAGAAATAGAACCATTTTTCCAACTGTCCATCCAGAGCCTCTGGTTTATAGACCGGATACATCCTAAATATAGAGCCATTTATCCAACTGTCCATCCAGAGCCTCTGGTTTATAGATACATCCCAGACAAAATTCATCCCAATACAGACCAGATCATTTTCAGTTTGTCATCTGTCCAGAGAGGAGTCATATCGTATAAATCAGGTGCACTTTGATAACAGTTGATTTATTTTAGACATTAAGTGGAAAAACTACTCACATAAAATGTTTAAAAACAGCAATAACAAATCCAGCATGCATGACTTTTCCTAAGGACAGCAGCGGGTGACGTCATACGCAGCTCCTTCTCCCATACGCGTTACGTTCACTTGGAACCTGCTCAGGACAATGTGGAGGGCCTCAACTTCGTATTTGTGGCAGATGAGGCCTTTGCTCTTGGGGAGGCCTCATCTGCACATTTCATGTGTTTATAGAGAGTCGTCACCATGGTAACGGCCCACACAACTACAGCAGCGGCAAAAAAAAGCGGAGCATGGATAAAACGTCAGACGTCAGCCCGTCAAATAGCGCCGCTGCCATAACAAAGGCCGACTGTTCACTAGACAGCTCAAAACATTGATTTAAATGCCTATCCAGAAAGGACTTATCAGCCAATCAGGAGAAACATCTGTGCTAAAAAGTTAAAATAAAAAATCTCAAATGGTCATGTTGTCCAAAATATGTTCATCCTACAACCTGCACAGGAATTAAACCAATAACATATACCATAAGAAGAAAAATAGAAGCAAGATAATATTTATAATAAATACAAAGCAATATTCTCCTACCAATTCATCTAAAGATTATTACTAAAAGATCTATCAAAATAGACATAAATAATATAATAAAGTCAAATGATATAAAAAAAAGATAAATAGAAAAAAATAAAGACAAAAAAATATAATCAAATTATATATATTTTAATCCACACTAATGAGGACCTCATTTATCTGAGATAAAACAGTTTAAGTCAAAATCGACATTTAAACCTTTGGGAGTCAAAACTTTGCCCCCCACTATCCAGAAAGATTCTCATTGGCTAATGTGGTGGATATAATTTCCACCCCTCCAGTGTCGATCTACTCTTTCGATCCCCCAAAATTTCTTTTCGAGTTCGAAGACCTCCCTTAATATTATTCACATGTTCACCGATCTGGAAACTCAAAGGCCTTGAGGTACGGCCTACATGCTGATACCCACAATTACATTCCAGATAACAGTATAGGTGACCCCAATGGTATTACATGTAATAAGATTCCTAATTGTATAAGATTTTTTTTGTAGAAAAATAAGCAAATTCCTTACTTTTTTTATGTTAAATTTATATTGTTTACATGCTTGACAGCGTCCACAGGCATAAAAACCTGTAAGAAATGAAAAAATGATATTTTCCTTAAAGACAGGTGGATCGATCACCCTTGGGGCGCTCACATCCCTAAAAAGGGGTTGTAAAGGTACAATTTTTTTTCCTGAATAGCTTCCTTTACCTTTAGTCCTCCTTCGCTTACCTCATCCTTCGATTTTGCTTTTAAATCCTTATTTCTTCTGAGAAATCCTCACTTCCTGGAACTCCGCACAGTAATGCAAGGCTTTCTCCCTGGTGTGGAGTGTCGTGCTCGCTCCCTCCCTTGGACTACAGGAGAGTCAGGACGCCCACTAACACACAGCTCCTTTCTCTATCTGCAACGTAGAGAGCGTCCTGACTCTCCTGTAGTCCAAGGGAGAGGTCGAGCATGACGCTCCACACCAGGGAAAAAGCCTTGCATTACTGTGTGGAGTTACAGATATTCATTCTGAATAGTGTCCTTATTGTAACCCTTTTGTTGAAATCTATCAGCCAAAATATTTGATTGTGATAAAAATCATTATTGGAGGTGCAGTTTCTTCTAAGGCGAATAAACTGCCCCCTAGAAATGTTGCAGAGCCAGCTTTTATGACGGCAGCTATCCAATGGGATATACCCATTTCTGTCAGAGGGCTTGAAATAATCGCGCGTCTTAAAAATATCTCCTTCTTTAACCACCTAAGACCCGGACCAAAATGTAGGTAAAGGACCTTGCCCCTTTTTGCGATTCGGCACTGCTTAGTTTTAACTGACAATTGCGCGGTCGTGCGACGTGGCTCCCAAACAAAATTGGCGTCCTTTTTTTCCCACAAATAGAGCTTTCTTTTGGTGGTATTTGATCACCTCTGCAGTTTTTATTTTTTGCGCTATTAACAAAAATAGAGCGACAATTTTAAAAAAAATGCAATATTTTTTACTTTTTGCTATAATAAATATCCCCCAAAAATATATAAAAAAACATTTTTTTCCTCAGTTTAGGCCGATACGTATTCTTCTACGTATTTTTGGTAAAAAAAATCGCAATAAGCGTTTATCGGTCGGTTTTTGCAAAATTTATAGCGTTTACAAAATAAGGGATAGTTTTATTGCATTTTTATTAATTATTTTTTTTTTTACTACTAATAGCGGCGATCAGCGATTTTTTTCGTGACTGCGACAATATGGCGGACACTTCAGACAATTTTGACACATTTTTGGGACAATTGTCATTTTCACAGCAAAAAATGCATTTAAATTGCATTGTTTACTGTGGAAATGACAGCTGCAGTTTGGGAGTTAACCACAGGTGGCGCTGTAGGGGATGTGTGACCTAGTGTGTTTGTTTACAACTGTAGGGGGTGTGGCTGTAGGTGTGACGTCATCGATCGCGTCCCCCTATTACAGGGATGACGCGATCGATGCTGCGGCCACAGAGAAGCACGGGGAAGCCGTGTGTACACACGGCTCTCCCCGTTCTTCCGCTCCAGGGACGGATCGCCGCACTCCAGCGGCGATCGGGTCCGCGGTCCCGGTCCCGGAGCTTCGGACCGGGTCGCGGGCGTGCGCCCGCGGGCGCGCGCCCGTGATCCACGGCTGGGTACAAAAATCAACGTATATATACGTTGATGTGCCCAGCCGTGCCATTCTGCCGACGTAAATGTGCAGTAGGCGGTCCTTAAGTGGTTAAAGATCTCCAGATCAAGGAACACGATATTCTGGGAGATTGAGGTTAGATGCTGATTGGTTTATATGCAGACGTGAGCCTGACTTTAACCACTTAAGACCCGGACACATATGCTGCTAAATGACCCAAGGTGTTTTTACAATTCGGCGCTGCGTCGCTTTAACAGACAATTGCGAGGTCGTGCAACGTGGCACCCAAACAAAATTCGTGTAATTTTTTTCCCACAAATAGAGCTTTCATTCGGTGGTATTTGATCGCCTCTGCGATTTTTATTTTTTGCGCTATAAACTAAAATAGAGCGACAATTTTGAAAAAAATCACTATTTTTTACTTTTTGTTATACAAAAAATCAAATAAACTAAATTTAAGTAAAACATTTAGGCCAAAATTAATTCAGCCACATGTCTTTAGTAAAAAAAAAAAATCGCAATAAAAAAATAGCTACCTAGCGGGAACAGCGACACTAATACAGCGATCAGAAAAATGATCGCTTAGTGACGCTGACAATAGGGAGTGAAAGGGTTAACTAGGGCGGTGATCAGGGGGTTAAAACTTTATTAGGGGGGAGGGGGGGCTATCCTGAACATAACACTAACTAACTTTCACACTACCTGTCACACTGACACTAAATGCAGTGATTAGATCACAAGGGGTTAATGTGCCTATGTGTGTGTGTGTGTCAGTGTTGTGTTGGTGCACACTTACTGTGGATGTCTTCTCTCATCAGCAGCGGTGGGAAACACCGCTGCGATGAGAGATGACATAATTTCCTCCTTCCTGTGTAAACACAGGAGGAGAAACTGACATGAAGGGGGAGCGCTCCCATTGGCTGGGAGCGATCGCGGGGGGGGGGGGGGGGGGGGGCGAAAAACACGGACATCCGCCCGCTCGTCGGCGATCGCTCCCAGAGCCAGGGGGACCGTCGCACGCCACGGAGGGGGTCCCGATCGGACCCCCGAACCGCATAAAGGCGAGGACGTAAATATACGCCCTTGTGCCTGTACGAGCCATGTTGTGGACGTACATAGGCGTGCAGCGGTCCTTAAGTGGTTAAGGGAGGTAGACATGAATCACAGATAAATAAATATAAGAAGGCACAGAGGAAACATAATAAACACTTTCCTGCGTTCTTCCCTCCCCCCCTTTTTTTTTTTTTGGGGGGGGGGGACGGAGAAAATTTTTAAAAGAAGAGATTAAAAAAAAAAAAAAAGAATATATAAATTCTTGAGTGTCTAAAATGGCAGGACAGTACAAATACCCCCAAATGACGCCTTTATGGAAAGTAGACAGTCCAAGGTGCTTTGTATCTATATTTTGTGTTTAGCAGCAGAACCTTTCACTAGTTTTATATTTATTTTTCCTTTATTTTACCCACCAAAATAAATGTGCAATTTAAATTGTCTCCAGCATTGCTCCTATTTTTTTTGATCAGAGGCGGCCATTTAGCTGAAGCTCAAAGCCCCTGTGCAGCCGATTGTCCTCTACAAATTCTGCACCATGCCTGAAAATAGAGAGCAAATGTGCAGTGAGTTATTATACAGAATTTATATAGCACCAACAGTTTACCCAGCGCTTTACAATAGATGGTATATTACTGGATTTTAAACATTGATAGGCACTTATTTTTAATAATTTATATAGCTGTACGTGCAAAAGGGGCCAGCCTGAGGTGATCTAGCAGGACCTAATTTTCTGACTAAAGTTCCACTTTAACCACTTGAGACCGGCGCTACCGTCGGATGACGGCAACAGCGCGGGTCTGAAAAGCCAAGCCGCCGTCTTTTGACGGCCGCCCCTTTGGGCGTTCCCAGCGCGCGCTGCGGGGAAGCCCTGTGTTGTCCGTGTCCCTTGGACACGGCCAATCACAGATCGCGGCGAACGGCCAGTCAGAGTGGCCGTTTGCGATGCGATCGGTGGGCGAATGAGAGATGATCTCATAGATCATCTCTCATTGCCGTTTTTACACAGAGACAGCGTCCTGTCTCTGGAGAGGAGGAGATCGATCTGTGTCTCTTGTACATAGGGATACAGATCGGTCACCCCCCAGTCACCCCCCCCTCCCCCCACAGTTAGAACACACCTAGAATACACATTTAACCCCTTCCTCATCCCCTAGTGTTAACCCCTTCAATGCCAGTCACATTTATACAGTAATTAGTGCATATTTATAGCACTGATCGCAGTATAAATGTGAATGGCGCCAAAAATGTGTCAAAAGTGTCCAATGTGTCCGCCATAACATCGCAGTACCAATAAAAATCGCAGATCGCCGCCATTTCTAGTAAAAAAAAAATAATAAAAAATAATATTTCTCTCCCCTATTTTGTAAGCGCTATAACTTTTGCGCAAACCAGTCACTTATTGCGATTTTTTTTTTTTTTTTTTTAACCAACAATATGTTGAAGAATACGTATCGCCCTAAACTGAGAAAAAAATTAGTTTTTTTTTTTAAATTGGGATATTTATTATAGCAACAAATAAAAAATATTGTATTTTTCTTCAAAATTGTTGCTCTTTTTTGTTTATAGCGCAAAAAATAAAAACCGCAAAAGAAAGCTCTACTTGAGGGGAAAAAAGGACGTTAATTTTGTTTGGGAGCCACGTCGCACGACCGCGCAATTGTCGGTTAAAGCGACGCAGTGCCGGAAGCTGAAATTTCACCTGGGCAGGAGGGGGGTGTATGTGCCCAGTAAGCAAATGGTTAAGTAACAAAACTAAAGAAAAAAATCAAGAAGCATCTGTCAATGGATTTAAAAACACCGGCAGTGTGTATTTTTTCACAAGGTGGTGATCTCACTTATTGTCCATGAAATTCAGAAACAGGAAGTGATAGAAGATACAAACAGGAAGTGATGTCAACACAGACAGGAAATGTAATCTACAGACAGGAAGTGATGTCCTCTACAGACGGAAAGTTTCTCGAGAGTGGAAAGCATGCTGGAAGTGGAGGGAGATATTCCTGCAACCGACATCAGAGGAGGTAATAAGATATATTTACACCCAGTAATCTCCGTCATGTCCGTCCCCTTCCTCCATAATCACTGTGATGTCTTTTATCTCCAGAAGATGCTGATATACACTTATATAGAGTATTGTAATATTTACATAGATACATCCTAAATATAGAGCCATTTATCCAACTGTCCATCTAGAAGCCAGATACATACAGGGTGGGGGAGGGGGGGGGGGGAGTTGGGATTTCTGTTGTATTTGTTGTTGTTTCTGTGTTCTTTTTCTTCTGTTCTAATGTTTGAAGGAATGTTGCTCTTATGTATGACGCAGGCTTGGCAGCCATCCCGGCGGCTGCTGGGGGGTTTTCAGCGGTGGGGGTCCTCCCTGGGGGCTGTTTTTACTGATCCAGTTGCGGGGCCGAGGTCCCTAGTTATGTTCCGCTGTTGTACCATATGGCCCCCCTGACAGTGATCTCTTAGAATGTCCGGGGGATGAATTCCAAAATTAAACGTGCCCTGGTCTTTAGATTTCTTAAACAGTACTCACCTGATATATGCATTTCGCAAGAAACTCATCTTGTGGCTGGTCGGGTCCTTAGCCTTAAAAAAACGTGTGTTGGTCACTACTACCACGCTACCTACTCCACCTATGCTAGGGGGGGGTTAGTATTCTAGTCCGTAAATCCCTTTCCTTTGCACTTTTGGACCTGCATGTGGATCCTGAGGGTAAATATGTGGTACTCCATGCGAATGTGGATGGCATGCTTTTGCTGCTGGCGGGACTGTATCCTATGACTACCTACGACTCCCCCGGCCTCAATTGGACTCCTCAATAAGATTATGCAGATAGTGGCGTCGCATTCAGTTGGTGCGGTGATCTTAGCTGGGGACTTCAATATGGTACCGTCCCCACATATGGACAAATAGACCCCAGACCCAGCTATCGATTCTCTACTCTCCCATTGGGCACTGACCATGGGCCTCACGGATGTTTGGAGATGGAAGTACCCTGGGATAAGGAGCTATACTTGTAGCTATGCTACGTATACGGCTATGTCAAGGATTGACCTTTTCTATGTCAGCAGCCCTGTTCTGTCTAGGGTTCAGGAAGTGTCTACCCTCCCTAGGGGATTTCAGACCACACACCCATCTACCTGAGGCTTCAGACCAGGTTGGCTGTGGGTAGCTCCCTTTGGCGTTTATCTAAGTACTGGTTATCGGATGAGCGTGGCGAACCTGAGATGGAATTGGCCATTACGGAATATTGGGCTCCTGACCCTGCTGGGACAGACACCTGCCCCCTGGGAAGCATTTAAAAGCCATATGAAACAGCAGTATCAAATACTTTATCAATCTCAGATGGTCTTCGAACACGGTGAAAGGTCGGGGTCGTATGCTTGCCTGGCTTTCCAGGGAACCTGCAGATACCACACATGTGGCTAATATTAGAGACGATTCGGGGGGGGGGGGGCTAATCTCGTATTCGGTAGACATAAATGCATGCTTTTCGGCCTACTATGGTGAGTTATACTCTTACAGAGTGGACTATACCCCTGTAGAGCTCCATTCCTTCCTTGATGTTATACAGTTCCCCACTCTATCAGAGGAGGCTCGCTTGTCCTTGGAAGCCCCTATCATGTCTCTTAGAGATGCTTCTCTGCCGCCTTCTATGATGCGCATGGTGATCAAATATGGAGTGCGAACATTGAGAGATGTCATGCCTGAGGGACGCCTGCTCTCCTTTGGTACACTGAAGGGTAAATTTGGGCTACCCCCATGGATGTATTTTAGGTTCCTGCAACTGAGGCATGCCCTTAGGGCGCGATTTCCAGGGTCTATTAGGGTTGAGACTCACATGGTGGAGAGAGACTGCTCCCATCCCGCTTCGTGGACAGGACATTGTCCTCCATCTATCTCTGTTTTCCATTAATAAAATACAAGCCTGATCAGAGAGGTGAGGAGGATTCTGGGACATTTTTGGTGATCACTGTTATTACTTTCTATCTTTACACAGGATTTTTAGACGGTGAAGAAAATATCTGGTGATCCATTAACACCCAGCAACTGGGAGGAGTGGGAGTATTTAGAAGGACTCAAGGATCTCTACAAGGACGTCATGATGGAGAATCAGCCGCCCCTCACATCACCGGGTAAGAGGAGACTTTATTGTAAAGGAGAGAGCAGTACGGAGGCTCCACCTAGATCCCCCATCATCTGATAAACACATAGAAACAATGTATTCAGTCAGTGTGTGTGTTTCCTACAGATGGATCCAGTAATGGGAACCCACCAGAGAGATGTCCTCGTCCTCTGTATTCCCAGGATTCTATGCAGGAAGATCACACCATCCCCCACCATCATCAGGTAGGTGGAATTGAGCATGTAGATCCAAAAATGTATTCTAAGATGTGAGAGGACATTTTTCTTTGTGACTAGTTCCTTTTTATACAAGTATTTTATCATCTTTGTGGTTTAGGGTAAAGAACTAAAAGACATCAAAGATGAGATTAAGGAGGAAGAAGAAGAAGAGAGGTTGGTGAGTGGAGATCAGCAGTCTATGGAGGAGGGTCGTCCTCTGGATTCTCACAATTCTACACAGGAAGATCTCCAATATACAGAGAATGGGAGATCAGGAGATCAGGTAGATGGGGCCGGGCACAAAGAACTAAAAAATAATTCTATGGGAGAACATTCTTCTATGTCATCTCTTATTATTGGCAGCAGTGTTTCCAGATGTTATATTTTATCATCTCTGGAATTTAGAATGAAGAACGGAAAGACATCAAAGTTGAGGATAAAGAGGAAGAAGAAGAGAGGTTGGTGAGTGGAGATCAGCAGTCTATGGAGGAGGGGGAGATGATTATGGAAAGTAAACAGGAGGAATCTTCTCTACATATGGAAACAAGTGAGTAATAAACACTAAATATAGAACCAGTTCCCATTATTATTTTACTTCTATGAGTTTAAAGTTTGTATTTACATTGTTACATCAGAGGAGAAAAGGTCGATGTCTACTGAATTCACCCAGGAGAAAAATAAAAACGTCAAAGCAGCAGCGGACCCCCAGGACAGTAGAATGTCCATATAAAGCTCGGCCTAATCTTCTTTAGGTTATAAAGATTCCTTCCTGATCCCAAAAGGCAATCAGATAGCTCACCAGATCAACATTCTTAAATAGTTTTCCTACAATTATTAGTTATCATAAGAGGAACATCCAGTCATTTTTTCAGAGTCATCTAGAACCAGACAATTCTTCATCCACAGAGCTCTAAAAACAAATCACCTCTTCTGTATACAGAGAGTTTTTTTCTATTTAATTTCAAGCAATCTGTGTTGCTCATGTACAAAATAGAGAGCATGTTATCCTTCTGTACAGGAAAGATGGAGAAACCTCAACTGCTGACAGTAAGAACATCATCGATGTACCTCATCAATGTCCTGTAAAGAACACCAATCTGAGAGGACTGATTTGTAAATAAAACTGTAACAGAATTATCATGGAAGGTGTTCACAGTATATGCCTACTGCAGCATGTCCTCAGTCTCTGACCTCATTTGCACCATGCTTATAGTCTCTGACATCTACTGTAATATGTTCAGTCTGACAGATTTTGTAGCTTTACATACACTGAATATTATGTGCCACCCTTTGATTATATTAGGGGCCACACGTAAGGCCTCCTACATCCAGCAAACTGACCACCACTTGTGTACATCATATGAAAGGTCCATCTCCATTCCTCAATATAACGTCATGTTCCCAACAAATGAGGAGGAGATACTGAGTTGCAGGCTTGGCTGGCTTAAATCAGGTTTGGTCTCCACCCAGAGACTGGACACATTAATCACCTTGCAGGTAGACAGACAGACATGGAGAAAGCCATATGAAAGGTCCATCTCCATTCCTCCATATAACGTCATGTTCCCAACAAATGAGGAGGAGATACTGTACACCATATGAAAGGTCCATCTCCATTCCCCAATATGTCATGTTCCCAACAAATGAGGAGGAGATACTGTACACCATATGAAAGGTCCATCTCCATTCCTCAATATAATGTCATGTTCCCAACAAATGAGGAGGAGATACTGTACATCATATGAAAGGTCCATCTCCATTCCTCAATATAATGTCATGTTCCCAACAAATGAGGAGGAGATACTGTACACCATATGAAAGGTCCATCTCCATTCCTCAATATAACGTCATGTTCCCAACAAATGAGGAGGAGATACTGTACACCATATGAAAGGTCCATCTCCATTCCTCAATATAACATCATGTTCCCAACAAATGAGGAGGAGATACTGTACACCATATGAATGGTCCATCTCCATTCCTCAATATAACGTCATGTTCCAACAAATGAGGAGGAGATACTGTACACCATATAAAAGGTCCATCTCCATTCCTCAATATAACATCATGTTCCCAACAAATGAGGAGGAGATACTGTACACCATATGAAAGGTCCATCTCCATTTTTCAATAACAATGTCCTCAATGCACTACTTTGAATTTCTATTTCTGTTCTGATTGCTCCCACTTGCATTCCGGAGCTCAAAGATTTAGAACTAGACCAACATATATGACTCCTGAATACAAGATTTCAACAATTCTCCTAACATTTATTGTAAAATTGTTTCTCAGCAGATGACCATAATGTCCGGAATACGTCTGAGGAATCTTCTGATCAATCACATACCAGGACTCTAAGATCTCACAGTAGAAATACTTTAATAGTTCCGTCTATTCCCGAGGAATCTTCTTCAGGGCAGGAAGAAGATCACACAGAAGAAAGTTCATTGTCCTGTTCAGTGTGTGGGAAACTTTTCACAAATAAGAGAGACCTTCTTAAACACAAGAAATGTCACACTGCTAAGCGTCCCTATTCATGTTCAGAGTGTGGGAAGTGTTACACTAGCAAACAAAACCTTCTTTTACATCAGAGATTTCATACAGGTGAACGTCCCATTTCATGCTCAGAATGTGGGAAATGTTTCACTACAAAACAAAGTCTTCTTACACACCAGAAGCTTCACACAGGTGAGCGTCCTTTCCCATGTTCTGAGTGTGGGAAAGGTTTCATTACGAGCGCAAAACTTCTTGTGCACCAGAGAGATCACACAGGCGAGCGACCTTATACATGCTCGGAGTGTGGGAAATGTTTCAAACATAAATTTTCATTCGATAGACACCAGAAGCGTCACACGGATGAGCGTCCTTATTCATGTTTAGAGTGTGGGAAATCTTTCTCACAGAAAAGAGACCTTGTGTGTCACCAGAGAATTCACACGGGTGAGAGTCCTTATTCATGTTCAGAGTGCGGGAAATCTTTCTCACAGAAAGCAAACCTTGTGTATCACCAGAGAATTCACACGGGTGAGAGTCCTTATTCATGTTCAGAGTGCGGGAAATCTTTCTCACAGAAAGGACCCCTTGTGTATCACCAGAGACATCACACAGGTGAGCATCCTTATTCATGTTTAGAGTGTGGGAAATCTTTCTCACAGAAAGGAAACCTTGTGCATCACCAGAGAATTCACACGGGTGAGCGTCCTTATTCATGCTTAGAGTGCGGGAAATCTTTCTCACAGAAAGGAAACCTTGTGTATCACCAGAGAAATCACACGGGTGAGCGTCCTTATTCATGTTCAGAGTGCGGGAAATCTTTCTCACACAAAGGAAACCTTGTGTATCACCAAAGAATTCACACGGGTGAGAGTCCTTATTCATGTTCAGAGTGCGGGAAATCTTTCTCACAGAAAGGACCCCTTGTGTATCACCAGAGAATTCACACGGGTGAGCGTCCTTATTCATGCTTAGAGTGCGGGAAATCTTTCTCACAGAAAGGAAACCTTGTGTATCACCAGAGAAATCACACGGGTGAGCGTCCTTATTCATGTTCAGAGTGCGGGAAATCTTTCTCACAGAAAGGAAACCTTGTGTATCACCAGAGAATTCACACGGGTGAGAGTCCTTATTCATGTTCAGAGTGTGGGAAACCTTTCACGTCAAAAGGAGACCTTGTTAGACACCAGAGAGTTCACATGTGAGAGTCCTTATTCATGTTCAGAGTGTGGGAAATATTTCACTTTGAAAGGAAACCTTGTGCTACATCAGAGAACTCACATGAGATAACTATCTTTCTCATGATAACAGTGGTGTGTTGGGGGAGGGGCGGAATATATTGAATGTTTTTCAGGTTCGGTTAGATAGATCTCAGTCTGCAGGGAATGAATTCTAGTAATATGATCCTCTAAACATACAGAGATGACACGGTCCCGCACTCACACAGACCGCACCATACAACTAAACTGTGCTAATACATGGCCAGATATGACAATACATGGACAACACTTCTTATTGGTTGATATCGGTTTCTGTACATTATTGGTCTTTTTATGTTTTATTGTAGAAGCCGGCTCGTCATTGGTCCATCAAATATTTATTTTTTTGGTTTATTATCTTCAATTATAAAGATTTTGATTCTTAGTCTTTGTTTGTTAACCACTTGAAGACCCCAAAGGTAAATCCCATTCCTGTCGAGACCATTTTTTCGTTTTTGTGATACTTTGACAATTACTTGGTCATCCAACACTGTACCCAAATACATTTTATATCAGACATCTTGTAAAGCTTTCTTTTAGTTGTGTTCCTTCACCACTTTTACTATACAATATAATGGAAAAAGGACTGAAAAGTTTGAATAAAAAGTATTTTTCTTAGTTATTCTTATAAAACAATTGCAAATAAATAATCTTTCTTCTTCGTAAATTTAGGACAACATTTATTCTTCTACATTTCTTTGGTAAAATAGCAAATCAGTTTATATTATCTACTCTGTGTGAAAGTGATAAAGTCTCCAAACTATGGTATATATACTGTATTTGAAAACAAATCAATCCTGATGTTCTGAATTCTTGAGGCTCTAAAATGCCAGGACAGTACAAATACCCCCAAATGACATCTACGTAGACAGTCCAAGGTATTTAGTATGAGGCATGCAGAGGTTTTTGATGCTGTAAGTAGGGTTGTCCCGATACCACTTTTTTAAGACCGAGTACAAGTACCGATACTTTTTTTCAAGTACTCGCCGATACGATTACCGATACTTTTTTTAATGTCATGTGACAGTGACGCATTGATGGCTAGCACTAACAGATGGCACTGACAAATGGCACTGACAGACATCCTCATAACCTTTTCCCTAACTGTAGAATGTGGTTTAAATTAGAATAAATTATGTGAAAATGGCACTTTGCAGCCTACAGTTATAGGTGGTTACAGTTATAGGTGGTACTGTTCTGGCTTTCTAGTAATAAACCTGCACTAGGAAAGACACCCCTGCTGTTTTAAGCTATTTACCTGAATTCAATTCAGGCCTTGTACACATGATGAATGAATGAATGAAAAACTTATATAGCGCGGCACATGCAAACTGAATCGCCTCTGGGCGCTTGTTGTTCCTGTCTCCTTTGATATTAAAAGAGATGAGTCTTGATCTTCCTCCTGAAGGCTAAATGATTCTCCTCCAACCGAATGCTGGTTGGTAAAGAGTTCCATAGTCTGGGACCTTGGACGGCGAATCTTCTTTCTCCTTTGGACTTATAGTTGGCTTTCGGGATCTGTAGTAGGTTTTGATTGGTGGATCAAATGTGTCTGTTCAAATCGGTCGGACCGACCGATTTGAACAGATCTGTCTGCTAGCATTTTGGTTTGCTCGCGTGTACACACGAGCAAACCAAAATCCCCGCCAGCAGACAGCGCGCTGACGTGGCGGTGACGTTGACGCAGCCACGTCACCGCACCAGGAAGTAAAACACTTCCGCGCATGCGTTGAAACCATTCGGCGCGTGTGCGAGAAGACATGTCTGCTGGTTAGCGTACTAACCAGCATACATGTCGGGCGGACGGGTTTGTAGCCGACAGATTTCAAAGCATGCTTTGAAATCTGTCGGGTGGCCAAATCCGTCGGTTTGCTCGTACACACGATCGAATCTGTCTGCTGAAACGTCCCGTCAGACGGGTTTCAGCAGACAGATTTGATCGTGTGTACGCCGCCTCAGAGACAAACTTGTAAAAGAAATCTGTTGGCCTTCTTTTGGAAATTGAAAGGGTTAGGTTGATGCTGGTTGATCATTCAAGCCTGTTGCCTCAGTTTACAATTCTTTTGATAAAAGATACCAGCCAGTCTGCACTTGTTAGCATTACAGTGGTTACAGTACAGATCGTTTTACTACATGAATAAGGCGATTGCCTGATCCAATACCTGTGAGAGAGAGGCAGCCTGTGTCCCTGTGTAATGCACTGCTCAGACGGCATACCTGGGGGAGAGAGAGGCAGCGTGTAATGCGTGTATAATCCTCAGACGGCGGTCATCCAGTGTAAAAAGCCGCGCCTCCTCCTCGTCTGTGATAGAGGAACACTCCCAGCAAGTGAGTCAGTGCTCTGCCTATCACGGACATCCTCGTCCATGGCCCCTCTTTTTTTAGGGGTCCCGAGGGCCCCGGACAGCAATCCCTACTTTTTTATTTATTTGTTATAAAAAAAATATGTTATATATATATATATAATTATTAAAGGGCCCTGAGGTCTCCAGGGCCCCCGGATGGCAACCCCCCTTTTTTTTATAATTTTTTTTTACATTTTCTTTATTTTTTATAAATGTTTATTTTTTTTATTTTTATTAAAGGGCCCAGAGGTTTCTTTTTATTAAGAGGCCCAGAGATCCCCAGGGCCCCGGATGGCAACCCCCCTTTTTTGTATTTATATTTATATATTTTTTTTCTTTATTTCTTCTTTCTTTTGTAAAGGCCCCCCTGCTTCTCAATTTGCGGCAGCCCCCCCCGCTTCTCAGTTTCAGGTGGCAGCACACCCCCCCCCGTTCTCTGCTCCAGGTGGCCTATGCCTTAAGCTGTGTAAGGGGCCCCAAAATTCCTGATGGCGGCCCTGCGCATACCTCCCAACATGCACGGATTCTGCTTCTTCCCGCAGTCCCGCAAAAGGGTTAATTTTCCCGCACTGCAATAGGAGGAAGCAGGAGGAACCGGAGCAGTGTGTGGAGGACTGTGGCTGCTGAAGGGAAGAAAGCCGACAGCCGGGCTAATGACAGGCGAGAGGCACTCCCCCTCCGCTGAACAACTGAAAAACCTCCCCAGGAGAAATCGGAGCGCCGCTTTCCCCCCCGCTCAACAACTTCAATTCGCCCCCCCGCTCAACAACTTTAATGCGCACCCCCACGCTCAACAACTTTAAATGCCCCCCCACTCAACAACCTCAACAACTTCAATTCGCCCCCCCCCCCCCCCCGCTCAACAACGTTAATGCGCACCCCCCTGCTCAACAACAATGATCCCCCCCTCGCTCCAGGGGACCCCTTCAACACTCAAGCCAGGGGCCCCCACCACCCTAAGTCCTGCCCTGTAGACGTTCCATCCCCCCTCTAAGCATAGAAGATGTTCCATTCCCCCTCTAAGCATAGGAGACGTTCCATTCCTCCTCTAAGCGTAGGATATGTTCCCATTCCTCCTTTAGTCACCGCTGCCACCACCGCGATAGGTGTTCGGATCACAGAGCCTGTTGGGGATGTAAGACCAGAGTCCCGAAGGGCAAATCGCTATGCGACCTATGTCATGTCCGAGCGGTTGGTGAGAAAGAGATGGGAAACAAAATCTTGAGTCTCTTTTTTTTTTGGGGGGAAAATTATTTTTATTCAATTTTTGCAACACAAATACAATACTAGGCCGCAACATGCGACCAACAATCACCAGTCAAAACACAGAAACCGGTTTTGAAAAAAAAAGAAAAAAGGGGGAGAAAAAAAATAAAAAGGGGGGAGGTGGGGGACAACAATACAATACATTAAATGTTCACAGACTAGATCAAAAGCAGTGGAGTCAAGTTAAATCAAATCAAAATAGATCAGAACTCGTGACCCCCCCCGCCAGGACACTTAAAACCTTTTTGCCCAATCTTAATCTCAGTGCAGATAGAGTATAACATGCAAAACCCTTTCTGGGAAAGAAAAGAGGTGAGATACATCTCCCCTCCAGACTACACAGTTGCTCTAGAATAAAGAAGTCCACAGTCCGCCCCCACCTGATAATATCATACATACATTCAATGACTATATAGCACCAGCAGATGGAAACTTCCCTGACAGGCAGTAATGTGCCTAGCGAAGCATGTTACCCTTCCGCTAGATGATACAGTATCTTTTAAGGATGCCCTGGAACGTAAAACTAACCAAGACCTCAAAAGGATCTATAGCCTGGCTGGAATGGCCTGCAAACTAGCCCTGGTCCTTGTAGTTACTTCCAAAGCTATGGAGGCCTGGGTTGAGAATGTATTCCAATCTGAAAGGAGTTTCAGAAGATTTAGCACAGAGTTCAGCAGTGCAAGAACTTAATTTGGCAATTGCCTTTTTGGCCGAGACATCGATTGACCTCATCCGCCTGCTGGCTAGATCGATGTTATCTTCAGTCACGGCCAAACCGGCATTATGGCTGCGCCCCTGGCTTGTTGACCCAGCCTCTAAGCAGACATGGTGTCAATTTCCCTTGAGGATTATCCTTGTTTGGTAACATACTGGATGGCGCTATTTCAAAAGCCACAAGCGGGAAGTCGGGTTCCTTCCCCAGGACAGGCGCCTGTTTAACCAAAGAACAATGCTCGAAGGAAGCGCGTTCCTATAAACCCGGACGGGTTTTCAGGAGAGATTGGAATAGAGGACCGTCATCCTTTCAAAAGTCTGCCAAGAAACAGACACCCAGTGGGCGTGAGCCAACCAAATTTTTGGGATTGGGCCCGCTCAAGCAGGTCGGGTAGGGGCTTGCTTACGTCTTTTTCCGACACGTCTGGATGGCCTCGATCTGATTATTGGACCATCAAAACGGTCTCCACAGGCCACACATTGTCCCTCACCAAGATTCCTCCCCGCAGACCAATGTCTACTTCACAACCACGATCAGAAGGAAAACGACAAGTCCTGCTGTCATACGTAAACATTCTGAAAGTTCAAGGAGCAGTAGTGTCCGTACCGAAGAACGAGGCATTCCAGGGAGTATACTCCCCTCTCTTTCTAGTGCAGAAAAGGCGATTTAGTTCGCATGTGCCGCGCTATATAAGTTTTTCATTCATTCATTCATTCATGGTTCCTGGCGCCCACTGATGTACCTTACTTTTCTCAAATTCACAAGGCATGAGAAATTCAAGATGGAATCACCCAGAAAATTGTTCAACCAGGGGACTAGTTATTTTCAATAGATCTGAAGGACGCATACCTTCATGTTCCAGTGGCAGAAGCATTCCACAAATATCTGCGGTTCCAGGTCGGACAAGAGCACTTACAGTTTATATGTCTTCCGTTCGGTTTGATGACTTCTCCAAGAGTCTTTTCAAGGTTCCGTTGGCAGTAGTGTCCCTTATAAGAACAAAAAGGGTACGACTGTACCACTACCTGGACGACAGGGATGGACTGGCCATTGGTACTACAGGGAGTTTCCCGGTGGGCCGATGGCTCAGTGGGCCGGCTTCAGGGACAGCGGACCGCCGCCCCCCTCCGCTCCTCTGTCTGTCCCTTCCCTCAGCGCTCACCTCCTCTTCCTGCCCTCAGCACTCACCTGGGGAAAAAAAAGCAGGGGGAGGACCAGAGGAGCAGGGTGGACAACAGAGGTGCATGGGGGAGGGGACAGACAGCTGACTCAACAGCTATGGCCTAGGAGTTTCTCACTTCTGCCTAATCTTGTGCCATAAGGGGGGGCACCAAACTGATTCTTTGCCCCGGGTGAAATAATGTCTAGCTTCCCCACCGGTACTGTCTATAAGAGTACCAATACCAGCCATTCTACTCTAATAAAGTAGAACGGCTAGTGGCTAGTGAAGGGGGAGAGGGGGCTTGGGTGGCCGGGGGGGGGTGTGGGAGTTGTCTGGCTGTCGTGGGAGAGACCTGTCAAAGTGGGCCAGTCTGGATGAAGTCCAGGGCCAAATTTTTGTCCAAGTCCAGCCCTGCTGGACGACCTGTTAGAAGCTGCTGCCTGTCTTGAGATAGTACTAATTCACAAGGAACAAGTGATTTCCACACTAATGGAGTTCGGATGGCTCCTAAATCAAGCGAAAAGCCAGCTAGAACCGACCCAGTGCCTAATCTATCTGGGAGCCCAGTTCAACACCATAGAGAACACTATCTCTCTTCCGGAAGGAAAAATCCTGGTCGTTCGGGAAAGAATGTCCCTAGCTCTAGACTTCTCACACCTGAGGGCTCCACAGTGCCTAAAGATAATCGGCACAATGGTGGCCACAGCCCCTATGGTCAAGTGGGCAATGTGGAGGCTTCGCCCCTTTTCAAACAGGTTTCATTCAGCAATGGAGGTGGGAAGACATCAGTCAGTGGATTCTGATCACTAACTTGATGAAGAACAGTCTCATTTAGTGGTTTCAATGCAAATCCTGTTGACATGCCACTCTCTTGTTCCCATCCAATGGGTAACTGTTACGTCCGATGCCAGCAATGTGGGCTGGGGGGCCTATTGTGGATTAGAATTGGCACAAGGCAGGTGGGATGCCCGTCTTCACATTGCAGGCTTAAACATTCTGGAACTTCAGGCGGCATGGTGTGTGATTCAATTTAGAGGTCGAGCCTATCATGACATAGGCTCAGAGGAACCTGCTCAATCTGTCAGTTGTCTTCATTCCAGGGGAGTAGAACATTCAATCAGTCTTCTTGTCTCACAACAATCTAGACAACAATAAATGCTCACTGCATCCACAGACCTTCAAATGGATCCTATCGTTGGGAATTAATCCCGAGGTTGATCTGTTTGCATCCCCTTGCAACCACAAAAAATCGACAAATACTACACTCGAGTCTGTTGCAGTCAAGCTTGCGGAGTGGATGCATTAACGAGTCAGTGGAACTTTAACAGGGCGTATGCTCCTTCAGAGGCTTCAGTTGGAAACGGTCGAAGTGGTGACAATAGTGCCCTACTGGCCGAGCAGGCCATGGTTTCCCTCCTGAATCAGATTAGCTTCCGGAACCTGTCACCTCTACCTCTCAGGCCGGACCTTCTTCTCAGAGGGTGATCCTGCACCCCATTCCAGCGATACTGAGACTGATGGTCTTGTTTTTTGAGAGGGAGAAGCTAGAGTCTCTCGGGTGTGCTTCGAGAGTTATTTCTACCCTCATGGGTCCCAGAGAGCGTAATACCAACAGAGTCAACAGTAGAATATGGGCCAAGTTTGTTAACTTTTCTACTTCTGCAGGAAAATCAAGTAGAAACCCTGGAAATCAAGACATCCTCAGTTTCCTCCGGTCTGGCCTGGATCTTCCTTTATCTGATGGGACAAGTTTCAGCTCTGTCAGCATTCTCAGGAACTTCATGGGCGGCTCACCCATTGATATGGCAGTTCTTTTGTGGGGCATGGAGACTTAGGCCTCAGAGGAAACCTAGATTCCCTAAATGGGATCTTCCACTCGTTCTGGATGCATTGTCAGCTCTCAACAACTAAGATCTTTCAATTAAGGGCTTGTCAATAAAACTAGCCTTTTCTGGGGGCCATTATTTCAGCCAAAAGAGTGCCAGAGATAAGCTTTTGGGACGTCAGGAACTCTTTCTGACTTTCTTTTTGGACCGGGTGGTCTTTATTCCCATGCTTGGTTTAAGCCGAAAGTTACTTCTATTTCATGAAAACCAGGAGATTGTGCTTCCTACATTCAAATCTCCGGAATCCTCAGAAGTCCATCCCTTGGATGTGGGGGAGACTCTGAGAGAATATTTACGAGTCACTTTATTGGTCAGATGTCCCAAACATCTTTTTTTTATTACACTCTGGCAGCAACAGAGGAAGATATGCTTCTTCAAGAACAATAGCGGCCTGGATTGTTCAATCCATTCAACAAGCTTACAGGGCGAAGGGTTTGGTGCCTCCAGAGGCAGTGGCGGCTCATTCCACCAGAGGCATGGCAGCCTCATGAGCAGTAGCTCGACATGTGGGTACTGTTGTGGTATGCAAGGCAGCCTCGTGGTCTTCGATCAACACTTTATATCTCGTTATTGTATAGAGCCTGTTTCCCTTTCTTCTGTTAATTTTGGTCTGAGAATTCTGTCAGTTGACAGGAAAAGTAAATATTTTTGGTTCAGCATACCCTCCCGTGTGGATTGGCTAGTTATTTCCCACACATAGTCTGCCATGGAGTCTGTCAGGAAAACTGAAAATGTATTGCCGTAATTTTCCTTTCCTGATAGACTCCATGGCAGACGAAGTTCCCACCCATTATTGAGAATACGAGAATTGGACTAAGAGTCGGCTAGTTACGAAACACCGTCCATAGAGGTGAGCTCAAATTTATGGGTAGGGGGTCCTATAGCAGTGGAGAGGAGGCAGGGTTAACCCACACACAATCTGCTCAAATTTATGGGTAGGGGGTCCTATAGCAGTGGAGAGGAGGCGGGGTTAACCCACACGTAGTCTGCCATGGAGTCTATCAGGAAAGGCAAATTACGGTAAGTATTGGCAATACATTTTCCGTTTTCTCACACAGAGCTTGGGTATACTTACAATTACACATCAAAACACTTTCTTCTACTTCTTCCAAGCATGGGGATACCACAAGTGTGAGACTTTTTATATGTCTAGATGCATAGAGGGGTCCAAAATCCAAGGAGCACCTTCAGGCTTTCAAAGTGCATAAATGTTGCAGCTCAGATATTTCTCACACACACCATGGGTTTACTTACAATTACACTTCAAAACACTTTCTTCTACTCCTTCTAAGCATGGGGATACTGTTAAGACAGAATATTGGAAGCCTGGGGCTATGAAAACTTCTGGAGCGCTCCCTTTAGACTTATCCTTTATTACTAGTTGTTGATATCAAATATAACTTCTAGTATAACTTGGTTTTGTTCTTAATTCTTTAGTATTGTGTAATTCCCTGTGTCAAGGCCATATAGTGGGTTGCCAAATGACCTGTACAAGTTTGCTGGACATCTTCCTTAGTATTGCCAGAAAATTGGAAGATGTCCTTGGCAAGTTTAGCCTGTTGTACTCATGAGTCCTGACTAAAAACATTTGTTTATAGCCTAAATGTCAGGATGAATATATGTCATGCTGAAGTAATTAGGAGGGGGGACTAGTGAGTTGGGACTATGCCATGCAGATACTATGATGCTATGAAATTTGTTATGAAAGCTTCTGATATATTTGTATCGGGGCCACACCCCATTGGGTTGTGGACTCCGGCGCTGGTTATCTCTGTACTTCTCCATATGTATTATGAATTTGAATGATCATTATCAGTAAACTTGTACTTGCAATAAATGCTACTGGATCATTTTTATTTCAAAGAATCTGAATCTGATCGTAACTTGTGTGAGACTTTTTATATGTCTAGATACATAAAGGGGTCCAAAATCCAAGGAGCACCTTCAGGCTTTCAAAGTGCATAAATGATTTTCTCGAGGCCCTGCAGTGCCAGGATGGCCACATTTTGGAGAGTAAACACCCCAAGGTATCTTTTTTAAGAGGCATGATGAGTCTTTTGAGAAAATACATTTTTCTGACACAAGTTTTTAAAAAATACAAGAAGAAAATGAAAATTATTTATTTTTCTTACACAAACCTATCAATTAATCAAATATTGTAACACACATTATGGGCATATTTACAATTTTCCCTAAAACACATTCTACTACTCAGGTAAGTATATAGTACAAAAAAAATAGTTTTTTAACCACTTAACCCCCGGAGCATATTGCTGGTCAAAGACCAGAGCACTTTTAGCGATTTGGCACTGTGTCGATTTAACAGACAATTGCGCGGTCGTGCGGCGTGGCTCCCAAACAAAATTGGCGTCCTTTTTTCCCACAAATAGAGCTTTCTTTTGATGGTATTTGATCACCTTTGCGGTTTTTAGTTTTTGCGCTATAAACAAAAATAGAGCGACAATTTAGAAAAAAATAAAAAATAAATTACTTTTTGCTATAATAAAGATCCCCCAAAAATATATAAATTTTTTTTTTTTTTCCTCAGTTTAGGCCGATACGTATTCTTCTACATATTTTTCATTAAAAAAAATCGCAATAAGTGTTTATTGCTTGGTTTGCGCAAAAGTCATAGCGTTTACAAAATAGGGGGTAGTTTTATTACTAGTAATTGCGGCAATCAGCGATTTTTATTGGTACTGCAACATTATGGCGGACACATCGGATACTTTTGACACATTTTTGGGACCATTGGCATTTCTATAGCGATCAGTGCTATAAAAAATGCATTGATTACTATAAAAATGCCACTGGCAGTAAAGGGGTTAACACTAGGGGGCGGGGAAGGGGTTAAATGTGTAACCTGAGTGTATTCTAACTGTATGGGGGGTGGACTGACTGACTACATTGTATGAACAGAAGATCAGCATTTCTCTCCCTGACATGACCGGGAACTGTGTGTTTACACACACACAGCTCCCGGTCCTTGCTCTGTAACGAACAATCGCGTGTGCCCGGCGGAGATCACGTCCGCCGGGCATGGGACTCTGGGGTGAGCGGGTGGCACACTTGCCTCTGGTGGTGCGCGCCCCTAGTGGAAGCTGCGAGGACCGACGTAGAGCTACGGACTCTCGCGCAGGAGAGCCGACCTGCCGCCGTAGTTCTACGGCGGCTGGTCGGCAAGTAGTTAAGGTGCTGATTAATACACAAATATTGTTAACATTTAAAAAATATTTGTTTAATTTGAGTTAAAAAACATCAAATCTCACTGTGTTTTGATCAACAAACATAGTTTACCTATTCCATGTTCCAATTTTTTTTTTCGACTTCTTCAGAAGTTTATGCATCAATTTGAATTGTATGAGGGACTATCTGTTAAATCATAAAAATGAGAGTGATAGAAGAGATATTATCAGTATTTACATCAACAACTGGAGCCCATGTACTGATGATCAAGGTAGCTGAAAAGATATAGGGAGGACAAAAAGTCCAGGAAAGGGGTCACTAATGTATTGTGTCACTCAGAAGTAACTTCAGGTCCTGCTTATGTAGATGGTAAATCCAAAAGGGAAAGACAATCAGAGGGGTAGCCAGTAGCTCACTGGGGTGTATGGGCTGGGAAGGCTCTGTATGAGAGCAAACACAAAATGGAATATCAATGCAGTAGAAAAATAGGGCAAGCAGAAAAAAATATAACAGCACCTGGAGCAGATGAATAGATTTCTGTATCAATGTTTTTTTTTATTAATCGTTTACGTAGATTGTTAAAGAACCGTCAAATACAACAGTGAACAGTCCTCGCTTGCTCCACGTGTATCGAAATAAATTATGTTGAACAGGAAAACAAGCATCCAAG
This sequence comes from Rana kukunoris, assembly GCA_029574335.1. Lineage (NCBI taxonomy): Eukaryota > Metazoa > Chordata > Amphibia > Anura > Ranidae > Rana > Rana kukunoris. Next base: position 180,266,247 of record CM056056.1, read on the forward strand.
CATGGAAACAATACAACGATACAACTATTGAATGTTATGCTTAATACAAACAAATATGGACCCGACTGGCGGGTTAGTCGGGTTAGACTGGCGGGTTAGGTCCTTAATTGCCGCCCCCCTACATAGATTAGTTAGTATGGGAGGCAGGACAGTGTCTAGTGTCGAGATATTGGAATACCACGGAATCTATCTGTACTCTGTGGTAATCATTCTATCAGCCATCACGCACGTTGCATGTATATAGGATAACTTGGTCTCTGCCGGACATCCGGCTAGAGTAACATCACAGCAAGATAGTCTGGGTGGCTTGATACCATAGCGGGTAAGATTCCATCAACAATTGTTTAACCTAACTGCTCCCTATAGGGGAACCTATAATCAACAATATTCCTAGAGAGGTCTAGGTTAACCAGAAAAGAGGAAAGCCGAAAAATCGAGGAGGCAAGGTACCAGAGGTAAGCAGGATAGAAGAAGAGGGAAAGGTGAGCCCACCCGGGAATCTGTGGTCAGTCATCTGAGTAGATAGCTTTATGTCTCAAGGGCCTGTAGGTAGGTGAGCCATGGGGTCCATGTTTTCTTGAAGAGGGGTTGTTTGTCAATTAGAACGCTCACTATTTTCTCGTTTAACATGATCCAATTTAATATGCGTTTCATAAATGCTATGTCCATAATGGGGCTTTTCCAGGCTGACGCAATGGCTGGACGCAAAGTCTAAGTGTGTCTGGGGATATTGTCTACTGGTTTGTTTAGGAGGGCGACTGAGGCATCTTATGAGCGAGGGGACCCTGATCCAGAAGCGACACACCTTGGGGCACGTCTACCATACATGGAGTGGTGAACCCACCTGTCCACAACCCCTGAAGCTGAGGCTCCTGGGTACATTTTGGAAAGGCGTTCTGGTATCTGGTACCACCTGGCGTGTACCTTATATCCTGCCTCTATCAGGGCTATATTAAGGAGGCCTTTGTGGATTATTATGCTCCATTTACGCCTGTCCTCTGCCTCAGGGCTAATTTCCAAATCCCTGTCCCATGCCACCTGATACGAGACCCTGGTAAGAGGGGCAGCTAACTGTTTGTAGAACACAGAGATGCCTCCCCGGAGATCAGAATCCTGCATGCACCTATTCTGAAAGATGGTACACGTTGTCAAGTCGGACCCACTTTCCCGTAATGATTGAAGGAAATGCTGAATTTGTTGTAGGTGGTAGCTCTTCGCGGAACGCATCTCCAAGCTGCCTGTGTAGTCTTAGGGAGGACGTATTCCTCTGTGATCTAGGTAGTCGCCTATCCAGAATAATCCCTTATTTACCCACCAGCTAAACCTGCCGAGTTGTCTGCCTGGGGGGAATAGGGGATTGCCAAAGAGCGGGGCCACTGGAGTATGTGCGGACTTTAGAGCCCATCTTTTGCACCCCATTTCCCATATGTTTAGGGAATGAGAGAGTGACAGGCTCAAAACAGATAGATAGATTTCAAGGCCTCGGAGAAATACTTGGAAAAGATGATGGAGGGCGGCAGGGACTGACAGGGCCGAAAGCAGGAGAAAGGGAGCGGGCAAGCCATATGGGGAGTAGGAGGGGGAGGAGGGAGAAAAAGGGCAGGGTAAGAATAGAAGAATAACATTTTGTAAACGCGATACAGTGGAAAATGGTGATTGTTTAGATTTGTAATTGTAGCGATACTCCCTCAGGAGCCGCTGGTTAGATGTGGGATAGACGTAAGTTAAGTTACCTTTGACGATGTCTAGGGAAATTGATTGCAGCAACTGTGAGAGCAGTAATAGAATGTCCAAGCCAAAGATTGACGTTTTCTAAATGCTTTTATTCCTCGGTCAAGAGGTAGACAGGACAGGTTGATGAAGTGAAGAAACCTTGCAGTATCAGGCATGGATAAACATGAAAGCAAGCCTGCTTTCAGTACAAATAGTCACTATTCATCGCCACTCCAGCCAGAGTGGGTGACGTGCCCCCGGACAGACTTCTGCCACAAGCCTGGCAGCCGAAGTGTCACTTTAGATTGCTGGGAGGAACAAACAAGCCCCTGCCATGGACCTGGCTTTAAGGAAGCCTCTGCCACAGGCCTAGTACTTTGTAGTTTCTAATTGGATGAGCAGTTCCTCCCAGTAAATCACAACTGAGTGACCGGTTGACAGTGGAAGGGTACCTGTCAGTGTGCCGGTCACTAGATCCCCGATGATTCGTTCAAGTCGCTCAGATCACCTGCTTCCTGGTTCTCTTTGAGCCGATCCCCCATCGTACAGCCCTCGGCTTAGGATCTCCTTAGTACAGCTGGGGACCCAGTAAGTCACTGAGGCCCCTTTCAGCATCCACTTGTAACTCTGCGTAGCATGTGACCCCGGCCTGAAAGACCAAAGGTGGGTGCCGCACCTGGAAGAACCAAAGAAAATGGCATCCCCCCAGCATGCCCCGTGAGGGAAAACTCCTCTGATTGGCTGCTGGGGAAAAGTGGCTCTGGAGCGCAGACTGCCCTATAGGACAGTTCGGAAATGACATCCAGCCCAAACTTTAACACAATTATAAATGGGAGCAAAATAACTCTCCCATTCCCCACTAACTTTAACGTAGCGCCCGTACTGAAAGTAAGGGGGCGCTACATGATAATAAAATGTGAATATTCTGTAAGCAGAAGAAAATGATTAAAGTTTTGAAGAAATATCACTATGATGTGAAACTTAGATCGAGACAGTGAATGAAGGTAAAGTTGAATAAGTCTCTTGCCAGAATTCTTTGAAGTGGTAAAGAAAAAAAAAAAGTATCCAAACTACAGAATTCCTGATGATATAAAAATAAGGGGAGAAATGTTATATTCATCAGATTAATTCTACCGGGCAGGAATAACGGTAGGTTGCGCAGGCTTGCATGCACGTTGCTTAGGAGTTAGTGCAATCAGAGTATAATTAAGAGGGATAAAATCAGCAATTGACTGTGAGATGGTTAAGCCCAAATATTTTACCTTATCAACCCACTGCAGTGGGCAGCCTATTGGGGCCCTCAGGGTCGGAGATGGGACCCGCAACAGTAAAATTTGTGACTTACTCCAGTTTACCCTAAGACCCGAAAACTGAGAGAAGGTATGTAAGATGGATAAAGCTGAGGCAAACGAGTGGTTGCTACATACTCGGCATATAGTGCCGTTTTTTTTCCTCCAACACTCCCATCTGAATCGCCTTCACCCCGGAGGACACACATAAGTCTAAGTAGGGCAAATAAACCAGGGGACTGAGGACATCCCTGGTGTGCCCCCCTAGCTACCAGGAAGAATTTCAAAATGATCCCATTAAGTTTAACTGGGGATGATATAATAGCGTAATCCATTCATGGAATGTGGGACCAAAGCAAAACACTTTTTTTTTTTAAATAAAGGAATTGTCAAAAACTGATGTCTTTAATATTTTTTTTTTTCATTTTTGGTGAATGGGTAGGGGTACAATTTAGCCCCATACCCATTTACTAAGGGGGGCAAGATCTAGGGGCCCCCCTTGTTAAAGGGGGCTTCCAGATTCCGATAATACCCCCACAAGAACCGGGCAAGGGTTGTGGGATCCCAAAGCACCCTCCCCATGTTGTGGGCATGTGGCCTGGTACAGTTCAGGAGGGGGGGCGCTCTCTCGTCCACCTTTTTTCCTGTGGCCTGCCAGGTTGCGTGCTTAGATAAGGGTCTGGTATGGGTCTTGGGGGACCCCCACGCCATATTTACGTTTTGACGCAGGGTTCAACTTAAAATCCATACCAGACCTGAAGGGCCTGGAGGGGATTTTGGGGGGACCCCACGCCATTATTATTTTCAATTTTGGTGCAGGGTTCCCCTTAAAATCCATACCAGACCGGAAGGTACATAGTACATGGCCAGAAACTGAGCAATTGTAGAAAGAAATGTTTGGACAGCCGCACTCTGGAAAAACCTTCTCGGTTGCCTTTTCTTGATAAAAGTTTTCAAACACCATACATCACAGCAAAGACGGGGGCATACAGCTGACATTTCGCACTACAATCAGCACTGATTGTAGTGCGAAACGTCAGCTGTATGCCCATGTCTTTGCTGTGATATGTGGTGTTTGAAAACTTTTATCAATAAAAGGCAACCGAGAAGGTTTTTCCAGAGTGCGTCTGTCCAAACATTTCTTTCTACAATTGCTTTGTGCATTGCCAGCACCTCAGTTTCTCTGAGAGGATACGGATTCATCCACATACCTAATTGGAGCGGTGACTATCTTCTCTCAGAAACTGAGCACATGTTACAGGAGATTATCAGAGATTGAGCACATGGTCAGGGCCGCCATCAGGAATTTTGGGGCCCCTTCCACAGCTTCAGGCATCCTGGAGCAGATAACCGGGGAGGGGGTGCTGCCGCATGAAATTGAGAAGCGGGGGGGGGGGCCTGCTGCCGCGAATTGAAAAGCGAGGGGGGGCCCTTTACAAAAAGAATAAATAAATGAAAATATATATAAAACCGGGGCCCTGGGGACCTCTGTGCTCTTTAATAAAAAGAGAGAAAAAAAAAAAAAAATATATATATATATATATATTTTTTTTAAAGGTGATTGCCATCTGGGGCCCTCATTTTTTTTTTTTTTTTATAAAAGGAAATTACAAAAAAAGGGGGCTTTCCATTCGGGACCTCTGAGCCCCTATAAAAAAAAAAAGAGGGGCTTTCCATCTGGGGGCCTTGTGGCCTCCAGGCCCCTGGGGCCCCCGGGTCCCTTACAGGTGTACTGCCTGTACCCCCCTGATGACGGCCCTGCACATGGTACAGGAGGTGGTTAGAAGTTTTGGCGACATGGTGCACCTTCATATACCCCCCACAGCAGTGTCCTCCTCTACTCCCCTTAATTTTTCCCCCTCACATCAGTGCCCTCTTCTGCCTCCCTTCAGCCCTCTCACAGTAGTGTCCTCCTCTTCCCCCTACACAGTATAGTCCTGTCCTTATCTGTCCCGCTTCATCTGTACATCAGTATCCTCTGCCTCCTTCACCCCCCACAGTAGTGTGAGTGTCCTCCTCTGCCCCCTTTATATTACAATCCTCACAAGTGTGCTGTGGTAACTGTGGTGAGGTGCCGCCATTTATTTTTTATATTTTATATAGCTGGACATGCAAAAGGTGGCAGCATGAGGTGATCTAGAAAGACCTAATTTTCTGACTAAAATTCCACTTTAAGCACCAAAGCTAAAGAAAATATCAAGAAGTATCTGTCAAAGTTTAAAAAAAACATCAGCTGCAGTGCGTATTTTCTCCACAAGTGATCTCACTTATAGTGCATGGAATGCAGAGACAGGAGGTAAATCAGATACAAACAGGAAGTGATGTCAACACAGACAGGAAATGTAATCTACAGACAGGAAGTGATGTCCTCTACAGACGGAGAGTTTCTTGAGAGTGGAAAGCATGCTGGAAGTGGAGGGAGATATTTCTGCAACCAATAGCAGAGGAGGTAATAAGATATTATTTTATATTTACACCCAGTAACCCCCGTCATGTCCGTCCTCTTCCTCCATAGTCACTGTGATGTCTTTTATTTACAAAAGATGCCGAAATATAGAACCATTTATCCAACTGTCCATCCAGAGCCTCTGGTTTATAGACCAGATACATCCTAAATATAGAACCATTTATCCAACTGTCCATCCAGAGCCTCTGGTTTATAGACCAGATACATCCTAAATATAGAACCATTTATCCAACTGTCCATCCAGAGCCTCTGGTTTATAGACCAGATACATCCTAAATATAGAACCATTTATCCAACTGTCCATCCAGAGCCTCTGGTTTATAGACCAGATACATCCTAAATATAGAACTATTTATCCAACTGTCCATCCAGAGCCTCTGGTTTATAGACCAGATACATCCTAAATATAGAACTATTTATCCAACTGTCTATCCAGAGCCTCTGTTTTAAAGACCGGATACATCCTAAATATAGAACCATTTATCCAACTGTCCATCCAGAGCCTCTGGTTTATAGACCAGATACATCCTAAATATAGTACTATGTACCCAACTGTCCATCCAGATCCTCTGGTTTATAGACCGGATACATCCTAAATATAGAACCATTTATCCAACTGTCCCTCCATAGCCTCTGGTTTATAGAGCAGATACATCCTAAATATAGAACCATTTATCCAACTGTCCATCCAGAGCCTCTGGTTTATAGACCAGATACATCCTAAATATAGTACTATGTACCCAACTGTCCATCCAGATCCTCTGGTTTATAGACCAGATACATCATAAATATAGAGCCATTTATCCAACTGTCCATCTGTTTGTTATCTGTCCAGAGAGAAGACTCCTGTATATATCAGCAGACATCCCAACCTGCAAAAACGAATTGCAGGGAGGTAACGCTTTGCGCCGATAATGACCCCCCCAATTAAATGCAGCCTGATCAGTGCCAATTAAATGAAGCTATACCTGTGCATATGAAATGCAGCCTGATCACACAGGGGCTGGGCTGGTGGTCCTGGGGTCTGGCTGCTGAAGCCTGGGGTCTGGCTGCTGGAGCCTGGGGTATGGCTGCTGGAGCCTGGGGTATGGCTTCTGGAGCCTGGGGTCTGGCTGCTGGGGCCAAGGATCTGGCTGCTAGAGTCTGGCTTCTGGAGCTGGGCTGTTGGTCCTGAGATCCAGCTGCTGGGGCCAAGGGTCCGGCTTCTGGTCCTGGAGCCTGGGGTCTGGCTGCAATGGGCCTTGGGAGGCATCCCTCTCCCACAGGAGCAGGAGGGCAAAGCACAGCGGGAGGGTAAGTGGGCACAGTAGAGGGGGCAGGAGGTTACAGTACAGGGGAGCAGGAATGTACATTAAAGGAGAGAGGAGGGCACAGTACAGGGGGTTGGAGGGTCCAGTAAAGGGGGAGCAGGAGGGCACGGCACAGGGGGGAGGGTAAGTGGGCACAGAACAGGTGGCAGGAGGGCACAGTACAGGGGGAGCAGGAGGGCAAAGCACAATAGGGGGGTAAGTGGGCACAGAACAGGGGGCAGGATGATACATTACAGGGAAGCAGGAGGGCACAGCATGGGGGGAGGGTAAGTGGGAACAGTACAGGGGCATGAGTGTACAGTAAAGGAGGGAGAAGTAGGGCACATCAAGGTGGGGGTGAGGTTTTAGTGGGCACAGTACAGGGGGCAGGAGGGTACAATAAAGGAGGAGCAGGAGGGCATAGAACAGGGGAAGGGGAAGTGGGCACAGAACAGGGGGCAGGAGAGTACAGTACAGGGGGAGCAGGAGGGCACAGCACAGGGGGAGGGTAAGTGGGCACAGTACAGGGGGCATGAGTGTACAGTAAAGGAGGGAGCAGTAGGGCACAGCACAAGGTAGGGTAAGGTTTAAGTGGGCACAGTATAGGGGGCAGGAGGGTACAATAAAGGAGAAGCAGGAGGGCACAGAACAGGGGAAGGGTAAGTGGGCACAGCACAGGGGGAGCAGGAGTGCACAGCACAGGGGGCAGGAGGGTACAATAAAGGAGGAGCAGGAGGGCACAGAATAGGGGAAGGGTAAGTGGGCACAGAAGAGGGGGCAGGAGGGTACAGTACAGGCGGAGCAGGAAGGCACACATGGGGAGGGTACAGTAAAGGAGGGAGCAGGAGGGCACAGCACAGGGGAAGGGTTAGTGGGCAGAGAACAGGGGGCAAGGGGGTACAGTACAGGGGGAGCAGGAGGGCAAAGCACAGGGGGAGGGTAAGTGGGTACAAGAGAGCTGCCTCTGCTCCCAGCACCTTACATCCGCCTGTCATTCAGCTATAGACAGAGCGGCTGTACTCCATTCAGCCATTCAGGCTTTTCTGTCTGTTGGTGGTTGAGTGACAGACACATCCCGGAGATCGCCCTGCACTCGCAGGCATCCGGGAACCCCTGTCCAAATGTGGGAGGCTCCCGGGAGACTTGAGATGTCTGTATCAGTAAGAGGTGAGTAGGAATTTGAGTCATATGAAATTGATGTCATTTTAGCTGCCCCTCATATCACCGGGTAAGAGGAGACTTGATTGAAAATGAGAGAGCAGTACGGAAGGCCCACCTAGATCCCCCATCATCTGATAAACACATAGAAACAATGTATTTAGTCAGTGTGTGTGTTTCCTACAGATGGATCCAGTAATGGGAACCCACCAGAGAGATCTCCCCGTACTCTGTATTCCCGGGATTCCACACAGGAAGGTCACACCATCCCCCACCATCATCAGGTAGGTGGGACTGAGCATGTAGGTCCAAAAATGTATTCTAAGCTATGAGAGGACATTCTTCTTTGTGACTAGATCCTTTTTATACAACTATTCTACCATCTTTGGGGTTTAGGGTGAAGAACTCAAAGACATCAAAGTTGAGGATAAAGAAGAAGAAGAGAGGTTGGTGAGTGGAGATCAGCAGTCTATGGAGGAGGGGGAGATGATTACGGAAAGTAAACAGGAGGAATCTTCTCTACATATGGACACAAGTGAGTAATAAACACTAAATATAGAACCAGTTCCCATTATTATTTTACTTCTATGAGTATAAAGTTTGTATTTACATTGTTACATCAGAGGAGAAAAGGTCGATGTCTACTGAATTCATCCGAGAGAAAAATAAAAATGTCAAAGCAGCAGCTGACCCCCAGGACAGTAGAATGTCCATATAAAGCTCGGCCTAATCTTCTTTAGGTTATAAAGATTCCTTCCTGATCCCAAAAGGCAATCAGATAGCTCACCAGATCAACATTCTAAAATAGTTTTCCTACAATTATTAGTAATCATAAGAAGAACATCCAGTCATCTAGAACCAGACAATTCTTCATCCACAAAGCTCTAAAAACAAATCACCTCTTCCGTATACAGAGATTTTTTTTCTATTTAACTTCAAGCAATCTGTGTTGCTCATGTACAAAATAGAGAACATGTTATCCTTCTGTACAGGAAAGACTGAGAAACATCAACTGCTGACAGTAAGAACATCATCGATGTACCTCATCAATGTCCTGTAAAGAACACCCATCTGAGAGGACTGATTTGTAAATACCTAAAAGACCCCCGATCCCTCATTTGCACTTCAAAGTATTCGCCCAAAGCGGCGATTCTTAATACTGTGTACTGTTTTAAATCCGGCGCCATTGGCAACCAAGTAACCCAGAAGTAACGTCATGACACTGCTTCTGTGTTTACATGGCGGAGACTAAGTTAAAGCTGTTTACGGCTTTGTTTCAGTCTGCGCCTGGACACTGGAGGTGCTGGATTGAGGATCAGTCAGAGCGGCGAGAGGCGGCGGGAGGGGGGGATGTCCCCTCCCGCTCCTCTAGCATAACAACAGAGCGGCTTTTAGCCGCATCAGTTGTTATGCCTGGATAGCCAATCGCCGTCTCTAAACAATGGTACCGGTATGATGCCTGCAGCTGCGGGCATCATCCCGGTATAACCCCCTTAAAAAATGTTTTAAAAGGGTTAAGACTCGTACACACAACCGAGAATCTCGTCGTAAAAGAAACATTGTTTTTCACGACAAGGTTCTTGTCAAGCTTGATGAGATTCTTGTCAAGCTTTCCTTGCATACACACTGTCGAGACAAAATCTTGTCGTTCTCAAACACGGTGACGTACAACACGTGAAACTGCACTATAAAGGGGAAGTTTTATTCCACTGGCTATGTAAAAGAAGGGGGTGTTGTCTGCGCTGAAAGTGAACAGGGGGGGAGGAGGGGGGGTGTGGGTGATAGGGGTGAATGGATGGGACGGGTGGCTGGATGGGTGGATGCAGGTGGGTTTAGGACAACATGATAACCAACATAATCGAAACAATGATGTGAATGAATATACACATAAGGGTGATAACCAATAAATACAAAAATTATTATTACAATAAGGAAAAACCCAACACACTAGCCAGTGTAATGTGAAACCAGTGAAAAACAATCCTAAATCCAAACTATAAGACCAGAGAAAATTCCATGAGGAAATGCCTCTGGATGGAAAAAATGTGAAATAAATAAAGTCTCTAGTGAAAAAACCCAAGAGTCCAGATAAGTCCAAATTGAAATGGTGGTGCCAGGAAAGGGTGACAGCAGAAAGCACCTCAGGTGGTCCCCAGCTCCTCACCTCAAGGCTATAGCTCGGATAGCCTGCAACAGCACCTCCCGGTGGAGGACAGTGATCCCTCGGCAGGGCAAGCAGCAGAGGCACTCCTCAGCGGTAAAGGTAAAGCAAAAAAGAAGAAAGCAAGTGAGTGATAATAAAAGACGTCTAGTAGGCAACGAGTGTCACTTGTACATCCACTCACCACGGGGTGATGGATGATGGGCCTATCTCCCACGAACAGCGAGTTCGTACTTCTAATGGCAGATATCCTCTTCTAAGCTGGCCAGATGGTCACTCACAACAAGGGATCTCTCAGATGGCATACATGATAAAAGAAACAGACCATAGCGCAATCCCGCAAGGTAAAAAACACATTTAATAAAAAAATAAAACTCACATTTAAAACGATCCAAAAGGCACAAAACAAACAGACGTCAGGAACAAACTGCGTCAGGCGTGTGGACTCTGTGGCTCCTAGGATCCCTACGCGTCTCGTCACACCTCGTGACTTCCTTAGGAAGTTCCTGACGTCTGTTTGTTTTGTGCCTTTTGGATCGTTTTAAATGTGAGTTTTATTTTTTTATTAAATGTGTTTTTTACCTTGCGGGATTGCGCTATGGTCTGTTTCTTTTATCATGTATGCCATCTGAGAGATCCCTTGTTGTGAGTGACCATCTGGCCAGCTTAGAAGAGGATATCTGCCATTAGAAGTACGAACTCGCTGTTCGTGGGAGATAGGCCCATCATCCATCACCCCGTGGTGAGTGGATGTACAAGTGACACTCGTTGCCTACTAGACGTCTTTTATTATCACTCACTTGCTTTCTTCTTTTTTGCTTTACCTTTACCGCTGAGGAGTGCCTCTGCTGCTTGCCCTGCCGAGGGATCACTGTCCTCCACCGGGAGGTGCTGTTGCAGGCTATCCGAGCTATAGCCTTGAGGTGAGGAGCTGGGGACCACCTGAGGTGCTTTCTGCTGTCACCCTTTCCTGGCACCACCATTTCAATTTGGACTTATCTGGACTCTTGGGTTTTTTCACTAGAGACTTTATTTATTTCACATTTTTTCCATCCAGAGGCATTTCCTCATGGAATTTTCTCTGGTCTTATAGTTTGGATTTAGGATTGTTTTTCACTGGTTTCACATTACACTGGCTAGTGTGTTGGGTTTTTCCTTATTGTAATAATAATTTTTGTATTTATTGGTTATCACCCTTATGTGTATATTCATTCACATCATTGTTTCGATTATGTTGGTTATCATGTTGTCCTAAACCCACCTGCATCCACCCATCCAGCCACCCGTCCCATCCATTCACCCCTATCACCCACACCCCCCCTCCTCCCCCCCTGTTCACTTTCAGCGCAGACAACACCCCCTTCTTTTACATATACATTTTTCTCTCTGCCCAGGACAGAGTGTCAGGAGTCTGCTGCAGAATCCCCAGTCCACCTTCCAGCCCAATTCCACTCCCACCCATCCCCCTTGGTAGCGCAGGAGTCTTTCCATATATCCGTGATCTTTATTCCACTGGCGCCACCCTTGGGGCTGCTTTTGCTAATCTCGTGTTTCCGCGTGTTAAGTAAAAGTTTGGTGAGAGAAAAGCATACACACGAACGTGTTTCTCGTCATATACCAGCCCGATGAGAAACACGACGAGAAAATTGAGACTCCCGAAGAGAAAAAAAGAGAGCATGTTCTCTTTTTTTCTCATCGAGATCCACGTCAGTTTTCTCGACAAAAAACTTGTACACGACCAATTTTCTCACGAAAAAAGCTCTGCTAGCGGTTTTCTTGATGGTTTTTCTGAGGTTGGAGACTGATGCATCGGCAAGTCAAGATACACACAGCGGTATGGTGAATCAAAGACTAGGATTACATTTTCGTGCGCACTGCACCTATTCAAAACATACAGGATTGGTTCAGCCAATTGTATTAAAGTAATTAGGTTATATAAGTAATACAGTACTTCACAATTATACAACGTGTAACCATCTGCTCTGAGAGCATGAAAACATAGCAATCTATTTTCTGTGTAACCAACTAAACCTTGTTTCTACCGCATGCCTTATCTTGTTCTTGTTCTCTGCTCATACATAATAATAACATACTACAAGGCTGTCTCCTAGCTTCTTAAAGCATACCGTATTTTTCGCTCTATAAGATGCACCTAGGTTTTAGAGGAGGAAAACAAGAAATATTTTATATTATACTACTACTATAGATGGGTGGTGGACACACAGCAATACCACCCCACCTACCAAATCAGCTCAGCTACACTATATCTGGTGGTGGACACAGCAACCTCCCCCCCCCCCCTTCCCAGATAAGCTCAGGGTGGCAGGGCAGACACAAACACCCCTCAAGCCTCTTCACATTAGCTCCAGCTGGCTGGCTGGCTCTCAGGAAGCAGCTAGAAATTAGGACTGGGGACATAGTTTACAGCAGCAGCTGCGGGGGAAGGAGCAGGAAGTCAGACAGGACTAGACCACAGCCCCAAAAAGGGGGGGGGGGGTTTCGTCTGAAAAAAAAAAAACAGCAAAGGCTCTCACTGCCTTCGGGATGGATTCACCACTGGCAGGTGACACCCGTACCTGGGTGCGGAGCGCAACCCCATAGCACTGCTACTGACACTCCCCATGTTTTGACACCCGGGGGCAAAACGTCTCCCCCGCTTGGTATGCCCCTGCTAGGAGAAGGAGAGAGAGATTCTGACACAGCAGCAACAGGGGGGGGGCAGTGCCTGGTCAGTATTCGCACCATAAGACGCAGAGGCATTTCCCCCCCATTTTCTTGGGGGAGTGCATCTTATGGTGCGAAAAATACGGTACATCTATACAAGCATTGATATTATGGGGGAACTCTAGCAAGCCTTACAGTTTTTGCCGAGAAAACTGGTCGTGTGTGTACGAGGCTTTACACTATGAAAATGTGTTTTCATTTTTTTTATGGGCCATGAGCTCTCTTGTCATCGTGGACACTTCGGTTGGATACTTCTGATGGTACCCTCACATTGAAACGCAGAGACCCAGAGCTGGGGAAAAAGCCGTAAGCGTGTATGATCTCTCTAACCAAGGGATCGCACAATCTGGTAAGCGGCAGCAATTTGGTGGTGGAGGATTTTCTTTTTCTCAAAATGGATATCACTCCTACTCGGGTGTTGCATACTTGTCACTGTGGACTTTGCATGTGAGACGTCTTTATTCTGGAACCACTATCTGGAATCTTGCTCTCATTTGGACTTCTCAGTGTTGATTGGACATTGTGTAGGGTGCAATAGCCCTGTCTCATAATACCATTTGTTCTGCTTCATGTTATTGAACTGTTGTATAAGTCAGACAGCTTAACAATAATTCAGAAGTCAAGAAACGTGAGACATCAGATCTGTATGTATTCTTTTTTCTGAATAACTTTGTAAAACTACAACATAAACAAAACATATGTGTCAGTACATTAAACATTATACAGCAGCCTCAGTCCATCATTAAGAGTAGTCACAGACAATTCCATCATTAGTCCTGGAATATATTGAGAGCTCCTCTGCATGAGTCTGCCTAGATCCAGGAGCAGTCAAGAAATGGAGGAAATACAGTTCCAGGTTAAAGGTTACTGCCTCTTACTCTGAGGAAAATACAACTTCCTGTAAGCTCTGGCAAAATAATAACCATCTCTGACCACTAGATGGCAGCAACATCAAACTAACATTGCAGTATAATCTATAACAGCACATTGCACATATTTACTATGAACAATATGGGCAGAACACTATTCTTCATTTACTGTATAAGAAGTTGTGATGTGATTGGTGTTTAATTAGCTCTTCATCCCTCACTTTTTTCACTTTTTATTTTATTTTAATTTTTTCTTATAAATATGGTGACAACTCACTTTATATAGTGGGAGAGACTGCATTCCGTTCTTTCACCTCACGTGCGAGCGCGTTACACCTATTCACATAATAACTGGAATATTGTTTTATTTTGCGCAGCTTATAATTTTCGTCAACATATATGATTCCTGAATACAAGATTCCAACAATTCTTCTAACATTTAATGTAAAATTGTTTCTCAGCAGATGACCATAATGTCCGGAATACGTCTGAGGAATCTTCTGATAAATCACATACCAGGACTCTAAGATCTCACAGTAGAAATACTTTAATAGATCCGTCTATTCCCGAGGAATCTTCTTCAGGGCAGGAAGTAGTTCACACAGAAGAGAGTTCATTGTCATGTTCAGTGTGTGGGAAACTTTTCATACAAAAGAGAGACCTTCTTAAACACAAAAAATGTCACACTGCTGAGAGTCCCTATTCATGTTCAGAGTGCGGGAAGTCTTTGACTAGCAAACAAAACCTTCTTTTACATCAGAGAATTCACACAGGTGAACGTCCCTTTTCATGCTCAGTATGTAGGAAATGTTTCACTACCAAACAACATCTACTTTTACACCAGAACATTCACACAGGTGAGCGTTTTTTCTCATGCTCAGAATGCGGGAAATCTTTCACTACCAAACAAAGTCTTCTTAGACACCAGAACACTCACACAGGTGAGCGTCCCTATTCATGCTCAGAATGCGGGAAATCTTTCTCACAGAAAGGAACCCTTGTGTATCACAAAAGAGTTCACACGGGTGAGCGTCCTTATTCATGTTCAGAGTGCGGAAAATCTTTCACGTCAAAAGGAGACCTTGTTATACACGAGAGAATTCACACAGGTGTGCATCCTTATTCATGTTCAGAGTGTGGGAAATCTTTCTCACAGAATGGAAGCCTTGTGTATCACCAGAGAACTCACAAGAGTGAGAGTCCTTATTCATGTTCAGAGTGCGGGAAATCTTTTGGGTCGAAAGGACACCTTGAGTATCACCAGAGAATTCACACAGGTGAGCGTCCTTATTCATGTTCAGAGTGCGGTAAATCTTTTGGGTCGAAAGGACCCCTTGTGTATCACCAAAGAATTCACACAGGTGAGCGTTATTCATGTTCAGAGTGCGGTAAATCTTTTGGGTCGAAAGGACCCCTTGTGTATCACCAAAGAATTCACACAGGTGAGTGTCCTTATTCATGTCCAGAGTGCGGGAAATCTTTCTCACGGAAAGGATCCCTTGTGCAGCACCAGAGAATTCACACGGGTGAGCGTCCTTATTCATGTTCAGAGTGTGGGAAATCTTTCAAGTCAAAAGGAAACCTTGTGAAACACCAGAGAATTCACATAAGATAACAATCTTTCTCATGATAACAGTGGTGTGTTGGGGGAGGGGCGGAATATATTGAATGTTTTTTAGGTTCGGTTTGATAGATCTGAGTCTGCAGGGATTGAATTCTAGTAATATGATCCTCTAAACATACAGAGATGACTCGGTCCCGCACTCACACAGACCAACTAAACTGTGCTAATACATGGTCAGATATGACAATACATGGACAACATTTCTTATTGGTTGATATCGGTTTCTGTACGTTATTGCTCTTTTTATGTTTTACTGACGAAGCCGGCTTCTCATTGGTCCAACACATTCATTTTTGTTTTGTTTATTATCTTCAATTATAAATGTTTTGATTTAGATTCTAGCTTCTTTTTTTATTGTTTATTAACCAGTGATATTTTTTTGTGTAATCAGTATTTATTTTTGTTAAAGTAAAAACAAACCTAAAGAAAGAGGACAGGCATGTCCAAAAGAACTCTACAAATTGGAACAACGGCCACGCAAGGCCGCCAAACGTCCAAAAGAAAACTACAAACAGTTCACATTGTACATGTACATTGAAACAATAACAAATGCATAAATAGTCACATGGACCGCTGCAGCAGCCAACACCGAAGGTCCGCGGCGGCCACAACGATCCATGAAACAAATAGGGTGCCAGGTGGATAGCAAAACAAAGGGTTGTGGGTACAAATTTCACTAAAAGAGAGCATTGGGGAAGGATTGCCCGCCGGACTACCGAAACCTAGGGACGATCGAGGGAATAAAAAGAAAAACAGAACCGTGCCCGCGACCCACGGTCTGAGCAGAGGAGGGGGGCACCAAGGCCTCTATCTGACCATCCTCCACCCCACCATGAGCCAAAGGGCCAAGACCAGGGAACCGCAACATTACACCCAGGCGGGACAACAGGAACCAACAAGGGTCCGTCAATGCTCCGGCAGTCCCCACAGAACACAAAATAATTAAAAATAATAAATACAAAGAATTAAAACCCACTGGCAACAATAGAAAATGGAGAAAAAAAAGGAGAGGGGGGAAATCTCAGAGGAGTATAGCTAGGGATAGAAAGTAGAAAGGAAGGGAAAAGCAAAGGGGAAGGGGAAGATGGAGTGAAAAAATGCGTACCTCCGAACTCACATGAAGCCGTGTCCACGTCCACACCGGGCGCACCACCTCAATCCAAAGCCATCAGCACCACCAGACCACTGCAGCAGCTAACCATTGGGGGGGTCAGCTCCTCCCTCACGAGAAGCCTGCAACCTACGGTTTTTAGGGAAGGCTCCGCCAGCTCCAACAGAGCAACATCCAGACTAGAGGGAACAAAGTTTGGATCTGAGACATAGTCAGTCCATGGTGCCCAAGTGGCAAGATATTGTTCACACAGATCTCGACAAGTCGCCACCCAATTCTTAGCCTCTCCGATAGCACTCACCTCACGGACCCAATCCTCCAGGGTAGGGACTCTAGACTGCTTCCAATAAACCATGAGTAGGCGCCTGGCTGCATTAAGCAGATGGGGCAGCGCACTCTTTTTATATTGACTAAGTGGGATTGTCGGGACATGAAGAAGAAAGTGCATCGGAGAGAGGGGAATATCCACCCCTGTGATCGTTTGTATCTGATGCCTTACGTCCTCCCAAAATGGCTTGACCAAAGGGCAGTCTCACCAGATATGGATAAGCGTACCCCTGTGTCCACACCAACATAACTCCGACTCAGTGGGGTAAATACAGGCCATGTCCGCCGGCACACGATACCAGCGGGACAGAATTTTTAAAATTCGTTTCTTGGGTTTTAGAGTCCACGGAGGAAGCATGAGTGAGATGAAATAAGTGGGTCAGTTGTGTGTCCGTAAAGGCCTGTCCCAGATTTTTCTCCCATCTCTGAATGTAAGCGGGTGTGGACAGAGGGGCAGCAGAACCCAATAGGCGGTAAAGAGTACAAGGCTAAAATCGAAGCTAGCATGCGAGGACCCAGTCCCAGATGTCCAAGTACAGCCTGCAGATATGACCAGTCAACACGGTCAAATGCCTTTTCGGCATCTGTGGAAAGAATAAGGTAAGGCTGAGGATCCTGACGAGAGCGAGCCCAGTGTATAAGCTGAACTCAGGGAATTATCCCTGGCCTCCCTGCATGGGATAAAGCCCGTCTGATCAAGGTGCACAAGCCCCGGCAACAGGTGTTTAAGCCTATTAGCTAAGATCTTTGCAAGGACCTTCACATCTAAATTGAGGAGGCAAATCGGGCGATAGCTCTGCGAAGCAGCAGGGTCCTTGCCCTCCTTCGAGATCACAGTAATGTGAGCTAATAACGCCTCCGATGGAATAGCCTTCCCCCAGCTAAGGAGTTAAAGTAATTGCACAAGGGGGTCTTGAGATGAGAAAGGAAGGTCTTATAATAGACCTTGGTAAACCCATCCGGGCCCAGGCTCTTCCCGTTGGGCAAGGACTCAATCGTTGATCTAAGCTCGGTCAGGGTTATTGGCAAGTTTAGAGTCGAGGACTGTTCATCCGTCAGTGAGGGAAGGCCCGACGAGGTCAGATAGTCACAAACCGCCTGACTTCTGAAGTCTCGCAAGGAAGAAGGGAGCTCAGAGTTTATGTCAAATAAAGTAGCGTAGTAATCCCGAAAGCCTGCAGCAATTTTGGAAGACAGCACTGTCGGGTCACCTGAAGGGGAGGACAATTTGTGGACATGCATCTGCGCAGTCCGCTTCCGAAGCGCCCGTGCCAGCATCCGCCCGCACTTGTTCCCATGTTCATAAAACTTATGGGACATATAGCGGAATTGTTATGTGTCTGTCTATTCAAAAGGCGCAAGAGCAGCTCCCTCATCTCAGTCAAACTACCCAAAGCTTCTGGTCCCCCGGTCGCCTTATGGTGAAGCTCAGCTTTCTGAAGAGCGGTATAAACCCTCTGAAAGTCTGCCATACGCTCTCGCTTCAACCTGCATCAGTGTGAGATCAGCCCCCCCCTGACTACAGCCTTATGGGCCTCCCACAGTACGCCCTCCCCCACGTCATCAGTAGAGTTTTCCCTAAAATAGTTGGCCAAAACATCAGAGACCTCACGCACCACCCCCACATCATCTAGCAAATTATCATTCAGCCGCAATGCGACGCGAGCCTGAAGGCAGAGCAAAAACAACCAACACTGGTGCGTGATCCGAAATGGTGATAGAACCAATAGAAGCCGATCGCAGAAGCTCCAAAGTATCGTGGTCCACTTATAAATGGCCTATACGAGTATATACATCATGCACCTTAGAATAGTAGCTAAAATCACGGTCCAGGGGTGCAGTATACGCCAACTATCCGTCAGGAGGAGGGACTGAAGAGACTTACGAAAATGCTTGAGGAACGCATAGAAGTGTGGAGGTCTAGCATGGGAAGTGTCAAGCGAGGGGTCAGGGCTGATGTTAAAATCCCCCCCGAGGACCAGGAGACCTTCCCTAAATTGACTCAGACGGTCCAGCGTAAAGTCCAGAAAAACTTGTTGGTTCGTGTTAGGGGCATAAATGGAAGCAAACGTATATGTATGCCCCTCAATAGTGCCCTTTAGAAACACATATCTGCCTAGAGGGTCTATCCTAGTATCAGAGGGATGGAAAGGGCACGACTTGTGTCTGGCAATAGCCATACCCCTAGACTTAGGAGTCGGGGATGTGCTGAGAAACCACTGATTAAAGAGATGTTTGAGGAGCTTGGGAAGCGACCGAGATGTCCACCTGCGCCTTTAAACATTTCAATTCCCACCAAAGCTTACTACGCTTATGAGGAGAGCATAGGCCTCTAACATTATAAAAACTTACCTGTAAAGTAGCCATAGGTAGAGCTGGAAAGAATGGAGTCGCTGATCACCATGGTGCGCCCGACGTGGAAGGCAGGAAGTCGCCCCTAGAAAGGAAAGGGAGGAGAGGGGGAGAGAAAGAGCAGAGAAAAACAGAAGGGAGTTAAGAGAAGGAAAGGAAGATGATGAAGAAGAAAAAAAAATAAACATTAGGCAAACACAAAACAAAATGGCCGAAGCCAAACACACTAACAAATCTACTATATAGACAAGAAAATATAATCAAATTATATATATTTTAATCCACACTAATGAGGACCTCATTTATTTGAGATAAAACAGTTTAAGTCGAAATTTACATTTAAACCTTTGGGAGTCAAAACTTTGCCCCCCACTATCCAGAAAGATTCTCGTTGGCTAATGTGACGAATATAATTTCCACCCCTCCAGTGTCGATCTAATCTTTCGATCCCCCAGAATTTCAGACATTTGGGGTCCCTATTGTGACACTGCCGAAAATGTCTGGAAATGCTGTGAGTTCGAAGACCTCTCTTAATATTATTCACATGTTCACCGATCCCGATACTCAAAGGCCTCGAAGGCCTATATGCTGGTACCCACAATTACATCCTAGCATATCCCTGATGTAAAGCGCTGCGCAAACTGTTGGCGCTATATAAATCTTGTATAATAATACAGTAATAATAATATAGGTGACCCCAATGGTATTACATGTAATAAGATAATTGTATAAGAATTTTTTGTAGAAAAAGAAGAAAATTCCTTACATGTCTTATGTTAAATTTATATTGTTTACATGCTTGACAGCGTCCACAGAAAAAAAAAATGTAAGAAATGAAAAAATTATATTTTCCTTAAAGACAGGTGGATTGATCACCCCTGGGGCAATCACATCCCTTAAAGGGGTTGCAAAGGTAGAATTTTTTTTTCCTAGAATAGCTTCCTTTACCTTAGTGTAGTCCTCCTTCACTTACCTCATCCTTCGATTTTCCTTTTAAATGTCCTTATTTCTTCTGAGAAATCCTCACTTCCTGTTCTTCTGTCTGTAACTCCACACAGTAATGCAAGGCTTTCTCCCTGGTGTGGAGTGTTGTGCTCGCCCCCTCCCTTGGACTACAGGAGAGTCGGGACACCCAATAACACACAGCTCCTTTCTCTATCTGCAACGTAGAGAGCGTCCTGACTCTCCTGTAGTCCAAGGGAGAGGTCGAGCACAACGATCCACACCAGGGAAAAAGCCTTGCATTACTGTGTGGAATTACCGACAATTTCATTCTAAATAGTGTCCTTATTGCAAGCCTTTTGTTGAAATCTATCAGCCAAAATATTTGATTGTGATAAAAAAATCATTATTGGAGGTGCAGTTTCTTCTAAGGCGAATAAACTGCCCCCTAGGAATGGTTTTATGACTGATGATCAAGGCAGCTATCCAACGGCATATAATTGCTTCTGTCAGAGGGCTTGAAATAATTGCGTGTCTTAAAAATATCTCCTTCTTTAACCACTTAAGGACCGCCTACTGCACATTTACGTCGGCAGAATGGCACGGCTGGGCACATCAACGTATATATACGTTGATTTTAGTACCCAGCCGTGGGTCGCGGGCGCGCGCGACCCGGTCCGAAGCTCCGGGACCGGGACCGCGGGATTCGCGGACCCGATCGCCGCTGCAGTGCGGCGATCCGTCCCTGGAGCGGAAGAACGGGGAGAGCCGTGTGTACACACGGCTTCCCCGTGCTTCTCTGTGGCCGCAGCATCGATCGCGTCATCCCTGTAATAGGGGGACGCGATCGATGACATCACACCTACAGCCACACCCCCCTACAGTAGTAAACAAACCACATAGGCACACATCCCCTACAACTCCACATAGGCACCACATAGGCACACAACTCCCAAACTGCAACTGTCATTTCCACAGTAAACAATGCAAATTTAAATGCATTTTTTACTGTGAAAATGACAATTGTCCCAAAAATGTGTCAAAATTGTCCGAAGTGTCCGCCATATTGTCGCAGTCACGAAAAAAATCGCTGATCGCCGCTATTAGTATGCAATAAAACTATTCCTTATTTTGTAAACGCTATACATTTTGCGAAAACCAAACAATAAACGCTTATTGCGATTTTTTTTTACCAAAAATACGTAGAAGAATACGTATCGGCCTAAACTGAGGAAAAAAAATGTTTTTTTATATATTTTTGGGGGATTTTTATTATAGCAAAAAGTAAAAAATATTGCATTTTTTTTTAAATTGTTGCTCTATTTTTGTTTATAGCGCAAAAAATAAAAACCGCAGAGGTGATCAAATAACACCAAAAGAAAGCTCTATTTGTGGGGAAAAAAGGACGCCAATTTTGTTTGGGAGCCTCGTCGCACGACCGCGCAATTGTCAGCGACGCAGCGACGCAGTGCCGAATCGCAAAAAGGGGCAAGGTCCTTTACCTGCATTTTGGTCCGGGTCTTAAGTGGTTAAAGATCTCCAGATCAAGGAACACGATTTTCTGGGAGATTGGGGTTAGATGCTGATTGGTTTCTATGCAGAAGTGAGCCTGATTTTGCACTCTACAGCTTTAGTAAATAAACCCCTGTGTGAAAGGTATAAAGTCTTTAAACTATGGTATATATACTGTATTTGAAAACGAATCAATCTTGATGTTCAGGCGGCCTATCTCAATTCTTGAGGCCCTAAAATGCCAGGACAGTACAAATACCCCCAAAATTACACCTAAGTAGACAGTCCAAGGTATCTAGTAAGAGGCATGCAGAGTTTTTTTTTTGATGCTGTAAGTTTTTGCCACAATCTTTTTGAAAAATAAAGAAATTAAATAAAATCTGATTTTATTTAACAAGCTATTTCTCACACACAACATGGGTATACTTACAATTACACATCAAAACACTTTCTTCTGCTCCTTTCAAGCATGGGGATACTACATGTGTGAGACTTTTTATATGTCTAGATGCATAGAGGGGTCCAAAATCCAAGGGGCACCTTCAGGCTTTCAAATGGCATAAATGTTGCAGCTGACCTTCCCGTCACATTTCTGGAGGCCCTGCAGTGCCAAGATAAGACCACATTTTGGAGAGTAAACACCCCAAGGTATCTTTTTAAGAGGCATGATGAGACTTTTAAAGATTTATTTTTCTGCCACAAGTTTTTAGAAAATTTAAAATGTATTCATTTTTTTACACAAACCTGTCAATTAATAAAATATCATGAACACAGTTTGGGCATGTTTACAATTTCACCCAAAATATATTCCACTACTCAGGTAAGTATATACCGTGTTTCCTCGAAAATAAGACACCGTCTTATATTTTTTTTTTCCTCAAGAAATCACACTATGGCTTATTTTCGGGGGGTGTCTTATTTTTATTACAGAAAATAAAGGTTGCCTACCTGAACCACACTTGCGCTTCTTAGCATTTCCTCTGTCCACCTGTAGACTGAGATTATCGTATTCTGCACGCCATTTTTGGACCATTCGGATATCCAACTTCTTCTCTTTGCACTCATCTTGTCTGGCTGTACAGAAAGATAGGCCAGCAAAGCTGATGTGGAGCAAAGTGGAGCTGGGGTGATCTCTTTGGGCTCAGTAGCAGCTTTTCCCCCTATCCCCTGGTGTTTGTGTGGGGTGAGAGAGGGGTTTGCTGGTCAGTGCTGGGAGAAGCTTTACAGCTTTACACAGCGTTCTTCTCCTCACTTCAGTTCCAGTACAGTACTGTACGCCTATCACGTGTTGTTTCCCGCTCCGCGCCGCGCCGTTACGCATACGACACTACGTCTTATTATCGGAGATTCGCCACGTCTTATTTTCGGAGATTCGACACTACATCGCTACGTCTTATTTTCGGAGGGGTGTCTTATATTTCGATCTTGTGTCGAAATCCCGCTACGGCTTATTTTCGGAGTACGTCTTATTTTCGGGGAAACACGGTAGTACAAACAATAGGAGTGTTTAAGGTGCTGATTAATACACAAATATTGTTAAAATTTAACCATTTTTGTTTAATTTTAGTTCAGTGTTTTGATCAACAAACATAGTTTACATATTCCATGTTATGCCTAGTACACACGGTCAAACTTTTGAACATACAAAACTCTGTCGGAACTCCGACAGATAGATTGAGAACATGTTCTCTATCTAAGCCCATCGTAATTTCCGACAGAAAAACTCAGATAGGGCATCATACACACAGTTGGAATATCTGATGAAAAGTTCCCATTGTACTTTTTCCATCGAAAAATCCGGCCATGTGTGCAAGGCGTAACAATAGATGTGTCAATCTTGACATGTTTCGCCAAAAGTTTTTGACTTCATTAGGAGTTTATGCATTAATTTGAATTGTATGAGAGACTGTTAAATCATAAAAATGAGAGTGATGGAAGAGATATTATCAGTATTTACATCAACAACTGGAGCCCATGCACTGATGATCAAGGCAGCTGAATAGATGGACATAGGGAGGACAAAAAGTCCAGGAAAGGGGCCATTAATATATTTTCACTCAGAAGTAACTTCAGGTCCTGCTTATGTATATCCGAAAGGTATATCCAAAAGGGTAGGTTTATATGCAGATAGAGTTTTGTGATGTGTTTGGCATTATAGCTCCCTCATGGCTCCAACAAAAAAACGACTACAAAAAATACATTCTACTACTCCTCCCAAGTATGGGAATTACACATATGTGAGACATTTTCAATGTTTAAACTGATTAAATATTGAATTTTTAAGGGCTTAACCACATAGAGTAGCCTAAAATCCAAGGAGTACCTTTTTAAGGATTGTATCACCCTCCTAAATAGGTTGCTAGAATGATTGGGAAAATGTAGTTCTCTTTGGCTGTGGAGCAGTTTGTGATTGCTTTGGGCTGTTCTGGGTTTCGCTGGCTGCAGGTTTGATTATTTCCACTTGCCTTCTGAAGGATTTTAGAATGTAGTGGGCTGGTTAAAACTCAGCTGATGGTCTTCTTCAGGTGTTCATCAAGGTCTCAGCTAGTCCAGAGCTAGGGGGGCTTCTTTTGAGGATCCTTTCTAATCAAGGGATTTCTCTTGGGATCTGGTCTGGAGAGCTTAGTGGTGAATGTTGGACTGATATTGGAAGGGGGCATCCAGTTATGCAGAAACATTGTGCGTACAGACCAGGAAACCTATAAATTGTTTGATTGAGCCAGAAAGAGTGATTTTCAGATTACCTATGACATTTTGGAGACTATGGAGCAGTAGAAACGCCCACAAAATTTGGAAAGTAGACTTTCTAAGATGTAAAGTAAGACATTTGAAGTTGTACATGTTTGCCATAATCTTATTTAACATATTAAACAGTTATTTCTAACATGCAGCATGGAAATACTTCCAATCACACCCAAAAAACGCTCTCCTCTACTCCTCCCCAGTATGAGGTTGCCACATATGTGAGACTTTTACTGAGCCTGATCACATAGAAAGGTCTAAAATCCAAGGAGCACCCTCAGGCTTTCTAGGGTCAAAAATGACACATCTAATTATCTGACCTACCTATCACATTTTGGAGGCCCTGAAGCATGAGGACAGTAGAAACATTCACATAATTACCACAATTTGGAGAGGTAACAGCCCAAGGTATTACATTTTTTTGGCACACGTTTTAGTAAAATGTAGAAAGAAAATTAAATGTTACTTTTTTTACACAAATTTGTCAATTGAGAAAATATGTTAATACACAGTATGCGCTTACTAGCAATTATACAACGAAACACATTCTTCTACCCCTCCCAAGTTTGGGTCTACTTGGTACAACAGGGCCCTGAGTCTAAACGACCATCATGGAACTCGAGGCAGGAGGGCCTCGAGGCAGAGCCTCTCGCAACATGGCATCTATTCTTTAAGTATCCCTTTCCAGCATGCCCAGCGGGGAGGCCACTCCCACTGGGCTGCTGCCGGAAAAAGATACCCAATACACCATAGCTTGCCCAAGTTCCAACATTGGCCTGTGGTGGTATTGCCACCTACAGGCAACAGTAGGAAAATCTCTTCAAGCACAGCCACAGCCAGAACAGAGGCTAATTTCACATCAGTCATTAAAGTCTGAGCCAAATATCGGCTCAGGCACCCACTAAATGTAACATAGCGCCTGGTCATCAGGAGCAGGGAGCTACACTGTTATTGGCTTACACTAGTGTAGTGTAGTGACAGTGTCATGGGGTGGTAGCAATCTGGAACACTGTTGCCTGGTGATTTTGTACTGGGATGGCTAGCAATAAGGGACACTGTTGCTGGTTGCAATGGTATGGTGATACTGTACGGGAGTTGGTAGTGATCAGGGACATTGGTTGGCTGCTCTGGTGACACTGTACTTATGGTGGCACCAACATGCAGCTTTTGTTCACATTTGTGATGGCTGTGATTGGTCACAGTGATTACATGGGACAGGGCAAATTATATTTGGTCTTGTACCCTGCTCTTTGATCTGCCGCGTCTGATGGGCTCAGTGATCACGGAGCATGCTACTGCACACTCTAGAAGAGAATGGGTCTTCAAACTACGGCTCTCCAGTTGTTCAGGAACTACAATTCCCATCCTGCCTAGCCATGTCCGTGAATGTCAGAGTTTTAAAATGCCTCATGGGATGTGTAGTTCTGCAACAGCTGGAGGACCGTAGTTTGAGGATTTCTGCTCTAGAGGGTGCACATGAGCAGTGCAAAGGAGAGGCCATTCTTATACAGCCCCTAACCTTCGGGGGCCTGCCATCTTGTTTTTATACAGTATATGGCAAGTGGTTAGGCACCCAATCTGTAGATCAATCCAGGAAGCAGCTTTCAAAGTATTTAAAAACACAGGCTGCAGTTGTTTTTTTTTCCAGAAAGTGCTGATCTCACTTATTTTCAGTGGAACACAGAGACAGAATTCCATAGATGGGAGGTTCCTAGAGATAAGATAGTTTGCAGGAAGCAGAGAAGGATATCCTTGCAATCGGCAGCAGAGGAGGTAATACAAGTTCTTTTATATTTACACCCAGTAACCCCCCCACGTCGTGTCCTCTTCCTCCATAGTCACTGTGATGTCTTTTATCTCCAACAGATAATACTATACAGATGTGTATAGAGTATTATAATATGTACACAGACACATCCTAAATATTGAACCATTTATCCAACTGTCCATCCAGAGCTTCTGGTTTATAGACCGGATACATCCTAAATATAGAACCATTTATCCAACTGTCCATCCAGAGCCTCTGGTTTATAGACCGGATACATCCTAAATATAGAGCCATTTATCCAACTGTCCATCCAGAGCCTCTGGTTTATAGACCGGATACATCCTAAATATAGAACCATTTATCCAACTGTCCATCCAGAGCTTCTGGTTTATAGACCGGATACATCCTAAATATAGAACCATTTATCCAACTGTCCATCCAGAGCCTCTGGTTTATAGACTCGATACATCCTAAATATTAGGGATGTCCCAATAACACTTTTTTAGGACCGAGTACAAGTACCAAAACTTTTTTTCATGTACTCGCCGATACCGATTACCGATACTTTTTTTTAAATGCAGCCATGTCTCCCCAAAATGCAGCCATTTCTCCCCCCCATATGCAGCCATGTGTCCCCCCAAATACAGCCATGTCCCCCCCCCCCCAAATGCAGCCATGTCTCCCCAAAATTCAGCCATGTCTCCCCCCATATGCAGCCATGTGTCTCCCATATGCAGCTTTGTGTTGGTCTCCCCCGCCGTCTAGTTGTTCGGCGCTCAGGGAACATAACAGCTTTCACTTGAATAGCTGTGTGTTCCCCGCCGCGCGTCGTCATAGCCCCTCCCCTTGTCCGGACACTTTGATAGACAGATCACCCATCCAATCCTGGGACGGGTGATCTGTCTATTAAAGTGCCGGAACAAGGTGGAGGGGCTATGACGACGCGCGGCGGGGAACACAAGCTATTCAAATGAAAGCTATTATGTTCCCTCAGCGCCGAAACAACTAGACGGCGGCAGTGACAGCTGCTCTCCTACAGTGGCATGTTCTACATACCCGAGGACTGCTCTGCTCTCTGCCTCCCTCTTGCTCTGTCAGACCAACTGGAGGACCCAGAAAACCCAGAGAGTCCGTCCAGTAACAATGGACTCAGAAGTGTGAAGAGGTTTTAGGCAGCTGAAGTGGAGCCTAACAACTGCTCCAGTCCTGGTCTATGCAAAGCCAACCAAGCCATACGAGCTACACTTTGACGCCCAGGGCCATCTTTACCACAGGGCAAATGGGGAAGCTGCCCAGGGCCCTTTCACTGTTTGAGGCCCAAAGCAGAGCTGTTCATTAAGCCCGCGTGCTGCCTGCAAATCGGTCTTGATCCCCACACACAGCCAGACAGTCTATCACTTTCATCGGTGGCGGTGCGCGCACAGTTTAACAGTCAGTGTTAGTGCTGTATTTTATTGATCGAGGAGTGAGCCATGGGTGGGCCTTGAGCTCCACCGATGCTCTGGCCCTGCCCCTTGTTATGCATACACTGTGTGCGTTTGATGGGCACAATGTCAGCTTCCCTGCCCTCTTGCTGCTACTGGTGCAAGCAATACATTGCTACTCCTCCATAAAAAAAGGCCTAAATAGGAAAATAAGCAAAACAAAAGCAATCCTCTTACTAAAGAATACTTTCACCCTATGTTGGGGTGAAGAGCAAAATTACAGTGGGGGGGGGGAGCCCAAAAAAAGTTTGCCCAGGGTCCAAACCATATTAAAGACGGCCCTGTTGACGCCAGTTAAGATTGTTTAGGGGGGGTTCTATGTCAAGAGCATGATGGCCATCTATGTCCTGTTGCCTACATGAGTCAGAATGAGAAGAACTACCCCATGCACGACGTTCCTGGCCTTGAAGTGGGCGGTGGTGAATAAGCTGAGGGAGTTTGTGATTAAAGCGGAATTTCACCCTAAATATAAGCCCTCCCATGTGATCCAGCATACTGGCGTCAGCGCCAGTATGCTGTTTTTTTTTTTTAAATCCATGTACTTACTGTCTTATGCAGAATTTAATTTTTTTTACCCCGCGGTGGACGGCGCCAGTATAGCGCGTCACATCTTACGAAAGTACCCGAAAAGGACTCGAGTAATCGCGGTGAAAATGCGGCGCCTGCGCACAGACCTAGGAGCTGACTGCGCAGGCGCCGTATTTCTCCGAGTCCTATTTCGGCGTTTTTCGGAGGGCGTGACGTGCCATAGCCGTAGGACTCGGAGAAATACGGCGCCTGCGCAGTCAGCTCCTAGGTCTGTGCGCAGGCGCCGCATTTTCGCCGAGATTACCCGAGTCCTTTTCGGGTACTTTCGTAAGATGTGACGCGCTATACTGGCGCCGTCCACCGCGGGGTAAAAAAAATAAAATTCTGCATAAGACAGTAAGTACATGGATTTAAAAAAAAAAAACAGCATACTGGCGCTGACGCCAGTATGCTGGATCACATGGGAGGGCTTATATTTAGGGTGAAATTCCGCTTTAAGACCGACAATAATCCTTTTACCTACATCATCACTACCACAAGTTGGAAACCACTGGACACTAATGATTGGCTACTCTATTAGGGTTTATTTTCAGCCTTAAATAAGATGCGGATGCTTTGTCAAGAAGGCCCCATTGTTCCAGAGACCCTCCAAAAGAATAGGCCCATCTGACACCTGAAGTGGTAGGAGCCTTATGTCAAGGAGCAGAACATCAAGCTGGAGAAGGATCCAGGGCCGAAGACGTTGGAGTGCGAGCCGCTGGTGTCCCCAGATGTTATTGCAATGTCAGAGATGAAGTTCTGCTCGAAGCTGTCAAAGACCAGTTGGAGGACCGTCCCTGTAGCTTGGCATTGAAGGCCTTGGAGAGCCAACGCCCTGACTTGCTCCTCACTGACTCCCCAAAGGAAACCCGTCTGCTACACAGAGGGTGGGAACGGTTTCTGGTGCACCAAGGGTTGGTCTACTGAAGGGGCCCCTCTGATGATTTTGCCTCAGAGCATTGTTAATGTTGATTTGATTACAATCGCCCTGGGGTGGTAATCATTCACCCATTAGTATATATGTGCCACATCCTTCAATATAGAGGTTTTGTGAATAAAACATGAAACCATGTTCTAAACAAGAAAAAAAATGGACTTTGTAGGCACAACCCAATAAAAATTTGAAAATTTGAATAGAAAAATACAAAATACATTACACTAGTGCTATACATAACTATAGATCACAAAATGAAATGAATAGACAATAACAGGAACAAACAAGAGACCCCATGCATATAACTCTGAAATGGACACTCAATAGCCACAAGGCTGAATGTAATTAATACAATTGAAGCGCTGGGTGGAGTGATGATGTCAGAAGTTGGGGCCCTTAAGTCCTTGAATAGTTAAAATTCAGCTCGACATGTTTCGCGACATAGTATAAGTCGCTTCCTCGGGAGCTTCTAGACATTAAAAAAAACATATAATAATGCCATTAGAAAACATAGTACATTTGAGTAGAAAGGGTATACTACTGAGAAACCTACAAGGTAGGTATCGCATTCATTAATAATATAAATACCTGTATTTGTCTATACTCACCGATAGACGGTGCTTTGTTTGTTACAAAAATGGTTAACACTGTGTGTGTCGACTGCAAAATCCTGTTGGTAGTTGGCCACACCCAACCCCTCAAGATGTACTGAGGAGGGGGGTGGGGGTGAGCAACAAGGCGTACCAATTCCACTGTCACCGTACACCAGCAAAAGTATGGGGCAGGTTTGGGGAAAATCTGGTAGAAAAAAAAATAATAATAGTTAGATAATTATAATGGTTGAATAGGCGCACTAAATAGGGTCATATAGTAATAAGAGAGAAAATAAAATCTCTGGCTTAATAAAACTGCACCAATTTGTGCTAGATACCTTAGCGGAAAGATAACCAGATTTGAAACGACCAAAACGAAAGGAAGAAATCCTCAATCAGATTCCCACAAAAGAGTTTCTGGATTAAAGAAAGCCACAAAACCCCACAGATCTATAATACAAATATATGGCAATGATATCTTTAATTCGTAAGGGGCTGGTATGAAGCAAAAGGTAAGCTCACAAAAGATACAAGGCATTAATACAGCAAATTACCTTGAGAGGTGCATTCAAAGATGGTGAAAAATAGAACTTGTCAATTCCAAAAAATCCACTAGATGGCAGTAGAGGTAAGCCAAACGGCTTCCAAACCATAAGAGATAAGCTGATAGAGAGAGCACACAACAACAGCCCATTTGTAATGCCGCGTACACACAGTCGTTTTTTGCGATCGTTTTTTAAAACGTCATTAAAATTGATCGTGTGTGGGCAAAACGTTGTTTTTTGTCTTAAAAAAAACGACGAAAAATAAAATTCCGACATGCTTGAATTTTTTGTGTCGTTTTTCAGAATGTCGTCTTTTGTTTCACAAAAAATGATGGTGTGTGGGCAAAACGACGTTTAAAACAACATTTTTAAACCCGCGCATGCCCAGAAGCAAGTTATGAGAGTTATGAGACGGGAGCTTCAATGGAACAGAGTGCCGTCGAAAGTGTCTTACGTAACCGCGCTTTGCAAGAGCATTTTCAGAAAACGATGGTGTGTATGCAACATCGTTTTTTAAAATGAAGTTTGAAAAACGTCATTTTGTTTCATGAGATAAAACGACGTTTTTTACATCACAAAAAGTGATCGTGTGTAGGCGGCATAAGGGGATATTGGCAAAGATAAAACGGGGCATAAACAGCTTAAAAAGAGCTACAACAACAGCCAACTAACCTGTTAGGAATCCGGGACTGGGAAAGAGATGAATTCAACCAGACGTCGCCACACTGGTGAAGTGACCAGCCTGTACAACTTCCAGAAAGCACTGGAAAGCTGTCAGGCTTGGACACATTTAAATACCCCGCTCGGATGACGTCAGTGCTGACGAAAATCCGGCCAGGCAGAAAACACATATTTGCACATGCGCGTGCACCGCGCATGCGCATAAGAGCCGAAAACGGCTCCTATAGCAAAGTATTTGCTAAAACGTGTAGGGGAAGATCCCCCAAAAAGATAGAAAATTAGGGGGACACAATAGCCCACGCCATCCGGGGGCTCCATAAGCCAGCAGCCCAGATACTGGACAACATGGCAGAATCCCCAAATGGCTTAAGTGGCCGTACCTGCTCCCCACTCAGTGGTGCTCTTTCGTCCCCTCTTCTCCTGCGACCTGCCAGGTTGCGTGCTTGGATAAGGGTCTGGTATGGATTTTGGGGGATCCCCACACATAGGTTTTGTTGCGGGGTTCTCCTTAAAATCCATACCAGACCTGAAGGGCCTGGTATGGACTGGGGGGACCACACACATTTTTTGCAATAATTTTTCTGTATACTGCCGGGATCCAACAATACATTACGGCTGCGAGCAGTTTTAAATGCATTTTATCCTTTAGAAATTTAATTTTGCTGTGGTACTGTTCTGAACAAGGGAAAGACGCGCTACTTTACAGGCAGACTAAGGAGACCCACCCCAGGCATGATATCTAAACAAATATTTTTGTTGTTTCACTTTAAGCACTATACATGTTCTCTGGGGCAGTACTTGCATATAAGCCTTTTCATGTTTGTGTCCCATAGACTTTTTTTTTTCCCTAGACTTTAATGGTGTTGGCACAAATGTTTGCCTGTTCGCATTTTCTGGTGCAAACCGAACCGTGGGGTGTTCGGCTCATCCCTATTGGTGATCAAGAACATTGTTACTGACTGACACTAGTCTGGTGACACTGGAACTGTGTTGCTAGTTGTGGTGATCTATTGACCATGTACTGGGGTGGCAACAATCAGGAACACTGTGACTGGTTGCACTGGTCTGGTGACTTTGTGCAGGGGTGGCTAGCAATCAGGGACTCTGTTGCTGGGTTGCACTGTTATGGTGATACTGGCGTTGGTAGTGATTAGGGACATTGGTTGGCTGCTCTGGTGACACTGCACTGTGCTGATCACTGGGATGATGCTGTTTCCTCTCACAGCCAATCAGTGTAAGAGGAAACAGAGTTGTGGCTCCAACATGCAGCCTTTTGGTCACATTTGTGATTGCTGTGCTTGGTCACAGTGATCACATGCGACAGGGCCAATTTCATTGGTCGTGTGCCCCGCTCTGTGATCTGCCGTGTCTGATGGAGTGATCACAGAGAACGCTGTTGCATGCTCTAGAGGGCGCACATGAGCAGCGTAAAAGGGGGCCAATCTAGAGCAGCCCATTACCTTTAGGAGTCAGCTGTCTTCTCCTTGCTGTTTTTATATGACTGCGCTATGACATGCCGCTAAAGTGGAACTTTACCCAAAACAACGTCATACAATATAGAATACAGAGTACTTTATTAATCCCAAAGGGGAAAATGGGAAATTATTACGGGGGTAATAATAAATAAATAATAATAAAAAAAACTTCTTGAGCAATAAACATACATTCCACACGAATAATGATGCTACCAAAATAAATGTGCAATGTAAATTGTCTCCTAATTTTTTTGGTCAGAGGCGGCCATTTTGCTGAAGCTCAGAGCTCCTGAGCAGGCGATTGTCCTCTACAAATAGGGTGAGATTATTATACAATATAATTATACATAAATTATATAGCGCCAACAGTTTACACAGCGCTTTACAATAGATTGTATATTACTGGATTTTAAACAGTGTAGGCACTCATTTTTTATATTTTATATAGCTGTATGTACAAAGGGCCAGCCTGAGGTGATCTAGCAGGACCTCATTTTCTGACTAAAGTTCCACTTTAAGCACCAAAGCTAAAGAAAAAAACAAGAAGCATCTGTCAACGGCTTTAAAAACACCGGCAGCAGTGTGTATTTTCTTCACAAGGTGGTGATCTCACTTATTGTCCATGGAATGCAGAGACAGGAAGTGATGGAAGATACAAACAGGAAGTGATGTCCTCTACAGACAGACAGGAAATGTAATCTACAGACAGGAAGTGATGTCCTCTACAGACAGAGATATCCCTGCAACCGATAGCAGAGGAGGTAATAAGATATTATTATATATTTACACCCAGTAACCCTCCCGTCATGTCCGTCCTCTTCCTCCATAGTCACTGTGATGTCTTTTATCTCCAAAAGATTCTGATATACACTTATATAGAGAATTGTAATATTTACATAGATACATCCTAAATATAGAACCATTTATCCAACTGTCCATCCAGAGCCTCTGGTTTATAGACCAGATACATCCTAAATATAGAACCATTTATCCAACTGTCCGTATAGAAGCCAGATACATACTAGACCATCTTTATCCCAGTACAGTCCAGATAATTCTCAGTTTGTTGTTTGCCCAGAGAGAAGAGTCCTGTATATATATCAGGATGGGTGAGTAATGCCCCGCACACACAATTGGAATTTCGTGGGTTTTTTCTCCATCGGAGTTGCACACAGACGATAGGAATTTCCTATCGTTTTTTTTTTCCCATCAGAAAAATATAAAACGTATTATATTTCTAAACACAGATGGAAAAAGTCAGATGGGGCCCACACACGATCAGAATTTCTGATGAATAAAGTCCATTGGACTTTCTTCATCAGAAATTCTGATCATGTGTACGCGGCATAAGAGTTTGGGAAGTCATATGACATCTTTTTTTTTCTATCAATAAAATACAAGCCTGATCAGAGAGGTGAGGAGGATTCTGGGACATTTTTGGTGATCACTGATATTACTTTCTATCTTTACACAGGATTTTTAGGTGGTGAAGAAAATATCTGGTGAGCCATTAACACCCAGCAACTGGGAGGAGTGGGAGTATTTAGAAGGACACAAGGATCTCTACAAGGATATCATGATAGAGAATCAGCCGCCCCTCACATCACCGGGTAAGAGGAGATTTTATTGTAAAGGAGAGAGCAGTACGGAGGGTCCACCTAGATCCCCCATCATCTGATAAACACATAGAAACAATGTATTCAGTCAGTGTGTGTGTTTCCTACAGATGGATCC
Source organism: Rana kukunoris (assembly GCA_029574335.1). Lineage (NCBI taxonomy): Eukaryota > Metazoa > Chordata > Amphibia > Anura > Ranidae > Rana > Rana kukunoris. The sequence continues at coordinate 180,300,308 of CM056056.1, forward strand.
AGTAATGGGAACCCACCAGAGAGATGTCCCCGTCCTCTGTATTCCCGGGATTCCACACAGGAGGGTCACACCATCCCCCACCATCATCAGGTAGGTGGGGCTGAGCATGTAGATTCAAAAATGTATTCTAAGATGTGAGAGGACATTTTTCTTTGTGACTAGTAGGGTTGTCCCGATACCACTTTTTTAGGACCGAGTACAAGTACCGATACTTTTTTTCAAGTACTCGCCGATACCGAATACCGATACTTTTTTTAAAAAGTGTCCCTCACAAATGCAGCCATGTCCCCCATATATGCAGCCATGTCTCCCCACATATGCAGCCATGTCTCCCCACATATGCAGCCATGTCCCCCACATATGCAGCCATGTCCCCCACATGTGCAGCCATGTCTCCCCACATATGCAGCCATGTCTCCCCACATATGCAGCCATGTCTCCCCACATATGCAGCCATGTCTCCCCACATATGCAGCCATGTCCCCCACATATGCAGCCATGTCTCCCCACATATGCAGCCATATCTCCACACATATGCAGCCATGTCCCCCACATATGCAGCTATGTTCCCCCACATATGCAGCCATGTATCCCCATACCTAGATGCAGATGCCGCCGCCGCCTAGTTAATCAGTGTGCGGGGAACATTACAGCTTTCATTTGAATAGCTGTGTGTTCCCCGCCGTGCCGTGTATAGACACTCCCCCTTGCTCGGGCACTTTAATAGACAAATCACCCATCCAATCCCGAGCAAGGGGGAGTGTCTATACGTAGCGCAGCAGGGAACACACAGCTATTCAAATGAAAGTTTTTTTTTTTTTTTAAAGGTGTTTATTTTAGTTTTTTTATATAGAAAGAATACAAACAAAAGGTGGCCAAGGCAGCCAATATAACACAAGACGGCTATATTAGAAAACCTTAAATAGCCGGACCAACAGTAGTCCAACCATTACAAAAGAAAACCCCCGGACATCCACACACACAAACACACCACAGCACTCAACCACACGCATGCAACCACACATACAGCGACAGCGACCGTAAGACAGTAGCACAACAAAAATACCAAAATAGGCATTCAATGCAGTTAGGATCTAGTTTGTCTCGACAGTAGCAAATTATTTGGCGGGTTGGGAGGAGAGAACACCCCCCCAAAAGTCCTTAGAGACATCCAGCCACGGCTGCCACACCTTATAAAAAATTTTGGGCATTCCCTGCTGACATACACTAGTTTAAATTTGGGAAGGAGACCATGAACAATATTATAAAAGACATTGATTGAGAGGGGGCCCACGTCCTTCCAGTGGAGCAGTATGGTTTTCCTTGCATAGTACAGCAAAATTCGTAACAAGGTCCTGGGGTAAGAATGGTGAACGTGGTCATTCAGCACCCCCAAAAGTCCAACTTCCGGAGTATGAGGCACCTGTAAACGGAGCTTGTCAGCAGAAAAAACAAATATATCCTTCCAAAAAGTGGAAAGCCCCGGACACGTCCAAAACATATGAAACCAATCTGAAGCCACCACCCCACATCTACAACAGGCAATATTCCACCCCAGACCCATCCCAACCAATCTAGCAGGAGTATAGTGAAGATGATGTATAAATTTAAATTGCACTAAAACATTAGCAGTACTAATGAGATCCTGAAAGCACAGGCATGAGCAACAACCATTTGGCATGAGAGTTCTGAAATGGATCTGCCACCGTCATTTAGAGGCGGCCATAAAAGGCCGTCACCAATTTGACACTTTCGGCAGAGGACAGCAGACCCTCCATGGGAGTTTCCAGGAGCTCAACGTGTAGGGAACCAAACTGCGTCTGAAGGGTGTGTCTCAGCAGCAGATACTTGAAATTTTTTTTATTGTCTAGCCCAAAATTTAACCTGAGCGTTTCAAACGGCAGCAACGTATCGTCTACAATGATTTGAGATAGGTGCGTTATACCGCAGCGAGTCCACCACACCAAGTCCGGGTGACCATAAAGCTCTGGAAGGTTCCGGTTCTGCCACAGGGGAGTCCGCGGCGACACGCCAGATGTGGCATGCGCCAGCAGCTTCCCACTCTCCTCCCAGGCCAGGAAACTGACCTCGATAGGAGAGAACCTGGAGCACCCAGACCTCCTAAACCTATGCAATTCATCCCTCAGGCAAGTAGTGGGGTCAAACAGAGACAATAGAAGAGCGGTGGCCGGAGTCTGGGGGTCAGAGTGCAGCCAATCATGGACATAGGTTAGCTGGGAGGCTAGAAAATAATATCGCATGTTCGGACAGGCCAGGCCTCCCACAGCCTTGGCTGCCTGAAGGGAGGATCTATTAATACGAGGGTGGCAACCGTTCCATATGAAGCCAAAGAGAGCCGAATCTAAATTTTCAAAAACATTGTTGGTAAGGAAAATCGGGGAGGCACGAAAACAATAAAGAAATTTGGGCAAAAAAATAATTTAAAAAATATTAATACGTCCAATTAGATTGAGGGGTAGCGACGCCCAAGTACGAAATGTATCCGACATTTGTTGCTAAATAGGGGTAATATTAAGGTCTTTATACCTAGAGAGGTCGCCATGTACCTGAATGCCCAGGTATTTAAAGGATTGTGACAGAAGAATGCGCGACCCCTGTAGATAATCAAGAGGGACCGCAGGGCCGATCGCGAAGGCCTGAGACTTCTCCCAGCCCATCTGAAGCCCCGAGACTGCACCAAACTCCTCGACCACCTGTATGAGAGCACGAAAGGAGCTTTCGGTCCCATCGAGATAGATCAGTGCATCGTCTGGGTAGAGAGAGATTCTCTCCTCCAACAGACCAGACCTGATGCCCCCAATCCCAGACTCCTGCCGCACCGCAAAAGCCAGAGGCTCAATGGCAAACGCAAACAGGAGTGGGGAGAGAGGGCAACCCTGTCTGGTGCCTCTTCTAAGGGGAAATTGGTGCGAAATATCCCTGTTCGTGCGGACCCTAGCCCTCGGAGCTGCGTACAACAATTGGACCCATTTAATAAAACCCTGGCCTATCCCCATGCGAGCCATAGTTTCCCAGAGGAAGGGCCAACTAACTGTATCAAAAGCTTTCAATATGTCCAAGGAGAGGACCAAACCACTACATTTCATGCATGATGCCCTGTGGACATGTAAGAATAACCTGCGAATATTATCATATGTACTCCTGCCAGGCATGAAACCCGACTGGTCAGGCGATACAAGGGATAAAACAACTGTCTAAAGCCTGAGGGCCAGTATTTTTGCTAGAATTTTGGAATCATTGTTTAGGAGTGATATGGGTCGATAGGAACCACAGAGCATCCTATCTTTACCAGGTTTAGTGAGGACCACAATGAGAGCCTCATTGATAGTGTCTGGAAGCTGCCCCATCAGAAGGGAGTCCTGGTAAACCTTGAGTAGTTTAGGGGCCAATTCCTCTATATGAGTCCGATACCACTCCGAGGCCGTCCATGCCTGGAGCCTTGTTTGGGGGCAGGAGGTGAATAGCCTCGACAACCTCCTTCAGGGTAATAGGCTTGTCCAGCATAGACCTCTAAGATTCAATTAGGCTAGGGAAGCTGAGAGTTTCAAAACAGCCCAGAAAATCTGACTCCACCGGATTCACCCCACCCCCGTAAAGACTACCATAGAAATCCGCAAAGGCCTGGTTAATAGCTAATGCGTCTGTAGTGGGAGAACCATCAGGAAGTTGGATTGCGGCTATCGAGGAATCCTGAAATTCCGTGTGAGCAAAAGCCTACCATTCTTCCCCCCCATGTTCAAGGATGCGAGCCGACAGATACAGTTGTTGTTTTTTGGTAAGATCTATCATATGAAGCTGCAACGCCCGATGGGCATCCGACAGCATGCCCCTGGATTCAGAGGAGGGAGCACCCGAGTGAAGGGCATCCCCAGCCTCCCGTTTAGTGCGTCTGTAACTTTGAATGCGGGAGATATATGCCCCCCTTAACAAACGCCTTAAAGGCATCCCATACAGATCCAAAGGCCGCGGAGCTCCCATTAAGAGATCAATAAACCGCAATGTCAGTCGGGATTGCCTCAGCAATCTCTGGGGTAGAAACCCAGAGAGGACTGAGTCGCCAGGACCGGAACATCGGCCTATGGCCCAACTTCAAATCTACCTGCAACATTGAATGGTCTGATTCAGTTCGGAAGACATACACCATGGACTGTACATAGGGCAAAAGATCCCCCGTGGCCAGAGCATAATCAAGTCTGGAAAGCACTGCATAGGACCTAGACTGGCAGGAGTACACTCTCTCAGTGGGATGTTTCCATCGCCACAAATCCACATATCCATATGTAGAGCACCACGCACAAAACAACTTAGACTCAGAGTGCAGGGGTTTCAGTCTATTTAAATCAGGTTGCAGGACAGAATTAAAATCCCCAAGAATAAGCATAGGAGCATTAGGCAAAGCAGCAAAATGAACACTGAGCTGAGCAAAAACCGTGGCCGTGACTGGAGGAGGAAGATACACCGTGGTTAGGATAAGAGGGGTCCCGTGAACAGTGGCATGGAGAATAATAAATTGGCCTTTGGGATCAAGAATAACTTGATGACATAGAAAGGGCAATCCTCTGCGAATCAGAATGGCAACCCCAGGAGTAGTTTGAGTAGGTGGATTGATAATGACTGGCTACCCAATGTTTCTTCAGTGTCATCACCTTGGACCCCATGAGATGAGTTTCCTGAAGGCACAGGATATGGGGTTTGACATATTCCAAGGCCTCAAAAACGGACGCCCTCTTAAATTTAGAGTTCATCCCACGGACATTCCAGGAGCAGACCGTCACCCCAGCCATGGGAATAGTGAGGACACATGGACAGGAGAGGAAGAAATAGGTAGGAGGGACCCAGGAGGAACCCCCCCTCCAGTCAGAGCAACAGGAGTAACCAACGGTCGCATCGCCACACACACAAACCTCCACTTACACACCAGACATACCAACGCACACACAACCATATACAATAGAACATTCATAGCCAGCAAGGCTATCAACACCCCTGCCCGACTCCAAGGCGGAGAGGGCCTAAACCCAAAACTTGTTCCACGAATCGGGCACATGGCCTGCGTCAGGAGACAAAACAACAAAAAAGAAAAAGAAAAAATATAATACAAATAAGGGTAAACCCCAAAAAATAGGAAAAAATTGGTAAGTCAACGTTCAGTGGTAGTGTTCCATAAGCAGCAGCAAAAAGAATAAAAATAAAATAAGAACAAATTTCCCGACTGGAGTGAGAACCATTCCAGGGCAGCTCAACCCCAGTCAGTGACTGAGGAAAAGGACTCTCCCCACAAGAGTAAGGTGCGATCATCCGCCGGCAGCCACCAAACAATCAAAACACGAAATGTCTAAAATAAAACGTAGTAAAGTAGGCAGAATAATGCAGGGACAGCAGATCAACAACGATACCTTCCAAATTGCGCCGAACAGCCTCATACAGGAGACCTAGGAGGATGAGGCAGCGACTCCCACCAGGACGTGGCATCTTGCAGGGACCGAAAGAAATGGACCTTCCCATGGTAGGCAACCCGGAGGGTGGTGGGAAACAGCATGGAGTATCGGACATCTTGTTCACGGAGCTTCTGTTTAATACGTTGGTAGCCAGCCCTGTGATTTCGGACTGACACAGAATAATCCGGGAAGAGGGACACCGCGGCCTTGTTAATTCGCAGACTGCCCTTCCTCCTGGCAGCCCCCAAAATGGAATCGAGGTCCCTATAGTTTAGGAGCCGGATCACCATCGTACGAGGAGGGTGGCCTTCAGGCAGGGGGCGCCCAGAGACTCGGTGTGCCCTTTCCAAGGGCGGACTGACCATTGAGTCACTCAGGCACTGCTCGAGGGCCCCATGCCACTAGGGGGCCCCATCAGGGTTGCCAGGCTCAGTGAAACCAGGGATATTATGTAAAAATCTGTGTTTTTTTTTCATCTGTCCCTGATATGTCCGAAACCGACATGCTTTTAATGTCAAAGTCCCGAGATTTAAGCTGCCCCGCCTCTGCACTGCCTCCTGGCATGGTGGCCATTAGTAAGCCCAGGGGCCCCATAATCTTCTATTGCCCAGGGGCTCCATGAGTTGTCTGTCCGCCCCTGGCCCTTTCAATAACAAAACAAGGGGAGAGCTGTTCCCGGCCAAATTACTGCTCCAGCCAGCTTTCCAAAAATGCAACAGGGTCATTGCCCTCCACCCTCTCAGGCAGCCCGACCAGACACAGGTTGTTCCTGCGTAAGCGATTTTCAAGGTCATCGACCTTGTCCTCTAGCGCGTCAATCTGTCCCCCATGGGACTTAAGTTTAGGCAGGATAGGGGTAACTGTGTCCTCCAAATCGCTAACCCGCTGTTCAGCTTCTGTAACCCGGCCACGCAGCTTGTGGACATCCTGCCGCATAATGTTCAAGTCCAATTTCAGGCCATCCACCTTCCCCACAAGATCAGCATGGTTTACCTTGATCGTGGCCAGGACCTCCACCAGAGTGGGTTCCTTAGTGGACGGTACAACTGCCGAGTTGGGAGTTGCACGTTTAGGGACATCCGTGGGTTCCTGGTACTCCGGGGAGGGTGGCGGGGACCCGTTTTGACTACCCCCGAAGAGATCCGGAGTGGAGGCAGGAGAAACACTCGGTCCGGGAACCGTGCTGCGGCGGCCACCTTGGCAGGAGCGCGTGGTAACGCTCATCTTCGGCGGCGGCTGTTTCTTCCCACGACGCTTTCCCATCCACCAGAGTGCCCCCCAGGCATGCAGGAAACTTTCCCCAAGGCCACAGGATACAAACAAAGCTGGCTGCCAGCGCTGGATGAGCAAGATTGCTAGGGGAGAGTACGGAGCTGCTCAGGAACACGTCTGATCACATCCCGCGCTCGGGCACGCCCCCCCAATGAAAGCTTTAATGTTCCCCACACGCTGAATAACTAGGCAGCGGCGGGGGGTGGAGGGTATAGTATCGGATCTGGCATCGGGGGCATTTGCGGGAGTACAAGAACTCCCGCAAATACTGGTATCGGGACAAACCTAGTGACTAGTTCCTTTTTATACAAGTATTTTATCATCTTTGGGTTTAGAGTGAGGACCTAAAAGACATCAAAGATGAGATTAAGGAGGAAGAAGAAGAGAGGTTGGTGAGTGGAGATCAGCAGTCTATGGAGGAGGGTTGTCCTCTGGATTCCCACAATTCTACACAGGAAGATCTCCAATATACAGAGAATGGGAGATCAGGAGATCAGGTAAATGGGGCTGGGCACAAAGAACTAAAAAATAATTCTATGGGAGAACATTCTTCTATGTCATCTCTTATTATTGGCAGCAGTGTTTCCAGATCTTATATTTTATCATCTCTGGAATTTAGAATGAAGAACGGAAAGACATCAAATATGAGATTAAGGAGGAGGAAGAAGAAGAGAGGTTGGTGAGTGGAGATCAGCAGTCTATGGAGGAGGGTTGTCCTCTGGATTCCCACAATTCTACACAGGAAGATCTCCAATGTACAGAGAATAGGAGATCAGGAGATCAGGTAGATGGGGCTGGGCACAAAGAACTAAAAAAATTAAATTTTACGGGAGAACATTCTTCTTGTTCATCTCTTATTATTGTTTCCAGATCTTATATTTTATCATCTCTGGAATTTAGAATGAAGAACTGAAAGACATCAAAGTTGAGGATAAAGAGGAAGAAGAAGAGAGGTTGGTGAGTGGAGATCAGCAGTCTATGGAGGAGGGGGAGATGATTATGGAATGTAAACAGGAGGAATCTTCTCTACATATGGACACAAGTGAGTAATAAACACTAAATATAGAACCAGTTCCCATTATTATTTTATTTCTATGAGTATAAAGTTTGTATTTACATTGTTACATCAGAGGAGAAAAGGTCGATGTCTACTGAATTCACCCAAAATAAAAATAAAAACTTCAAAGCAGCAGCTGACCCCCAGGACAGTAGAATGTCCATATAAAGCTCGGCCCAATCTTCTTTAGGTTATAAAGATTCCTTCCTGATCCCAAAAGGCAATCAGATAGCTCACCAGATCAACATTCTAAAATAGTTTTCCTACAATTATTAGTAATCATAAGAAGAACATCCAGTAATTTTTTCAGAGTCATCTAGAACCAGACAATTCTTCATCCACAGAGCTCTAAAAACAAATCACCTCTTCCGTATACAGAGAGTTTTTTTTTATTTAATTTCAAGCAATCTATGTTCCTCATGTACAAAATAGAGAACATGTTATCCTTCTGTACAGGAAAGACAGAGAAACCTCAACTGCTGACAGTAAGAACATCATCGATGTACCTCATCAGTGTCCTGTAAAGAACACCAATCTGAGAGGACTGATTTGTAAATAAAACTGTAACAGAATTATCATGGAAGGTGTTCACAGTATCTGCCTACTGCAGCATGTCCTCAGTCTCCGACCTCATTTGCACTATATAGTCTCTGACCATCTGTAATACTGTACTGTAATATGTTCACAGTCAGATTTCAGTAGCTTTACATACACTGAATATTATGTGCCACCCTTTGATTATATTAGGGGCCACACTTAGGGCCTCCTACATCCAGCAAACTGACCACCACTTGTGTACATCATATGAAAGGCCCATCTCCATTCCTCAATATAATGTCATGTTCCCAACAAATGAGGAGGAGATACTGTACATCATATGAAAGGTCCATCTCCATTCCCCAATATAACGTCATGTTCCCAACAAATGAGGAGGAGATACTGAGATTGCAGGCTTGGCTGGCTTTAATCAGGTTTGGTCTCCACCCAGAGACTGGCCACATTAATCACCTTGCAGGTGGACAGACAGACATGAAGAAGGCCATATGAAAAGTCCATCTCCATTCCCCAATAACAATGTTATTGCACAAAGTTGCACAGTGTGATTTGGATGAATTGTATCGTTTATCTACTTTGAATTTCTATTTCTGTTCTGATTTCTCCCACTTGTATTGCGAAGCTCAAAGATTTAGAACTAGACCAACATATATGACTCCTGAATACAAGATTTCAACAATTCTTCTAACATTTATTGTAAAATTGTTTCTCAGCAGATGACTATGATGTCCGGAATACGTCTTCTGATAAAACACATACCGGAACTCTAAGATCTCACAGTAGAAATACTTTAATAGATCCGTCTATTCCCGAGGAATCTTCTTCAGGGCAGGAAGGAGATCACACAGAAGAGAGGTCATTGTCTTGTTCAGTGTTTGGGATACTTTACACAAAAAAGAGAGACCTTCTTAAACACAAGAAATGTCACACTGCTGAGCGTCCCTATTCATGTTCAGAGTGCGGGAAATGTTACACTAGCAAACAAAACCTTCATATACATGAGAGAATTCACACAGGTGTACGTCCCTTTCCATGCTCAGTATGTGGGAAATGTTTCGCTACCAAACAAAGTCTTCTTAGACACCAGAACAATCACACAGATGAGCGTCCGTATTCATGCTCAGAATGCGGGAAATCATTCACGTTCAAAGAAAACCTTGTGGATCACCAAAAAGTTCACACAGGTGAGTGTCCATATTCATGTTTAGAGTGCAGGAAATCTTTTAGATCGAAAGGACCCCTTGTGCAGCACCAGAGAATTCACACGGGTGAGCGTCCTTATTCATGTTCAGAGTGCGGGAAATCTTTCTCACAGAAAGGATCCCTTATGTATCACCAGAGAATTCACACTGGTGAGCGTTGCTATTCATGTTCAGAGTGCGGGAAATCTTTCTTACATAAAGCAAACCTTGTGCAGCACCAGAAAATTCACACAGGTGACCGTCCTTATTCATGTTCAGAGTGCAGGAAATCTTTTAGGTCGAAAGGACCCCTTGTGCAGCACCAGAAAATTCACAAGGGTGAGCATCGCTATTCATGTTCAGAGTGCGGGAAATCTTTCTCAAATAAAGGAAACCTTGTGCAGCACCAGAAAATTCACACAGGCGATCTTCCTTATTCTTGTTCAGAGTGCGGGAAATCTTTTGGGTCGAAAGGACCCCTTGTGCAGCACCAGAGAATTCACAAGGGTGAGCGTCCTTATTCATGTTCAGAGTGCGGGAAATCTTTCTCACGGAATGCAAGCCTTGTGTATCACCAGAGAACTCACACGGGTGAGCGTCGCTATTCATGTTCAGAGTGCGGGAAATCTTTTTCACATAAAGGAACCCTTGTGCAGCACCAGAGAATTCACACAGGTGAGCATCCTTATTCATGTTCAGAGTGCAGGAAATCTTTCAAGTCGAAAGGAAACCTTGTGTACCACCAGACAGTTCACACGGGTGAGCGTCCTTATTCATGTTCAGAGTGTGGGAAATCTTTCAAGTCGAAAGGAAACCTTGTGTACCACCAGACAGTTCACACGGGTGAGCGTCCTTATTCATGTTCAGAGTGCGGGAAATCTTTCACGCTGAAAGGAAACCTTGTGCAACACCAGAGAACTCACATGAGATAACGATCTTTCTCATGATAACAGTGGTGTGTTGGGGGAGGGGCGGAATATATTGAATGTTTTTCAGGTTCGGTTTGATAGATCTGAGTCTGCAGGGATTGAATTCTAGTAATATGATCCTCTAAACATACAGAGATGACTCGGTCCCGCACTCACACAGACCGCACCATACAACTAAACTGTGCTAATACATGGCCAGATATGACAATACATGGACAACACTTCTTATTGGTTGATATCGGTTTCTGCACATTATTGGTCTTTTTATGTTTTACTGAAGAAGACGGCTTCTCATTGGTCCAACAAATAATAAATACACTTTATGGTTTATTATCTTTATTATAAAGTTTTTGATTTAGATTCTAGTTTCGTTTTTATTTTGTTTACCACTTGATGACCGCCATGTTATCCCCCCTTCCTGTATACGCCATTCTTTAGTTTCCAGCACAGTGATAATGTTACTGACAATTACTCGGTCATACAACTCTGTACCCTAAATAATTTTATATAATTTTTATGAGACATGTGAAGCTTTCTTTTAGTTGTGATTTTTTTCACCGCTTTTAATATATAATGGGAAAAAAAAATGTTTTAAGTAAAAAAAAAATTTTATGGAAATATTGCAAGTAAATAATCTTTCTTCAATACTTTATAGCAAAATTTATTTTTCTACATTTCTTTGGTAAAATACAAATCAGTGTATATTATCTACTCTGTGTGAAAGTTATAAAGTCTACAATGTATAGTCTTAGGCTCCATGCACACTGGAATAAAAAAACGTTGCATCTACAGAAGTTTTTGTGTTCTGCCTGTAGAAGCAACTCAATGTTACCTTTTGTGTGCATACACATTAGGACGTTTACAGGCATTTTTTTTAGAACAACACTTTCTCATTCGCGTTTCTGATTGGAGCTCAATGGCAGAAAAAACGTAAAACTTGTCTGAACTTTGTACAAAAAATGCTCTATATGGAAGTTTTTTACTCCAAAAAGAACAGACGTTTATTTAAGCCCAGTATGGAGCCTAAATATTGAAAATTAATCAATCCCGATGTTCTGACTGAATATCTAAATTTTTGAGTCTCTAAAATTCCAGGACAGTACAAATACCCCCAAATGATGCCTTTATGGAAAGTAGACAGTCCAAGGTATTCAGTAAGAGGCATGCAGAGTTTTTTGATGCTGTAAGTTTTTGCAACAATATTTTTGGAAAATTAATAAATGCAATAAAATCTGATTTTTATTACACAAAGTTGTCATTTTAACAAGTTTTTTCTCACACAAAACATGGGTATACTTACAATTACACTTCAAAACACACTACTCCTTCCAATCATGAGGATACCACAAGTGTGAGACTTTTTATGTCTAGATACATAAAGGAATCTGTAACGGAACCCCAAATGGCACAGGGATTAAAGCCGTTTAGGATATTCCATTCCCGAACCCAAGACAGCTATTGACACTCCACAGTCTGGCAAACACGACCCAAATGATCCCCCCCCCCCCCCCCCATTAACGAGACACACAGCTCTGTTTGAGGTTCAAAACAGGGAATGAACTTTATTGCAAGCACATGGTAACACATTTCTCTTCAAAATACATCCCTCCCACCCTTGGGAAACGGGGGGGGGGGGGGGGGGTTAAATGGTCCAATGACAATGGTGATACAGGTCAGGTGTGTTCTAACTTCTCCTTCAGTAAACAGTCTTAGCAGGGGGGTTGCTGGAGTGATCCCCCCCTTTCCTTTCCTCACAGCAAGACACTTAGGCCCCTTTCACACTGTTTTTTTTCCGAGCGTTATTAGAGCGTTATTACATAGTTTTTCGAGTGTTATTACAGTGTTATTCAAGCGTTATTCGAGTGAAGCCTCATCTGCAATCCCAATGTGCTGGTAAAGCACCGCTAAGACCCTAACGTTTTAGGGCATTTTTGCAGTGCCTCGGTGTGAAAGGGTAATGCGTTTTTACAGCGCTTTTTTAATTAATTTCAATGGAGAGGGGCGTTTTTTTCAGCGCCCAAAAGCAGCTCCAAAGATGCTGCTTGCAGGACTTTTCTTAACGCCCCACCTGTGCAACGCCTCAGTGTGAAAGGGTAAGACGTTTTTTTACAGCGCTTTCAATTCATTTCAATGGAGAGGGGCGTTTTTGGAGGGGTTTTTTCAGCGCCCAAAAGCTGCTCCAAAGATGCTGCTTGCAGGACTCAGTGTGAAAAGGTCCATTGAGATGCATGAACAGTGTTTTATGAGCATTTTAAGAGCGCTATTTTTAACGCTGTAAAAATACTTCATTGTGAAAGGGGTCTTAAGCATGCCATAATAGGCAGCCAGACTGTCTACCAAGCTCCAATCCACATCACCACAGTAGCAGACTTAAAGGAGTTGTAAAGGAAAACATTTTTTTTGCTGAAATGACTGTTTACAGGGTATAGAGACATAATAGTTAACTGATTCCTTTTAAAAATGATTAAAAATAGATAAAAATCAATCATATAATGTGTCTGCAGTTTCAGTTTCATTATTGCATGCTTTTTCATGCTTCTGTGATGTACAGAGACACAGAGCCAATAAAGGGCAGTGATGGTTTGTAAAACGAAAGTGATTGGTTCTGAGGGGTTTTAGACACACAGTAATCACACCTCCCTGATTAGAGACCACAGAGAGAAGCTCCCAGTACTTTTTTCATAAGGAAACAGACAACCAGGAAGTTTGCAGAACAGAGAAGGATTACAGCAAAAACTAACAATGAGGACATGAAACCAGGACTGCATTAGTGTAAAGGAAGCTATTTAGCTAAAAAAAAAAAAATCCTTTAGTGACCCTTTAATTACCACAATAGACAATAGAATACAATCACACCCCATCCCATCACTGCAAGCTTATAGTGCACAATAGCCAACACACAATATATACAATGTATACCACATTGAATCTGACTAGCACAGATTATAGTGGGGTTTTCATTCACCTTGTGCCCCTATTAGAGACACAGGGTGATCTACACATAAGAGGCGCTGGGAAAGCTGAAACAGGAATATCTCATATTTTTTAAAAGCTTCTGGGTCCCACGGTCCCTTCCGTTACAGGATCCAAAATCCAAGGAGCACCTTCAGGCTTTCAAAGTGTATAAATGTTGTATCTGACTTCCCATCACATTTCTTGAGGCCTTCAGTGCCAGGATAAGAGAAACACCCACACAATGACCACATTTTGGAGAGTAAACACCCCAAGGTATCTTTTTTTAGAGTCATGATGAGTCTTTTGAGGATTTCATTATGTTTTTGCCACAAGTTTTTAGAAATACAGAAAGAAAATGAAAAATCTTTCTTTTTTTTACACAAACCTGTCAATTATTAAAATATCATAAACACAGTATGGGCTTATTTACAATTTCCCCCCAAAATACATTCTACTACTCAGGTAAGTACATAGTATAAAACGATTGGGATCTTTTTAGGTGTTGATTAATATACAAATATTGTTAAAATTAATGATTTCCTGACATTTCTTTAAGCTAGGATAGAAGAAACACCCACAACATGAATTTTGGTGACTAAACCTCTTAGGGTATTTTTTTCTTTAGAGACCTTCTGAGCCTTTTGAAGAATTCATTTTTCTGCCACAAGTTCTTTTTAAAATAATGGAAGAAAATTTTAATTATTTTATTTTTTTACACAAACCTGTCATTTAATACAATATCGTAACACAGTATGGGAATATTTACAATTTCCCCCCAAAATACATTCTACTACTTAGGTAAGTATATAGTACAAAAAGATTGTAATTTTTAAGGTACTGATTAATGCACATATATTGTTAAAATTAATGACTTCCTGACTTCCTATCACATTTCTTGAGGCTAGGATAGGAGAGACTCCCACAGAATGAATTTAGAGGCCTGCTGAGTCTTTTACTCCAGAGCCTCTGATTTATAGACCAGATACATCCTAAATATAGAACCAATTATCCAACTGTCCATCCAGAGCCTCTGGTTTATAGACCAGATACATCCTAAATATAGACCCATTTATCCAACTGTCCATCCAGAGCCTCTGGTTTATAGACCGGATACATCCTAAATATAGAACCAATTATCCAACTGTCCATCCAGAGCCTCTGATTTATAGACCAGATACATCCTAAATATAGAACCAATTATCCAACTGTCCATCCAGAGCCTCTGGTTTATAGACCAGATACATCCTAAATATAGACCCATTTATCCAACTGTCCATCCAGAGCCTCTGGTTTATAGACCGGATACATCCTAAATATAGAACCAATTATCCAACTGTCCATCCAGAGCCTCTGGTTTATAGACCAGATACATCCTAAATATAGAACCATTTATCCAACTGTCCATCCAGAGCCTCTGGTTTATAGACCAGATACATCCTAAATATAGACCCATTTATCCAACTGTCCATCCAGAGCCTCTGGTTTATAGACCAGATACATCCTAAATATAGAACCATTTATCCAACTGTCCATCCAGAGCCTCTGGTTTATAGACCGGATACATCCTAAATATAGAACCATTTATCCAACTGTCCATCCAGAGCCTCTGGTTTATAGACCAGATACATCCTAAATATAGAACCATGTATCCAACTGTCCATCCAGAGCCTCTGGTTTATAGACCGGATACATCCTAAATATAGAACCATTTATCCAACTGTCCATCCAGAGCCTCTGGTTTATAGACCAGATACATCCTAAATATAGAACCATTTATCCAACTGTCCATCCAGAGCCTCTGGTTTATAGACCGGATACATCCTAAATATAGAACTATTTATCCAACTGTCCATCCAGAGCCTCTGGTTTATAGACCAGATACATCCTAAATATAGAACCATTTCTCCACCGTTTCCTCCAGAGCCTCTGGTTTATAGACCAGATACATCCTAAATATATAACCATTTATCCAACTGTCCATCCAGAGCCTCTGGTTTATAGACTGGATACATCCTCAATATAGAACCATTTATCCAACTGTCCATCCAGAGCCTCTGGTTTATAGACTGGAAACAAAAAAAAAAGCTTTCCCCCTTCTTCACTGTCCCTGGCTGGTGACAAGATTAATCTGGTACTCAAGCTTACACACTGTAGTCTCTGCTTCCCCTTTACCTCCGACCACAGCTGGTTCCCCATCCGGCTGAACCTTCACAACTCGGTTGGACTCCAATCCTGCAGTCCCAATGCTACACTGCTCCTCCTGCTCCTGGATAGGCCTCAGGGAGCCTAGCAGCCAGGTGTCTCTGGGATAGGCCTCTGGCTTCTGGCTAGCAGCCCAGTATGACATAACACACGTCTACCTAGACAGCCGTCCCGGTGGCACAGAACCCCGATCACCTGATTCCACCCAAATAAATTGGCTCTCCCATCAGTGTGATTGGCTTACACTGCTCTGGTGGCTTTGGAACTCATGTGGTGGTAATATAGAACACTGTTGCTGGCTGACACTGGTCAGGTGACACTGGGACTGCTGTGGGAGTGATCAGGAACACTGCCGATGGCTGCACTCTGGTGACAGTAGGACTGGTGTATCGGTGATTGTGAACACTGTTGTAGCACTACCCCTGTAGAAGCTGCTGGTTTAAATTTGGGCCTGCATGTTACCTCAACTTTCGTAGTCTAGGGGAAGAAAGTCTGTAAAGAACCCCAATGTCCACACAAGATGTAAAACCCTTGTTTGTTAGGTTTTATTTTCTCATAACGTGCAAGAAAGTAAAAGGATGGAGGAGTAGGAGAAGGTTCAGGCGCACAGTACAGATCATTGGGGAAAAAAACTTCTAAGCTCCAAAAAGTCACTCACTACTTCCTCTTATGTGAGTATTGCTCACCCGCATAGGCCCCTCTCATCTGGCCAAGGAGCCGGCATGATGCACGGACAATGATTAGTAACAATCTCTGCCACAGACTGGTTGCAATCAAAAATGAACAGTCCGGAATCCTCTGCCACAGGATTTGGTACGCGAAGTTCTAGCCATACAGTTTAAGAGCCTTTAAGCTGACATCACAAAACTGTAGGGTAACATGGGTTGAAGATCATCCCTTAATAGAGTCAACAGGCCTATCCCAAGACATCAGCGTTCCGCTTTATCTCCTCCAGGGCAGGTCCTCCCCTGGTTTCCTCCATTAAGCAGCTTCCTCTCGTAAGACAGACAGCTTAGGATCACTTTGAAATCATAGGCCCCAGTCAGGATAGCTGGGCCTACTTGGTAGAAGTACAACCATGGGCCAACAGGGCCCCCGAGGCTAAACGACCATCACAGACCTCGAGGCAGAGCCTCTCACAATATGGCGTCTGTCCTTTAAGTATCCCTTCCCAGCATGCCCAGTGGGCAGACCACTCCCACTGGGCTGCTGCCAGGAAAAGACACCCAATACACCATAGCTTGCCCGCGTTCCAACATTAGCCTGTAGTGGTATCGCCACCTACAGGCAACAGTGGGAAAATCCCTTCAAGCACAGCTACAGCCAGAACAGAGGCTAATTTAGCATCAATCATTAAAATCTGAACCAACTATTGGCATACTGTACTGGAGTTGGTAGTGAGCAGGGACATTGGTTGGCTGCTCTGGTGACACTGTATTTATGGCGGCACCAACATGCAGCTTTTGTTCACATTTGTGATGGCTGTGATTGGTCACAGTTATCACATGGGACAGGGCAAATTGTATTTGGTCTTGTACCCTGCTCTTTGATCTGGCGTGTCTAATGGGCTCAGTGATCACAGAGCATGCTACTGCACACTCGAGAGGGTGCACATGAGCAGTGCAAAGGAGAGGCCATTCTTATACAGCCCCTAACCTTCAGGGCCCCACCATCTTGTTTTTATACAGCGGCTACAGTATATGGCAAATGGTTAGGCACCAAATCTGAAGAACAATCCAGGTAGCAGCTTTCAAAGTATTTAAAAACACAGGCTGCAGTTGGTATTTTCTGCCCAAGGTGCTGATCTCACTTATTTTCAGTGGAACCCAGAGACCGAATACCATAGAAGGGCGGTTACTAGAGATAAGACAGTTTGCAGGAAGCAGAGAAGGATATCCTTGCAATCGACAGCAGAGGAGGTAATACAAGTTGTTTTATATTTACACCCAGTAACCCCCCACGTCATGTCCATCCTCTTTCTCCATAGTCACTGTTATTTCCAACAGATAATATTAAATAGACGTATATATAGAGTATTATAATATTTACACAGACACATCCTAAACATAGAACCATTTATCCAATTGTCCATCCAGTGCTTCTGGTTTATCCCCTTAGCACCGATCATACGTACATATGCGGCCTTGGCTTTAAAGGGTTAGTAAAAGTTTGTTTTTTGTTGTTTTAAATAAAAAAACATATCATACTTACTTCCAATGTCCCAGTTGATTCCCTTACCTGAGTGCCGAAGCACGTACACACGACCGTTTTTCGGGTTCTAAAAAATTATGATTTTAACTACGTTTTTTCAACCCGATTATTAAAACAGCCTTGCCTACACACGATCGTGAAAAACCCACACACAAACATTTGGCCATTTTTTATAACCCGAAAAATGCTCTGAAGCCCACACACGATCGTTTTTTAATGACATAAAAAAAACGTAATTTTTTAGAATCCGAAAAACGGACGTGTGTACGTGGCATTAGGCATATCGTTCTGGTGCGTGTTTGATTTGATGGGTGAAGGATTCACTGAACACTTTTGGTGTGGTGGAAGACTTGAAAATACAAGGAACATATATCATTCATTAACTTTATGTTTTACTTGTGTCACTATTTTCACGGGTTCTATATTTTATAATATCCATCATAGTATTCGCAACCAATTTTTTGATGCTATCTCTGATTTATTGATTTTTACATTTCGAGAGAAATTTACACATTCACTGTTTGTAAAAATGTATGCGCTGCTTATTATTTTTGACATCGATTTTGTTTAGTGTCATTATATTTATTCGCATAAAAAAAATATATAACAGTATTCAGACTATATCATGGAAGGAAGAACTTCTGTAGAATAGTTATTTTTTTGTCAAGGTGCCAAAGGACGTAGATAGTTCATTACAGGAACATTGGTAGACCGGCTTCGCAAGAATAACTTGTACTTGTTAACAACTTATAAACAAGCACAAGTTATCTGTGTCTACCAATGTTCCTGTAACATCCTGTCTACGCCCTTTGGCACTTTGACAATACAGTAACTATTCTACAGAAGTTCTTCCTTCCATGGTGTGCGACCAATCTTCTTTTTCTTCAATTATGATGTAAACACAAGCTGGTTATCGGCATTCCTTTCTTCACACTGACAGCCTGAGGGGAGGAGAGCCGCTAACCAGCTTGTGTGAAAAAGACATGACCAGTGTAGATAAGGTAGATAAGATGTCCCACCTTGTTTTGTGTCTGCCTGACCATGAGTACTCACCATCCCCCTTGCTATTATCTAAATTAATGAGACCACACATAAAATGGAGTACAAATGGCCAACCTTTTTGTTAACAGCCTGTTGGTCTTATGACGGCACCCAGAATTTCAACTTTTTCCACTTGTAACACTGCGGGACCTTTTACCATACTAGGCCTCCAGCTCGGAGACAACCCACACCCGCAGCGCAACCATTACCGTAATTCAGTGGTGACTAAATACCGGAAATGCTCTAGTTTTGTGAAGAAAATAATTCAAATTTAATTTGCACACGGTGTTACATAAACACACAATTGTCATTCAAAGCATTGTGAGCTGAAAATTGTCCTGGGAAGGAAAGGGGGTGAAAGTAGAGAGAATATACTGGAACTCTAAGAGAATGTGAGCCTTCTGTGGGTATAAATGGAGTCCTGACAAAGACCTAGGCAACCCATTGCTTACTTGTGAGCAGTTTAGATGATAGATGTACAGTGTATCACCCTTGTAGAGTCATTTCTGAGTGCTCTGTGAATTTACTTGGAAGAGAATTAATGGCCAAAATACAAGTAGTTATAATAATTGGAGATGGGGGCAGGGTGACCTTAATTCCCCTTCCTGCATGTTTGCAGGTGTTCTGTCAGATATGCAAACCTGTCAGAAGTGACGTTCCGTCGTTGCCATCTTGCTACACTCCTCCACAGGAACGATACACTGAGAAGGGGGAAAGCATACCCGAGTTTTGTATTTCAGTTATTTTTAACAGTAAATGGAGCTTATATGGTGAAACAAAGTATTTGGAAATCCATTGGACTGTTTAAATGTTGAATTATGAAAGCAGCGGCGTTCTGTCACATTTTAAAATTCAATATCTAAAAAGTCCGTCCGATTTCTGAATATTGTGTTTCACCGTATAAGCTCCGTTTCCTGTTAAAAATAAGTGTGAAATGCAAAACTGCGGTGCGTGTAACAAGATGTTTGCTTGCCCCTTCTCTGTGATTCGTTGTGGAGGAATGCGGGGTGTAGCAAGATGGAACGTCACTTCTGTTACCAATTGTGACGGGTCACCATACCTGATGAAACACCAGCTCTAACATCATGTCTCTACATCCTCACAACTCCCCTTTCACCCGATACTTCCTGTTCATACATAAACATCACTTCCTCTCTGTACCCTACATCACTTCCTTTCTGTACCCTACATCACTTCCTGTCTGTACCCTACATCACTTCCTGCCTCTACAAGGGGTCTGCAGAGTGAAGCTCCACTGATGACAGGGAGCATATGTCCTGCACTCTACTTATTTTTTCTTATTGAGAATCTCCGCAACCTGACCCCTCTCCCAGCTGCAGAGATTCACAATAAAGTTCAGTAAAAAAAGAAGTGGAGTGGAGGCCACATGCTTCCTGTCATCAGTGGAACTCCACTCTGCAGTCAGACCCCTTTCGAAGAAACACAGGAAGTATGGGTGGAGGATGGGCTAGATATAGGATACATTCACTCGGTAACCTTAGAAGCCTCACATGAAGCAGTTCTAACAAGACAAGATCACATATTGTGTGTGGATCACTCTGACGGGAACTGATGAAAGATAAACACAGAACGTTGTATAACGTACAATATCCAAGGTGAAAGGAGGAGGAAATAGAGAGCACACATCACTGGAACGCACAAAGAGGGTAATAAGATTCCTTTTCTATTTACACCAATCCCCCCCCCCCCCCCCGTCATGTCCGCTCTCTTCCTCCATAGTCATTGTGATGTATTTTTCTCCAACATCCACCACTACACATACCTAAAATACTGTTATCAGGGATTATTTTTTGACATGGGTAGAAGTAGGGAGAATTCTGGAAAGTATGAAGTGATCATTATGACTTCCTGTCTTCACACAGGATTATAGAGCAGTAACTATCTGGAGATCCATTAACACCCAGCAGCCGTCTTCACAGGACGTCACACATCACAGTGCCTCCACCTCACTGTCTGACAACAGAGGTATTTAGAAGGACACAAGGTTCTCTACAAGGACGTCATGATGGAGAATCAGCCGCCCCTCACATCACCGGGTAAGAGGAGACTTTATTGTAAAGGAGAGAGCAGTATGGAGGATCCACCTAGATCCCCCATCATCTGATAAACACATAGAAACAATGTATTCAGTCAGTGTGTGTGTTTCCTACAGATGGATCCAGTAATGGGAACCCACCAGAGAGATGTCCCCGTCCTCTGTATTCCCGGGATTCCACACAGGAAGGTCACACCATCCCCCACCATCATCAGGTAGGTGGGACTGAGCAACTAGAACTCAAAATGTATTCTAATCTATGAGAGGACATTCCTCTATGTAATATCTTGTTTCTTTCTATCACCTATGGGGTTCAAGGTAGATTGGGCTGGGCACAAAGAACTAAAAAATAATTCTATGGGAGAACATTCTTCTATGTCATCTCTTATTATTGGCAGCAGTGTTTCCAGATGTTATATTTTATCATCTCTGGAATTTAGAATGAAGAACTAAAAGACATCAAAGTTGAGGATAAAGAGGAAGAAGAAGAGAGGTTGGTGAGTGGAGATCAGCAGTCTATGGAGGAGGGGGAGATGATTACGGAATGTAAACAGGAGGAATCTTCTCTACATATGGACACAAGTAAGTAAAAAAACACTAAATATAGAACCAGTTCTCATTATTACTTTATTTCTATGAGTATAAAGATTGTATTTACATTGTTTTTTTTTTAAATCAAAGATGTTTATTGAAATGAACAGAAAAGAAATTCACAGCAAGTTCACAGCTCACATTTAGAACACCAAATCAATCCAACAGTTCAGATGACAGCTTAAAAAAATACAATTAAACAGTTTGCACAACAGCCTCTGCCATAACACATTACACATGTCTGACACTACTATTTAAAGGTACTAGTCCCGTAAAAAAAAAAAAAAAAAACACCCCATCGCTTGAAACGCACATAAGCAATGATTCGTACTCCCTGCCCACTCTGTATCACAGCTGAGCACCCCTCTACTATCTAAACAACCTATCCATAACCAAATCGACCGGGCACAGGCAAGGGGTATCCAACCATGGGGCCCACATCCACTCAAATTTTCTTGAACAGCCCCTATGTTGATAGACATACTTCTCCATTCTTATGGTGTCGCCCATTGGAGTTATCCACTCCTTCAACGTTGGGGGATCAAACGCCTTCCAATGCCGAAAGATTAATCTACGGGCCTCAAATAGAGCTCTCAATATGGCCTGTCTGCTATTATCGTCCATAGGGATATCGTCCATAATCCCAAGAAGGCATGGTTCCGGGTCAATAGGTACGGAAGTCAGATAGTATTTACATTGTTACATCAGAGGAGAAAAGGTCGATGTCTACTGAATTCACCCAGGAGGAAGACAGAATAACCATATAAACCTTTCTTTAGGTTAAAATGTTCTTTCCTGATCCCAAGAGTCAATAAGATGACTTCCCAGATCAACATTCTAAAATGTTTTTTCTACAATTATTAGTATACAGTATTTGTAATAAGAAGAACATCCAGTCATTTTTTATTAGTCATCTGGAACCAGATTATTCCTCATCCACAGAGCTCCAAAAACAAATCAACCCTTCCATATACAGAGGTTAGTTTTTTTCTATTTAATTACACACAATCTATTCTGCTCACATACAAAATGGAGACTGTCACATCATTCTGTGCAGGAAAAACTGAGAACCCCTAACTGCTGATAGTAAAAACATCATCGATGTACCTACCCCACCGCCCAATGTACTGTGGGCATTGAAAACCATTTGAAAGAATCAACTTTAGTCCTCACCAGAAGAAGGCAATTATATTTACCATATTAACCAATGTTCCCAATTAATGAGGAGGAGATACTGTACACCATATGAAAGGTCCATCTCCATTCCCCAATATAACGTCATGTTCCCAACAAATGAGGGGGAGATACTGTACACCATATGAAAGGTCCATCTCCATTCCTCAATATAACGTCATGTTCCCAACAAATGAGGAGGAGATACTGTACACCATATGAAAGGTCCATCTCCATTCCTCAATATAACGTAATGTTCCCAACAAATGAGGAGGAGATACTGTACACCATATGAAAGGTCCATCTCCATTCCCCAATATAACATCATGTTCCCAACAAATTAGGAGGAGGTACTGTACACCATATGAAAGGTCCATCTCCATTCCTCAATATAATGTCATGTTCCCAATTAATGAGGAGGAGATACTGTACACCATATGAAAGATCCATCTCCATTCCTCAATATAATGTCATGTTCCCAACAAATGAGGAGGAGATACTGTACACCATATGAAAGGCCCATCTCCATTCCTCAATATAACGTTGTGTTCCCAACAAATAAGGTGTAGACTCTGTAGACTAGGGGTCCCCAATTTGCAGACCAGTTCCAGTCCGTGGCCTGTTGATGACCGATCCACGTAGCAGGAGGTGAGTGGTGACTGCAGTCCGGACAGGACTATCACAGAGCACGGTCGCCACTCACCTCAGGCTTTGCGGTCATAACACTTAGCCTGTGTGCCCTCTCCTGGGCCTCAAACCTCACTGACTATATCATTTAATCGGGAGAGAAGGGGCAGGAGATCTGGAGAGAGAGTGGGAGTTTATAAATGTTACCAAGGATTCAGATCTGCAGCTCCTCCCACCCCCTGCCCTGCTGATTGGATGACATTGTCGGTGGGGCGGGAGACACGGGATGATAACTGCCTCTGCCCTGCTGAAGGTAGGACTGTGCAGGGGAGGAAGAGATTTAAAGAGGCAGTGATGGGGGGACCATGACTGCAAGGGGCACTGTAATGTAAAGGGGCACAGTGATGGGGGAGGGGGCTGTTATTGCGGGGGGGCACTGTAATGTAAAGGGGCACAGTGATGGGGGTGGGGGCTGTTATTGCGGGGGGGCACTGTAATGTAAAGGGGCACAGGGAGGGGGCTGTGATTGGGGGGGCACTGTAATGTAAAGGGGCACAGTGATGGGGGAGGGGGCTGTAATTGGGGGGGCACTGTATAAAGGGGACCGCAGTGTGAAGGGACATTGAATACAAGATTCCAACAATTCTTCTAACATTTATTGTAAAATTGTTTCTCAGCAGATGACCATAATGTCCGGAATACGTCTGAGGAATCTTCTGATAAATCACATACCAGGACTCTAAGATCTCACAGTAGAAATAATTTAATAGATCCGTCTATTCCCGAGGAATCTTCTTTAGGGCAGGAAGGAGATCACACAGAAGAGAGGTCATTGTCATGTTCAGTGTGTGGGAAACTTTTCACAAAAAAGAGAGAACTTCTTAAACACAAGAAATGTCACACTGCTGAGCGTCCCTTTTCATGTTCAGAGTGCGGGAAAGGTTTCACTGTGAAAGGAACCCTTGTTTTACATCAGAGAATTCACACGGGTGTGCGTCCCTATTCATGTTCAGAGTGTGGGAAATGTTTTATTCGGAAAGATCACCTTCTTAATCATCAGACAATGCACACTGGTGAGCGTCCCTATTCATGTTCAGAGTGCGGGAAATGTTTTATTCAGAAAGGTCACCTTTTTGAACATCAGAAAATTCACACAGGTGAGCGCCCCTTTTCATGTTCAGAGTGTGGGAAAGGTTTCATTGATCAAAAAAGGCTTGCTAGACACCAGAAGATTCACACTAGTGAGCGTCCCTATTCATGTTCAGAGTGTGGGAAAGGTTTCGTTGTGAAAAAAAGTCTTGATCGACACCAGAAGATTCACACGGGTGAGTGTCCCTATTCATGTTCAGAGTGCGGGAAATGTTTCATTGAAAAAAAAAGCCTTCTTAAACATCAGACATTTCACACAGGTGAGTTTCCTGTTTCATGTTTAGAGTGCGGGAAAGGTTTCACTGAGAAAACAAGTCTTGATAGACACCAGAAGATTCACACGGGTGAGCGTCCCTATTCATGTTTAGAGTGCGGGAAAGCTTTCACTGTGAAAAAAAGTCTTGAAAGACACCAGATGATTCACACGGGTGAGCGTCCCTATTCATGTTCAGTGTGCGGGAAAGGTTTCACTGAGAAAATAAATCTTGATAGACACCAGATGATTCACACAGGTGAGCGTCCCTATTCATGTTCAGTGTGCGGGAAATATTTCATTCAAAAAAGACGCCTTCTTAAACATCAGACAATTCACACAGGTGAGTGTCCCTTTTCATGTTCAGAGTGCGGGAAAGGTTTCACTGACAAAAAAAGTCTTGATAGACACCAGATGATTCACACGGGTGAGCGTCCCTATTCATGTTCAGTGTGCGGGAAATCTTTCAATCAGAAAATAAACCTTGATGAACACCAGAGAATTCACACGGGTGAGCGTCCCTATTCATGTTCAGAGTGCGGTAAATGTTTCATTTATAAACGCAAACTTAGTAGACACCAGAAGCTTCACACAGGGGAGCGCCCCCATTCATGTTCAGAGAAATTAGCTACTTCAACATCTTAGAATGCACACAGGTGAATGTCCCTTTCCATGATCAGAGTGAGGGAAATGTTTCACTGAGAAAAAAAATCTTCTTGGACACCAAAGAAGTCTCACAGGAGAGTGAAATTATTCATGTTCAGAGTGCAGGAAAACTTTCAATCATAAAGGAAACTTTGTGGAACACCAGAGAATTCACATGGGGGAGCATCCTTATTCATGTTCAGAGTGCGGGAAATCTTTCAGGTCGAAAGGAAACCTTGTGCATCATCAGAGAATTCACATGAGATAACAATCTTTCTCATGATAACAGTGGTGTGTTGGGGGAGGGGCGGAATATATTGAATGTTTTTCAGGTTCGGTTTGATAGATCTGAGTCTGCAGGGATTGAATTCTAGTAATATGATCCTCTAAACATACAGAGATGACTCGGTCCCGCACTCACACAGACTAAACTGTGCTAATACATGGCCAGATATGACAATACATGGACAACACTTCTTATTGGTTGATATCGGTTTCTGTACAGTATTGTTCTTTTTTTGTTTTACTGAAAAAGCCGGCTTCTCATTGGTCCAACAAATAATTTTTTTTTTTGTTTATTATCTTCAATAGGGTTGTCCCGATACCGATACTAGTACTTTCTGTTGCTCTCTTTTTCCTCCTCCTTTCACTTTGGATATTGTACGTTATACAAAGTTTTATGCTTATCTTTCAGCAGTTACCGTCAAAATGATCTTGCTATCCTTTATCTAGCCCATCCCCAGCCCACACTTCCTGTGCTAACTCATCTACATTCTCTGCAAACATGCAGAAAGGAGAAGTAAGGTCCACCCACCCCAATTATTATATCTACTTGTATTTTGCCCATTAATTATTTTCCAAGTAAATTCACAGAGCACCCAGGAATGACTCTACAATGGTGATACACCGTGCATCTATCATCTAAACTGCTCACAAATGTTTAAATAAAATAAAACATTAAACATTACCAGTAAACTGCTCACAAGTAAGCAACAGGTTTCCCGAGTCTTTGTCAGGACCCCCTTTATAGACATGTGCATTCGTTTTCGTCCGAATGCATTTTCGCCCAAACGCGCAGTCCGAAACGCGAAAGATCCGACATAAAAAAATGCTTTAATTTCATTTTCGTTGCTACAACAGTTTGATATAGATATTATATTGACATGACGCTGACAATAGCGATCTGTGTCTATCAAACCTGCTGTCCAATGTGCCTAACCTAAAAGCGGAGGTTCACCCATATAACATGTATATAACATTACATTATTATATACATTATATAAAACCCTACGTCACCAAACGCGTGCTCTGGTCAACCAACCAAAACCTTCTCCAAATCCCTAAATCCCACTACAAATCTAAAGGAGAATGCAGATTGGCAGTCCAAGGACCTTGGCTCTGGAATTCTCTACCCACGACCATCCGCCTGGAAGAAAACCATCGGGCTTTTAGGAAAAAACTAAAGACCTATCTCTTCTGAAGGACCAGGACGACACTGGAAGCAAAGCGCCTTGAGGCAATTAAGTTCGCCTTTGTTGCGCTATGCAAGTTACTCACTCACATTCTGCATACCTCCAACATTATTTTATGTTTTTGGCTCTACATACCGTATTATTGCTATTTTCCACCCGGCTTCTGGGTACTCACTCCCGCGGGAGTAGGCGTTCCTATGCAGACGCGCAATGTCATCTGGGACTTTGCCCAGATGATTGACGTGCTTGAGAAAAACTTCCCCCCGGCGGATAAGGCGCTTCACGAGTTTCCGAAAGTAGCCGAACTGCGAGTCAGCTCTATAAAGCGATTGCGGTGCGCAGGCGCTGTATAGCGCCATACAGAGCTGACTCGCAGTTCGGCTACTTGTGGAAACTCGTGACGCGCCTTATCCGCCGGGGGAAGTTTTTCTCAAGCAAGTCAATCATCTGGGCGAAGACCCAGATGACATTGCGCGTCTGCATAGGAACGCCTACTCCCGCGGGAGTGAGTACCCCCTAAAGCCGGGTGGAAAATAGAAATAATACGGTATGTAGAGCCCAAAAAATAAATAAACAGCATACTGTACATGTTGGAGGTATGCAGAATGTAATGTTATATACATGTTATTTGGGTGAACCTCCGCTTTAACTCTATTAGTCCTAGATTATTCTACATAGAGAGGAAAGATTCGACATAGAGAGAAAAAATTTGACATAGAGAGAAAAGATTCGACATTATAGAGACAGTGTTGGGGTAGACCATTCGTAATGAACGACGAAGATTCAACGAAGCATCAAAAAACATACAAACATTGAATCTGTCATTAAAGGCTTATGGTGTCTATCGAAAGATCTAAGAAGATTCGACAAGCAGCTAAACTGTACGAAGCCGCAATCGTACATTTCCGGTCAAATGCTCCGCCCCTAGGCTATAGAAGAATTTGAATGTTGGTTGACTAGTAATAATAATTTATAAATATAATTATTACTAGTGTCTTACAACCAGGGCCGTTTGAAGGAATTTGGAGGCCCCAAGCAAAATGGACATGGAGGCCCCACAAACTCCCCCCCGCATGCACCTACGCAAAACAATTGTTCGTTTTACTCTCCCTGCCCCCCCTCCCTACCGGGTCCGTACTGCGCAGCAGGAGATTCAGTTTCCTGTTCCCAGCCGGACTGAAAGGAAGTGAGCACTCAGTGTGCACTTCCTGTCAGTCCGGCCGGGAACAGGAAACTGAATCTCCTGTACCGTGTGGTACCCAGCCAGAGTCCGTACTGACCGAAGGAAGGAAGGAAGGAGGAAAGGAAGGAAGGAAGGGGAGCTCGGCCACACTACAGAGAAGGTGAAGTGACGACTCGAGGCAGCAGTGCTGCAGGCTCTCTATAGAGCGCTCAGGCAGCTGCAGCATATAGGAAGTGCGGCAAGGGCCCTAGGGCAGCTCGGGGCCCCAAGCAATTGCTTGGTTTGCCTGCCATGTAACGACAGGCCTGAATACAACATTAGAATTCTTCTAATTCTTCTGTAGCTTGTAGGCGGAACATTCGACCGGAAATGTACAATTGCGGCGTCGTACATTTTAGCTGCTCCATCAAATCTTCTTAGAACATTCGACAGATACCATGAGCCTTCAATGACAGATTCAACCTTAATTAACCACTTAAGACCCGGACCATTTTGCAGGTTTAGGACCTGGCCCCTTTTTGCGATTCGGCACTGTGTCGCTTTAACTGGCAATTGCGCGGTCGTGCGACGTGCCTCCCAAACAAAATTGTCGTCGTTTTTTCCCCACAAATAGAGCTGTCTTTTGGTGGTATTTGATCACCTCTGCAGTTTTTATTATAATAAATATCCCCCAAAAATATATTAAAAAAAAGATCTTTTTCCTCAGTTTAGGCCGATACGTATTCTTCTACCTATTTTTGGCAAAAAATAATTATCGTTTGGTTTGCACAAAATTTATAGCGTTAACAAAATAGGGGATAGTTTTATGGCATTTTTATTCATATTTTTTTTTTACTACTAATTGCGATTTTATTCAAGACTTCGACATTATGGCGGACACATCGGACAATTTTGATACATTTTTGGGACCATTGTCACTTTCAAAAAGTGCTATAATAATGCACCGATTACTGTGAAAATGACGATGACAGTGAAGGAGTTAACCACTAGGGGGCGCTGAAGGGGTTAAGTGTGACCTCATATGTGTTTCTAACTGTAGGGGGGGGCTGGACATGTGATGTCAGTGATCGTCTTTCCCTATATCAGGGAACACATGATCAATGACACTGCCACAACGAAGAACGGGGAAGGTGTGTTTACACTCACACCACTCCCCGTTCTTCAGCTCCGGTGACCGATCACGGGACACCCCACGGCTGGCCCATAAAGAGACACGTACAGGTACGTGGATGTGCCCAGCCGTGCCATTCTGCTGACGTATATCGGCGTGAAGCGGTCCTTAAGTGGTTAAATTTGGATTTTCAGACGAATACATTTTTTGACGAAACAAAATAAATTGAAACTAATTTCGGGAGTAACTAAATACATTTTTCGGACAAAAACGAAATTCCAAAAACAAAATATTTCAGTGTGCATATATCTACCTATTGTCTACCCTACCCCAGTATATTCTCTCTCCTTTAACCCCTTTAATACCGGGCACTTTCACTCCCTTCCTGACCAGGCCAATTTTCAGCTTTCAATGCTTCGAAATGTTTGAATGACAATTGTTTGGTTATGCAACACTCTACGCAAATTACATGGTAATTATTTTCTTCACAAAACTAGAGCTTTGGGGGTGTTTAGTCACCACTGGGTTTTTTTATACTTTACTAAATAAACAAAAAAAGGTGATTTAAAAAAAAAAAACATGTTTTTCTTTGTTTCTTTTATATAAAAAAAAAACCTTGCTTCATAAATTTAGCCCAAAAATGTATTCTGTGACATTTGTTTGGCAAAAATAAATTAAATCAGTGTGTATTATTTAGTCTGTAAAAAAAGTTATAGAGTCCACAAAATATGGAAGAAATCTGAAAATGTATCGTTCCTGATGTACTGAAGGATTATTTTATTTCTTAAGGCCCACAAATGCCAGGACAGTACAGATAATCCCCCAAATGACCCCTTTTTGGAATTAGACAGTCCAAGGTATTTAGTAGGAGGCGTGTTTTTTTGGAAGTTGTCATTTTTTTGTCATAATTGTTTTTGAAAATGAGAAAATTAAAAAAAAGATTTATTTTTACATTTTGTCACCAGTGCAGTACCGTATCATCATATAAGGGCATAGACAGGACATTACAGGAACATTGGTAGACCAGTTTTACATGGATAACTCGTGCTTGTTTACAAATTGTGAACAAGCACAGGTTATTCTTGTGAAGCCGGTCTACCAATGTTCCTGTAATGTCCTGTCTACGCCCTTTGGCACCTTGACAATAAAGTAACTATTCTACAGAAGTTCTTCCTTCCATGGTGTGGAACCAATCTTCTTTTTCTTCAATTACTATTGACAGTGGTGAGCCGGGGGCTCAAGACGTTCTCAAGACGTACACACGACCGTTTTTAATGTCATGGAAAAAAACAACGCTTTTGTCGACGTGATTCTTCTCAAGCCTGCCTTGCATACACACGATCGTTAAAAAAAAAAATGCTTGAGCAAAGTGCGTTGACGTACAACACGTATGACAGCACTATAAAGAGGAAGTTTTATTCGATTGGCGACACCCTTTGGGCTGATTATGCAAATTTCCCTTCTCATAACCTGCTTCTGAGCAGAGATATACAACATTTGAAGCCCATGTCCAGGATCCGTCTGTGTGTGGTGGCTCTTGATGCACTGACTCCAGCCTCAGGCCACTCCTTGTGAAAGTCCCCAACACTTTTGAATGGCCTTTTCCTGACAATCCTCTTCAGGCTGCAGTCATCCCTGCTGCTTTTTCTTCCACACTTTTCAATTCCACATAACCTTCTATTAATGGGCTATGATACAACACTTTGGGAACATCCAACTTCTTTTACAATTACCTTTTTGAGGCTTTCTCTCCTTATGGAGGGTGTCAATGATGGTTTTCTGCACAAGTGTCAGGTCAGCAGTCTTTCCCATGATTGTGATTCCTACTGAACCAGACTGAGAGACCATTTAAAGGCTCAGAAACCCTTTGCAGGTGTTATGGCTTAATTAGCTGATTAGAGTGGGACACTTTAAAACGGAGGTTCACCCTAAAACAACTCTGTCCCATCCAGCATACTGGCGTCAGCGCCAGTATGCTGTTTTTTTTTTTAATCGCTCTACTTACTGTGTAATGGATAATTTTATTTTCTCCCTCCCGCGGGGAATGGCGCGTCACGCCTTCCGAAAATAGCCTGACTCGGCTCTTGCCGTCGCTATACGGCGCCTGCGCACAGACCTAGGAGCTGACTGTGCAGGCGCCGTATATAGCCGAGTCCTATTTCGGCTATTTTCAAAGGGCGTGACGCGCCATAGCCGCGCCATTCCCCGCGGAAGGGAGAAAATAAAATTATCCATTACACCGTAAGTAGAGCGATAAAAAAAAAAAACTGCATACTGGCACTAATGCCAGTATGCTGGATGGGATGGGACAGAGTTGTTTTAGGGTGAACCCCCGCTTTAGGCCTAGAATATTGCACCTTTTCACAATATTCACATTTTCTGAGATTGTGGATTTGGGGTTTTCATGAGCTGTAAGCCATAATCATCACGAGTATGACAAATAACGACTTGAACTATCTTGCTTTGCATGTAATGAGTTTAACGCATATATTCGTTTCACCTTTTAAGTTGCAATAAGTGTAATAAATGAACTTTTGTGATTCCTCCTGAAGAAGTCAAAAACTTTTGGGGAAACATTTCAAGATTGACACATCTATTGTAACATGGAATATGTAAAATATGTTTGTTGATCAAAACACAGTGAGATTCATTGTTTTAATTAGGGTTGTCCCGATACCACTTTTTTAAGACCGAGTAGAAGTACCGATACTTTTTTTCAAGTACTCACCGATACTTTTTTTTAATGTGACAGTGGCGTATTTTTTTTTTACTATTTTTTTTTTAACTTTATTTCAGCCCTGTTGGGATGCTTTGGTGAGATATCAGGGGTCTTAACATACCTCTGACATCTCCCCTTAGAGACAGAGAAAGGGACTAGGGACACAACTTCCCATGTCCCTTTCTCAGCAGCCTCAGCTGCGCTGAAAATGAATGGAGAGAAGACAGCGTCTTCTCTTCATTCATAAACTGAAACATTGTAATCACAGTTTACAATGTTTTAGTTATGTGAATGGACAGAGTCATCACTGACTCTGTCCATTCGGAACAGTAAGGATTCAGGTTTACCTGGAAAACACTGGCTCGGGACACGGAGGAGAAGGAAAAGACCAGCGGGGGGACACGGAGGAGAAAAGGAAACAGCGGGGGACACAGAGGAGTGAAGGAAACAGCTGGGGGACAGGCAGGTCAGAAGGAAACAGCGGGGGGACATGGAGGAGAGAAGGAAACAGCGGGGGACACGGAGGAGAGAAGGAAACAGCGGGGGGACACTGAGGAGAGAAGGAAACAGCGGGGGACCCAGAGAAGAGCAGGAAACAGCGGGGGGACACAGAGGAGAAGGAAAACACCAGCGGGGGACATGGAGAACGAAAACACCGGCGGGGACACGGAGGAGAGAAGAAAACAGTGGGGGGACACGGAGGAGAGGAAGAAACAGTGGGGGACATGGAGGAGAGAAGGAAACAGCGGGGGGACACAGAGGAGAAGGAAAACACCAGCGGGGGACACGGAAGGAAAAGGAAACAGGGGGGGGACACGGAGGAGAAGGAAAACACGGTGGGGGGGCACAGAGGGAGAGAGACTGCAGCAAAACGGAGGGGGGCTGGAGGAGGACATGGGACAATTATCGGGTGAAGAATCGGGAGCATTTGACCGAGTACAAGTACTCGGGCAAATGCTTGGTATCGGTCCCGATACCGATACTAGTATCGGTATCGGCACAACCCTAGTTTTAATGAATATTGGTTAGAATTTAACAATATTTGTGTATTAATCAGCACCTTAAAAACCCTTGTGTTTTGTACTATATACTTGCCTGAGTAGTGGAATACATTTTGGGTGAAATTGTAAATATGCCCATACTGTGTTTATGATATTTTATTAATTGACAGGTTTGTGTAAAAAAAATGCATTTTCATTTTCTTCCTGTATTTAAAAAAAAATAGTGTCAGAAAAATGAAATTCTCAAAAGACTCATCATGCCTCTTAAAAAGATACTTTGGGGTGTTTACTCTGCAGAATGTGGTCATTGTGTGGATGTTTCTCTTATCCTGGCACTGCAGGGCCTCAAGAAATGTGATGGGAAGTCAGATGTAACGTTTATGCACTTTGAAAGCCTGAAGGTGCTCCTTGGATTTTGGACCCCTCTATGCATCTTGACATATAAAAAGTCTCACACATGTGGTATCCTCATGCTTGGAAGGAGTAGGAGAAAGTGTTTTGATGTGTAATTGGGTTATACCCCAGCTGTGTGTGAGAAATAACTTGTTAAATAAAATCCGATTTTATTTAATTCTTTATTTTTCAAAAGGATTGTGGCAAAAACTTACAGCATCAAAAACTCTGCATGCCTCTTACTAAATACCTTGGACTGTCTACCTGGGTGTCATTTTGGGGGTATTTGTACTGTCCTGGCATTTTAGGGCCTCAAGAATTTAGATAGGTCATCAGACCATACTGGAGCAGCTTTCGACACAGTAGATCACAAAATTCTACTTATTCGTCTCAAAGAAGTAGCTGGATTTATAGACACATATCTACCTTGGTTCACTTCCTTCCTAGGAAATCAGTCCCAAACCCTCAAACTAGGAAGCTTCACCTCGGAAACGCGCACCGTTTCTTGCGGAGTCCCTCAAGGATCACCCCTGTCACCCGTGCTCTTCAACATCTACCTCTGCCCACTCCTCAAACTCATCAGTGAGCAAGATTTGTGCTACCACCCCTATGCGGATATGACACTCAACTTTACTTTAGGATCATCGAAAAAAACGACCGATATCATGGATTAGAAAAATGCCTGGCAATTAAAAGGTGAACCACAAATTATTTCAACCGAATTGGAAATTATTTCAACCGAATTGGAAATTATTTCAACCGAATTGGAAATTATTTCAACCGAATTGGAAATTATTTCAACCGGATTGGAAATTATTTCTACCGGATTGGAAATTATTTCTACCGGATTGGAAATTATTTCCACCGAATTGGAAATTATTTCCACCGAATTGGAAATTATTTCCACCGAATTGGAAATTATTTCCACCGAATTGGAAATTATTTCCACCGAATTGGAAATTATTTCCACCGAATTGGAAATTATTTCTACCAGATTTGAAATTATTTCTACCGGATTTGAAATTATTTCTACCGGATTTGAAATTATTTCTACCGGATTTGAAATTATTTCTACCGGATTTGAAATTATTTCTACCGGATTGGAAATTATTTCCACCGGATTGGAAATTATTTCCACCGAATTGGAAATTATTTCCACCGGATTTGAAATTATTTCAACCGGATTTGATTGTATGTATTTGTATTTGTATTATTGTATTTGATTACATTCTATTAAATTATATTCTGTTCTTTACTATTCTTTGATTTTCATTCTATTGTTTTATTATATTATATTCTATTTTATTGTATTCTTTTTTAGAAATCGATTTATATTTTTTAGATTTTGATTCAAACTTGCTTTCTATTTTCATTCGAATTTGTTTTCGATTCATATTGTTTTCGAATTCGATTCAAATAGAATTTTTTTTCGAATTCAATTTGAATTTTTTTCGAATTCGTTTCGAATTCGAATTTCGTTCGCGTTTTTTTAGAATTTGTTTAAATTCGTTAATTTTGTAATTCGGAAATTCGGATGCATCCGAATTTCCGAATAATGAAAAATTTGTCCAAATTCGAATTAGTAACAAAACTAAATGCACATGTCTAGCTAACAGTAAAGGATCGGATCACATTCAAGACCCTCTGCCTCACCAAAAAATGCACACAAGGAAAGGCACCTCAATACTTGTGCGAGAAAGTAAAACACTACAGCACCCATCGCACTCTCCGATCATCAAACCAAAACCTCCTCGATATCCCCAAATACGAATACAAATCAAAGGGAGAACGAAGATTTGCAGCCCAAGGACCACGGCTCTGGAACGCTCTACCAACGGACATCCGCATGGAAGAAAACCATCGGGCCCTCAGGAAAAAACTCAAGACCCACCTCTTCTGAAGGTTTTAGGACAGAAAGTGCCTTGAGGCGATTCAGTTCGCATGTGTAGCGCTATACAAGTTATTCACTCACTCAGAACATCAGGATTGATTTGTTTTCAAATATATATACACCATAGTTTGAAGACTTTATAACTTTCACACAGAGTAGATAATAGACACCGATTTGCTTTGTATTTTACCAAAGAAATATAGAAAAATAAATGTTTCTCTAAATTAATGAAGAAAGATTATTTAAAAAATGTTGTCTCTTTGCCATTATACTGTATAGTAAAAGTGGTGGAGAAACACAACTAAAAGGAAAACTTTACATGTCTCATAAAAATTATATAAAATTCATTTGGGTACAGTGTTGTATGACCGCGTAATTGTCAGCCAAATATCACTGTGCTAAAAATGAAAGAATGGCGTATACAGGAAGGGGGGATAACATGGCGGTCTTCAAGTGGTTAATAAACAATAAGGAAACTAAGCTAGAATCTAAATCAAAACATTTATAATTGAAGATAATAATAAACAAAAAAAAAAAAAGGTAGTATTGGTTGGACCAATGAGAAGCCGGCTTCTACAATAAAACATAAAAAGAGCAATAATGTACAGAAGCTGATATCAACCAATAAGAATTGTTGTCCATGTATTGTCATATCTGGCCATGTATTAGCACAGTTTAGTTGTATGGTGCGGTCTGTGTGAGTGCGGGACCGAGTCATCTCTGTATGTTTAGAGGATCATATTACTAGAATTCATTCCCAGCAGACTCAGATCTATCAAACCGAACCTGAAAAACTTGCATGCTTTTTCTGGTGTTGCACAAAGTATCCTTTCTGAGTGAAAGATTTCCCGCACTCTGAACACGAATAAGGACGCTCACCCGTGTGAATTCTCTGGTGTTCATCACGGGCGCCTTTCTGAGCGAATGATTTCCCGCACTCAGAGCATGAATAGGGACGCTCACCCGTGTGAATCTTCAAGTGTGTATCGAATGAAAACTTCCATTTAAAACATTTCCCACACTCTGAGCATGCATAAGGACGCTCACCCGTGTGATCTCTCTGGTGCACAAGAAGTTTGGCTTTATCAATGAAACCTTTCCCACACTCTGAGCATGAATAGGGACGCTCCCCTGTATGAAGCCTCTGGTGTCTAATAAGACCTTTTTTCTCAGTGAAACCTTTCCCGCACTCTGAACATGAATAGGGACGCTCGCCCGTGTGGCCTCTCTGGTGTGTAATAAGTTTTTTTTTCTCTGGGAAACATTTCCCGCACTCTGAACATGAATAAGGACATTCACCTGTGTGACTTCTTTGGTGTATAAGAAGAATTCTTTTCTCAGTGAAACATTTTCCGCACTCTGAACATGGAAAGGGACGCACACCCATGTGCATTCTAAGATGTTTGAGAAGGTGATTTTTCCGAAAGAAGCATTTCCCGCACTCTGGACATGAATGAGGACGCACTTCTGTGTGAATTTTCTGATGTCTAATAAGATGGGTTTTGTGAATGAAACATTTCCCGCACTCTGAACAAGAAAAGGGACGCACTTCTTCACCTGTGTGAAGTTTTTTGTGTCTAAGAAATTTTCCTTTCTCAGTGAAACCTTTCCCGCACTCTGAACACGAAAAGGGGTGCTTACGTGTGTGAATTTTCTGATGTTCAAGAAGGTGATCTTTCCGATTAAAACATTTCCCGCACTCTGAACACGAATAGGGACGCTCACCTGTGTGAATTCTCTGATGTATAACAAGGGTCCCTTTCACAGTGAAATCTTTCCCGCACTCTGAACATGAATAAGGACGCTCCCCCGTGTGACGCTTAGGTGTGTAAGTAGATGTTGTTTGGTAGTGAAAGATTTCCCGCATTCTGAGCATGAGAAAAGATGCTCACCTGTGTGAATGTTCTGGTGTCTAAGAAGGCCTTTTTTTTTGCTGAAACATTTCCCGCACTCTGAACATGAATAAGGACGCTCTCCCGTGTGACTTCTTTGATGTATAGAAAGTTTTGTTTTCTGAGGGAAACATTTCCCGCACTCTGAACATGAATAGGGACGCTCAGCAGTGTGACATTTCTTGTGTCTAAGAAGGTCTCTCTTTTTTGTGAAAAGTTTCCCACACACTGAACATGACAATGACCTCTCTTCTGTGTGATCTCCTTCCTGCCCTGAAGAAGATTCCTCGGGAATAGACGGATCTATTAAAGTATTTCTACTGTGAGATCTTAGAGTCCTGGTATGTGATTTATCAGAAGATTCCTCAGACGTATTCCGGACATTATGGTCATCTGCTGAGAAACAATTTTACAATAAATGTTAGAAGAATTGTTGGAATCTTGTATTCAGGAGTCATATATGTTGGTCTAGTTCTAAATCTTTGAGCTCCGGAAAACAAGTGGGAGAAATCAGAACAGAAATAGAAATTCAAAGTAGATAAACAATACAATTCACCCAAATCACACTGTGCAACTTTGTGCATTGAGGACATTGTTATTGAGGAATGGAGAGGGACCTTTCACATGGTGTACAGCAGGGGTGCCCAACCGCTGGTCCGCAGCCCTCCGATGTGGCCTGCCATGTCTTGCTCTGAGATAGCGGGTCGGCAAGCCCAGATCGCAGGTTCCCGACCTGCCATCTCCGAGCATTAGTGCAACGAATGGGGTCATGTGAGGTGGACGCGGTGGGACTGGCCTATCCATGATCGCGGTGGGTCTGGCCTATCCATGATTGCGGCGGGGCCACAGGGTTGGCCCATCAGTGATGGCGGTGGGGCTGGCCTATCTGTGATCGTGGCCAGCCTGAAGTCCCACTTCTGCCTCCACCGCATTGTGAACACTGCTGCCTTCACCCCCTGCAGGCTCCCCCTCTCCTCTGGACTGATGAAAGCTATAAGTTGCAGGTGAGGGGGTGGATACAGTCTGGGGAGAAACAGAACAGCCAGCCAGACAAAAAAAAATGTCTGGTGTCAGTATAAGTGTAGTGTAGTGTAGTGTAGTGTAGTAGTTAGTGTAGTGTAGTGGTCAGTGCAGTGAGGTGGTCAACGTAATTGTCAGTGAAGTGTAGTGTAGTGGTCAGTGTAGTAGTCAGTGCAGTGTAGTGGTCAGTGCAGTGAGGTGGACAATGTAATGGTCAGTGTAGTGTAGTGGACAGTGCAGTATAGTGGTCAGTGCAGTGGACAGTGTAGTGTAGTGGTAGTGGTCAGTGTAGTGGTCAGTGCAGTGAGATGGACAATGTAATGGTCAGTGTAGTGTAGTGGACAGTGTAGGAATCAGTTAGTGTAGTGGTCAGTGTAGAGTAGTGAAGTGTAGTGGTCAGTGTAGTGTAGTGGACAATGTAGTGTAGGTGACAGTGTAGTGGACAGTGTAGAAATTAGGTAGTGTAATGGAGAGGGACCTTTCACATGGTGTACAGCAGGGGTGCCCAACCGCTGGTCCGTAGCCCTCCGATGTGGCCCGCCATGTCTTGCTCTGAGATAGCGGGTCGGCAAGCCCAGATCGCAGGTTCCCGACCTGCCATCTCCGAGCATTAGTGCAACGAATGGGGTCATGTGAGGTGGACGCGGTGGGACTGGCCTATCCATGATCGCGGTGGGTCTGGCCTATCCATGATTGCGGCGGGGCCACAGGGTTGGCCTATCAGTGATGGCGGTGGGGCTGGCCTATCTGTGATCGGGGCCAGCCTGAAGTCCCACTTCTGCCTCCACCGCAATGTGTAGTGTAGTGGTCAGTGCAGTGAGGTGGTCAACGTAATTGTCAGTGAAGTGTAGTGTAGTGGTCAGTGTAGTAGTCAGTGCAGTGTAGTGGTCAGTGCAGTGAGGTGGACAATGTAATGGTCAGTGTAGTGTAGTGGACAGTGCAGTATAGTGGTCAGTGCAGTGGACAGTGTAGTGTAGTGGTAGTGGTCAGTGTAGTGGTCAGTGCAGTGAGATGTGCAGTGGACAGTGTAGTGTAGTGGTAGTGGTCAGTGTAGTGGTCAGTGCAGTGAGATGGACAATGTAATGGTCAGTGTAGTGTAGTGGACAGTGTAGGAATCAGTTAGTGTAGTGGTCAGTGTAGAGTAGTGAAGTGTAGTGTAGTGGACAGTGGAGTATAGTGGTCAGTGCAGTGGACAATGTAGTGTAGGTGACAGTGTAGTGGTCAATGTAGTGTAGTGGACAGTGTAGAAATCAGGTAGTGTAGTGGTCAGTATAGTGGACAGGTAGGTCAGTGTAGTAGCAAGTATAAGAAGCAGGTAGGTTAGTTTAGTGGTCAGTGTAGGGGACAGGTAGGTTAATGCAGTGGTCAGGTAGGTCAGTTTAGGAATCAGGTAGGTTAATGCAGTGGTCAGGTCGGACAGTGTATAAATCAGGTAGGTTAGTGTAGTGGTCTGGTAGGTCAGTGTAGGAATCAGGTAGGTAGATCAGTGTAGTGGTCAGTGTGGGAATCAGGCTGGTCAGTAGTATTGTAGGAAGGAAAGGGACTCAGGGAGTGCTAAAACTCCACAGGTTAGGGGGAGAAAATTACTTGCCTTGCCCCTGGCTCTGACAACCTACATTGGGAACATGACGTTATATTGAGGAATGGAAATGGACCCTTTATATGGAACATTTAGCTGTGGAGTAGATACATTGATTATGTTGTTATGGTCATTCTCTAAGTCTCCTTAATTTTTTTTCCTTACTGAATGCATTTGTTGGAAACATGACGTTATATAGAGGAATGGAGATGGACCTTTCATATGGTGTACAGTATCTCCTCCTCATTTGTTGGGAACATGACATTATATTGAGGAATGGAGATGGACCTTTCATATGGTGTACAGTATCTCCTCCTCATTTGTTGGGAACATGACGTTATATTGAGGAATGGAGATGGACCTTTCATATGGTGTACAGTATCTCCTGCTCATTTTTTGGGAACATGACATTATATTGAGGAATGGAGATGGACCTTTCATATGGTGTACAGTATCTCCTCCTCATTTGTTGGGAACATGACGTTATATTGAGGAATGGAGATGGATCTTTCATATGGTGTACAGTATCTCCTCCTCATTTGTTGGGAACATTGGTTAAAATAAGTGACCTCTTCTGATTAAGAATAGAGATGATTCTTTCATATAGTGTACAATACACACAGTACATTGGGCGGTGCGGTAGATACATTGATGATGTTCTGTAAATACAAACTTTATACTCATAGAAATAAAATAATAATGGGAACTGTTTCTATAGTTAGTGTTGTTTTTACTTACTTGTGTCCATATGTAGAGAAGATTCCTCCTGTTTACATTCCGTAATCATCTCCCCCTCCTCCATAGACTGCTGATCTCCACTCACCAACCTCTCTTCTTCTTCCTCTTTATCCTCAACTTTGATGTCTTTCAGTTCTTCACCCTAAACCCCATAGGTGATAGAAAGAAACAAGAGATTAGACAGAAGAATGTCATCCATAGATTAGAATACATTTTGAGTTCTAGTTGCTCAGTCCCACCTACCTGATGATGGTGGGGGATGGTGTGACCTTCCTGTGGTGAATCCCGGGAATACAGAGGACGAGGACATCTCTCTGGTGGGTTCCCATTACTGGATCCATCTGTAGGAAACACACACACTGACTGAATACATTGTTTCTATGTGTTTATCAGATGATGGGGGATCTAGGTGGACCCTCCGTACTGCTCTCTCCTTTACAATAAAGTCTCCTCTTACCCGGTGATGTGAGGGGCGGCTGATTCTCCATCATGACGTCCTTGTAGAGATCCTCTTGTCCTTCTATATACCTCTGTTGTCAGGCAGTGAGGTGGAGGCACTGTGATGGGTGATTTCCTGTGAAGATGGCTGCTGGGTGTTAATGGATCTCCAGATAGTTACTGCTCTATAATCCTGTGTGAAGACAGGAAGTTATAATGATCACTTCATACTTTCCAGAATTATCCCTACTTCTACCCATGTCAAAAAATAACCCCCAAAAACAGTATTTTAGGTTTGTGTAGTAGTGGATGTTGGAGATAAAGACATCACAGTGACTATGGAGGAAGAGAACGGACATGATGGGGGGGAATTATTGGTGTAAATAAATAGAAAAATAATCTTATTACCCTGTTTCTGTGTTCCAGTGATGTGTGCTCTCTATTTCCTCCTCCTTTTACCTTGGATATTGTACGTTATACAACGTTCTGTGCTTATCTTTCATCAGTTCCCATCAGAGTGATCCGCACACAATATGTGATGTTGTTGTCTTGTTAGATCGGCATCATGTGAGGCTTCTAAGGTTACGGAGTGAATGTATCCTATAACTAGCCCATCCTCCACCCATACTTCCTGTGTTTCTTCGAGAGGGGTCTGGCTGCAGAGTGGAGCTCCACTGATGACAGGAAGCATGTGACCTCCACTCTTTTTTTTTTTTTTTTTTTTTACTGAACTTTATTTTGAATCTCTGCAGCTGGGAGAGGGGTCTAGCTGCAGAGATTCACAATAAAGTTTAGAAAAAAACAAAAAGTGGAGGCCACATGCTTCCTGTCATCAGTGGAGCTCCACTCTGCAACCAGACCCCTTTGTAGAGACAGGAAGTGATGTAGGGTACAGACAGGAAGTGATGTGGAGGTATAAACAGGAAGTTCTGGGTGAAAGGGGAGCTGTGAGGAAGTAGAGACAAGATGTTATATCTGGTGTGTTGGAGATGCAACAAAACTTCAGCTTAGCCTTTTACTGTATATCAGATGCAGTTTACAAAAAGGACACAAGATGTTGCTAATGATTAATGATATGTGTTCTTTATGATATGTTGTATTCTCTATCCCAGTAATGTACTTGTTGATTTCCTTTTTCCTGCCTGGTTCTCTGTGTGTTGTTCTTCTTACCATGATGTGGAGACATCTTTGCCTGTGTGTGATGATGTTCCAATAAAGAAGCCAGTTCCTGTTACTACTCAAAGTCTGATCTCAACTGACTCCGCTGCACCTATCAATCATACTCTGCAACAGGTTATGGGCCCAGATGTCCAGGTAAAGTCTTATGACCAGGTGCGGCCTAAGCAGAACAAAAGCCTTGAACCGAAGACAGCGTGGCTGATGCGGAGATGAACATAAGAAAGCTTTCCAGTGACATCTCCTATAGACAAGTAAGACTGTTTATATATAAAGGAGGGATAAGATGGCCGGAAACTCAGAGCTTAAACTCTCAGTGGCCAAGCTGAACAATGACAATTATCAGCTATGGAAGTTTAAAGTGGAAATGCTGTTATCCAGAGATGCCTTGTGGGATGTTACCACTACAGAGGAGCCACAGGATTATAATCAGGACTGGGACAAGAAAAACAGACAAGCACATGCCACAATAAGTTTACTATTAGAAAATGATCAGCTCATTCATATACGCAATGAGGACACAGCGAAAGGCATGTACTGAAAAGACTGCATGAAAGATCCCGTTTAAACAACAAGCTGTTTATGCTGCGGAAACTTTACAAAATGAGACTTGGCAGAGGGCAGGACATGCAGGAGCATATAAATGCAATGCTGGAGGTGATTGCGCAACTCAGATCAAGCGCGGAGTATAACAGACAGTCACATTACAACCATGTTATTATGCAGTTTGCCCGATACATACACTTCACTAATCAATGCACTGGGGACACGGCCTGAGACAGATTTGACATTAGCATTTGTAAAAACCAGGCTCATAGATGAGTATCAGAGAAGAAAGGAATTAATGCATGACTCCACAGAAACCAGCACCGCTCTTAAAGCTACAGACGCAAGATTACACAGGAAAGAAACCAGAGTGTGTTTCAGATGCCAGGAACAGGGACACATAAAGAAAGACTGTACTATATGGACGGCAGAGCAAATGAGA
This sequence comes from Rana kukunoris, assembly GCA_029574335.1. Taxonomy (NCBI): domain Eukaryota; kingdom Metazoa; phylum Chordata; class Amphibia; order Anura; family Ranidae; genus Rana; species Rana kukunoris. The sequence continues at coordinate 180,343,265 of CM056056.1, forward strand.
CAACGTCCCTTTTATGCTAAACAAAAGGTCAAAACCACAATCAATGACCCAAGAGAAGGCAACTGGAATGCCACATTTAAGGCGACAGGCAACAATAAATGCCAAGACTAGTGCATCGATTCAGGGGCAACCAGTCACATGACGAGTGACAGAAGTTTCTTCACAGAACTTGATCCGAACAACAAAGAAATGATTTACCTTGCAGATGGAAGCACAATACATGCAGAATGATGTGGGCATGGAACCCTTGTATGCCCTGATGATGCGGGACACAATTTAACCATACCAGTGAAAGATGTGCTTTATGTTCCTAATCTAGAAGGAGGACTCTTATCTTTGAAGCGTCTAACAGCCCGAGGACTCACTGTGAAATTCCAAGGTGACAAGTGTTCTATTCTAAACGGCAAACAGACAATAGCAAGCGCCAAGCTGGATAATCATCTGTATCAACTCGACACAGTGAAGGAAAAGGTGAGACTATGTACACACAAGCACAATGACTGTATACATATATGGCACAGACTTCTAGGTCACAGACACCCAGAATGCATACTGGAACTACAGAGGAGGAATCTGACAAGGGATCTAATAGTATCCCCTTGTCCAGTCACTATTAAATGTGAGTGTTGCATTAAATCCAAAGCTACAAGAACAACACGTCCCAAAGTGAGCCAGAAGAGAGCCTCAAGACCACTTAGTTCACAGTGACGTGTGTGGTCCCCTAAACCCACCAACACCTGGAGGCAACTATTGACAAATTACAAGACTATATAACAAAGACAAATAACAAGTTCCAGAGAAAGCCTCTCATACTTCGGAGCGATAATGGGAGGTGAATTCACAGGAGGCAAGATACAAGAATACTTGAAAAGGCATGGAATAGAACATCAAAAGACAGTCCCGTATAAACCAGAACAGAATGGAGTAGCTGAAAGAAAGAACAGAACTCTGACTGAAATGATCAGATGTATGCTGACAGACTCTGGACTACCACACAAATACTGGGGTGAGGCAGCCATGACAGCTACATATCTGCAGAACAGACTTCTTTCCAGAACAGTGGAGAAAACTCCATATGAGCTATGGCACAATGAGAAACCAAGAGACGAAACAGCGGACGCTGTGAAACGCGTTATCCGATTGGCTGGCCAGGATCCCACGTCACTTCCGGTGCAACGACAGTGCGACAACGGCACGTTGCGCTCCACGCTGGAATGCACGTCGTTTTGAATTGGCTCCTCCGGCTTTCAGTCCCTTCCTGAGGCTTCTGAGACATTGGAGGTCTCTTTACATCTAGCATTCTGCTGTCAAGGATCTGGATTGGATTTGCTGATGACGCATAGTGACTCCGGGCCCGCATCATTATTATTTTACCTCTGTTATCACTCCTTTTGTGAGTAGCCATTTTATTGCTTATGATAAATTATATATTACATTTTTCATTTACTGCACTTAGATTGGCGCATCTTTTCTTTTGTTTTACAATTACTTCAGAGCTTGCTACTGTTTCAGGGTGCTGCCCCTAGTGTTGCATCACAAATAATATACATTTTACACCAGGACTTGTTATTGGACATTTGTTCTTACCCATGTATGGACTATATAATGATATGACAAGACATTTTATTTTATTTTATTTTTTGATCCCCTCCTTTAAACCTTGCTACAAATAACTAATACATTAGAAAATACAACCTTCAATTTTAGCAACTGCAGGTAAGGAAGGGCAGTAATCTAAATGCCCTTAACAGAGGAGCTGAGAGGGAGGAGAGAAGACTTGTCAACCTCTCAGCAACTTTTGGGCCACAAACACCCTTGAGAGGCAAACAGGCAAAGAAAAGAATGGATTACACAAGTACAGTAGACACAGTAGCAGGTCCTGAGGTAAAGAATACTGGTGTATTTAGCTAGTAAATGGTGGGGCCCTTGTAGATTTAAACAAGCTAGCATGGAGCAGTAATCCCCTAGAACAGTGGCTCTCAACCTTCTAGTGGCGTGACCCCTTGATAAAATTTCCCAAGTTGAGGGGACCCCTAACAGTAAAATTTTCATAGCATGGGTTGAAAGCACCCAAGGCAAGACAAGTAATTTGCGCCCCTAACTCGCGGACATTTAGCGCTCCCTGATTGTCTTCCACTAGTACAGTATTAAAACCCCTTATAGTACATTTTAGGATGTACCACTCTTTCTCTTTGCTCTCCTTTCTTTCCCTTTCGTCTCTCTCTATCCTAATTTCTTGTGTTTTTTCCCATTCATCCCTCTGTCTTTCTTGCTTTCTATTTTTTTCCCTTTCCCTCCCTTTTTTTGTTCCTCCACCTCTTATTATCTCCCTTCCTGTGAGAACAGTACAGGCTTCAGGAACAGCCCAGGATTTGGTGACCCCTGGCAAATCATCATTTGACCCCAGAGGGGGTCCCGACCCCCAGGTTGAGAACCACTGCCCTAGAATGTTCTGTTGAGATTAAAAAGGGACAAACTACTAGAGATGGTAGTTTCCAAACAAGCATCCCATGAAACTTAAAAGGGCAATTGATGTCTGCATGCAGTGTCAGTATGGTGTCAAGTAGGATGTTGGGTTTGCACCCTCTCACCAATCCTCGGTGCGATGACACAACAATAATTCCAGGCTCCTGATGCTCCTAGCAATGCTATAAGGCACTGGATCTCTTGCTGCTGGCCGATCGATATGACTGATAGCAAAACTTACAAGATGAACAGGCAGCGGCTGACCCGATACCAAGATGGGTATCTCGATCCCTGAAAGGTGTGGGTCATCTATGCTGAGCTGAGTGGTGCTGGGCTGCTGAGTAGGGTCCCTGGACTAAATAGTAGTGGATCTCGTGGCTGTAGGGTGACCGCAATTACAAACTACCAATCAGGGACACCCTCCCTTTCCAAAAATCAGCTTGTGCTAAAACGAATCACAGCACAGTAATTGGACACAAGAGGCAGGATTTATGATTTCTCCAATCACAAGAAGGGGGCGGGATTGTGCTCCTCCAGGCATTCCCGGCCAGGACAAGTACTGTCAGTGAGTAAAGCGATGATGTGGCGGCCTTTTTTGTGGTCATCAGCTTGGCCCAGGGAGTGTGGCTATGTCAGTTTCATTCCGGGACACTGTATTGTCATGGAATGAATGTGCCCGAGACAGACCTGCAAAATGTGGGACTGTCCCAGGCAATCCGGGACACGTGGTCACCCTACGTGGCTGTCTCTGCTCCTGGCTCCCCTCAGGCATCCTCACCTCTCATCAGACTGCTCTCCTTATTCTCCTCACAGACTCTTATTCTCAGTCTTCAGGGTATCCCTCCTCTGTTGGGGCACACAGTCCCTGGTGTCGGTGTGTGTCTCTCTCCTCACTCTGGCCCCTCAGTTCATTCCCCTCACACACTCCTCCTCTCCTCACTGTTAAGTGTCACTGTGTCCCAGCATTTGTATTTCCCTCTCTTTTAAACATGACTAGTGTAGATTAGATAGTCCAACCTTTTACTCCCCACCTTTAGAACCCCCCAAATTCTTTAAACATTTTTCCATTTACCCATTAACGAGATAGACACAGGAGTTGGAGTAAACTCGGCCACGACAGCCTATTTATTTTTTCAAACCAAATTAAATATTTAAATCCAATTAACTAATTCCAAGTAAACAAAACTTTATTCATTAACATTTAACCCAAATAACTTTATTAACACCCGTCCAATTTGGTCTTTGACAGCAACCCCACTTAAACCTTTTTATTTTCCATTACACTGCGTTACCATTACCATATCCGGCCCCCAGCCGACTCCAGCTCGGAGACACCCCCTTTTTACACCGCAGTGTACCATAACCGTATTCCAGCGGACACCGTTCCACTGGAATAACACCATACGGGGGCCATCCCACCGATGAGCCCCCCCACCATTTCCATTCCATCTGTTAACTGTCACCATCAAAGACCAAAGGACACCGCCAACACTGTCATGACAACCTTTCTTCAGAACCTGAAAGAAAAGAAAACAGACGCACAACACCAAAATACCACAAAACGGGAGGTTGGGTAGCACCCCCACGTAAACCTTTTTTATTTTCCGTTACACCGCGTTATCATTACCATCTCCGGCCCCCAGCCGACTCCAGCTCGGAGACACCCCCTTTTTTACCAGTGTACCATAACCATATTCCAGCGGACACCGTTCCACTGGAATAACACCATAAAGGGGGCCATCCCACCGATGAGCCCCCCCCACCATTTCCATTCCATCTGTTAACCGCCACCATCCAAGACCGAAGGACACCGCCAACACTGTCGTGATGACCCCTCTTCCGAATCTGAAAGAAAAGAAAACAGACGCACAACACCAAACATACCACAAAAACAGGGAGGGTGGGTGGGAAAACCTGCCTCCCAGCGTGCTACACTTCCTTGAATGTCCCACGTGTGCCCCCACCCCCCTTTATAAAGGGGGTTCCTCCTACCTAGTCACCAGAGCTCCTACAGCCACTCCTTCCTTCCTTAACCCTTTGTTGCACTACTCCTCACACAGTCATGCCCAGCCCTCCGTTATTTGTCTTTTCTGTCATGTCACTCTGGGCTTTCCTATTTCCTCTCCTCAGTCTGCTGTTATCCTCTCCCTTTCTTTTACCTCAGGCTTCTCCTCTCCTCAGTCTCTGTGTCCTGTCAGTCTCCTCAGCAATTCCTTTTCCCTCCAGTCCTCAGTGTTCAGCACTTCCTGACCCTCCCCTTTTACCTCAGTGAGTCCTTTTGTTGTTATTTGGGTGAACAAGTCAGCATCTCTCTGTCTCCATCTTGTTGCCAAAAGGAGAAATTGCATTACAACTTCTAGATTGTAAGCTCTAACGAGCAGGGCCCTCTGATCCCTCATGTATTGATTTGTATTGTGACTGTACTGTCTTCCCTGTTGTGAAGCACTGCGCAAACTGTTGGCGCTATATAAATCCTGTATAATAATAATAAATAATAATTACAAAAATACCTACTACATAAAAGGTACATGTTTTTTCACCTTAAGGCCCTTTTCACACTGAGGCGTATTTCAGGCGTTTTAGCACTAAAAAAAAGCACATAAATAACACCTGAAATACTCCTGCCCCGAGGGCTTTCACACTGCAAGCAGCATCTTTGGACTGTATACCGCTGGTGTGTATACCGTTCCTTCCCATTGAAAACAATGGGACACCACGCTAATACCGCCGGCAGAGGCGCATTGCCGGCAGTATTAACCCTTTTTCGGCCGTTAGCGGGGGTTATTACCGCACCACTAGCTGCCGATTACCTCCGCAATTTAACGGCAATGCCGACGTTATAGCGCCGCTAAAAATAGCGGCGCTATACCACCACCACACATCCTGCCTCAGTGTGAAAGGGTATATAACAAAAGTGACCTGGGGAATGCCCAGGGAAAAACCAAGCCTACTTACCGACCAGCCTGCAGAACAACCAATTAACCTGTCTAACAGTATGCGTTAAAAACGGGTTTTGTCCGAATGCATTTGCAAACGCATGAGTAAGCCACAGAGCCGCACCAAGGCACCCTGTAATTTGTGGTCCTAACACTAAACAATGAGTGTCCCCATAGTAGAGGCACATGCATTCTGATGGATAGATGAGGGCAGGTGGACTGAAGGGGAGCCACCTCTCCTTAAAAGTACAGGAGCACACCAAACATTCAGCATGTAGCACAATGGCTGTAAAGGTGTGAAAGGGGCCTAATGTATTCTATGCATTAAGGTGAAAAAACATAGCTCTCCACAAGCTAGCAGGAAACTAGAAAAGAGAGCGTGCATGCCTGAGGTATGAGGTATAACGCATGCTCCGAATTGCATTGCATTCTGGTCCCGAGCCCTGCCTATGTCATCCTTCTCCTGGCTGCCCACCCACTTCTGGAAGGACTTCGGCCAACTTCCTCCTCCACACGGGGCCTTCTGTCACATTACATCTGGTGGTACCAGCAGCTCCCGCAGCCCGCTCCAACTGGCATCCTGGACCTACACTTATTGATGTGCCTGTTTACCCATCTATTGTAAGTAGCCCTGTTGTGGGTCTTTTCAAATACAAAGTCTTACTGCACTCAGAGGCACTTCTCTGCTTTAGTTTTTGTCGTTGTATATTCAGAGTCTGCTAAACTCCGCCAAGAAGCCTGCCCTAGTGCCTTGGACATTTTTGGACTTATACCTTATAATTACACTGCTTGCACCCTTCGTTTAGTAAGCACATAATCAATCCAGACATTTAAAAAAGGTCTCACACATGTGGCATCCCCGTACTTGGGAGGGGTAAAAGAATGTGTTTGACAAATTTGTGTAAAAAAAAAGGAACATTACATTTTCTTTCTACATATTACTAAAAAGTGTGCCAAAAAAATGAAAAACCTTGGGGTGTTACCTCTCCAGATTGTTGATATTTTGTGAATGTTTCTACTGTCCTCGTTCCTCAGGGCCTCCAAAATGTGATAGGTAGGTCAGATAATTAGATCAATCCTGCAACCGGCGAAACCCAGAAAAGCCCAAAGCAATCACAAACTGCTCCGCAGCCAAAAATAACTACATTTTCCTAACCATTCTAGCAACCTATTTAGGAGGGTGATACACTCTTTAAAAGTCTGAAGGTACTCCTTGGATTTGGGGCTTTTCTATGTGGTTAAGACCTTAAAAAGTCAATATATAATCGGTTCAAACATTGAAAATGTCTCACATATGTGTTATTCCCATATTTGGGAGGAGTAGTAGAACGTATTTTTGTAGTAGTATTTTGTTGGAGCCATGAGGCTATAATGTCAAACACATCACAAACCATTATCTGCATATAAACCTACCCCTTTTGGATATACATAAGCAGGACCAGAGGCGATTCAGTTTGCATGTGTTGCGCTATATACGTTTCTTACTCACTCACTCACTCAGGACCTGAAATTACTTCTGAGTGACACAATAGATTAATGGCCCCTTTCCTGGACTTTTTGTCCTCCCTGAATGAATGAATGAATGAATGAATGAAAACTTATATAGCGCGGCACATGCAAACTAAATCGCCTCTGGTCCTGCTTATGTATATCCAAAAGGGGCAGCTGCCTTGATCATCAGTACATGAGCTCCAGTTGTTTATATAAATACTGATAATATCTCTTCCATCACTCTCATTTTTAAGATTTAACAGATAGTCTCTCATACAATTCAAATTAATGCATAACCTCCTGAAGAAGTAGAAAACTCTTGGCGAAACGTGTCGAGATTGACACATCTATTGTAACGTGGAATATGTAAACTATGTTTGTTGATCAAAACACAGTGAGATTTATGGTTTTAATGAATATTTTTAACTGATTTTTTTTTTTACAATTCTAACAATATTTGTGTATTAATCAGCACCTTAAAACCTCTATTGTTTTATACTATATATTTATCTTAGTAGTGGAATATATTTTGGGTGAAATTGCAAATTTGCCCATACCGTGTTTATGAGATTGTATTAATTGACAGGTTTGTGTAAAAAAAAAAAAAATGTTCTTCCTGTATTTCCCAAAAACTTGTGTCAGAAAAATGAAATCCTCAAAAGACTCATCATGCCTCTTAAAAAGATACTTTGGGGTGTTTTCTCTCCAGAATGTGGTCATTGTGTGGGTGTTTCTCTTACCCTGGCCCCTTAAGGCCTCAAGAAATGTGATGGGAAGTCAGCTGCAACGTTTTTACACTTTGAAAGCCTGAAGGTGCTCCTTGGATTTTGGACCCCTCTATGCATCTAGAGATATAAAAAGTCTCACACTTGTGGTATCCTCATGCTTAGAAGGAGTAAAAGAAAGTGTTTTGATGTGTAATTGTAAGTATGCTGAGCTGTGTGTGAGAAATAACTTAAAATTACAACTTTGTTAAATAAAAATCTGACTTTATTTCATTTGTTTATTTTCCAAAATGATTGTGGCAAAAACTTACAGCATCAAAAACTCTGCATGCCTCTTACTAAATACCTTGGACTGTCTGCTTATGTGTCATTTGGGGGTATTTGTATTGTCCTGGCATTTTAGGGCCTCAAGAATTGAGAACATCAGGATTGATTAGTTTTCAAATATATATACCATAGTTTGCAGACTTTATAACTTTCACACAGAGTAGATAATAGACACTGATTTGCTTTGTATTTTACCAAAGAAATGTAGAAAAATTTATTTTGCCCTAAATTAACGATAAAGATTATAAAATGTGCATATGAGAGAAACTAAGAAAAATGCCATTTATTCTCAATTTTTTGTCTCTTTGCCATTATACTGTATAGTAAAAGTGGTGGAAAAACACAACTATAAGGAAATCTTTACATGTCTCATAAAAATTATATAAAATTCATTTGGGTACAGAGTTGTATGACCGAGTAATTGTCAGTCAAATATCACGGTGCTAAAAATGAAAGAATGGCGTATACAGGAAGGGGAATAACATGGCGGTCTTCAAGTGGCTAATAAACAATAAAAAAAACTAAACTAGAATCTAAATCAAAACATTTATAATTGAAGATAATAAACAAAAAAAAATGAATTATTTGTTGGACCAATGAGTAGTCGGCTTCTTCAGAAAAACATAAAAAGACCAATAATGTACAGAAACCAATATCAACCAATAAGAAGTGTTGTCCATGTATTGTCATATCTGGCCATGTATTAGCACAGTTTAGTTGTATGGTGCGGTCTGTGTGAGTGCGGGACCGAGTCATCTCTGTATGTTAAGAGCAGGGATCCTCAAACTACGGCCCTCCAGCTGTTGCGAAACTACACTTCCCATGAGGCATTGTAAAACTCTGACATTCACAGACATGACTAGGCATGATGGGAATTGTAGTTCCTGAACACCTGGAGGGCCGTAGTTTGAAGACCCATGGTTTAGAGGATCATATTACTAGAATTCATTCCCTGCAGACTCAGATCCATCAAACCGAACCTGAAAAACATTCAATATATTCCGCCCCTCCCCCAACACACCACTGTTATCATGAGAAAGATTGATATCGCATGTGAGTTCTCTGGTGTTGACCAAGGTTTCCTTTTGTCGTGAAAGATTTCCCGCACTCTGAACATGAATAAGGACGCTCACCTGTGTGACTTCTCTGGTGTCTAACAAGGTATCCTTTCAACGTGAAAGATTTCCCGCACTCTGAACATGAAAAGGGACACTCACCCGTGTGAGTCTTCTGGTGTGTATCGAATAAATATTTCCAATTGAAAGATTTCCCACACTCCAAACACGAATAAGGACGCTCACCTGTGTGATCTCTCTGGTGTACAATCAGATTTTCTTTTGTAATGAAACCTTTCCCGCATTCTGAGCATGAAAAGGGACGCTCCCCCGTGTGAAGCTTCTGATGTCTAATAAGATTTTTTTTCTCAGGGAAACCTTTCCCGCACTCTGAGCATGAATAGGGACGCTCCCCCGTGTGACGCTTCTGGTGTCTAATAAGATTTATTTTCTTAGGGAAAACTTTCCCACACTCTGAGCATGAGTAGGGACGCTCCACCATGTGACACTTCTGGTGTCTAATAAGTGTTTTTTTCTCAGTGAAACCTTTCCCACACTCTGAACAAGAATAAGGGCACTCTCCTGTGTGACTTCTTTGGTGTATAAGAAGAATTCTCCTCTCAGTGAAACATTTCCCACACTCTGAACATGGAAAGGGACGTTCACCTGTGTGCATTCTAAAATGTTTAAGCAGGTGATTTTTCTGAAAGAAACATTTCCCGCACTCAGAACATGAATGGGGGCGCTCCCCTGTGTGAATCTTCTGGTGTCGAATAAGATTATTTTTCAGACTGAAACATTTCCCGCACTCTACACATGAATAGGGACGCTCACCCGTGTGAATCTTCTGGTGTCTATCAAGAAAACTTTTCTCAGTGAAACCTTTCCCGCACTCTGAACATGAAAAGCACCTTACACCTGTGTGAATTATCTGATGTTTAAGAAGGACTCTTTTTTCAATGAAACCTTTCCCGCACTCTGAACAAGCAAAGGGGCGCTCACCAGTGTGGATTGTCTGATGTTCAATAAGTTTTACTTTCATAATAAAATCTTTCCCGCACTCTGAACATGAATAGGGACGCTCCCCTGTGTGACTTCTTTGATGTATTAGAAGGTTTTCTTTCTTAGTGTAACATTTTCCACACTCTGAACACGAAAAGGGACGTTCACCTGTGTGACTGTACTGGTGTGTAAGGAGGTTATGTTTTCTGGTGAAACATTTCCCACACTCTGAACATGAATAGGGATGCTCAGCAGTGTGACATTTCTTGTGTCTAAGAAGTTCTCTCTTTTTTGTGAAAAGTTTCCCACACACTGAACATGACAATGACCTCTCTTCTGTGTGATCTCCTTCCTGCCCTGAAGAAGATTCCTCGGGAATAGACGGATCTATTAAAGTATTTCTACTGTGAGATCTTAGAGTCCCGGTATGTGATTTATCAGAAGATTCCTCAGACGTATTCCGCAAATTATGGTCATCTGCTGAGAAACAATTTTACAATAAATGTTAGAAGAATTGTTTGAATCTTGTATTCAATTTCCCTTTACAGTGCTATCCCCTTTATATCACTGTGTCCCTTAACATTACAGTGCCCCTTGCAGTCATGGTCCCCCCATCACTGCCTCTTTAAATCTCTTCCTCCCCTGCACAGTCCTACCTTCAGCTGGGCAGACGCAGTTATCAGCCCGTGTATCCTGCCCCACCGAGAATGTCATCCAATCAGCAGGGCAGGAGGTGGGAGGAGCTGCAGATCTGGATGCTTGGTAACATGAAAAGGCTCCCACTCTCTCTGCAGATCTCCTGCCCCCTTCCCTAGTCGGTGAGGTGAGAAGCCCGGGAGAGGACACACAGGCTAAGTGTTATGACCGCACAGCAGGAGGCGAGTGGCGACCGTGCTCTGTGATAGTCCTGTCCGAACTGCAGTCACCACTTACCTCCTGCTATGTGGACCGGTCATCAACAGGCCACGGACTGTTACTGGTCTGCAGCTTGGGGACCCCTAGTTTACACTTCATTTGTTGGGAACATAACATTTTATTGAGGAATGGAGATGGACCTTTCATATGGTGTACAGTATCTCCTCCTCATTTGTTGGGAACATGACGTTATATTGGGGAATGGAGATGGACCTTTCATATGGTGTACAGTATCCCCTCCTCATTTGTTGGGAACATGACGTTATATTGAGGAATGGAGATGGACCTTTCATATGGTGTACAGTATCTCCTCCTCATTTGTTGGGAACATGACGTTATATTGAGGAATGAAGATGGACCTTTCATATGGTGTACAGTATCTCCCCCTCATTTGTTGGGAACATGACGTTATATTGAGGAATGGAGATGGACCTTTCATATGGTGTACAGTATCTCCTCATTTGTTGGGAACATGACATTATATTGAGGAATGGAGATGGACCTTTCATATGGTGTACAGTATCTCCTCCTCATTTGTTGGGAACATGACATTATATTGAGGAATGGAGATGGACCTTTCATATGGTGTACAGTATCTCCTCCTCATTTGTTGGGCACAATACACATAATACATTGGGTGGTGGGGTGGGTACATCGATGATGTTCTTGTTTTCGACAGTAAGGTTTCTCAGTTTTTCCTTGACATGAGACACATGAGAAGCCAACTTTGTGTGTATATAAATAAAAACACCTCTGTATTTGGAAGGGATGTCTTGTTTTTAGAGCTGTGTGGATGAGGGATAGTCTCGTTCTATATGACTATACACAAGTATATAAATGAGGGATGGTGTGACCTTCCTGTATGAAATCCCGGGAATACAGAGGACAGGGATATCTCTCTGGTGGGTTCCCATTACTGGATCCATCTGTAGGAAACACACACACTGACTAAATACAGACGGTAGAGTTCCTTTGTTTTTAGAGCTCTGTGGATGAGGAATAATCTAGTTCCAGATGACTAATAAAAAATTACTGGATGTTCTTCTATTACAAATATTTTATATGATTACTAATAATTGTAGGAAAAACATTTTAGAATGTTGAGCTGGGAAGTTATCTGATTGCCTCTTGGGATCAGGAAAGAACATTTTAGCCTAAAGAAAATGAGGCCAATCTTTATTTGGTTATTCTGTCTTCCTCCTGGGTGAATTCAGTAGACATCGACCTTTTCTCCTCTAATGTCACGATGTAAATACAAACTTTATACTCATAGAAGTAAAATAATAATGGGAACTGGTTCTATAGTTAGTGTTTTTTTACTTACTTGTGTCCATATGTAGAGAAGATTCCTCCTGTTTACTTTCCGTAATCATCTCCCCCTCCTCCATAGACTGCTGATCTCCACTCACCAACCTCTCTTCTTCTTCCTCTTTATCCTCAACTTTGATGTCTTTTAGTTCTTCACCCTAAACCCCATAGGTGATAGAATACATTGGTAAAAAGAAAAGAGATTACACAGAAGAATGTCCTCTCATAGATTAGAATACAGTTTGAGTTCTAGTTGCTCAGTCCCACCTACCTGATGATGGTGAGGGATGGTGTGACCTTCCTGTGCGGAATCCCGGGAATACAAAGGACCACCTTCTACTATAGACTGCTGATCCTCAAACATTTCTTCTTTTTCTACTTTAACCTCAACTTTGAAGTCTTTCGGTTTTTGAACCTAAAGTGAAAATATGATAGAGCAGATTTGTAAAAGGAAACAAGAGATGAAATAGAAGAATTTTATTTTGAAGCGTATTTGAGTTCTAGTTGCTCAGTCCCACCTACCTGATGATGGTGAGGGATGGTGTGACCTTCCTGTGCGGAATCCCGGGAATACAAAGGACCACCTTCTACCATAGACTGCTGATCCTCAAACATTTCTTTTTTTTCTACTTTAACCTCAACTTTGAAGCCTTTCGGTTCTTTAACCTAAAGTGCAAATATGATAGAGCAGATTTGTAAAAGGAAACAAGAGATGAAATAGAAGAATTTTATTTTGAAGCGTATTTGAGTTCTAGTTGCTCAGTCCCACCTACCTGATGATGGTGAGGGATGGTGTGACCTTCCTGTGCGGAATCCTGGGAATACAAAGGACCACCTTCTACCATAGACTGCTGATCCTCAAACATTTCTTCTTTTTCTACTTTAACCTCAACTTTGAAGTCTTTCGGTTCTTGAACCTAAAGTGCAAATATGATAGAGCAGATTTGTAAAAGGAAACAAGAAATGAAATAGAAGAATTTTATTTTGAAGCGTATTTGAGTTCTAGTTGCTCAGTCCCACCTACCTGATGATGGTGAGGGATGGTGTCACCCTCCTGTGTGGAATCCCAGGAATACAGAGGACAGGGACATCTCTCTGGTGGGTTCCCATTACTGGATCCATCTGTAGGAAACACACACACACTGACTGAATACATTGTTTCTATGTGTTTATCAGATGATGGGGGATCTAGGTGGAGCCTCCGTACTGCTCTCTCCTTTACAATAAAGTCCCCTCTTACCCGGTGATGTGAGGGGCGGCTGATTCTCCATCATGACGTCCTTGTAGAGATCCTCGTGTCCTTCTAAATACCTCTGTTGTCAGACAGTGAGGTGGAGGCACTGTGATGGGTGACGTCCTGTGAAGACGGCTGATGGGTGTTAATGGATCTCCAGATAGTTACTGCTCTATAATCCTGTGTGAAGACAGGAAGTTATAATGATCACTTCATACTTTCCAGAATTATCCCTACTTCTACCCATGTCAAAAAATAAGCCTGAAAAACAGTATTTTAGGTTTGTGTAGTAGTAGATGTTGGAGATAAAGACATCACAGTGACTATGGAGGAAGAGAACAGACATGACGGGGGTGGGTGGGGTTATTGGTGTAAATAGAAAAGGAATCTTATTACCCTCGTTGTGTGTTCCAGTTATGTGTGCTCTCTATTTCCTCCTCCTCTCACCTTGGATATTGTACATTACACAACGTTCTGTGCTTATCTTTCATCAGTTATCGTCAGAGTGATCCGTACACAATATGTGATGTTGTTGTCTTGTTAGAACGGCATCATGTGAGGCTTCTCAGGGTACTGAGTGAATGTACCCTATATATAGCCCATCCTCCGCCCATACATCCTGTTTTTCCTTATGAGGGGTCTGGCTGCAGAGTGGAGCTCCACTGATGACAGGAAGCACATGGCCTCCACTCCTTTTTTATTTTTTATTTTTTACTGAACTTTATTGTAAATCTCTGCAGCTGGAAGAGGGGTCGAGCTGCAGAGAATCACAATAAAGTTCAGAAAAAAACAAAAAGTGGAGGCCACATGTTTCCTGTCATCAGTGGAGCTCCACTCTGCAACCAGACCCCTTTGTAGAGACAGGAAGTGATGTAGTATACAGACAGGAAGTGATGTGGGGGAATAAACATGAAGTTTCGGGTGAAAGGGGAGTTGTGAGGAAGTATAGACACAACGTTAGATCTGGTGTTCCGCCAGGTGTGGCAAACCGTCCCAATTGGTAACAGAAGTGATTTTTACGCCTCCGCCATCTTGCTACACCCCGCACTCCTCCACAATGAAACTCAGAGAAGGGGCAAGCGAACATCTTGTTACACCCACCGAAGTTTTGCATTACACGCTTTTTTTTAACAGGAAACGGAGCATATAAGGTGAAATACAGTATTTATAAATCGAACAGACTGTTTAGATCAGGGGTGGCCAACCAGTGGCCCGGGGGCCACATGTGGCCCGCGGAGCCTTCTGATGTGGCCCGCGACCTCCTGCTCTGGAATGGTGGGTTGGCAAGCCCAGGTTGAAGGTTGCCCACCCACCATACCACACCATCCGTGTTGTGAATGAAGCTGGTGGTAGAGGGAGGAAGCGACTGTGGAGCAGAGCCCCATAAGCCGATGCTTCCGCTACAGTGCTGGTTTTTGCCACAGACGGAGTCTATGGTAAAGTTCAGCTAACCCGCAGGATAGACACAGGTGCCCTATACTTTTCACACAATCAGCCCGACCAAATGGGACCCTCAATTCACCTCTATAGAGCGACAGATGCCCATTTACCCCCGCCTGCCTCCAATCCGAAAAACAGAAGGGAACTTGTCCCCTTCCATCTGAGCAGATCTGAGGGCCTATTGAGTAGCCGTGACCTGTCATCCCTCCGATCTACTCATTGTGGCCCGCGACTGGTTACCAAGTTGCTTTAGTGGCCCTCGCTCTTCAAAAGGTTGGGCACCCCTGGTTTAGATGTTTAATCTTAAAAGCATTTCAAAAACCTGCTGATCTCACAGGCTTACAATGTGACAGAACACCGCTGCTTTTATAATTTAACATGTAAACAGTCCGATGGATTTCCAAATACTGTGTAGCGCCTGGCTACTTTTCAGAACCGGTACTAGTGTAAATTTAGAGGGGGTCATTGAGTTAAGTGACTCTGACCAGGTTAATCTGTTCAAATTTAAGCCTCTGTCTCAGCTTTGTCTGTACTGTGGGTTCATGCTGTCATTTCTGGGGTGCTGATCACACCTCAGGCCGACAGGTGGCAGCAGTGGGGTCAAGGATTTTAAATATTTCTCCCCAGCAGCCTATCAGGAGGAGGTTTTCCTTACTGGGCATGCTGGGGAGGGGTATTTATGAGGCAGACACCATTTTCCTAGGTCTTCTTCACGTGTGGCACCCACCTTCAGGGTAGCCATACCACGGCACCCCGGCGAAATGGTCTTCCGGGCCGGGGTGTGCGTGCTACGCAGTGTTCCATGTTCCGGAACCACGTTGGTCTGGAAAATTTGAGCTGTGGCTGGGGCCCAGTGATCGACTGGGTCTCCAATCTGAGGAAGTCCTAAGCATTAGTCCTGTTAGAAGAAGCTATTTGGTGGAGAGTCTGCCTGAGGAGTACCAAGAGAGGCTGGTTTTCCAAGAGGGTCTTGACCATCCACCGGGGACCATGGAAACTGGGAACTGGGTACTGAGGCTGGATGTCGGTCACCTATCAGTCAGTAACCTACCTAAACCACCTGAAGGAGATCCAGGTGTCGAATCTGCTAAGGAGGATTATCTCCATTGTTTCAACCATAGGATGGGTCTGTGGGAGAGACTTATCCCCAAATTCCGAGTGACATTCTGGCTGCCAGCCTGGTGACAGAGGCGTGTCCAGGTGCGCTATACCCATTCCGACTGGAGTGGTGAAAAAGAAGTGTCGTTGGAAGCAGGACTCTCTATTATTCACACCTGAATCTGCTATTTCCATTTCTTCTATATCTCTACTCTTCACCAAGTTACTGTTTTTACCCGGCTGGGTAATAAAAAGCACAGAAAAACCTGCAGTGTGGACATTCCATTAACTTCAACTTTCATCAAATACCCCTGTGATGGAGTTAAATAAAATGATTATTTTGTGTTTATGTTACTTTTCTCACAAACTACTCAAATGTTGCTTTTCCTTCTTATATTGTTTTATTTCTTTTATTTCTTGATAAATATATTTGTGTGTGGGTATATACTACAATATTACTTTCCTTAACCACTTAAGACCCGGACCAATACGCTGGTAAATGACCCAAGGCGTTTTTGCGATTCGGCACTGCGTCGCTTTAACAGACAATTGCGCGGTCGTGCGACGTGGCTCCCAAACAAAATTTGCGTCATTTTCTTCCCACAAATAGAGCTTTATTTTGGTGGTATTTGATCACCTCTGCGGTTTTTATTTTTTGCGCTCTATACAAAAATAGAGCGACATTTAAAAAAAAAAAAAAAAATGTTTTACTTTTTGTTAAAAAAAAAAAAATCAAATAAACTAAATTTTAGTCAAACATTTAGGCCAAAAATTATTTAGCCACATGTCTTTAGTAAAAAAAAAAATCGCAATAAAAAAAAATAGCTACCTAGCGGGAACAGCGACACTAATACAGCGATCAGAAAAATGATCGCTTAGTGACGCTGGCAATAGGGAGTGAAAGGGTTAACTAGGGCGGTGATCAGGGGGTTAAAACTTTATTAGGGGGGGTGGGGGGGCTACCCTGGACCTAACACTAGCTGACTTTCACACTGCCTGTCACACTGACACTAAATGCAGTGATTAGATCACTGCATTCAGTGACACTGTGACAGGGGGGGTGGGGGGGCAGATCGCAAGGGGTTAAGTGTGCCTATGTGTGTGTGTGTCAGTGCACACTTACTGTTAGGTGTTCCTCTCATCGCAGCGGTTGGAAATACTGCTGCGATGAGAGATTACATCACTTCCCCCTTCCTGTGTTTACACAGGAAGAGGAAGTGACAGGAGACTGGGAGCGCAGCGATTGGCTGGGAGCGATCGCGGGGGGGCGGGCAAAAACGGACATCCGCCCGCCCGTCCCGGATCGCTCCCGGAGACACGGGGACCGCCGCACGCCGCGGAGGGGGTCCCGATCGAACCCCCGACCCGCTACTGGGCGAGGACTTAAATTTACGCCCTTGTGCCCAGCCGTGCCATTCTGTGGCCGTAAATGTGCGTGCGGAGGTCCTTAAGTGGTTAAATGAAGTTATAGAGTATAGTTAAGTAGTAGAGTTAAAAAACCTTCAGGAAGTGATTAAGTGAAGACAGCTGTTACTGCTCACTCCTCTGGACCCCCTCCATCGACTGAAGAAAGATGGCCCCCCTGAGTCTGAGTGAAGCCATGAGTGTGCCTCGTGCCAAGAATAAACGTCACAAGAAGGAAAGCCATATATGGACTGACCAATCAAATGTGCTCATATGAATGATGTCATTCTGTCTATAAAGCTGTGATAATAAAAGGGTTCGGCCTCTCTTGACGGTTGGACACCGAAGCAAGCACACTGTCCTTCTCTTTCTGCCTGCTTTCATCATTTGGATCAGAGGCAGTTTTAGGTTTTTGCTCTGGAATTGTGCCAGAGAACGTCCATTTCACCCCTAGATGGGGGAAGTTACATGAGGTAACATGCCACCCAAAACAAAACAGCAGCTTTACGGTGTTACGTACCTGGGTGTGAGCCTGAAGCATGGAGGGAGACCTCCCGTACAAACCCCAGCTCAGAGAGCACTGGAATAGAGACAGTGGTGGTAAGAGCACGGTGAGGTAAAGGTGCCTGTTCTGGTTGTTGCCGCTGGTGAAGCTGGAGCCGCTGGACAGGAAGCAGGTGATGCAGGTCAGCAAGCTAGTGAATGCAGGTCAGCAGAGCAGCAGATGCGGGTCAGCAGAGCAGCAGATGCAGGTCAGCAGAGCAGCAGATGCAGGTCAGCAGAGCAGCAGATGCAGGTCAGCAGAGTCAGACAAGCCGGGTCATACACTTCAGAGTAACAGCATAAACGGTAGGCAGGAGGATAGTCAGAGTCCAGGCCGGGTCTGGGCAATGGGTAATCAGGCACAAGCAGGGTCAACAAGCCGAAGTCAGGACTGGAGATGGAAGCAAGGTCAGGAAGCCGGGTCATACACTGGAACAGAATGCTTCATGCAAGAACAGGAACATCGGGAAACAGCATTCCTGCAGTGTCTTTTATAGGCTGCTGGGCGCTACGTATAACATGCGCGCATGCGCACAGGTGCGACTAACGTGCCAGCAAAGGCTGTGTTTCACACATGCGCATAGGTGCGTGTGAGGTCCGTGGTTCGTGCATGCGCATAGGCGCACGCCTACGGAAGCAGGCAGAACGTCCCTGACATTCGGGGGTGAATGCTACAACTGTATTTCACCATATAAGCTCTGGTTCCTAAAAATAACTGAAATACAAAAAAATGGGTGTGTGTAACAAGATGTCTGTTTGCCCCCTTCTCTGTGTTTCGTTCTTGTGGAGGAGTGCCGGGTGTAGCAAGATGGCGGCGACGGAACGTCACTTCTGTTACCAATTCTGACAAGTTGCAATGTCTGACGGAACACCTACAAACATGCAGGAAGGGGAATTAAGGTCACCCTGCCCCCATCTCCAATTGTTTATAACTACTTGTATTTTGGCCATTAATTCTCTTCCAAGTAAATTCACGTAGCTCCCAGGGATTAATCTACAAGGGTGATACAGGGCACAGGCAGGCCCACCCACCCTCCCTGTGTTTTGGTTGGTTGGTTTGCTTTGCTTTATCTCTTTGCAGGTGCAATATGAGCAAAGGATATCATGGCAGCTGATCGTGTGGCGGTGGTTGGTCTTTTGACGGTGGAAGAAAGTATGGTTGAGATTAGGGTTGTCCAGATACCGATACTAGTATCGGTATCGGGACCGATACCGAGTATTTGCGGGAGTACTTGTACTCGCGCAAATGCTCCCGATACCTAAATAGAATACTTTTTTTGTATTTATCAACATGTTCTGTGAAAATTCTTTGAGTTTTTTACTACTGCGTGACAAGCAAATAAAACCTTTTTATTCATTTTTACTCATTTTTATACTTTTATAATGTCTTGAGTTAGAGTTCTTCATAATTCTAAAGACAATGGGCCAGATTCACATACACTTAATATTGCGCTGCGTAATTGAAATACTCTACGCTGCCGTATTTTACCAGGCTCTACACCGAATTCTGGTAGATTTTTGCCCGTACGCTACTGCGGCGTAGTCTATTTCTCGCCGCGTACTCAAAATACGAGATTAGGGGGCGTGAAGCATTTAAATTAAGCGCGTCCCCGCGGCGATCGAACTGCGCATGCTCCGTTCAGAAATTTCCCGCCGTGCATTGCGCGAAATCACGTCGTTACGTCATTCGTTGTTTGAGTAGTGTCGTTTACGAACATTCCTATTCCCGGACGACTTACGTCAAAAAAAATAAAAGACGTCGGAAAACGTAGAAATTCGACGTGGGAACGACGGCCATACTTAACATGGGCTGTCTAATATTAGAGCAGCAAAAAGCTGGTATAGTGTTACGCAAAAAAAAGATGACTAAAGGTGCCGTAAGAGATTGCGATTGAAGATCGTAATTTCTGGGATCGCCAGCAAAAGCTCATTTGCATACCCCGATGCCGAAAACAACGGAAAGTCCACCCATTGGCCGCAATTTTATTGCAGCGTAGATCCGAAGGCGTATGAACGCGTAATCCAGTCGAATTGAAGCCCGCAGCCGTCTATTCATGGTTTGAGGTTTTCAACTAGCTAGAAAACGCGCGTAATTGGAAATTACTCCAGTCTAACACCAGTTAGACAGGCGTAATGGCTCTCTGAATCTGGGCCTATATCCTTAGTCTGTATTGTGGTTTGAAAACTGTCACATGACATTTAAAAAAAGTATCGGTATTCGGTATCGGTGAGTACATGAAAAAAAGTATCGGTACTTGTACTTGGTCCTAAAAAAGTGGTATCGGGACAACCCTACTTGAGATGGAAGTGTGGGGGGGCTCATCGGTGGTATGTGCCCCTCTGGTGTATTCCAGTTACTAAGGTTAGCTGGAATACGCTAATGGTTGCACTGCGGGTGTGGGTTGTCTCCGAGCTGGAGGCCTGGTATGGTAAAAGGTCCCGCAATGTTACAAGTGGAACAAGTTGAAATTCTGGGTGTTGTCATAAGACAACAGGCTGTTAATAAAAAGGCTGCTATGGCCATTTGTACTCTAATTCACCTTGACAATAAAGTAACTATTCTACAGAAGTTCTTCCTTCCATGATGCGTGATTCTAAATACTGCAATTTTTTTTTTTCAAACTGCGCCATTGGCAGCCGAGTAAATCAGAAGTGACGTTGCCTCTGTGTTTACACAAGGCAGACTGGAACAAAGTCGTTTCTGGCTTCCTTCCAGTCTCTCTCTAGCTCAGGCATGTCCAAAATTGGGCCCGGGGGCCAATTGCAGCCCGTGGTCCGGTTTCATGCGGCCCCTACTAGTAATTTTTAAATGTATATCTTTTGTGGCCCCCAACGATTCCCCAAGCGATGCGCACTGCCCGGGGATTCGTTGGGGGGGGGGGGGGGGGGGCACAAAAGATATATACTGTATTTATTTTTCCAGGGAGGAGGCGGGACGAGTGCCGTCAGATTACATACTGGAGAATCTCTTGTTTACTCGGCGGCCTCTGTAATAGGAAGTCCCATCTCCTGGGCTGCCATTGGAGGACTGTTCTGTCTATCAAAGGAGGCGGGACATTGTATTAAAGAGGCCTCTGAGTAAACAGGAGATTCTCCTGTATGTAATCTGTTGGCGCTTGTCCCGCCCCCTCCCTGTTCTCTCCAAGGCTGCAGATGGGCATGGATCAGGCTGCACTGACTGCAATGGTGAGGCCGCATTCATGGCAATGGCGAGGCTGCATTTGGGCACTGACCCTTATTTTGCTTCACAGTTCTTTATTTAAAAAAAAAAAAAATCCTGAAACTTCCCTCTTAAAGTGAAAGTGCGTGTTATACGCCGATAAATACGGTATATCCAAATAACACGCCCATCAAGTTAATAACAAGCTCATTCTTAGACTCTTCACCACACACAGCCACAAAGGCAAGAGAATTATTGTTTGGCAGTGTATTAGTTAATTTGAATTTAATTGTAATGGTTCTAAGAATGTCAGGCAAAATGGTCGGCCCTCACGCATGTTCATTTCAACAAATCTGGCCCTCTTGGAAAAAAGTTTGGACACCCCTGCTCTAGCTGGGTCTCCCGGTGGGGGGAGCGACGAAAGGCGTCGGGAGGGAGGGCATCTCCAGGATAACAGCTCTTAGCTGCATCAGCTGTTATGCCTGATAGAGCCGACCACCCGCTCCAAAAAAGGGTAGCGGGATGATGCATGCAGCTGCATATCATCCTGGTGTAACCCCTTAAAGGGGTTGTAAATGTAGCGCCACCCCCGAAGAAGCCGCCTGGTGAATTTGGATTCTCTGATCTCTGCCTCAACTCAAAGAATGGCCTCAGCCCCTCTGGTTAAATAAAATTACTGCAAGCACATTTAACCCGGATCATTATGCAGGTTAAGGACCTTGTCCCTTTTTGCGATTCGGCGCTGCGTCGCTTTAACTGACAAATGCGCAGTCATGCGACGTGGCTCCTAAACAAAATTGGCATCCTTTTTTTCCCACAAATAGAGCTTTACTTTGGTGGTATTTGATCACCTCTGTGGTTTTTATTTTTTGCGCTATAAACAAAAATAGAGCGCCAAAGTCAGTATTCTTTACTTTTTTCTATAATAAATATCCTCAAGAAAGATATAAAAAACATTTCTTTTTCTCAGATTAGGCGGTTACGTATTTTTTATACATATTTTTGGTAAAAAATAAAAAAAATAAAAAAAATTGCAATAATCGTTTATCGATTGGTTTGCACAAAATTAATAGCGTTTACAAAATAGGGGATATAGGTTCAGGGACCATGTTGGTCTGGAACATTTAAAGCTGTGGCGGGGCCCCAGTAATCGTCTGGGTCCCTAATCCTGAGACGATTCCAAGCGTGTTCCCAGTGAGAGTAAGCCGTTTGGTGGGGAGTCAATCTGAGGAGAGCCAAGGGAGGCTGGCAATCGAATAGGGTCTCCACAATCCACCGGGGATCAAGGGAACCGATTACTGAAAGGCTGGACGTTGGTCACCTGTCAGTCGGTAACCTGCAAACTACCAGAAGTAGATCCAGGCCAAAGTCTATCAAGGAGGACTACCTCCGCTACCTCAATCCTAAGGAGGGTCTGTGGCAGAGACTTTTCCCTCTAAGTTCCAAGTGATACTCTGGCTGCCAGGTCAGTGAGAGAGGCCTGTCCAGGCACGACGTTATGATATTATCTGCAATTTTTATCATAACTGCGCCATTATGAAGGACACATCGGACACTTTTGACACATTTTTGGGACCATTGTAATTTTTACAGTGATTGGTGCTATAAAAATGCACTGCTTACTGTGAAAATTACACTGGCAGTGAAGGGGTTAAACACTAGGTAGCGCTGTAGGAGTTAATTGTGCCCTAGTGAGTGATTCTTACTGTAGGGGGATGGGCTACATGGCACAAAACAGTGATCACTGCTTCTGATTACAGGAAGCAGTGATCACTGTCATTGTCAGTAGGCAGAACGTGGAGATGCTTGTTTATACTGACAAGGAAGGGATTAAACACTAGGGGGCGATGAAGGGGTTAAGTCTGTCCTAGGTAGTGCTTCTAACTGTAGGGGGGATGGGCTGTGTGAGACACGACACTGATCACCGCTTCTGATCACAGGGAGCTTTGATCAGTGTCCTGTCACTAGGCAGAGAGGAGAAATGCTTGTTTACATCGGCATTTCTCCATTCTTCCTCTCTGTGACACGATCACGGGTATGCCCACCAATCAGGCTGGATATAGATATCAGATATTCCAGCTGCTCACAAACACACAACGAGACGAGACTTGTTTGTCTGCTGAACATGGAGTCTTTATTAGAACCAAGAATACAACCTTATATACAGTTTAAAGAGGAGATAACCAGAACATAAATTAACATGAGCTAATTAACTAATCATTTACCCAGACTGGGTGACTCATAGATATGACCTTTCAGGGTAGACTTCACTTCTTCTCGCTCACCTGCTATACAATACACACTATCATAAGTGTA
Organism: Rana kukunoris; assembly: GCA_029574335.1. Lineage (NCBI taxonomy): Eukaryota > Metazoa > Chordata > Amphibia > Anura > Ranidae > Rana > Rana kukunoris. Next base: position 180,366,685 of record CM056056.1, read on the forward strand.
AACACAGGACATCTTCACAATAGCAGGGTCAATTAGCACCGAAAATAGACAGATGGCTGGAGGTAATGACATTAGCATCTCTTTACACTGTATGTCCCAACAGTATGAATCAGTCACTCTAATATGGCATATACAGGGTCCCCAGGCATACAGCTCACAAAGAGCACCATTCCCCCAAATGCCAGGGCCCATGATTGCAAGGCAGGAGGCTAGCATTCAGTCCCCTCCAAAAGCCTCTGTCCCGGGTGAGTCTGTCACAAAAACTAGGGTTGTCCAGATACCGATACTAGTATCGGGACCGATACCGAGTATTTGCGGGAGTACTTGTACTCGCCAAATGCTCCCGATACCTAAATAGAATACTTTTTTTGTATTTATCAACATGTTCTGTGAAAATTCTTTGAGTTTTTTACTACTGCGTGACAAGAAAATACATTTTTTTTATTAATTTTTACTCATTTTTATTCTTTTATAATGTCTTGAGTTAAAGTTCTTCATAATTCTAAAGAAAATATCCTTAGTCTGTATTGTGGTTTGAAAACTGTCACATGACATTTAAAAAAAGTATCGGTATTCGGTATCGGCAAGTACATGAAAAAAAGTATCGGTACTTGTACTCGGTCCTAAAAAAGTGGAATCGGGACAACCCTAACAAAAACCTTTATAATTGAAGATAATGAACCATAAAGAGTATTTATTATTGGTTGGACCAATGAGAAGCCGGCTTCTTCAGTAAAACATAAAAAGAACAATACTGTACAGAAACCGACATCAACCAATAAGAAGTGTTGTCCATGTATTGTCATATCTGGCCATGTATTAGCACAGTTTAGTTGTATGGTGCGGTCTCTGTGAGTGCGGGACCGAGTCATCTCTGTATGTTTAGAGGATCATATTACTAGAATTCAATCCCTGCAGACTCAGATCTATCAAACCGAACCTGAAAAACATTCAATATATTCCACCCCTCCCCCAACACTCCACTGTTATCATGAAAAAGATCGTTATCTCATGTGACTTTTTTGGTGATACACAAGGCTTCCTTTCTGAATGAAAGTTTTCCCGCACTCTGAGCATGAATAAGGACGCTCACCTGTGTGAATCATCTGGTGTTGCACAAAGTTTCCTTTCTGAGTAAAAGATTTCCCGCACTCGGAACACGAATAGGGCCGATCACCTATGTGAACCTTCTTGTGTTCATCGAACGAAAATTTCCATTTGAAAGATTTCCCACACTCCGAACACAAAAAAGGACGCTCGCCGGTGTGATCTCTCTGGTGTACAATAAGTTTTTCTTTTGTAATGAAACCTTTCCCGCACTCCGAGCATGGATAGGGACACTCCCCCGTGTGAAGCTTCTGGTGTCTAATAAGATTTCTTTTATTAGGGAAACCTTTTCCGCATTCTGAGCATGAATAAGGACGTTCACCTGTGTGACTTCTCTGGTGTGCAATAAGATTTCTTTTGTTAGAGAAACATTTCCCGCACTCTGAACATGAATAAGAGCGCTCTCCTGTGTGACTTTTTTGGTGTATAAGAAGAATTTCTTTCTCAGTGAAAGATTTTCCACACTCTGAACATGGAAAGGGACGTTCACCTGTGTGCATTCTAAGATGTTTAAGCAGGTGATTTTTACGAAAGAAAGATTTCCCGCACTCAGAACATGAATGGGGGCGCTCCCCTGTGTGAAGCTTCTGGTGTCTAATAAGATTATTTTTCAGACTGAAACATTTCCCACACTCTAAACATGAATAGGGACGCTCAACCGTGTGACTTCTTTGATGTATTAGAAGGTTTTTTTTCTTAGTGTAACATTTCCCGCACTCTGAACATGAATAGGGACTCTCAGCAGTGTGACATTTCTTGTGTTTAAGAAGGTCTCTCTTTTGTGTGAAAAGTTTCCCACACACTGAACATGACAATGACCTCTCTTCTGTGTGATCTCCTTCCTGCCCTGAAGAAGATTCCTCGGGAATAGACGGATCTATTAAAGTATTTCTACTGTGAGATCTTAGAGTCCCGGTATGTGATTTATCAGAAGATTCCTCAGACGTATTCCGGACATTATGGTCATCTGCTGAGAAACAATTTTACAATAAATGTTAGAAGAATTGTTGGAATCTTGTATTCAATGTCCCTTTACAGTCCGTTCCCCCTTATATCACTGTGCCCCTTTACATTAGAGTGCCCCCTGCAATCACAGTTCCCTCCCCCATCACATTACAGTGCCCCTTGCAGTCATGGTCCCCACCATCACTGCCTCTTTAAATCTCTACCTCCCCTGCACAGACCTACCTTCAGCAGTTATCAGCCTGTATGTCCTCTGCCGGGTCTCCCAACCCACTGACAATGTCATCCAATCAGCAGGGCAGGGGGTGGGAGGAGCTGCAGATCTGGATGCTTGGTAACATGAAAAGACTCCCACTCTCTCTCCAGATCTCCTGCCCCCTTCCCTCCCGATTAAAGGGACACTAAAGGCAAGCGTTTTTTTATTTATTTAAATAACAAACATGTTATACTTACCTCCACTGTGCGGCTCGTTTTGCACAGAGTGTCCCCAAATCCTGTCTTCTGAGGTCCCTCGGCGGCTGTCTCGGCTCCTACTCACAAAAGCTTTCCACCTTCATGCGAGCAAGCTCGCATGGTGGAAAGCTTTTTAGAGCGCGATTTTGGAGATGGACCTTTCATATGGTGTACAGTATCTCCTCCTCATTTCTTGGGAACATGACATTATTATATTGAGGAATGGAGATGGACCTTTCATATGGTGTACAGTATCTCCTCCTCATTTGTTGGGAACATGACATTATATTGAGGAATGGAGATGGACCTTTCATATGGTGTACAGTATCTCCTCCTCATTTGTTGGGAACATGACGTTATATTGAGGAATGGAGATGGACCTTTCATATGGTGTACAGTATCTCCTCCTCATTTGTTGGGAACATGACGTTATATTGAGGAATGGAGATGGACCTTTCATATGGCCTTCTCCAAGTCTGTCTGTCCACCTGCAAGGTGATTAATGTGGCCAGTCTCTGCGTGGAGACCAAACCCAATTTAAGCCAGCCAAGCCTGCAATCTCAGTATCTCCTCCTCATTTGTTGGGAACATGACGTTATATTGAGGAATGGAGATGGACCTTTCATATGGTGTACAGTATCTCCCCCTCATTTGTTGGGAACATGACATTATATTGAGGAATGGAGATGGACCTTTCATATGGTGTACAGTATCTCCTCCTCATTTGTTGGGAACATGACATTATATTGAGGAATGGAGATGGACCTTTCATATGGTGTACAGTATCTCCTCCTCATTTGTTGGGAACATGACGTTATATTGAGGAATGGAGATGGACCTTTCATATGGTGTACAGTATCTCCTCCTCATTAATTGGTAACATTGGTTAATGTGGTAAATAAAATTGGCTTCTTCTGGTGAGGACTAGAGTTGATTCTTTCAAATGGTTTTCAAAACCCACAGTACATTGGGCGGTGGGGTAGGTACATCGATGATGTTTTTACTATCAGCAGTTAGGGGTTCTCAGTTTTTCCTGTACAGAATGATGGGACATTCTCCATTCTGTATGTGAACAGAATAGATTGTTTGTAATTAAATAGAAAAAAACGAACCTCTGTATACGGAAGGGGTGCTTTGTTTTTAGAGCTCTGTGGATGAGGAATAATCTGGTTCCAGATGACTAATAAAAATGACTGGATGTTCTTATTATTACAAATACTGTATACTAATAATTGTAGGGAAAACGTTGTAGAATGTTGATCTGGGAAGTTATCCGATTGCCTCTTGGGATCAGGAAAGAACATTTTAACCTAAAGAAAATGAGGCCGAGCTTTAAATGGTTATTCTGTCTTCCTCCTGGGTGAATTCAGTAGACATCGACCGTTTGTCCTCTGATGTAACAATGTAAATACAAACTTTATACTCATAGAAATAAAATAATAATGGGAACTGGCTCTATATTTAGTGTTTTATTTACTTACTTGTGTCCATATGTAGAGAAGATTCCTCCTGTTTACTTTCCATAATCATCTCCCCCTCCTCCATAGACTGCTGATCTCCACTCACCAACCTCTCTTCTTCCTCTTTAATCTCATCTTTAATGTCTTTCCGATCTTCACCCTAAACCCCATAGGTTATGAATACATTGGTAAAAAGAAAAGAGATTACACAGAAGAATGTCCTCTCATAGCTTAGAATACAGTTTGAGTTTTAATTGCTCAGTCCCACCTACCTGATGATGGTGAAGGATGGTGTGACCTTCCTGTGCGAAATCCGGGGAATACAAAGGACCACCTTCTACCATAGACTGCTGATCCTCAAACATTTCTTCTTTTTTTACTTCAACCTCAACTTTGAAGTATTTCAGTTCTTTAACCTAAAGTGCAAATATGACAGAACATATTTGTAAAAAAAAACAAGGAGATGAAATAGAGGAAGCGTTATTTTGAAGCGTAGACTTTTACAACGTATTTGAGTTCTAGTTGCTCAGTCCCACCTACCTGATGATGGTGAGGGATGGTGTGACCTTCCTGTATGGAATCCCGGGAATACAGAGGACGGGGACATGTCTCTGGTGGGTTCCCATTACTGGATCCATCTGTAGGAAACACACACACTGACTGAATACATTGTTTCTATGCCTTTTTTTAGATGATGGGGGATCTACATGGGCGTCCGCTGAACTTTTTTCCAGGGGGGGCATAATTTTAGGGTCATTCATGCTCGGTCCCTTTTTGACAATGTCATGAAGGGGAGGGGCTTAGTCATTATCACATAAAGCGCAGGCACACAAAGGTTTGAGAAACCCGATGCAACTATCAAGCAACTAGCAACTTTGAATAACAATATCATAAAAAAAAATGGAGTCGTCCCCCCCCCCCCCAAGGAAATAACAACCCCCAGGATCAGTGCCGGTTTCTGCAATAACAATCTCCAGCTTTGCTGTCAGTAGCAACAATAATAACCCTCCACGTCGGTGCAGATTTCTAGAATAAAAACTGTACCAATGCACATAATAATGACCCTCAGCACTGCTGTCAGTTTTCGTACTAAAAACTCCCAGCATTTGGTGTCATTTTCTGCAATAATTGCCCCCAGCATAGATGGGAGGATATCAGGTTAGGCTGGGTTCACACTACGATTTTCCCGTCCGTCAGCCGCATACGATTTCAGTTTTGAAAACGTATGGGCCCGTACGGGAAAACGCATACATAGACAATGCATTGCAAATTGTATGCACTCAGATGCATCCGGGTGCGTACGATTTGCTGGCAAAACGTTTTTTAACAGTACGCAAAACCGTGTTCAACCACGGTTTTGAGGCCATTTTTGAAACCGTATGGCAAACGCATACGTTTTTTTTAACATTAAAGTCAATGGAAAACGCACATATGTGCGGTTCCATACGTATAAACCGTATGCGTTTTTCGTCTAGATGTGAAACCACTCCTACTTCCTGCCAAATTTCAATAAAACAAGAAAATGACACTAATTCCAAAAACGTATGCGTTTTTTTAATCAAAACCGGATGGAACCGTGCGCACTTTTTGAAACCGTATACGTTTTATAAACGCATACGTTTCACTTTTGGGCATACGTTTACGTACGGTTCAATCCGTTTCAGCCGCATACGTTTTTTCATATAAATCGTATGCGGCTGACGGACGGGAAAATCGTAGTGTGAACCCAGCCTTAGACACTCCCTAATGGCTCAGTCCCTAGGAACAGTAATGCATATTGGCCACCAGGTCCTCTTACTAGACCTGATAAAACCGCAACAGTGGCTGAACATTCACTCACTTGCCTGGGGTGACTCTAGTCAGTAGTGTAGCATTCCTGTACCCTGGCAGTGGCTCTGTCTTTCTCCCATTCTGGTCATGTGGGTACAGTGGGGCTCCCTCTCTGGTTGTGCGGGTACAGTGGGGCTCCCTCTCTGGTTGGTGCAGGTACACCGCGCGCTCTCTGGTTGGTGCAGGTACACCGCGCGCTCTCTGGTTGGTGCAGGTACACCGCGCGCTCTCTGGTTGGTGCAGGTACACCGCGCGCTCTCTGGTTGGTGCAGGTACACCGCGCGCTCTCTGGTTGGTGCAGGTACACCGCGCGCTCTCTGGTTGGTGCAGGTACACCGCGCGCTCTCTCTGGCTTCACCCAGCATGAGCACAGTATTCTCTTTTTTCCTTTTGTAACCCCTCCCCCCCCCAGCAGAGTACTTGCATGCTGGTGGCTTTATCATGGTGTCTGTGGACACGCTGGGGCCCCCACTCTTAAGGGACTACATTTCCCATGATGCCCCCAGTCTCCAGAGTCTTCTGATTGGCCCCCTGCTGTGGCTAATCATGGCGAGGAAAGCAGGAAGCTGCTCTCTTTCTTCTAGCTTCAGCTGACAGAGACGGGGAGGGGGGGGGGGGGGCGATCGAGGGAGATATAAAGTACAGAGAGCCCCGCGGCTCTCCTCTCCCTGTTACAGCACCGCTGCCAAGTTCTCTGGTAAATGGAGCAGTGGCGCTGTGACAGGGAGAGGAGAGTCGCGGTCTGTCTGTACTGTTTATGGTCGTGGCCCTCTGACTGAGAGTGATGTGTATCACATAAACACGCGACAAGACTTACAACATAAATAGACCTGAAGTGTGCCTTGGTGGTCTGGTCAGTATGCCAAGAAAAGGGGGCATACCCAAAGTAAGTAATGGGTAGTTAATTGAAGAAGGATATGCTGAGAAGTGCCCTGAAAAAGGGAAGGGCGGGAGGGTGTCGAATGCGATTGAATGCGCAGACTCACGGACATGAGGTGAGCTGGGAAGAGTCGGCCCAGTGACGTGTAGTACTGCACACTGAACCGACAAAGAGCATGGTTGAGTGGGCTGCTTAAAGGGGTGTTCCAGCCCTAAGTTGTGTTTATTAAAAGTCAGCAGCTACAAAAAGTGTAGCTGCTGGCTTTTAATAAACACTCACTTACCTGCTCCTACGTTCCAGCGACGCGCCGACCGGGGCTCCGCTCCTCTCCCCCCCTGCCCGGCCGGCGTCTCCATCCTGACTGTGGACACCCAGCCGTGACAGCCTTCGGCTTCACGGCCGGGCACCCACTGCGCATGCGCGAGCCGTACTGCGCATGCGTGCGCGGCGCGGCTCGCCGCTGATTGGAGAGGCGATCGCATGGGACCTGTCAGTGTCCCATGTGATCGCCTACAGGGAGGGGCTGGTGTAGGCGATTAAGGCTTAATCGCCTAACCAGCCCCTCGGCGGAAGCAGGAAGTGGGACAGGAAGTCCCACTCCTACTGAAGCCCCCACTCCCCCCCCAAAAAAATTACATGCCAAATGTGGCATGTATGGGGGTGAGGAGTGGAGTAAGCAAAGGTCGATTTTTTTGGGTGGAACACCCCTTTAAATACCCTCCGGGCTCCTCCCATAAACTCAGGCCACCATACTGGCCTTCTTATATATCTCCCCCGATCGGCCCCCTCCCCCTCTTTGTCAGCTGAAGCTAGAAGAGAGAGAGAGAGAGAGAGGCTCCAACTGAATTTGTTGTGCAGCCGCCTTGCTTCCTGCCTGCTGTTTTCCTCCCTGAGAATCATGGCACTGATTTCAAGGGGGGCAAACGCCCTCCCTTGCCCTATGGAGCGGACGCCCATGTTTCTAAGTGTTTATCAGATGATGGGGGATCTAGGTGGAGCCTCCGTACTGCTCTCTCCTTTACAATAAAGTCTCCTCTTACCCGGTGATGTGAGGGGGGGCTGATTCTCCATCATGACGTCCTTGTAGAGATCCTTGTGTCCTTCTAAATACCTCTGTTGTCAGACAGTGAGGTGGAGGCACTGTGATGGGTGACGTCCTGTGAAGATGGCTGATGGGTGTAAATGGATCTCCAGATAGTTACCGCTCTATAATCCTGTGTGAAGACAGGAAGTCATAATGATCACTTCATACTTTCCAGAATTGCAGGGTACAGAGTGAATGTATCCTATATCTAGCCCATCCTCTGCCCATACTTCCTGTGTTTCTTCACAAGGGTTCTGGTTGCACTGATGACAGGAAGCAGTTGACCTCCACTTCCTTTTTTTTTTTTACTGAACTTTATTGTGAATCTCTGCAGCTGGGAGAGGGGTCTGGCTGCAGAGATTCACAATAAAGTTTAGAAAATAAAAAAAAAGTGGAGTGGAGGACACATGCTTTCTGTCATCAGTGGAGCTCCATTCTGCAGCCAGACCCTCTTGTAGAGACAGGAAGTGATGTAGGGTACAGACAGGAAGTGGTGTAGGGTACAGGCAGGAAGTGATGTGGAGGTAAAACAGGAAGTTCCAGGTGAAAGGGGAGTTGTAAGGAAGCACAGACAATGGGGGTTATTTACAAAAGGAAAATCCACTTTTCACTACAAGTGCACTTTCAAGCACAGTCGCTGTAGATCTGAGGGGGACATGCAAGGAAAATAAAAAACATAATTTTTGCCTGCACATGATTGGATGATAAAATCAGCAGAGCTTCCCCTAATTTCAGAGCGTTCTCTCAGATCTACAGCAATCTACAGAGACTGCACTTACAAGTGCACTTGCAGTGCAGAGTGGATTTGCTTTTAGTAAATCAACCCCAATATGTTATAGCTGGTGTTCCATCAGATATGGCAACCCATTAAAATTGGTAACAGAAGTGACGTTGCGATGCCGCCATATCGATACACCCTACACTCCTCCACAACGAAACACAGAGAAGGGGCAAGCGGACATCTTGTTATACCCACCGGAGTGTTGCATTTCACAGTTATTTTTAACAGGAAACGGAGCTTATGAGGTAAAATACAGTATTTAGAAATCCAACTGACTGTTTAGATGTTGAATTTTAAAAGCAGCAGCAAACCTGCTGATTTCATAAGTTTGCTAATCTGACAGAACAGAGCTGCTTTTATAATTCAACATGTAAACTGTCCAATGGATTTCCAAATACTGTATTTCACCACATAAGCTCCATTTACTGTTAAAAATAACTGTGAAATGCAGTGGGTGTAACATGTTGTCTGCTTTCCCCCTTTTCGGTGCATCAATCCTGTGGAGGAGTGTGAAGTGCAGCAAGATGGTCACTTTCGTTACTAATTCTGACGGGTTACCATATCTGACGGAAAACACTAGCTCTAACGTCTTGTTTCTACTTCCTCACAACTCCCCTTTAACCTAATACTTCCTGTTTATACCCCACATCACTTCATCTCTGTACCCTACATCACTTCCTGCGACAAGAAGCATGTGTCCTCCAATCCATGTCACTTCCATGTCTTCTGACGGGTCACCATATCTGACGGAACACCTACAAACATGCAGGAAGGAAACAAAACAAACAATTGCAGCCTGACTGTGCCCATCAAATGCAGCCACTGGGCCATCAATTGTCACCACTCTGCAATGCCATCAAACGCAGCCACTGTGCCATCAGTTGTCACCACTGTGCCATCAATTGTCACCACTGTGCCATGCCATCAAACGCAGCCACTGTGCCATCAATTGTCACCACTGTGCCAATTGTCGCCACTGTGCCCTTTAAATGTCGCCACTGTGCCATTTAAATGTCGCCACTGTGCCCTGTAATTGTGGCAACTGTGCCAATTGTTTCCACTGTGCCACCCTAAAGGTGGGTGCCACACTGGACGACGAAGAAGACCCAGAACTAATGGCGTCTGCCTCATAAAAAGCCTCCTGATTGGCTGCTGGGAAAGAACACCCAAACCTTGACTCCACTGCTGCCACCTACAGCACCGGGGTTGGAAGAACACCCCAGCAGAGCAGAATGGGCCTACAGCACAGCCAAACTGAGACAGAGGCCCTGTTTCGCACTTAACAATCTGGATCAGTGTTTAACTACACTCTGATCTACCCTTAAATTTAACTAGCACCGGTACTAAAAAGTACACAGGCGCTACATAAAAAAGGGGAAACACCAGCAACGCAGTCAAAAAAACTGCGGCTGTCAATAAAAAAAAAAGGGGGCATGCAGGGGACATAAAAAAGAGACACAAAAAAAACATGCAGCAATCAAAAAAAATAAATAAAGAGTATACAGCACTAAATGTTGTGTAATGCTGTGTTAAACACGGCACTACACTAACACTTGCCACATACACACGATCGGATTTTCCAACGGGTATTGTGAGATGGCCGGATGTTGTCGGATAATCCGACCGTTTGTATGCTGCATCAAACAATTGTTGTCAGATTTTCCGACAACAAACGTTGGACAGCATGCTTTGAAATTTTCCGACAACAAATGTGTGGCGTTGGATTATCCGATCGTGTGTACACAAGTTGGTCGGAAAAAAAAAGTACAAACAAGCATGTTCCTAACCAATGCTAACCATAAGACAACATTAGCAGAAGTTGCCTAAAGGGTGGCGCTAAAGAGCAGAAAAAACACATCGTTTCATGTTTGTTGGCCAACAATTCTTTGCCATTTACAGGATCACATCCAATGCCCTTCAGAAAAAAGTCCTACGCTTTGTCCACGGAAAATCCGATCGTGTGTACGAGGCTTAAGAGTCACAATAAGTGGACACACTATACTCGCTAGTAGCAAACTGAGCCCTGCTCTATATATCTCCACTCCAACAACACAACAAGAGCTGGCTATGGGAAGTTAGCTTTTATAGTGTGGGGTGGGACCATGAGTACGTGATTGGAGAAAGTAACCATCACTTTGTCCAATCAGAGGGCCCCACAGTGCTAATTGGTGAAGCTAACTGTCCAGAGGAAAGTTGGAAAAACTATTCTATATTTAGGATGTATCTGGTCTATAAACCAGAGGCTCTGGATGGACAGTTGGATAAATGGCTCTATATTTAGGATGTATCTGGTCTATAAACCAGAGGCTCTGGATGGACAGTTGGATAAATGGTTCTATATTTAGGATACATCCGGTCTATAAACCAGAGGCTCTGGATGGACAGTTGGATAAATATCTCTATATTTAAGATGTATTCGGTCTATAAACTAGAGGCTCTGGATGGACAGTTGGATAAATGGTTCTATATTTAGGATGTATCCGGTCTATAAACCAGAGGCTCTGGATGGACAGTTGGATAATGGTTCTATATTTAGGATGTATCCGGTCTATAAACCAGAGGCTCTGGATGGACAGTTGGATAAATGGCTCTATATTTAGGATGTATTCGGTCTATAAACCAGAGGCTCTGGATGGACAGTTGTATAAATGGCTCTATATTTAGGATGTATCCGGTCTATAAACTAGAGGCTCTGGATGGACAGTTGGATAAACGGTTCTATATTTAGGATGTATCCGGTCTATAAACCAGAGGCTCCGGATGGACAGTTGGATAAATGGCTCTATATTTAGGATGTATCCGGTCTATAAACCAGAGGCTCTGGATGGACAGTTGGATAAATGGCTCTATATTTAGAATGTATCTGGTCTATAAACCAGAGGCTCCGGATGGACAGTTGGATAAATGGCTCTATATTTAGGATGTATCCGGTCTATAAACCAGAGGCTCTGTGTACATATTATAATACGCTAGATATACGCCTGTATAGAAGTATCTGTTGGAGATAAAAGACATCACAGTGACTATGGAGGAAGAGGATGGACATGACATGGGGGGTTACTGGGTGTATATATAAAATATTTTGTATTACCTCCTCTGCTGCTGATTGCAAGGATATCCTTCTCTGCTTCCTGCAAACTGTCTTATCTCTAGGAACCTCCCATCGATAGTTGAAATCACTTCCTGTCTTCGTGTGCCACTAAAAATAAGTGAGATCAGCACCTTGTGGAGAAAAAAACAACTACAGCCTGTGTTTTTAAATACTTTGAAAGCTGCTTCAGTTTTGGGGCCTAACCATTTCTATATACAGTAGTCGTTGACGGCGGGCTCCTGAAGGTTGGGGGCTGTATAAGAATGGCCTCCCCTTTGCGCTGCTCATGTGCGCCCTCTAGAGTGTGCAGTTGCATGCTCCGTGATCACTGAGCCCATCAGACATGGCAGATCAAAGAGCAGGGTACAGGACCAATAAAATTGCCCTGTCCCATGTGATCACTGTGACCAATCACAGCCATCACAAATGTGAACAAAAGCTGCATGTTGGTGCCACCATAAGCACTGTACAGTGTCACCAGAGCAGCCAACCAATGTCCCTGATCACTACCAACTCTCGTACAGTATCACCATACCAGAGCAAACAGCAACAGTGTCCCTTATTGCTATCCCAGTACAAAATCACCAGGCATCAGTGTTCCTGATTGTTGCCACCCCATGACACTGTCACTACACTAGTGTAAGCCAATAACAATGTTCACCAAAAGGGCCGATCCCAGGAAGGGTGCACCGAGGTGGGGGCGCCAAAGCTCCAAATTGCTCCCCTCCCTCCTCCTTGTCTGTGTCTAGAGGCAGAGTGCATGTAGCGAGTGCTGCGGTTCCCCATCCCGCTTGATCTCTCTGCTGGCAACTGATAAGACAAGAGCGCATACCTCCCTCTGTCCCCAGAATCCGGGCTGGGTACCACAGTGGATCCTAGTACTGGAACATGTTCTCCTGTCCGCCCGGCCCCCTCTGCGCGTGTCGGCTCTTCTCCCATAGGCGGTGTGATGAGAGACTTCTGGGTTGGCCGGAGCTGCTGCCAATCATCCCGTGCACTGCCAGAAATGCTCTCCGAGTGCCACCCTCCAAGTAACCAAAGATGCCATGTATGCCCCGCCCCCTGTAATGTGCTTCTGCTCCCAGCGCGCCTGAGCTACAGGGATCTCATGGACAAGTACTGATCTATGGGGACACCTGATGTGGGGGGCTCTGATGGGGGACACCTGATGTGGGGGGCTCTGATTGGGACACCTGCTGTGGGGGGGGCTCTGATGGGGGACACCTGCTGTGGGGGGGCACTGATGGGGGACACCTGCTGTGGGGGGCTCTCATGGGGGACACCTGCTGTGGGGGGGCACTGATGGGGGACACCTGCTGTGGGGGGGGCTCTGATGTGGGGTAACTGCTGGGGGGGCACTGATGGGGGCACCCTGTAATGTGCTTCTGCTCCCAGCGCACCTGAGCTACATGGATCTAATGGACAAGTACTGATCTATGGGGACACCTGATGTGGGAGGCTCTGATGGGGGACACCTGCTGTGGGGGACTCTGATAGGGGAAACCTGCTGGGGGGAATCTGATGGGGGACTCTGATGGGGGACACCAATGAAGACTTCTAAGGGGAGCATCTCTGTGTTTGAGTCGTAGCCATAGAAACATGTGTAAAGGGGAGTGGTTAGTAAGATATCCACGCCCACGTGGGGGAGCCAGAAATATTTCTGCACCCAGGCGTCTGTGACCCTAGGATCGGCCCTGGTTCCCGATCACCGATACACCAGTTGTGATGGAGTGAAATAAAATGTCTGTTATCTTTCTCATCTGCTGCCTCACTGTGCCCATTTTCAGCCTCACTGTGCCCATTGCAAGCATGATTAGTTTATATTAATTAAATACCCACCAAGCATTTACACTAAATCCATGGTGCTGCGCACATCTTAATTTCGGCCCGCACCATTTTAAGTAGACAATCTTCTTTCTTGACATTATTGCCTCTTTCTATATAAAGCTTTCAGAACTCACATTATTAAACACATTTTAACCTCTTGACAAACGAGGACGTCCCTGGGAAGTCCTCGGCTTTGTGCGGTGATATCTGAATGATGGGTGCAGCTACTGGCATCATTCAGATTTCACCGTCTTCAGCCACCGATTCTCTGCACGATAAGAACGATCAAAGCGGCACTTCCGCCGCTTGATCTTTCTTCTAGGCAGCGGGAGGGGACGCCCCCCCTCCCGCCGCCATCCGGTGCTTCTCCGGGCTCTCCCGTGCCATCGGGGGCCGGGAGAGCGAATAGGTCGGCGCTGCCTGGAAAGCATAGAAATGACTGGTGACCAGATGGTCACCAGTCATCTCTATGACCGTCGGAGGCCCGGGCGCGATGTTATGACATCACGCCCGGTACCCGCAAGTAAACAAAGCCACAATCGCAGCGGTTGGCATGTAATCTGTGATTTTTTTCCCACTGATGTCATGCTTGTAAGCCTGAAGGAGAGATGTGAGGTCTTATTGACCCCACATCTCTCCATAAAGAGGACCTGTCACAATAGATTCCTATTACAAGGGATGTTTACATTCCTTGTAATAGGAATAAAAGTGATCAAAAAAAAAAAAAAGTGTCAAAATAAAAAAAATTAAGCAAATTAAATGTTTTTATTTAATTTTTTTAAACGCCCCTGTCCCAATATCTTGCGCGCAGAAGCGAACACGCATGCAAGTCCCGCCCACATATGTAAACACTGTTTAAACCCCACATGTGAGGTATCGTCACGTGCGTTAGAGCGTGTGCAACAATTCTAGCACTAGACCTCCTCTGTAACTCGGAAATAGTAACCTGTACAAAATGTTAAAGCATTGCCTATGGAGATTTTTAAGTCCCGAAGTTTGGCGCCATTCCATGAGTGTGCGCAATCTTAAAGCGTGACATGTTAGGTATCTATTTACTCGGCGTAACATCATCTTTCACATTATACAAAAAAAATTGGCGCACACACTTCCTATACACACAGCCCTGTATGTACTGTAAGTTTATTGTTACGACGAGGAGGAAGCGGGACAGCGTGGATGGCGCAGACACTTCCTATACACACAGCCCAGTATGTACTGTAAGTTTATTGTTACGACAAAGAGGAGGCGGGACAGCGTGGACGGCGCAGACACTTCCTATACACACAGCCCTGTATGTACTGTAAGTTTATTATTATGACGAGGAGGAGGCGGGACAGCGTGGACGGCGCAGACACTTCCTATACACACAGTCCTGTATGTACTATAAGTTTATTGTTACGACGAGGAGGAGGAGGGACAGCGTGGATGGCGCAGACACTTCCTATACACACAGCCCTGTATGTACTGTAAGTTTATTGTTACGACGAGGAGGAGGCGGAACAGCGTGGACGGCGCAGACACTTCCTATACACACAGCCCTGTATGTACTGTAAGTTTATTATTATGACGAGGAGGAGGCGGGACAGCGTGGACGGCGCAGACACTTCCTATACACACAGTCCTGTATGTACTATAAGTTTATTGTTACGACGAGGAGGAGGAGGGACAGCATGGATGGTGCAGACACTTCCTATACACACAGCCCAGTATGTACTGTAAGTTTATTGTTACGACGAGGAGGAGGCGGAACAGCGTGGACGGCGCAGACACTTCCTATACACACAGCCCTGTATGTACTGTAAGTTTATTGTTACGACGAGGAGGAGGCGGAACAGCGTGGACGGCGCAGACACTTCCTATACACACAGCCCAGTATGTACTGTAAGTTTATTGTTACGACGAGGAGGAGGCGGAACAGCGTGGACGGCGCAGACACTTCCTATACACACAGCCCAGTATGTACTGTAAGTTTATTGTTACGACGAGGAGGAGGCGGAACAACCTGGACGGCGCAGACACTTCCTATACACACAGCCCTGTATGTACTGTAAGTTTATTGTTACGACGAGGAGGAGGTGAAACAGCGTGGATGGCGCAGACACTTCCTATACACACAGCCCTGTATGTACTGTAAGTTTATTGTTACGACGAGGAGGAGGCGAGACAGCGTGGACGGCACAGACACTTCCTATACACACAGTAATATACAAAGGAAAAAGCAAACTCCTGCGCATGAGTGGGTTGTTCAACAATTAGTCAGTGTTCAGCATAGAGATTTCCACAGATGTCAAAAAAATTGTAACAGTGGCCTTGCTGCCCTTCATGGAAGGGTGTCCCCATCAGCACAGCAATGTCCCCAACAGCAGCGGCCCCATCAGTGGTGTTCCCATTAGCGATGATGGGGCTGATGGAGACTCCGCTGATGGGGACATTGCTGTTCTGATGGGGACATTGCTGTTCTGATGGGGACATTGCTTTTCTGATGGGGACATTGCTGTGCTGATGGGGACATGGCTGTTTTGATGGGGACATGGCTGTTTTGATGGGGACATCAATGGTGTCCCCATCAGCACAGTGGCGTTCCCATCAGATTTTTTTTCCCCGGCCCCCGAATACTTGTAAAATCTACAATGTGGCCCTCCTGTTGAAAAGTTTGGAGACCCCTGATCTAGACATATAAAAAGTCTCACCGATGTGGTATCCCTATGCTTGGAAGGAGTAGAAGAAAAGTGTTTGGATGTGTAATTGTAAGTATAACCGAGCTGTGTGTGAGAAATAACTTGTTAAATAGAATCAGATTTTATTTAATTTCTTTATTTTTCAAAAAGATTGTGGCAAAAACTTACAGCATCAAAAAACTCTGCATGCCTCTTACTAAATACCTTGGACTGTCTACTTAGGTGTCATTTGGGGGTATTTGTACTTTCCTGGCATCAGAACATCAGGATTGATTCATTTTCAAATATATATACCATAGTTTGAAGACGTTATAACTTTCACACAGAGTAGAAAATAGACACTGATTTGCTTTGTATTTTACCAAGGAAATGTAGAAAAAAATGTATTAGAAGCCGGCTTCTTCAGTAAAACATAAAAAGAACAATAATGTGCAGAAACCGATATCAACCAATAAGAAGTGTTGTCCATGTATTGTCATATCTGGCCATGTATTAGCACAGTTTACTTGTATGGTGCGGTCTGTGTGAGTGCGGGACTGTGTCATCTCTGTTTGTTTAGAGGATCATATTACTAGAATTCAATCCCTGCAGACTCAGATCTATCAAACTGAACCTGAAAAACATTCAATATATTCCGCCCCTCCCCCAACACACCACTGTTATCATGAGAAAGAACGTTATCTCATGTGAGATCTCTGATGTATCACAAGGTTTCCTTTCTGAGTGAAAGATTTCCCGCACTCTGAACATGAATAAGGACGCTCACCTGTGTGAATTCTCTGGTGTTGCACAAGGTTTCCTTTCGACCCGAAAGACTTCCCGCACTCTGAACATGAATAGGGACGCTCACCCTTGTGAACTCTTTGGTGATACAAAAGGCTTCCTTTCGACATGAAAGATTTCCCGCACTCTGAACACGAATAAAGACGTTCACCTATGTGAATTCTCTGGTGATGCACGAGACTTCCTTTCCACCTGAAAGATTTTCCGCACTCTGAACATGAATAGGGACGCTCAGCCGTGTGAAGCTTCTGGTGTGTATCGAATGAAGATTTCCTTTTGAAACATTTCCCACACTCCGAGCATGCAAAAGGACGCTCACCCGTGTGATCTCTCTGGTGCACAAGAAAGTTTGCTTTATCAATGAAACCTTTCCCGCACTCAGAACATGAATAGGGACGCTCCCCCGTATGAAGCTTCTGGTGTCGAAAAAGATTATTTTTCTCAGTAAAACTTTTCCCGCACTCAGAACATGAATAGGTACGCTCACTTGTATGGCTGTTCTGGTGTGTAAGAAGGTTTCGTTTGCTAGTGTAACATTTCCCACATTCTGGGCATGCAAAAAGACGCTCACCTGTGTGACTTTTCTTGTGTTTTAGAAGTTTTTCTTTTACAGTGAAACCTTTCCCGCACTCTGAACATGAGAAGGGACGCTCACCCGTGTGACTATACCAGTGTATAAGAAGGCTTTGTTTTCTAGCAAAACATTTCCCACATTCTAAACATGAATGGGGTCGTACACCTGTGTGACTGTACCGGTGTATACGAAGGTTTTGTTTCCTAGTGAAACATTTCCCACACTCTGAACATGAATAGGGACGCTCACCTGTGTGAATTCTCTTATGTATAACAAGGGATCCCTTCAAAGAGAAAGCTTTCCCGCACTCTGAACATAAATAAGGACGCTCCCCCGTGTGATCTCTTTGGTGCACAAGAAGGTTTGCTTTCGCAATGAAACCTTTCCCACACTCAGAACATGAATAGGGACGCTCACCTGTGTGATCTCTTTGGTGCACAAGAAGGTTTGCTTTCACAATGAAACCTTTCCCACACTCAGAACATGAATAGGGACGCTCACCCGTGTGATCTCTTTGGTGCACAAGAAGGTTTGCTTTCGCAATGAAACCTTTCCCACACTCAGAACATGAATAGGGTCTCTCCCCCGTATGAAGCTTCTGGTGTCGAAAAATATTTTTTTTCTCAGTGAAACCTTTCCCGCACTCTGAACACGAATAGGGAAACTCCCCCGTATGAAGCTTCTGGTGTTTAATAAGATTTATTTTCTCAGTGAAACCTTTCCCGCACTCTGAACATGAGAAGGGACGCTCACCTGTGTGACTGTACTGGTGTGTAAGAAGGTTTTGTTTGCTAGTGTAACATGTCCCGCACTCTGAACATGAAAAGGGACGCTCACCCATATGGATTTTTTGGTGTGTAAGAAGACTTTGTTTGGTAGTAAAACATTTCCCACATTCTGAGCATGAATAGGGACGGTCACCTGTGTGACGTTTTTTATGTCTAAGAAGGTTTCTCTTTTTTGTGAAAAGTTTCCCACACACTGAACATGACAATGAACTCTCTTCTGTGTGATCTCCTTCCTGCCCTGAAGAAGATTCCTCGGGAATAGACAAATCTATTAAAGTATTTCTACTGTGAGATCTTAGAGTCCCGGTATGTGATTTATCAGAAGATTCCTCAGACGTATTCCGGACATTATGGTCATCTGCTGAGAAACAATTTTACAATAAATGTTAGATGAATTGTTGGAATCTTGTATTCAGGAGTCATATATGTTTGTCTAGTTCTAAATCTTTGAGCTCCGGAATACAAGTGGGAGAAATCAGAACAGAAATAGAAATTCAAAGTAGATAAACGATACAATTCACCCAAATCACACTGTGCAACTTTGTGCATTGAGGACATTGTTATTGGGGAATGGAGATGGACCCTCCTCCCCCTAATTTCTTGGAAACAGAATTGTAGCACTATCCCGGACGAGTCCCCCACGTGTAGCACTACCCCCGTAGGAGTTTCAATGAAGCAAATAAGGCAAATACTTTCAATCCAGTTGCGAGAGGTTAACGGCAAATCCCGGACGAGCCCCCACGTGTAGCACTACCCCCGTAGGAGCTGCTGGTTTAGATTTGGGCCTGGGACGTTACCTCAACATTCGTTGTCTAGGGGAAGAAAGTCTGTAAAGAACTCCAATGTCCACACAAGATGTAAAACCTTTAGCTGTTAGGTTGTATTCTATTCTCATAACTTGTGAAGAAAATAGAATGCTGAAGGGGGAAGGGGAAGGCTCAGGTACACAGCGCAGATCACTGGGGAAAAACTTCTAGGGCCAGATTCTGAAAGAAAGTACGCTGGCGTATCTCCTGATACGCCGCCCCAAAAATTCAAATGTGTGCCGTCGCATCTTTACGCCGATTCAGAAAGCAAGATACGCAGAAAAACATGGCTTCAGCCGTCCGTCGTAACTTGCCTACGCCGGCGTATCGTGGGCGCATAGTTACGCTGGACACATTCGGCGTACCCATTAAAAATATGCAAATGAGCTAGATACCCCGATTCACAAACGTAGTTGCGCCTGGCGTATTGATATACGTCGTTTGCGAAAGGCGTTTGACCGGTGTAAAGTTACCCCTGCTATATGAGGAGCAGGCAATGTTACGTATGGATGTCGGAACAGCGTCGAATTGTACGTCGTTTACGCAAGTCGTACGCGAATAGGGCTGTGCGTAAGTTACGTTCACGTCGAAAGCATTGACTATTTGCGACCTGATTTTGGAGTATGCGCACTGGGATACCTCCACGGACGGCACATGCGTCGTTCGTTCGGACCCTCATTTGCATGGGGCCACGGGTAATTTTACTAAGACACACGCCCACTGCCTGGCTAATTTGAATTACGTGCACTTACGCCGGCACATTTACGCTATGCTGCCGTAACTTAGGACGCAAGTGCTTTGTGAATACAGCACTTGCCTCTCTAAGTTGCGGCGGCGTAGCGTAAAGAGGATACGCTACGCCCACACAAAGATACGCAAATGTATCTGAATCTGACCCCTAAGTTCCACAAGTCATTCGCCACTTCCTCTCAAGTGGGTATTGCTCACCCGGATAGACCCCTCTCACCTGGCCTAGCAGCCATGATGAAGCACAAACAATGATCAGTAACAGTCTCTGCTACAGACTGGTTGCGAGCAAAAATGAACGGTTCTGAATCCTCTGCCACAGGATTTGATACCCAAACTGCCTGTCATACAGTTAAAGAGCCTTTAAACTGTCCCAGCAAAACTGTATGAGCTGTAGATCCTCTCTGAAAAGGGTCACCAGGCCTACCCCGAAACGTTAGCCTTCCGCTTTGTCTCCTCCAAGGCAGGTCCTCCCCTGGTTTCACCATTAAGTAGCTTCTGTGACAAACTCACCTGGGACAGAGGCTTTTGGAGGGGACTGAATGCTAGCCTCTTGCCTTGCAATTATGGGCCCTGGCATTTGTGTGAACGGTGCTCTTTGTGAGCTGTATGCCTGGGAAACCCTGTATATGCCATATTAAAGTGACTGATTCATACGATTTTGACATACAGCGTAAGGAGATGCTAATGCCATCACCTCCAGCCATCTGTCTGTTCTCTGTGCCAATTGACCCTGCTATAATGTGAAGATGTCCCGTGTTTACACTTATGATAATGTGTATTATATAGCAGGTGAGCGAGGAGACGTGACGTCTACCCTGAAAGGTCATATCTATGAGTCACCTAGTCTGGGTAAATGATTAGTTAATTAGCTCATGTTAATTTATGTTCTGGTTACCTCCTCTTTAACTGTATATAAGGTTGTATTCTTGGTTCTAATAAACACGCCATGTTCAGCAGACAAACAAGTCTCAACTTGTTGTGCGCTTGTGAGCAGCTGGAATATCTGATATCTGTATCCACTGATAGGAAGCGGTATATGATGGAAGCACTCAATCGAAGTGTGGGACGTTTCGTTACAGCCTCCTCTAGTGAGACGGACAGCTTAGGATCCCTTTGATATCGTAGGCCCCAGTCAGGATAGCTGGGCCTACTTGGTGGAAATGCAGCCTGGGGTCAACGTAGCCCAGAGGCTAAAATCACACTACATATACCTCGCGCCAAATAGGGCACGAGGCGAAGCGACCCCAAAAAACGGTGTCTGCCCCTTAAGTATCCTTCCCCACTCCCACTGTACTGTTCTCGGGAAGGGACACTCAATACACCATAGCTTGCCTGCGTTCCAACATTGGCCTGTGGTGGTATCACCACCTACAGGCAAAAGTGGGAAAATCCTTTCAGGCACAGCCACAGCCAGAACAGAGGCTGATTTAGCATTAATCATTAACTGCCGACCAGCCGACGCAGTTATACGGCGGCAGGTCGGCTCCCCTGCGCGAGAGCCTGTAGCTTTATGTCGGCTCTCTTAGCACCCCCCGCTCGCCCCTGAGTCCCATACGTGTGCCCAGCGGGCACAATCGGTGCCGGGCACCCGCGATTGCTCGATACAGAGCGAGGACCGGGAGCTGTGTGTGTAAACAGATAGCTTCCGGTCCTAGTCAGGGAGAGAAACGCTGATCTTCTGTTCATACAATGTATGAACAGAAGATCAGTAATACCCCTAGTGAGTCCACACCCCCATACAGTTAGAACACACCAAGGGACATACTTAACCCCTTCTTTGCCCCCTAGTGTTAACCCCTTCACTGCCAGTGGGATTTTTATAGTAATCAATGCATTTTTATAGCACTGATCGCTATAAAAATGCCAATAGTCCCAAAATGCCAATGGTCCAAAGTGTCCGCCATAATGTCGCAGTACCGGAAAAAAAACGCTGATCGCCCCCATTACTAGTAAAAAATAAATATTAATAAAAATGCCATAAAACTACCCCCTATTTTGTAAACACTATGGGGGAGATTCAGGTAGAAATGCCTATCTTTAGGCATCCCTAGCGTCTGGCTTTTAAACTAGGCCGCCGCAACTTTTTCAGGCAAGTGCTTTACTCTCAAATTCAAATTCAGCGGGTAGGGGGCGTGTATCATTTAAATGAAGCGCGTCCCCGCGCCGAACGAACTGCGCATGTGCTGGCCGTAATTGGTTCCCAGTGCGCATGCTTCAAATCTTGACGTCAATTCAACTCGTAAACGACGTGAACGGCACTTACGCAAAGCCCTCTTCGGGAACGTTTTATGTAAACGACGGGAAAAAAAGCATTGGCACGCCGTCCATACTTAACATTGCCTGCGCCTCATATAGCAGGCATAACATTACGACGGTACTACGCTAACGCAAACGACGTAAAAAAATTGCGCCGGCCGGGCGTACGTTCGGGAATCGGCATAAAGGCTCATTTACATATGTTTAGACGGGAACTCCACCTAGCGGCCAGCCTAAAATATGAAAATAAGATTTAGACAGCGTAAGAGACTTACGCATGTCTGATCTAAGGAAAATCTATGCTAAACTGATTTTATGAATCAGTGGCATAGATTGGAACCGTAAAACGCAGAGATAAGACGGCTTATCTGGAGATAAGCCGACTTATCGCCTACCTGATTCTACCCCTATAACTTTTGCGCAAACCAATCAATAAACGCTAACTGCAATTTTTTTTATGAAAAATATGTAGAAGAATATCGGCCTAAACTGAGGAAAAAAAATTGTTTATATATATTTTGTGGGATATTTATATAGCAAAAAGTAAAAAAAAAATATTTTTTTCAAAATTGTCGCTCTATTTTTGTTTATAGCGCAAAAAATAAAAACCGCAGAGGTGATCACATACCACCAAAAGAAAGCTCTATTTGTGGGGAAAAAAAAGAACGCCAATTTTGTTTGGGAGCTGCGTCGCCTGACCACGCAATTGAAAGTTAAAGCGGCGCAGTGCCGAATCGCAAAAAGTGCTCTGGTCATTGGGCAGCAATATGGTCCGGGGGTTAAGTGGTTAAAGTATGAGCCAACTATTGGCTCAGACACCCACTAAATTTAACATAGCGCCCGGTCATCGGGAGCAGGGTACTACATAATGAATAATGGGAATGGATCTTTCATATGGTGTACAGTATCTCCTCCTCATTTGTTGGGAACATGACATTATATTGAGAAATGGAGATGGACCTTTCATATGGTGTACAGTATCTCCTCCTCATTTGTTGGGAACATGACATTATATTGAGGAATGGAGATGGACCTTTCATATGGTGTACAGTATCTCCTCCTCATTTGTTGGGAACATGACGTTATATTGAGGAATGGAGATGGACCTTTCATATGATGTACACAAGTGGTGGTCAGTTTGCTGGATGTAGGAGGCCTTAAGTATGGCCCCTAATATAATCAAAGGGTGGCACATAATATTCAGTGTATGTAAAGCTACAGAAATCTGTCGGATTGTGAACATATTACAGCAGATGGTCAGAGACTATAAGCATGGTGCAAATGAGGTCAGAGACTGAGGACATGCTGCAGTAGGCAGATACTGAGAACACCTTCCAGGATAATTCTGTTACAGTTTTATTTACAAATCAGTCCTCTGAGATTGGTGTTCTTTACAGGACATTGATGAGGTACGTCGATGATGTTCTTACTGTCAACAGTTGAGGTTTCTTAGTCTTTCCTGTACAGAAGGATAACATGTTCTCTATTTTGTACATGAGCAACACAGATTGCTTGAAATTAAATAGAAAAAAACCTCTGTATACGGAAGAAGTGATTTGTTTTTAGAGCTCTGTGGATGAAGAATTGTCTGGCTCTCGATGACTCTGAAAAAATGACTGGATGTTCTTCTTATGATTATTAATAATTGTAGGAAAACTATTTTAGAATGTTGATCTGGTGAGCTATCTGATTGCCTTTTGGGATCAGGAAGGAATCTTTATAACCTAAAGAAGATTGGGCCGAGCTTTATATGGACATTCTACTGTCCTGGGGGTCAGCTGCTACTTTGAAGTTTTTATTTTTATTTTGGGTGAATTCAGTAAACATCGACCTTTTCTCCTCTGATGTAACAATGTAAATACAAACTTTATACTCATAGAAATAAAATATTAATGAGAACTGGTTCTATATTTAGTGTTTATTACTCACTTGTTTCCATATGTAGAGAAGATTCCTCCTGTTTACTTTCCATAATCATCTCCCCCTCCTCCATAGACTGCTGATCTCCACTCACCAACCTCTCTTCTTCTTCCTCTTTATCCTCAACTTTGATGACTTTCAGTTCTTCATTCTAAATTCCAGAGATGATAAAATATAAGATCTGGAAACACTGCTGCCAATAATAAGAGATGACATAGAAGAATGTTCTCCCATAGAATTATTTTTTAGTTCTTTGTGCCCAGCCCCCCCCCCCCCCCCCCCCCCCCCCTGCCTGATCTCCTGATCTCCTATTCTCTGTATATTGGAGATCTTCCTGTGTAGAATTGTGGGAATCCAGAGGACGACCCTCCTCCATAGACTGCTGATCTCCACTCACCAACCTCTCTTCTTCTTCCTCTTTATCCTCATCTTTGATGTCTTTCAGTTCTTCACCCTAAACCCCATAGGTGATAAAAATACATTGGTAAAAAGAAACAAGATAGTACATAGAGGAATGTCCTCTCATAGATTAGAATACATTTTGAGTTCTAGTTGCTCAGTCCCACCTACCTGATGATGGTGGGGGATTGTGTGATCCTCCTGTGTGGAATCCCGGGAATACAGAGGACGGGGACATCTCTCTGGTGGGTTCCCATTACTGGATCCATCTGTAGGAAACACACACACTGACTGAATACATTGTTTCTGTGTGGCAGAGAGCATGGAAGAAGAGAAGACCCGTGGGATCGCAGAGCGGTATAGCCCATTATTACAGCTTACATTGAAATTTCCTCTGCTTGCGCTCATAAACCCCTCCTCCTCCTGACCCTGCACCTGTGATAGACAGAATGCGGGTCCAATGCTGGGATGTGTTCTGTCTATCACAGGCGCAGGGTCAAAAGGAGGCAGGGGTTTTTGAGAGCGAGCAGAGTGGAGGAAGTTTCAATGTAAACTGTACCAGTGGGCTATACCAATTGTTGATCTGGCGGCTCTCCTCTTCCTCCTGTCATGATCTGACCGCCAATGCGGGCACAGTGAGGCTGCAATGGGGGGCACAATGAGTCTGCAATGGGGGCACAGGGAGTCTGCAGTGGGGGCACAGGGAGTCTGCAGTGGGGGCACAGGGAGTCTGCAGTGGGGGCACAGGGAGTCTGCAGTGGGGGCACAGGGAGTCTGCAGTGGGGGCACAATGAGTTTTCAATGGGGCACAGGGAGTTTTCAATGGGACACAGTGAGTTTTTTAATGGGGGCACAATGAGGCACAATGATTCCGCAATGGGGGCACAATGAGGCTGAAATGTGGGGTACAATGTGGCGTCAATGTGGGGCACAATGTGGCATCAATGTGGGGCACAATGAGTCCGCATGGGGGCACAGTGAGGCTGCAATGGGGGCACAATGATGCTGCAATGCACGGGGAGGCTGCAATGATGGGCACAGGTGAGCCTGTATTGATGGGCACAGGTGAGCCTGTATTGATGGGCACAGGTGAGGCTGTGCTGAGGGGAACTGATAAAGTTGTTAATATTTAGTTTTGTAACTTAATTCTGCAGAAACATTTAAGTGTCATTTCATAAGAAAATATATAAGGGTGCGATTAGCGGCAGGATTATGGGTTGGGTGGGGCAACTGGTGAGGCCTGGCTAGTGGCTCAGGACTTGAAATTTTGAGTCCTGGTTTATCAGAAGATGGGGGATCTAGGTGGAGCCTCTGTACTGCTCTCTCCTTTACAATAAAGTCTCCTCTTACCCGGTGATGTGAGGGGCGGCTGATTCGCCATCATGACGTCCTTGTAGAGATCCTTGTGTCCTAAATACATCTGTTGTCAAGCAGTGAGGTAGAGGCACTGTGATGTTTGGGAGACCCATAAGAGGGCACACAGGCAAAGTGATACAGGGGCACAACAGTGGGTGAGTGACCTTGGTCTGTGATAGTCTGGTCCGGACTGCAGTCAACGCTCACCTCCTGCTGTGTGGACCAGCCATCAACAGGCCGCAGACTGGTACTGGTCCACAGCTTGGTGGTTTGGGACCCCTAATCTATAGTGTCTACACCTCATTTGTTGGGAACAGAACACAACGTTATATTGAGAAATGGAGATGGACCTTTCATATGGTGTACAGTATCTCCTCCTCATTTGTTGGGAACATGACATTATATTGGGGAATGGAGATGGACCTTTCATATGATGTACAGTATCTCCTCATTTGTTGGGAACATGACGTTATATTGGGGAATGGAGATGGACCTTTCATATAGTGTACAGTATCTCCTCCTCATTAATTGGGAACATTGGTTAATGTGGTAAATAAAATTGGCTTCTTCTGGTGAGGACTAGAGTTGATTCTTTCAAATGGTTTTCAATACCCACAGTACATTGGGCGGTGGGGTAGGTACATCGATGATGTTTTTACTATCAGCAGTTAGGGGTTCTCAGTTTTTCCTGTACAGAATGATGTGACATTCTCCATTCTGTATGTGAACAGAATAGATTGTTTGTAATTAAATAGAAAAAAAACGAACCTCTGTATACGGAAGGGGTGTTTTGTTTTTAGAGCTCTGTGGATGAGGAATAATCTGGTTCCAGATGACTAATAAAAATGACTGGATGTTCTTCTTATTACAAATACTGTATACTAATAATTGTAGGAAAAACATTTTAGAATGTTTATCTTGGAAGTTATAGGATTGCCTCTTGGGATAAACAAAGAACATTTTAACCTTTTTGACCTTTTCTCCTTTAACAATGTAAATACAAACGTTATACTCATAGAAATAAAAATACTAATGTGAACTGGTTCTATATTTAGTGTTTATTACTTACTTGTGTCCATATGTAGAGAAGATTCCTCCTGTTTACTTTCCGTACTCATCTCCCCCTCCTCCATAGACTGCTGATCTCCACTCACCAACCTCTCTTCTTCTTCCTCTTTAATCTCAACTTTGACGTCTTTCCGTTCTTCACCCTAAACCCCGAAGATGATAGAAAAAAAACAAGAGATTACGTAGAAGAATGTTCTCTCATGGAACTATTTTCGAGTTCCTTTTCTCCTGTCCCATCTACCTGATCATTCTCCTTATAACTGTGATCTTCCTGGGTGGAATCCTGTGAATACAGAGGACCTCTCTCCTCCATAGACTGCTGATCTCCACTCACCAACCTCTCTTCTTCTTCCTCTTTATCCTCAACTTTGACGTCTTTCAGTTCTTCATCCTAAACCCCATAGGTGATAGAATACATTGGTAAAAAGAAACAAGAGATTACACAGAAGAATGTCCTCTCATAGATTAGAATACATTTTGAGTTCTAGTTACTCAGTCCCACCTACCTGATGATGGTGGGGGATGGTGTGAACTTCCTGTGTGGAATCCCGGGAATATAGAGGACAGGGACATCTCTCTGGTGGGTTCCCATTACTGGATCCATCTGTAGGAAACACACACACTGACTGAATACATTGTTTCAGATGATGGGGGACCTTCCGTACTGCTCTCTCTTTTACAATAAAGTCTCCTCTTACCCGGTAATGTGAGGGGCGGCTGATTCTCCATCATGACGTCCTTGTAGAGATCCTCTTGTCCTTCTATATACCTCTGTTGTCAGACAGTAAGGTGGAGGCGCTGTGATGGGTGACGTCCTGTGAAGATGGCTGATGGGTGTTAATGAATCTCCAAATAGTTACCGCTCTATAATCCTGTGTGAAGACAGGAAGTCATAATGATCACTTCATACATTCCAGAATTATCGGAGTGAATCAATGTATCTTATATCTGGCCTATCCTCCGCCTATACTTCCTGTCTGGCTGCAGAGTGGAGCTTTACCGATGACAGGAAACATGTGACCTCCACTCTAGTTCTTTTTTTATTTATTTCTTTACTGAACTTTATTGTGAATCTCTGCAGCTGGGAGAGGGGTCTGGCTGCAGAGATTCACAATGAAGTTCAGGAGAAACAAGTGGAGTGGAGTGGAGGCCACAATACTTCCTGTCATCAGTGGAGCTCCACTCTGCAACCAGACCCCCTTGTAGAGACAGGAAGTTATGTAGTTTACAGACAGGAAGTGATGTAGGGTACAGACAGGAAGTGATGTGAAGGTATAACCAGGAAGTTCCAGGTTAAAAGGGGAGTTATGAGGAAGTAGAGACAAGACGTTAGAGCAGGTGTATCGTCATATTCCACTCCCCATCACAGAATGCTCCGGAAGTGCTGGGCGGCCAACTGCGCATGCGCGATGCGTTCCAAACGCATCTGCAATGCGTTCCAATGCATTTACGGCAGTGCACACCAGCGAAACCTCGTTTGGCATCCAGGCTCTTTCCTTAACATCTCCGTGGATTGGAGGATGTTAAAAAAAGAGCCAGGAGGCCGAGCGAAGCGAGGATGTGAGGCCGACTGGCCACTTACCTCTAAGTCCACGTCGCCCTGAATGACGGCTTCGCTGGTGTGTAGTGTCGTAAATGCTTTGGAACGAATCGCAGATGCGCTTGGAACGCATCGCGCATGCGCAGTTGGCCGCCGCAGCACTTTCCGGAGAAGTCTGTGATGAGGGAGCCGAATATGACACGTCACAGGTTTTATTCTGTCAGGATTGGTAACAGAAGTGATGTTCCATCATCGCCATCTTGCTACACCCCGCACCCCTCCATGATGAAACACAGAGAAGGGGCAATCAAACATCTTGTTACACCCACCGGAGCTTTGCATTTCACACTTTTAAACAGGAAACGAAGCATATAAAGTGAAATACAGTATTTAGAAATCGGACGGACTGTTTAGATGTTGAATTTTAAAAGCATTTAAAAAAACCTGCTGATCTCAAAGGTTTGCTTATGTGACAGAACAGCGCTGCTTTTATAATTTAACATGTAAACAGTCCGATGGATTTCCAAATACTGTATTTCACCATATAAGCTCCAGTGAACCATTATAGTGTGAGGGGACCGATCAGGTCGCCATGAAAGCCTGCCTGTTCCACCTGTTCCAGGACACACGCTTGCTGGCGGAAATTGCGACAGCAAAAGTCTGATGGAGGCTACACACGGTCAGAATTTCTAACCAAAAGCTCACATCAGACTTTTTCTTACGGAATTTACGACCGTGTGTACGGGGCATAAGAGAATGGCCAGCACAGAGATATTTCTATATAAGGAATGTCCCATTAAAGCAACCACTGGCACTTGTGCACAAGGGAAGACAGAGACCAGTCAGTAGGACCCCAGATCTGGTCTTTAGGTTTGAACTCACAATGTTTCTGTATAACTGGATGCCTCCTTCCGATATCAGTCAGACACTTACCACGGAGCTCTCCAGACCAGATCCCAAATGAATTTTCTTGATTAGCTTCATAAACAAGAAGGAAAGGATCCTCAGAAGTAGGCCCCCCAGCTCTGGACTAGCTGGAACCACGGTGAACACCTGAAGAACATCAGTTGGGCTGCCCGGAAGAGCAGCAGCCCCTCAGGCTGGGAACTTCTCCTGCTGCCCAAGAAAGGGACTCACCCAGGGTGTTTATGCTCACTCCTACCCACCTTCTGTTAACCCTCTCTTAGGGATTGGCTATGTCAACATAAATATTCTGGCTGCTGGTTTGCTTCATCCAGTCCACTACATTCTAGAATGCTCCAGAAGGCAATGGGAAATAATCAAACCTGCAGCTAGTGAAACCCAGAACAGTCCAAAGCAATCATAAACTGCTGCACTGATTACAGAGGAGCCAAAAAGAATTATAATTTTCCTAATCATCCTAGAAACCTATTAAAAAGGGTGATATACCCCTTAAAAGTCTGAAGGTGCTCCTTAAATTTAGGGCCTCTATGTGTTTAGGCTCTGAAAAAAAGTCAATACAGTGGAACTTTGGTTTACAAGTAACGCGGTTATCGAGTGTTTTAAAAGACGAGTAACTGAAAGAAATTTAGACTCGATTTGCGAGTGTTGTCTCGCAAAACGAGTAGGATTCATGCCAATGCCGTGTGCAGTACAGCATTTGGCCACATGTGCGGGGGGCGCTGGTGACACTCGGAACGGTTTGGAGCAATTCTGAGTTTGGAAATAGTCAGAATCACTCGGAACTACTGTGTTCCCTTTCTGAGGGTTTCCGAGTTCAGCCGACCTCTGGCCACATGCGGTATTGCATGCAATAGAAGTCAATGCGGAACAAATTACCTTAGTTTCCTTTAAATTCTATGGGGAAACTCGCTTTGATATGCGAGTGCTTTGGATTACAAGCATTCTTCTGGATTATGCTCTTAATCCAAGGTTCCACTGTATATCAAATAAGTCCAAACATTGAAAATGTCTGATATATGTGATATCCCTATACTTGGGAGGAGTAGTAGAGTGTAATTTGGAGCATATTGTAAATGTGCATTAAGATATTTTATTAATTTGCAATTTTGCTTAAAAAAAGTAAAATTTTCATTTTCCTGTATTTTCGAAAAACTTGTGGCAAAAAAACGAAATCCTCAAAAGACTCAGCATGGCTCTTAAAAAATACCTTGGGGTATTTACTTTTCAAATTGTTTTCACTTTGTGGGTGTTTCTCCTATGCTGGCACTGCAGGGCCTCAATAAATGTGATAGGAAGTCATGCCCTTTGAAAGCCTGAAGGTGCTCCTTGGATTTTGGACCCCTCTATGTATCTAGACATATAAAAAGTCTCACACATGTGGTATCCCCATGCTTGGGAGGAGTAGAAGAATTTGTTTCAATGTGTAGTTCTAAGTATACCCATGTTGAGTTTGAGAAACGATTTGTTAAAATGCCAACTTAGTAAAACAAAATCAAATTTTATTTAATTTCTTAATTAAAAGCCCGAAGGTGCTCCTTGGATTTTGGACCCCTCTATGTATCTAGACATATAAAAAGTCTCACACATGTGGTATCCCCATGCTTGGGAGGAGTAGAAGAATGTGTTTCGTTGTGTAGTTCTAATTATACCCGTGTTGAGTTTGAGAAACAATTTGTTAAATTTCCAACATAGTAAAACAAAATCAAATTTTATTTAATTTCCTAATTAAAAGCCAGAAGGTGCTCCTTGGATTTTGGACCCCTCTATGTATCTAGACATATAAAAAGTCTCACACATGTGGTATCCCCATGCTTGGGAGGAGTAGAAGAATGTGTTTTGTTGTGTTTTTATTTTATTCAATTTCTTAATTTTCCAAAAAGGTTGTTGCAAAAATGTACAACGTCACAAAACTCCCCACGCTTCTTACTAAATACCTCAAACTGTCTACTTTCCATGAATGGGTCGCATTGGGGGTGTTTGTGCTGTCCTGGCATTTTAGGGCCTCAAGGCTTGAGCTAGGCAGTCAGAACTGATGATTTTCAAATATATAAACTTTAGTTTGTAGGCTATATAACTTTCATGCAGACTAAATAATATACATGCATTTTTATTTATTTTTTAAATGGAGAAAAATTAATTTTGGCCTAAATTGATAAAGAAACATTATTTATTTGCAAAGTTTTATAAAAGAAACTAAAAAAAAATATATGTTTTTTTTATTTTTTCAGCCTTTTTCCTTGCTATCGCAAATGTGGTGAAGAAACACAACCAAAAGAAAGCTTTACATGTATCAAAAATTATATAAAATGAAATCAAAATTAAATCACAGTACTAAAAAATTTAAAATAACGTGGACAGGAAGGGGGAATAAAATGGTGGTCTTCAAGTGGTTAACAAACAATAAAAAATAAGCTATAATCTAAATCAAAACCTTTATAATTGAAGACAATAAACTAAAAAAAAGTATTATTGGTTGGACCAATGACAAGCAGGCTTCTTCAGAAAAAAAGATAAAAAGAACAATAATGTACAGAATCCGATATCAACCAATAAGAAGTGTTGTCCATGTATTGTCATATCTGGCCATGTATTAGCACAGTTTAGTTGTATGGTGTGAGTGCGGGACCGAGTCATCTCTGTATGTTTAGAGGATCATATTACTAGAATTCATTCCCTGCAGACTCAGATCTATCAAACCGAACCTGAAAAACATTCAATGTATTCCGCCCCTCCCCCAACACACCACTGTTATCATGAGAAAGATCGTTATCTTATGTGAATTCTCTGGTGTTTCACAAGGCCTCCTTTCGACGTGAAAGATTTTCCGCACTCTGAACATGAATAAGGACGCTCACCTATGTGAATTCTCTGGTGTCTAATAAGGTCGCCTTTCCCAATGAATGATCTCCCGCACTCTGAACATGAATAAGGACGCTCACCCGTGTGACTTTTCTGGTGATACACAAGGCCTCCTTTCGATGTGAATGATTTCCCACACTCTGAACATGAATAGGGACGCTCACCCGTGTGAATCTTCCAGTGTGTATCGAATGAATACTTCCAATTGAAAGATTTTCCACACTCCCAACACGAATAAGGACGCTCACCCGTGTGATCTCTCTGGTGCACAAGAAGTTTGGCTTTATCAATGAAACCTTTCCCGCACTCTGAGCATGAATAGGGACGCTCACCCGTGTGAAGCTTCAAGTGTCTAATAAGACCCTTTTTCTCAGTGAAACCTTTCCCACACTCTGAACATGAATAGGGACGCTCCCCTGTGTGGCCTCTCTGATGTGCAATAAGTTTTTTTTTCTCGGGGAAACATTTCCCGCACTCTGAACATGAATAAGGACATTCACCTGTGTGACTTCTTTGGTGTATAAGAAGAATTGTTTTCTTAGTGAAACATTTTCCGCACTCTGAACATGGAAAGGGACGTTTATCCGTGTGCATTCTAAGATGTTTGAGAAGTTGATTTTTCCATAGAAAGCATTTTCCGCACTCTGAACATGAATGAGGACGCTCACCTGTGTGAATCTTCTGATGTCTAATAAGAGCGCTTTTGTGAGTGAAACATTTCCTACATTCTGAACAGGAAAAGGGCCGCTCACCTGTGTGAAATTTCTTGTGTGTAAGAAGGTTACTTTTATTAATGAAACGTTTCCCGCACTCTGAACATGAAAAGGGGCGCTCACCAGTGTGGATTCTCTGATGTTCAAGAAGGTGATCTTTCCGATTAAAACATTTCCCGCACTCTGAACACGAATAGGGAGACTCACCCGTGTGAATTCTCTGATGTATAACAAGGGTTGCTTTCACAGTGAAATCTTTCCCGCACTCTGAACATGAATAAGGACGCTCCCCCGTGTGACGCTTCAGGTGTGTAAGTAGATGTTGTTTGGTAGTGAAAGATTTCCCGCATTCTGAGCATGAGAAAAGATGCTCACCTGTGTGAATGTTCTGGTGTCTAAGAAGGCCTTTTTTTTTGCTGAAACATTTCCCGCACTCTGAACATGAATAAGGACGCTCTCCCGTGTGACTTCTTTGATGTATAGAAAGTTTTGTTTTCTGAGGGAAACATTTCCCGCACTCTAAACATGAATAGGGACGCTCAGCAGTGTGACGTTTCTTGTGTTTAAGAAGGTCTCTCTTTTTTGTGAAAAGTTTCCCACACACTGAACATGACAATGACCTCTCTTCTGTGTGATCTCCTTCCTGCCCTGAAGAAGATTCCTCGGGAATAGACGGATCTATTAAAGTATTTCTACAGTGAGATCTTAGAGTCCTGGTATGTGATTTATCAGAAGATTCCTCAGACGTATTCCGGACATTATGGTCATCTGCTGAGAAACAATTTTACAATAAATGTTAGAAGAATTGTTGGAATCTTGTATTCAATGTCCCTTTACAATGCGGTCCCCTTTATATCACAGGGCTCCTTTACATTACAGTGCGCCCCCCGCAATCACAGCCCCCTCCCCCATCACTGTGCCCCTTTACATTAGAGTGCCCCCCCACAATCACAGCCCCCTCATCACTCTTCCCCTTTACATAAGAGTGCCCCCCCGCAATTACAGCCCCCCCACCACAGTGCCCCTTTACATTAGAGTGCCCCCCCCCCCGCAATCACAGCCCCCTCATCACTCTGCCCCTTTACATTAGAGTGCCCCCCCACAATCACAGCCCCCTCATCATTTTGCCCCTTTACATTACAGTGCCCCCCCGCAATCACAGCCCCCCCACCACAGTGCCCCTTTACATTACAGTGCCCCCCCCGCAATCACAGCCCCCTCATCACTCTGCCCCTTTACATTAGAGTGCCCCCCCGCAATCACAGCCCCCTCATCGCTCTGCCCCTTTACATTACAGTGCCCCACCCCCGCAATCACAGCCCCCTCATCACTCTGCACCTTTACATTAGAGTGCCCCCCCGCAATCACAGCCCCCTCATCACTGTGCCCCTTTACATTATAGTGCCCCTCCGCAATCACAACCCCCTCATCACTGTTCCCCTTTACATTAGAGTGCCCTCCCGCAATCACAGCCCCCATTACAGTGCCCCTTGCAGTCATGGTCCCCCCATCACTGCCTCTTTAAATCTCTCCCTCCCCTGAACAGTCCTACCTTCAGCAGGGCAGAGGCAGTTATCAGCCCATGTGTCTTCCCACCCCACCAGCGGTGTCATCCAATCAGCAGGGCAGCGGGTGGGAGGAGCTGCAGATCTGGATGCTTGGTAATATGAAAAGACTTCCACTCTCTCTCCAAATCTCCTGCCCCTTCCCTGCCGATTAAATGATATAGTCGTTGAGGTGAGAGGCCCGGGAGAGGGCACACAGGCTAAGTGTTATGACCGCACAGCAGGAGGTGAGCGGTGACCGTGCTCTGTGATAGTCCTGTCCGGACTGCTGTCACCACTCACCTCCTGCTACGTGGATCGGTCATCAACAGGCCTTGGACTGAAACTGGTCTGCAGTAGGGATGAGCTTCGAGTTCGAATCAAACTCATGTTCGACTCGGACATTGCCTGTTCGCCCGTTCGACAAACAGCGAACAATTTGGGGTGTTCGCGGCAAATTCGAAAAGCCGTGGAACACCCTGTAAAAGTCTATGGGAGAAATCTAAGGTGAATTGTCGGCTCCCGGCAATACTGAGAAAAGTCATTGAAAGTCATTGATAAAGAAAATAAAATGCGTGGGGGTCAACCAAATTCAATTACCAGGCCCTTCTTGTTCAGAAACAAGAGATGGCGCAGCCCATGGGCAAGCACCGATACCCAAAAAAATTCCCATCCCAAAAACACCCCAACAAACGCTCGCTCTCTGGAAGAACCGGCTAGAGCCCCACGCTGATTCAATGTCGGTCTTGGCCAACAAGGCCCCAAGCCCAAAAACTCTGAACCCAGTGTACAGCCTCATCAAACAATGCATCGGACACCACACACAATGCCGGATCAATGACATCATTCAACAAGCCCCCTCTCGGTAAAATCCATGATGAATGAGCCGAAATGTATTCGGCTCACGCGTCGGCACCACCCCAAGAGGTGGCACAACAAGGCCCTCCATAGGTGGGGTCTCAAACGGACCCGCTAACCTACCAAAACCCCCTCCTTCCAGAGCTTGTCAGACACCACACCTGGGTGATCATAGGCAGACTTCAGGTTAGCCGTCAAAGGAGGGATGACGGCCAAATCACTAGGAATCGGGAAATCTGCCAGCAGAAACCCTTGCGCTTTGCGGCCGACAGCGGGGAGGACTGATCTCCCCCGGCCCCTTCCCGAAAGGGCTGCGGCACCACCCTGGCCTGAGTCATGAGCCTCATCCACAAGGCGATATCCTTTTGATTCCACCTTATCTCGGGCCTCACCGCCATCTTCTGCCTGAATTGCTCATCATAGCGCAACCAAGCACACCCCTCATAAACCCAAAAGTCCTGGGGATAAGGTGAAGGCGCCGGTTTTCCTCCTCCTCCTTCTTACTCTCATCGGGTTTCACCTTATCCAAATTGAACTTCTCAAGGGGAAGCAGCAAAAATATTTCCACAAATTCCCCTCTCCAGATACGTTCCCTCATCTCTGGCTTCAAATGCGAACCCAAGGGCGCATCGTAACAAAGATAGACTTTGCACCGCGCCGAGTCTGCCAACCGGACACCATCCACCGTCAAACCCGACACCGAACCCGACAGCGCACTAACCCGTGCCTCCCCAGAAGGAGAGCCGCTAACCTTGGCACTAGCGACCGGATCCGCAAACACCTGGGATGGAACCACCGACTGGACAGCAGGGGACAACCACGCACTCTCAGCCCAGCCCCCACTCACACCCGTAAGCGGCACAGCCGCAGACCCTGTGTTAACCGCACCAGCAACCGGAGGGACCAACCAGGCAGCAGTGGGAGGCACCGAAACAGCCAGAGGGGGCCCGACACCAGCCATAGCCCTACATCCCTGCAACAGGGAGGAAAGCAGCTGCTGCAGAATCATTGAGCGGGCATCCGTGACCCCCCCCCCCCCCACCACCTGCCCTACCCCAGACGGAGCAGACCCACCCAAAACAGAACCCAACCCAGCAAAGGAAACCGCAGGAGACAAAACAGGTACAGGAGACAGAAAAGGAGGGGAGACAAAACAGCAGGAGAAGAAACTGGAAGTGACATGGAAGTGACCTTACCCGGCTGCCCAGTGGAAAGCGTCCGACCAGCCGCTGATCCGGATCCGCGTTGAAGCCCTGACCGGCCCGCCTCCTCCTCTGGACCATCCGAGTCCATGTCCGAAAGTTCGCCTTCCGACCGTAGGTCCCCTTACCCGCATGGCCGGACGTGGAGAAGGGGGGGCAGGGCGGAGGGGGTCACCAGACCTACCCTCATCTGGATCAGGGAACAACTCAGCCAGCTGTACAGAGTATAGGTCTGCTCCGTGGACCCTCGCCACCGCCCGCAGCCGCTCAACCATGTGCTCAAAGTGATCCATAGGTGAGACAGTAGCACAGGGAAAAACGGTCTGTGTGTTGCCTCATCGTGGATGGCGCCCGACTGCTAAGCCCCGCCCCCTGAGCTTTTAAGGGGACCTGCCTTGAGGTCAGAAACCCCGCCCCCCCGTGCAGCCGCGATTGCGGCTCCGCTTCCTGTTCCTATCACCCCGCTCAGTGTCCCCCCAGTCATGCGCCCCTGCTCTTAGGTTCCCCCGCTGTGGGGCTTTCTTTATGTAGCACCCCCTTACTTTTAGAAGGGACGCTATTTGTAAATTTAGTGCTCTCACTCAGGTTGATTTGTGTTAAATTGGCCCGCTGTCAGCCCTGAATTATCCTGTGGGTCATTCTGCGCTCCAGGGATGCAGTTCCATCTCTGGGCTGCAGGTGGTGCCAGAGGGACTCAGGCAGAGCCACTTTTCCCCAGCAGCCAATTGGAGGAGTGTTTCCCTCGCGGGGCATGCTGGGGGAGGGTATATCTGTGACAGACGCCATTTCTCGGGGTTCTTCGCGGGTTCCTGGTTCCAGGTGTGGCACCCACCTTTGGGGTGTGTGCACGTCACGGGCCCCATCACTATGGCCTACCTGACCGGGGCCCGTGCTACGCGGAGTTCCCTACTCTGGACCCTCATGGCTCAGAACAACTGAGTTTCCGAATGGCCCCAGTGGCTTACTGGGTTCCCCTACTTCAAAAGGACTTAACTGAAAGGATACGCTCTATTGCTCTCGAGGATGGAACCTGTGGCAGCTGCCTTTACTAAATTACTAGAGCCAAGTCCGTGGCAGAGACTTGCTCCTTCTTAGCATTCTCAGTGACACTCTGGCTGCCAGGCCTGTGGGAGAGGCCTGTCCAGGTGCACTGCACCCACTCCGGCGGGAGTGGCGACGGGAGAACAGAATATACTCTGG
Source organism: Rana kukunoris (assembly GCA_029574335.1). Classification (NCBI taxonomy): domain Eukaryota; kingdom Metazoa; phylum Chordata; class Amphibia; order Anura; family Ranidae; genus Rana; species Rana kukunoris. The sequence goes on from CM056056.1 coordinate 180,404,379, forward strand.
AGGCAGGACTGCTTCTGTTCGTTATCCATAGCCTGACTCTGCAAAGTTATTCTCTTCACCAACCTATCCGGTCTACCTCAAGTTGAATTGTTGGTCGATGTTGGACCGAAAATAAAGCACTTAGAAAATGTCAACTCTTGGCTTGGACATTCCGTTACTGCTCTTGCAAGTTGCTACCATCAATTTCCCTAGACACATCAAAGGTAACTTAATTTATGCCTATCCCACATCTAATCAGCGGCTCCTGAGGGGGTAGTGCTACATTTACAATAAAGTCTCCTCTTACCCGGTGATGTGAGGGGGGGCTGATTCTCCATCATGACGTCTTTGTAGAGATCCTCGTGTCCCTAATGCCTCTGTTGCCAGACAGTGAGGTGGAGGCACTGTGATGGGTGACGTCCTGTGAAGATGGCTGCTGGGTGTTAATGGATCTCCAGATAGTTACTGCTCTATAATCCTGTGTGAAGACAGGAAGTTATAATGATCACTTCATACTTTCCAGAATTCTCCCTACTTCTACCCATGTCAAAAAATAACCCCCGAAAAACAGTATTTTAGGTTTGTGTAGTAGTGGATGTTGGAGATAAAGACATCACAGTGACTATGGAGGAAGAGAATGGGCATGACATGGGGGAGGGGATTTATTGGTGTAAATAGAAAAATTATCTTATTACCCTCTTTGTGTGTTCCAGTGGTGTGTGCTCTCTATTTCCTCCTCCTTGGATATTATACGTTATACAACGTTCTGTGTTTATCTTTCATCAGTTCCCGTCAGAGTGATCCGCACACAATATGTGATGTTGCTATCCTATATCTAGCCCATCCTCCGCCCGCACTTCCTGTGCTACTTCTGCTAACTCCTCTGCGGTTTTCTGCAACTATGCAGAAAGAAGAAGTAAAGAGCACCCTCCCCCATCTCCAATTGTTATAACTACTTGTATTTTGGCCATTAATTCTCTTCCAAGTAAATTCACACCCAGGAATGACTCTACAAGGGTGATACACCGTGCAACTAACATCTAAACTGCTCACACGTAAGCAACGGGTTTTCCGGGTTTTTGCCAGGACACCATTTATACCCACAGAAGGCTCACATTCTCTCAGGCCTCGTACACACGATCGGACATATCCGATGAAAACGGTCCGCGGACCATTTCCATCGGATATGTCCGATCGGGAGTTTGATCCGATGGCGTGTACACACCATCGGATCAAATTCCCCGCCGCCGGACGGCGCGGTGACGCGGCGGTGACGTTGACGCCGCCACGTCACCGCCACGTCACCGCACCAGGAAGTTAAACACTTCCGCGCATGCCCCGAATCCATTCGGCGGCGGTGGGGGACGACATGTCTGCTGGTAAGTGTACTAACCAGCAGACATGTCGGGCGGACAGATTCCACCGGATGGATTTCAAAGCATGCTTTGAAATCTGTCGGGTGGAGAAATCTGTGCTCTAGCCCATACACACGAGCGGAGATGTCTGCTGAAACGGTCCATCGGACCGTTTTCAGCGGACATCTCCCCTCGTGTGTACGAGGCCTTAGAGTTCCAGTATATTCTCCCTCCTTTCACCCCTTCAATACCAGGCACTTTCAACCCCTTCCTGCCTAGGCCAATTTATTACCTGGCATTTTCAGTATGTAAAAATCTGTTTTTTTTACATCTGTCCCTGATATGTCCAAAACCTACATGCTTTTGATGTGAAAATCCTGAGATTTTAGCTGCCCCGCCTCTGCACTGCCTCCTGGCATGGTGGCCATCTGTAAGCCCGGGTGCCCCATAATCTTCTATTGCCCGGGGGCCCCATGAGTTGTCAGTCGGCCCCTGGCTTATAATGACAATTGCGTGGTTATGCAACACTGTACACAAATTACATCTTAGTTATTTTCTTCACAAAACTAGAGCTTTGCCGGTATTTAACTACATGCCGACCGCCCGCCGTCATATTACTGCGGGACGGTGGCACTGCTACGCGGGAGCACGTAGCTCTACGCCCTATCTTTTTTGGGCGCTAGAGGGCCCGCGCCTTTAAATTTCGTACCTGGGGGGGGGGGGGGGGGGGTGTATAGTATGCCTGTAAAGTAGCGCTTGTTTCCCATGCTTAGAACTGTCCCTGCACAAAGTGTAATTTCTGAAGGAAAAAAAGTAATTTAAAATCACTCGTGACTATAATGAATTGTCGGCTCCCGGCAATACAGAGAAAAGTCATTCATAAAAAAAAAAATGTGTGGGGTTCCACGACATTTAAAAAAAAAAATTGGGGTGGAGTTCCCCTTAAAATCCCCACATCATTTTTTTTTAAATTTGACGCAGGGTTCCCCTTAATATCCATACCAGACCCTAAGGTGAGTGATTTTAAATGACTTTTTTCATTCAGAAATTACATTTTGTGCAAGAACAGTTCTAAGCACAGGAAACAAGCACTACTTCACAGACGTACTATACACCCCCCCCAGGTACGAAATTTAAAGGAATATTTAAATTTTATTGTTTCACTTTAAGCATTATTAAAATCACTGCTCCTGAAAGTTTTTTTTAACATTAAAACATGTCCCCTGGGGCAGAACCCGGGTCCCCAAACACTTTTTAGGACAATAACTTGCATATTAGCCTTTAAAATTAGTACTTTAGATTTCAAACGTTCGAGTCCCATAGACTCTAACAGGGTTCTAAAGTTCACACAAACTTTTGGTCTGTTCGCAGGTTCTGGTGCGAACCGAACCCAGGGGTGTTCGGCTCATCCCTAGAATCAATCACTCCCTCCCTGAGGTCCCTCCATTGGCTGGCCGTAAAGGACCGAGTCACATTTAAGGCCCTCTGCCTGGCACACAAATGTGTACAAGGAATCGCCCCCCCCCCCCAATATTTATGTGAAAAAATAAAATACCACAACCCCAATCGCGTTCTTTGATCAACTAACCCAAATCTACTACAAAACCCCAAGGCCTGATTCAAGTCTAAAGTAGAAGGAAGATTCGCAGTCCAAGGACCTCAAATGTGGAACGCATTACCAACTAACATCCCAACGGAAGTGAATCACCAGCCCTTCAGAAAAAAATCAAGACCCACCTATTCTGAAGGCTAAAAAGAAGGAAATGGATACCAAGCGCCTTGAGGCAATTCAGTTGCAGTTGTAGCGCTATACAAGTTATTCACTCACTCACGTGAGCCAGGGTCGTATAGGGTAAGGCAGAGAAAAGCATAGTCAAGTAGCAGGCTGAGGTCAGTACCAGGAAAAACAGCAGGCAGAGCGAGGTTCAATAGCAAACAGGGGTCAGTAGCAGTGAAGCAGGCAAAGCGTTGTTAGTGACGAGCTGAAGTCCGTATCTAGAATCCACACAGCAAGGTCAGGAGCAAGCTGGGTCAGCAACTAGAAGTCTCAACAAGAACAGAGGTCACAGGAAATCTGAAGAACATTCAGCAATTAGCACACATTAGGACCATCTTTAACTAAATAGCTTGGTGCCTTTTGCCGAGATTTTGCGCATGTAAGCACCGGTGTGCTGGAGCACACAGATACGTGGACGTGTCACTGCATGTTGGTTACTGACCCAAGCTCATCTGTTTGTTGGAACATGTGCACCAGCATTAGCTACAAAAGAATGAACATTAGCTGTATTATAAATAAATAATTCCGGACGGCTACACTTTCAAAAATCCTTTTACTGGAGCTTCATATGACAAGTGGTTGACAGATGGAGCAGGGGACAAAGAGGTAGACGCTTTTCACGCAAATGTTAGAGCTTAGTCATTAGCTATTGGAACTAGTTACCACAATCACCTATATACTGCTCTAATGTGTCATCATTAGGTTACAGGTGAACTAACTAATTAAAGTTAGTACTCAGCTAGTGTTACAAAGAAAACTCGACTAGAAGGCACTAGCACTTTTGACAGTGACCAGGAAAACTGTTGCTGGCTTACACTGATCTGGTGACACTGGGACTGGTGTGGTGGCTGGGAGTAGCCAGGAGATAATGCTTGCACCCTTCCCCTCCCTTCCTTCTCAAAGAACCAATGAGAAAACAGCAATAGTTCCTAGGCAGATTTACACACAGACCGAATCGTTGATGCAGTTTTTTTTTAAAAAAGGGGACAAAATTGTTGGGGTCACCCCGAAAATTGGGGACCTTTGGTTACCCTATCCCTCCAACCCTGTACAGCCATTTATCCTGGCTCTGTACACCTCCTGTGTCCAGCATAAGGGGTCCTCTAACTTTGTACACCTCCTGTGCTAGTTATAAGGGTTCCCACCAGTCCTCCAGGGGGTGCCCAACTTGTGTGCCCAACTTGTGTGCCCATTATGAGGGTTCCCACCAGTCCTCCAGGGGGTTCCCAACTCTGTAAATCTCCTGCGCCCATTATGAAGGTTCCCACCAGTCCTCCAGGGGGAGCCCAACTCTCTACATCTCCTGTGCCCATTATAAAGGTTCCCACCAGTTCTCCAGGGGGAGCCCAACTCTGCACATCTCCTGTGCCCATTATGAGGGTTCCCACCAGTCCTCCATGGGGATCTCAACTCGGTACACCTCCTGTGCCCATTATGAGGGTTCCCACCAGTCCTCCAGGGGGTCCCAACTCTGCACACCTCCTGTGCCCATTATGAGGGTTCCCACCAGTCCTCCAGGGAGATCCCAACTCTGTACACCTCATGTGCCCATTATGAGGGTTCCCACCAGTCCTCCAGGGAGATCCCAACTCTGTACACCTCATGTGCCCATTATGAGGGTTCCCACCAGTCCTCCAGGCAGATCCCAACTCTGTATACCTCCTGTGCCCATTATGAGGGTTCCCACCAGTCCTCCAGGGAGATCCCAACTCTGCACACCTCCTGTGCCCATTATGAGGGTTCCCACCAGTCCTCCAGGGAGATCCCAACTCTGTACACCTCATGTGCCCATTATGAGGGTTCCCACCAGTCCTCCAGGGAGATCCCAACTCTGTACACCTCATGTGCCCATTATGAGGGTTCCCACCAGTCCTCCAGGCAGATCCCAACTCTGTATACCTCCTGTGCCCATTATGAGGGTTCCCACCAGTCCTCCAGGGGGTCCCAACTCTGCACACCTCCTGTGCCCATTATGAGGGTTCCCACCAGTCCTCCAGGGGGATCCCAACTCTGTATATCTCCTGTGCTAGTTATAAGGGTTCCCACCAGTCCTACAGGGGGGTCTCAACTCTGCACACCTCCTGTGCCCATTATGAGGGTTCCCACCAGTCCTCCATGGGGATCTCAACTCGGTAAACCTCCTGTGCCCATTATGAGGGTTCCCACCAGTCCTCCAGGGAGATCCCAACTCTGTACACCTCATGTGCCCATTATGAGGGTTCCCACCAGTCCTCCAGGCAGATCCCAACTCTGTATAGCTTCTGTGCCCATTATGAGGGTTACCACCAGTCCCCCAGGGAGATCCCAACTCTGTACACCTCCTGTGCTAGTTCTAAGGGTTCCCACCAGTCCTCCATGGTGATCTTAACTCGGTACACTTCCTGTGCCCATTATGAGGGTTCCAACCAGTCCTCCAGGGGGATCCCAACTCTGTACACCTCCTGTGCTAGTTATGAACAGTTCCCACAATCCCTGCACACCCCACTCTGTACACAACCCTATTTCCATCAACAAAACTCTTTATAAAGCTACAGACCATGATAGGATAGAAAAGAACTCACACAAAGCAAATTCCTAAAATAACCCCCAAAACAAACGTTTTTCTGAAAAGTCTTACATGCCAAAAACTTTTTTTTCCCAAGAACTGTGTATCTGGCAAAACTTAAGGGTATAGTTTGTGCAAAACAATGTTGTGTTTCCATTTTTAATTCATTTTTGTATTATATTTTTTCATTGTCTGACTTTTTAATTGCAAGTGATACTAGAAAGGATTTGTAAAGGTATTAAAAAAAAGAGGCCGCAGTTTTCATTTTCTCCGCAAGGTGGTGATCTAACTTATTGTCAGTGGAACGCAGAGACAGGAAGTGATCCTGGACGCAGACAGGAAGTGATGTCATCAGCAGACAGGAAGTGATGTAGTCCAAAGACAGATGGTTACCAGAGCAAGGAAGTGGAGGGAGATATTCCTTTAATTGACAGCAGAGGAGGTAATAAGATCTTATTATATATTTACACCCAGTAACTCCGTCATGTCCGTCCTCTTCCTCCATAGTCACTGTGATGTCTTTTATCTCCAGTAGATGCTGATATACACTTATATAGAGTATTTTAATATTTACTTCCTAAAAATAGGACAATTTATCCAACTGTCCATCCAGAGCCTCTGGTTTATAGACCAGATACATCCTAAATATAGAGCCATTTATCCAACTGTCCATCCAGAGCCTCTGGTTTATAGACCGGATACATCCTAAATATAGAACCATTTATCCAACTGTCCATCCAGAGCCTCTGGTTTATAGACCGGATACATCCTAAATATAGAGCCATTTATCCAACTGTCCATCCAGAGCCTCTGGTTTATAGACCAGATATATCCTAAATATAGAGCCATTTATCCAACTGTCCATCCAGAGCCTCTGGTTTATAGACCGGATACATCCTAAAAATAGAACCATTTATCCAACTGTCCATCCAGAGCCTCTGGTTTATAGACCGGATACATCCTAAATATAGAGCCATTTATCCAACTATCCATCCAGAGCCTCTGGTTTATAGACCAGATACATCCTAAATATAGAACCATTTATCCAACTGTCCATCCAGAGCCTCTGGTTTATAGACCGGATACATCCTAAATATAGAGCCATTTATCCAACTGTCCATCCAGAGCCTCTGGTTTATAGACCAGATATATCCTAAATATAGAGCCATTTATCCAACTGTCCATCCAGAGCCTCTGGTTTATAGACCGGATACATCCTAACTATAGAGCCATTTATTCAACTGTCCATCCAGAGCCTCTGGTTTATAGACCAGATACATCCTAAATATAGAACCATTTATCCAACTGTCCATCCAGAGCCTCTGGTTTATAGACCAGATACATCCTAAATATAGAACCATTTATCCAACTGTCCATCCAGAGCCTCTGGTTTATAGACCGGATACATCCTAAATATAGAACCATTTATCCAACTGTCCCTCCAGAGCCTCTGGTTTATAGACCAGATACATCCTAAATATAGAACCATTTATCCAACTGTCCATCCAGAGCCTCTGGTTTATAGACCGGATACATCCTAAATATAGAACCATTTATCCAACTGTCCCTCCCGTACCTCTGGTTTATAGACCAGATACATCCTAAATATAGAACCATTTATACATCCAGAGTCATTAGTTTGGTAGACCAGATAAATGCTGAACAGGAAGTATATAGCCTCGTACAGGAAGGGAAGATGGCCTCTCCAGGTGGAGACCTTTGCTAATAATCCACCCCACAGAGATCCCAGGTGCAGGCAATCAGCAAGGCAGGAATAACAAGGATGTATTTCTGGATAGCTGCACTCTTGAACAATAGTTGCCTTTATTTAAAATAGGAACAGCACTACAACTCACAGCAATCAAACATCGGAGAGCTGACGCATTTCACACTATATCTAGTGTTTAGTCATGGCTCGTAAACACGTATGGGTTTCCTGCCGGACTTTTTACCACCGGGAAACCTGAGGGGAAAACCGAGAACCTGCTCGGTAACTTTTTCCCCCTACACACGACCGGGTTTCCTGTTAGGAAAACTGCTATAAGAGCTTTAGTCGGGAATTTAGACCGTGTGTATGGTCCATCGCAGTGTTTCCCATAGGAAAACTGCCGGGTTAAAAAACGCCGGGAATCCCAGCGGTGAACAAGGAGAGCTGGTTCTCTTTTTGTTCCCAGCAGTTTTCTTGTCGGGAAAACTGTGAGAAAGCATACACACGGCTGGTTTTCCTGGGCCAAAATCTTTTGTGGCAGTTTTTTAGGCGGGAAAACCGGTCGCGCGTACGGGGCTTAAAGGGGTTGTAAAGGAATTTTTTTTTTTTCATAATAAGCATCCTTTACCAGCAGACATTTCGCTTTTCACTTCCTCATTGTTCGTTTTTGCTCAGAAGTTTCTCTATTTCTTCTCTGTTCTGTTCACTTCCTGCTTGTCTGATTGTTACTCACCACCGTGAAGGGAGGCTTTACTGCGGTGGTCAGTGACGTGCTCGCCCCCTCCTGGGAACTACATTTGTGCGGCAGGACGCTCTCTACGTGTTAGGCCGCGTACACGCGATCAGACCTGTCCGATGAAACTGCAGACCAGTTTCATCGGACCAATTCGATGGTGTGTACGGCCCATCGACAGTTGTCCGTAGGACGAAAGTTTTAAAACTTGCTTTAAAATCTGTCGGACAGATTCGATGGTTAGTACGCCAAAGCATCGGACCAAAAACCCGCGCATGCTCAGAATCAAGTCGACACATGCTTGGAAGCATCGAACTTCCTTTTTTCAGCACGTCGGTGTGTTCTACGTCAACGCGTTCTGGACTGATCGAATTTTTGGTCCGATGGTGTGTACGCACATCAGACCACTTCAGCCTGGTCTGATGAAAACGGTCCGTCGGACCAGTCTCATCGAACCAGTCTGATCGTGTGTATGCGGCCTTAGAGACTTCAAGGAGGTGTGAATTACTGGGCGTGCCGCAATGCATACTGGGAAATGTAGTTCTTTCATGAACGAGCACCACAAACCAGGAAGTGAATGAGAGAACAGAAACTAGAACGCCGGAGGTGATATAGATGAAGGAATTTAATAGGTATTTACTCGTTTTTTAACAGAATCATTACACTATTCTGTCTGTCTACCTTGCAGACATTTATTTTAGGCAAAACATTTTTTTCCTTTAAGGAAATCTTCCCAACCAGGACACAGAAGAATACCCTGAAAGATGTTTACAATTATTTCGGTCATTTGAAGCCTAAAATATAAGACACACAAAGGCAGCGCTTGATGGGAATAGCATTAAAACTTTTATAGTCTTCAAGTAGGTAACCAAATAAATATTGCACTGGAGATAAAATCGATGGAGCTACATAAACTGTAAACATGGTGCGAGTAATACTAAACGGTAGCAAAAGCAGTCATAAAAACCTGTAGCTAAGTATGATACTGGTATAAAAATGTGTACAACGATACCACTGCTGAATCCAGATGAGGAGGGGTTAACATCAGTCCGTCGGCATTTAGATGTCCCATGAAGGTAACTATCACAACTCCCAGTGGATGGCTGTAGAATCCCAGGTTGATAGAGGGAAGTGTAACAGCCCTTGCGTGTGGCAGATAGTAAGGTCCCGCCGGCATGCAGATACGAAGGCACATCAAAGGAGCCCTTCAGATGGACACGGCAACCCCCGCCGGTGTCTGTGACGTCACCGAATCTCCAACAGAACTCCCTGAAGGCCCAGAAGTCGGCGGAGAGATGAGTACCAATCAAAAGAATTTGAATCGATCAAAAAGATTTTGATCGATCAAAAATTTTAAGATTAATCGATTAATTAAAAGTTAATTTGCACAGCCCTAATAAAAATCAATCGTATAATGTACCTACAGTTTAGTTTAGTTTTTGCTGTTGTTTCCTGTTTCTCTGATGTACAGTGCCAGAGAGCCAATACAGGGCAGTGATGGTTTGTAAAACGAAACTGATTGGTGCTGAGGGGTTTTAGACACACAGTAATCACACCTCCTTGATTAGTGACCACAGTGAGAAAGCTCCCAGGACTGTGGTTATAAGGAAACAGACAACCAGCAAGTGTGGAGATCAGAGCAGAATTACAGCAACATCAAAGCAAAAAACAAACAATGAGGACATGAAAACAGCACTGCATTAACGTAAAGGAAGCTATTTAGCTAAAAAAAAAATACTTTAGTGACCCTTCAATCGTCCATATTGATTTTCATTTGTTACAATACAAAGTAACAAAACACTGAACATATTATATCAACACAAGTACAAAAAGTTGGGAGAATATTGAATGCTCAGACCATATCAGACATAAAGGATCCAAAGTTTGAAGAGTATCAGAAATAGAACCAAACTGTCCACATGAGATTATAGAATTCAGATTCATCCTTGTCCCAAGCAATCATATGATCCACATTCAGTTAACGATGGAGCTTCAGCTGTCAGAACTTATGCCGCGTACACACGATCGTTTTTCGTAATGAAAAAAAAAAACAACGTTTTTCGGCATGTTTTTCCAACTTCATCATTAAAATGCCCACACACAATCTTTTTTTAAAAATGCTCTAGAAAAGCGCGGTGACGTACAACACGTCCAAAGGCACTCTAAAGGGGAAGTTCCATGCGGATGGCGCCACCCTTGGGGCTGCTTTAGCTGATTCTGTGTTAGTAAAAGACGGTTCGTGCTTTTCTGTCTGTTACAGTGTGATGAATGTGCTTACTCCTTTATGAACGGTAGTTTTACCAGAACGAGCGCTCCCGTCTCATAACTTGCTTCTGAGCATGCGCGGGTTTTTAACGTCGTTTTAGCCCACACACGATCATTTTTTACAACCCGAAAAACACATTGTTTAAAACGTCGTTAAAAAATGCAGCATGTTCGGAAAAAAATGGTCGTTTTTCAGAACCCGAAAAATTATGTGAAGCCCAAAGACGATCATTTTAAATTACATTTTTTTTAAACGTCGTTTTTTTCAAGCCAAAAAATTATCGTGTGTCTGCGGCATGAGGGGGGACTCTGTGCAGACATAATTCCTCTCAGTCCAGATAATTATCAGCTTCTTATCCATCTACAGAGAGAAGTGTCCTGTATAAGTCAAGCAAAAAAGAGGAGGATTCTGGGTAGTCTGTAGTGATATTTGTTACTTTTTCTCTTTACATGGAATTATAGCGTATTGAAGAAAATAACTGGTTATCTATTGCCACCCAGCAGCCATCTTCAAAGGACATCACCCATCAGAGCGCCTCCACTTCTCTGCCTGACAACAGAGGTAACCAGTGCCAAGAAGATTCTAGAAGTCACCAAGAAGATCATTGGTCTACTGACAGGAGAGGTGAGCGGTGCCGGGAATTCTGGGACATTATCCAGTAACGGACAAGGGATGTGTCTGGATGGTGACTGTATCATTATGTGTGTCAGGTTCCTATAAGGTGTCAGGATGTCACTGTCTATTTCTCCATAGAGGAGTGGGAGTATTTAGAAGGACACAAGGATCTCTACAAGGACGTCATGATGGAGAATCAGCCGCCCCTCACATCACCGGGTAAGAGGAGACTTTATTGTAAAGGACACCTAGTGTGTGTGTTTTCTACAGATGGATCCAGTAATGGGAACCCACCAGAGAGATGTTCCTGTCCTCTGTATTCCCAGCTAACAGTGGGGCCCAAACTGTATGGTGGTGCACATTATTGTAAAGGAGAGAGCAGTACGGAAAGCTCCACCTAGATCCCCCATCATCTGATAAACACATAGAAACAATGTATTCAGTCAGTGTGTGTGTTTCCTACAGATGGATCCAGTAATGGGAACCCACCAGAGAGATGTCCCCGTCCTCTGTATTCCCAGGATTCCACACAGGAAGATCCCACCATCCCCCACCATCATCAGGTAGGTGGGACTGAGAAAATATGAGATGACATTTTTTTATGTAATGTGTTCCTTTTTACAAACGTATTCAATAATGTTTGGGGTTTAGTGTGAAGAACTGAAAGACATCAAAGTTGAGATTAAAGAGGAGGAGGAAGAAGAAGAAAGGTTGGTGAGTGGAGATCAGCAGTCTATGGAGGAGGGGGAGATGATTACGGAAAGTAAACTGGAGGAATCTTCTCTACATATGGACACAAGTAAGTAATGAACACTAAATGCAGAAACAAAAGTATAAAGTATGTTTTTAATAGGGGTGCACCGAATGGAAATGTTGGTACCGAAAATGAAGGATGCACTAGGCCAAAAACCGATACCGAAAATGGCGGTTTAAAAAAAAATTCTATTTTTATATATAAAATTGTATTATGTTCAACTTTTTAATTAATATCATCTGTAACAGGATGACCCGTGACACCCAGAGACTTTTGAGGGATGCTGGGGTGCTCCTGTGACGGCGTCACCAAGGACTCTTATGTCTAGGGTCACCTTATGTCCAATAGGGCCATAGGGTGACTGGGAAATATTAATTATAAATTACATGAGATGGGACATTAATAATAGTTCATATTGCAGGATGTCTTGAGATATTACAGGTGTTGGTTAATGTTGACCCAAACCAGGTCAATAGACTCCTAAGACTTTTTCATTGTGTGATAACACTGTTTAAAGCCCATTGATGATCAGGTGTGAATACCTTTTTGTCGGAGACAGAAGTCTGACCAAGATGTGGATTGAGGGGAACTAATTGTGTGATGCTAACTCTGTGAAAAGTCTATTGATGATAGATATGTGTTGTGAGTTAGCAGTCTAAAGGTCAGAGGTCTCATTTTAGGGTTAGGGAATTAGCATGTCAATTATGTTTAGTAAATGAATGTGACTTGTCAAGCTATATGCAGAGCCAGGCTGTCTGGATAATGCATTCTGTTACAATTAGTAATTAACTCAACTGAATGTCATTATCTAAAGAAATGTGACCTCTCAGGTGTAGTAATTAGGTCATGTTAATTATAGACCGGTGCCGAAATGTCTGGATAATGCATTCTGTTAAAATAAGTGATTAGCTCAACTGGATGTCATTATCTAAAACAATGTGATTGAAGCCCCCCATGGTGTGATGTGTGGGTGGAGAGTTCATGGTTCCTGTGATTAACTTTAACATGCTGTACTGTATATAAGAAAGCTAAGTGTACAATTAAAGCGTTCATACATTTGAAACCAGAAAGCACAGAGCGTATGTCTCGTCTCTCTGATATAGATCGTATGGATCGTGTTTGCTGGATTGTGGAGTGTCGTATAAGCTGTCTTGGGTTGATGGAAGATCGTAAACGGTGGTGACCGTTACATCATCAATTTAAATTATTATGGATTTATTGTTGTCCATTATTGGTACCTTTAGTGCAAGAAAAGTGGAAAAAAAATGGAGTCTGTAGTCTCTGATCATCTCTTGTATCATGTCCACAGTCTCTAACCATCTCTTGTATCACATCCACAGTCTCTAACCATCTCTTGTATCATGTCCTCAGTCTCTAACCATCTCTTGTATCACGTCCTCAGTCTCTTACCATCTCTTGTATCACGTCCACAGTCTCTAACCATCTCTTGTATCACGTCCACAGTCTCTAACTATCTCTTGTATCATGTCCACAGTCTCTAACCATCTCTTGTATCATGTCCACAGTCTCTAACCTTTTTTTGTATCATGTCCACAGTATCTAACCATCTCTTGTATCATGTCCACAGTATCTAACCATCTCTTGTATAATGTCCACAGTCTCTAACCATCTCTTGCATCATGTCCACAGTCTCTAACCATCTCTTGTATCATGTCCACAGTCTCTAACCATCTCTTGTCTCACATGCACAGTATCTAACCATCTCTTGTATCATGTCCACAGTGTCTAACCATCTCTTGTATCATGTCCACAGTGTCTAACCATCTCTTGTATCATGTCCACAGTCTCTAACCCTCTCTTGTATCATGTCCTCAGTCTCTAACCATCTCTTGTATCATGTCCTCAGTCTCTAACCATCTTTTGTATCATGTCCTCAGTCTCTAACCATCTCTTGTATCATGTCCTCAGTCTCTAACCAACTCTTGTATCAGGTACTCATTCTCTAATTGTCTCCTGTATCATGTCTTCAGTCTCTTGCTTAAACGTAAACACACTGCTAATAGTATTAGCAACATTTTCATACAGACATGATACAGGATATCAATGCAGCCTCACCAGTTCCAGTCATATGCAGCCTGTCAGTGCCCAGCACCCAACCAGGTCTATCTCCATTTCTCACATATGCCGTCATGTTCCCAACAAATGAGGAGGAGATACTGTACACCATATGAAAGGTCTATCTCCATTCCTCAATATAATGTCATGTTCCCAACAAATGAGGAGGAGATACTGTACACCATATGAAAGGTCCATCTCCATCCCTCAATATAACGTCATGTTCCCAACAAATGAGGAGGAGATACTGTACACCATATGAAAGGTCCATCTCCATCCCTCAATATAACGTCATGTTCCCAACAAATGAGAAGGAGATACTGTACACCATATGAAAGGTCCATCTCCATTCCTCAATATAACGTCATGTTCCCAACAAATGAGGAGGAGATACTGTACACCATATGAAAGGTCCCTCTCCATTCCTCAATATAATGTCATGTTCCCAACAAATGAGGAGGAGATACTGTACACCATATGAAAGGTCCATCTCCATTCCTCAATATAATGTCATGTTCCCAACAAATGAGAAGGAGATACTGTACACCATATGAAAGGTCCATCTCCATTCCTCAATATAACGTCCTGTTCCCAACAAATGAGGAGGAGATACTGTACACCATATGAAGGGTTCTCCTCCATTCCTCAATATAATGTCATGTTCCCAACAAATGAGGAGGAGATACTGTACACCATATGAAAGGTCCATCTCCATTCCTCAATATAACGTCATGTTCCCAACAAATGAGGAGGAGATACTGTACACCATATGGAAGGTCCATCTCCATTCCTCAATATAACGTCATGTTCCCAACAAATGAGGAGGAGATACTGTACACCATATGAAAGGTCCGTCTCCATTCCTCAATATAGCGTCATGTTCCCAACAAATGAGGAGGAGATACTGTACACCATATGAAAGGTCCATCTCCATTCCTCAATATAGCGTCATGTTCCCAACAAATGAGGAGGAGATACTGTACACCATATGAAAGGTCCGTCTCCATTCCTCAATATAATGTCATGTTCCCAACAAATGAGGAGGAGATACTGTACACCATATGAAAGGTCCATCTCCGTTTCTCAGTATATTATCATATTTTCAAGAAATGAGGTGGACGAAGGTCCATCTCTATCTCAAAGTAACAATGGAGATGGAGATGCAAAAACATTTTACCAGAAACAGGTTTTTCACGTTTGATCAATTCCTTCTCGGACATACTGTAGATACACTTTACTTCAAGAGGATATGCAATGTACATTTTATCTAATAACACAGAAGATGCAGAACGTCATAAATCTCAACGCGTTTCGTCAAACACAGCTCACTTCATCAGGGGTTTGATGTTGCCAGCAGGGAAGTCTAAAAATTCTGTAATCAAATAGGCAGGTCCACAAAAGGTATGAAAATAATTTTAGAGGGGGAAGAAAAAAAGAGACAAGGATGCTTCGCTTTTAAATCTTTTTACTCTGCTGATTGTAATAAAGTATTGATTTTGTATCGGGGGCAATGTTTTTGCAAATATATTTTGGCAGACTTGTGCACAACGGAAAAATTTGTTTAGTTTCTTTTCCGTCCTGTTGATTCGTAATCATAAGTAATTTTGCTAAACGGGATTTTCGCGATCGGAATAATTCGTATTTTCGTAAGCGTCATTTTTAGTTGAATCGGAATGATTCCTATTAATGTAAGCCTAATTTTAAGTTGATTTATAACTCGTACTTTCGGCAGAGTACATTATGGTTCATCAATTCGTAATTTTTTGTGTCTCTGACTCTGTCACAATGCTTCGAATGGATTTGTACTTTTCTATATACATCGCGGTTATTTGTAATGATTCGAAATCTCGTGTTTTTACTTTCGTTTTTGACATGCGGCTATAGACTCCGCCCCCTATACACCATTTTGAGAGGAAGTTCAGCACAGTGAGGGAGGAGCAGAGAGCAGAGCAGAGAGTGTTATTGTTGGATGTGTGGATATGTGTAAGCTCTCTGCGTAATAAAACAAATCAATTTGAATTAACGCAACAACAAATTATGCCGAATGCATTTGGGTTTTCGCTATTTGCGATATCATTTATTTCGGATTCGGTTTTATTTGTAATTGCTTTGTTTGGAAATTCAAATACTTCCAAACGTCCGAAAGTTGCTAAATTCGTACAAATTTCGATTTGTTACAAAATAAATTTCACAAGCCTATAATTTGGGATGGAGGCTTTTCGATCCCTGGGGTAGTTGTCATTTCTTTGTATATCTCTTATATTAATTTGGGCATTGTAATGGAACCCCATATGGGACAGGGCTTAAAGCCGTTTAAGATATTCCATTCCGAACCAAAGACAGCTATCGACACTTCACAATCCGGCGAACGCAACCCATACGAATTCCCCCAGTAACAAGACACAGCTCTGTTTGAGGTTCAAAACGAATAGACCCTTTAATTAGAACATCAGGCTCTTACATGCAGTTAGTAACCAAAATGAACAATGACTCAACTCCACCCACAACATGACACAATGAGCCCAATACACATCTTTTTGGTAGACATTCTGGCACCAGGTCTGACATAATTTACATGAGTTAATTAACTACAGCTGATGTCTCAGACATCTGACCTTTAGACTGTCTGTTAACTTGCAATACACACATCATCAATAGACCTTCACACAATACAGGGTCAATTAGCACACCACAATGACAGATCCTTAGAAGCCTACTAGATTCATTTACATCACAACAGACGACATTGACACCTAACAGTCTGTGTTCCCACATTGAATGAGTCACTCTTTCAATTAACCTGTTGAGTTCAGAATCAACAAACAGTAATTAGTTCTTTAACGATATCCTGGAATATATTGTGGATAATAATCACTGCCCCATCTCAGGCAGTCCAAGATATTCTGAATGTCCACTATGTTCTGGCTCAATCTGTGCCCAAAAGTGACTCCCGTTACAGGCGTATTGTAACCTTTTATCTGGTTTGTATTCAACAGGAGGACACAACGTCCGGAATTCCTCTGAGGAACATCTCATTGTATCTCCAGATTATAAAGCAGAAGATAATAACATTGTACAATATTCTCCAGGAGGAAATCCCATTACTCCAAATATACATCCCAGACCTTCCCAATTGGGGGGATCAATGGATCCCTGTAATCCTGAGGAATCTTCTGACGGATCACACACCAAGACTATAGGATCGCACAGTACAGATACTTCAATAGATCCGTCTTTTCCTGATAAGTCTTCTATAAGCTGTACAGAAAAGCGTTCATTGGCATGTTCACTGTGTGGGAAATTGTTTACAAGAAACTGGGAGCTTCTTAGACATGAGAAAAGTCACACAGGTGAGCGCCCCTATTCATGTTCAGAGTGCGGGAAATGTTTCATTCAGACAGGAGACCTTCTAAAACATCAAAGAATTCACACAGGCGAGTGCCCCTATTCGTGCTCAGAGTGCGGGAAAAGCTTCATTGAGAAAGAAAAGCTTGTTAGACACCAGAGAATTCACACAGGTGAGCGTCCTTATTTGTGTTCAGAGTGCGGGAAATCTTTCACTCAGAAATCGACACTTGTTACACACCAGAAGATTCACACGGGTGAGCGTCCCTACTCATGTTCAGAGTGCGGAAAATCTTTCATTCTGAAACGAGACCTTGTTAAACACCAGAGAATCCACACAGGTGAGCGTCCTTATCCGTGTTCAGAGTGCGGGAAATCTTTCACTCTGCAAAAAGACCTTGTTAGACACCAGAGAATTCACACTGGGGAGCGTCCCTATCCGTGTTTAGAGTGTGGGAAATCTTTTGCTGCGAAAGAAGACCTTATTAAACACAAGAGAATTCACACGGGTGAGCGTCCCTATTCATGTTCAGAGTGCGGGAAATCTTTCAATCTAAAAAAACACCTTGTTTTACACCAGAAAATTCACACGGGTGAGCGTCCTTATTTGTGCTCAGAGTGCGGGAAATCTTTCAGTCAAAATGGAGACCTTCTAAAACATCTGAGAGTTCACACGGGTGATCGGCCATATGCATGTTCAGAGTGCGGGAAATGTTTCAGTCAGAAAAGAAGCCTGCTTAAACACCAGAAAATTCACATGGGTGAGCATCCCTATTCATATTCAGCTCAGAATCCTTAATTTTGTGTGGGAAGTGCTACAATGAGGAAAAAAACCTTCTTAGAAATCAAGTTCTCAGGTCTGTACACCTGCTGCTGTGCCCATTATGAGGAGTTCCAACCATTCCTGTGCTGGGTTCCCAGGTCTGTACATCTGTGTCTATTATGAGGAGTTCCCACCATTCCTGTGCTGGGTTCCCGGTCTGTACACCTGCTGCTGTGCCCAGTATGAGGAGTTCCCACCATTCCTGTGCTGGGTTCCCAAGTCTGTACATCTGGGTTTATTATGAGGAATTCCCACCATTCCTGTGCTGGGTTCCAGATCTGTACAACTGCTGTCCCCATTATGAGGAGTTCCCACCATTCCTGTGCTGGGTTCCCAAGTCTGTACATCTGGGTCCATTATGAGGAGTTTCCACCATTCCTGTGCTGAGTTCCCGGTCTGTATACCTGGTGTGCCCATTATAAGGGGTACCCACCAATCCTGTGCTGGGTTCCCAGGTCTGTACATCTGTGTCCATTATGAGGAGTTCCCACCATTCCTGTGCTGGGTTGCCAGTCTGTACACCTGCTGTGCCCTTTATGAGGAATTCCCACCATTCCTGTGCTGAGTTTTCAGGTCTGTACATCTTCTGTATCTATTATGAGGAGTTCCCACTATCCCTGTGCTGAGTTCCCGGGTCTGTACGTCTTATGTGTCCATTATGAGAGGTTCCCACCATCCCTGTGCTGAGTTCCTGGGTCTGTGTTTTGTAAAATAAAATGCAAATACATGTACTGTATATTATTTATACTGTGTGACAGTAGAGTCTACAACTATGGTATATGTTTTTGAAAATTGATCAATGCTGATGTAGACACCCTTTCTCATTTCTTGAGGCCCTAAAATGCCAAGACCATCAACCAAATGACCCTTTTGGGGTTTTGGATGGACAGTTGGATAAATGGTTCCATATTTAGGATGTATCCGGTCTATAAACCAGAGGTTCTGGATGGACAGTTGGATAAATGGTTCTATATTTAGGATGTATCCGGTCTATAAACCAGAGGCTCTGGATGGACAGTTGGATAAATGGTTCTATATTTAGGATGTATCCGGTCTATAAACCAGAGGCTCTGGATGGACAGTTGGATAAATGGCTCTATATTTAGGATGTATCCCGTCTATAAACCAGAGGCTCTGGATGGACAGTTGGATAAATGGTTCTATATTTAGGATGTATCCGGTCTATAAACCAGAGGCTCTGGATGGACAGTTGGATAAATGGCTCTATATTTAGGATGTATCCGGTCTATAAACCAGAGGCTCTGGATGGACAGTTGGATAAATGGTTCTATATTTAGGATGTATCCGGTCTATAAACCAGAGGCTCTGGATGGACAGTTGGATAAATGGCTCTATATTTAGGATGTATCCGGTCTATAAACCAGAGGCTCTGGATGGACAGTTGGATACATGGTTCTATATTTAGGATGTATCCGGTCTATAAACCAGAGGCTCTGGATGGACAGTTGGATAAATGGCTCTATATTTAGGATGTATCCGGTCTATAAACCAGAGGCTCTGGATGGACAGTTGGATAAATGGCTCTATATTTAGGATGTCTCTTGTCTATAAAACAGAGGCTCTGGATGCACAGTACAAACAACCCCCAAAGGACCTTTTTTTTTTTGGAAAATAGACAGTTCAATGTATTTAGTAAGAGGCATGGTGAATTTTTTGTAATTTTTCGCCACATTTCTTGGGGAAAATTAAGAAAGTAAATAAAATGTTGTTTTAATCTCACAAAGTTGTAATTTTAACATATTTTTTCTCATACACAGCATGGGCATACTTACAATCACACCCCAAAACACAATCTTCTACTCCTTCCCAGTGTGGTGATGTCTGGGACTTTTCTGCTGTCTAGATGCATAAGGGCACCCAAAACCCAAGGAGCACCTTCAGGCTTTCTAGGGGCATAAATCATGCATCTAATTTCCTGACTACCTCTCACATATCTTGAGGCCTGAAGTGCCAGGACAGTAAAAAAAACACACCAAAAATGCCAAGTAGACCCTCCAGCGTATTTAATTAGAGGTATGGTGAGTCTTTTGAAGATCACTTTTTTGCCACAAGTTTTGGGAAAATTAAGACATTAAATTGTATTTTTACATTCGGTTGTCAAAAAGATGTTTTTCACACCACTTAGGCATACTTTAGAATTTCACTCTGCTATTTCTCCTGATTATTGGGATACCACATATGTGAGACTTTTTGTTTCAGTTTTGCATGAATAGGTCCAAAATCCAATGAGCACCTACAAGCTTTCAGGAGGCACGAATTATGCCCTGTACACACGATTGGAATTTCCGATGGGATAAAATCTGATGGAATTTTCCGTCGGAACTGCACTCAAGCTTTCTTGCATACACACTGTCAGACCAAATTTCGACCGTCCAAAACACAGTGGCGTAAAAGACTATGACGAGCCAAGAAAAATTAAGTTCAATGCTCCCGAGCATGCGTCAACTTGATTCTGCACATGGCGTGGCTTTTTCTCATTTCGGAGTTCCACACAGACAATGAGAATTTCTAAACTCCGCCGGAAAAAAGTCTGATGGGGGCCCACACACGGTCAAAATATCCGATGAAAAAATGTGTCTGATTTTTTTCATCGGAAATTCAGATCGTATGTACAAGGCATAAGGCATCTATTGGACTATCTTGTGTTTGGGGGCCCTGGAGCACCAACACAGAAGAAATATCAACACATTAACCCCATTTTGGAGAGTAAACACCCAGGGTATTTTTGAATAGGCAATCCCAATCCCTCCATTGGCTGCCACTCGCCCAACAAATTAAATTCAAAATACTAACAATAAGTTACAAAGCCATCCACAACTCTGCCCCCAGCTACATCACTAGTTTAGTCTCAAAATACCAACCTAATTGTCCTCTTCATTCCTCACAAGACCTCCTGCTCTGTAGCTCCATTATCAGCTCCTCCCCCTATTCATCTCCAGGACTTCTGTCGAGCCTCTTCCATCCTCTGGAATACCCTACCCCAATCTGTTAAACTATCTCCAAATCTTACTTTTAGGCAATCCTTGAATACTTTTCTCTTCAGAGAGGCCTACCCTTGCTGCACCTAACTGTTCTTTTTTTTTTCTTCATCAGCTCACAGTTATTAACCTATCATATCACTTGACCCTCCCTCCTAGATTGTAAGCTCTAATGAGCCAGACCCTTTGATCCGTTCCTGTATTGAATTGTATTGTACTTGTACTGTTTGCCGAATGTTGTAAAGCGCTGCGCAAACTGTCGGCGCTATAAAAACCTGTAAAATAATAAAAAATTATAATAATGAATTTAATGAATATTTAATTTTACTGCTACGGGTTTTTGGAAAATGTGGCAATAAAATTGTATTTTTTTTTTTTACACAAAGTTATAAATTAATAAGCTATTTCTACAACACAGAATGCGTATGCGAATTGCACCCTAAACACACTGTGCTACTCCTCATGAGTATGGGGACAAAACATGTGAGCTTAAAGGGGTAATTCCCCCAAAAACCTTTTTTTAACATTTATTCAGGCTCGTTATGTCAAGGGGAATCATTTTTTTTTTTTTTAGAAATGAAGCCGTACTTACCGTTTTACAGATGCATCGTCTCCGTCGCTTCCGGGTATGATCGTCTGGTCTGGGCGTGCCTATTTGATTGACAGGCTTCCGACGGTCGCATACATCGCGTCACGAGTAGCCGAAAGAAGCCGAGCGACGGTGCGGCTCTATACTGCGCCTGCGCACCGTCGTTCGGCTACTTTCGGAAAATCGTGACGCGATGTATGCGACCGTCGGAAGCCTGTCAATCAAACAGGCACGCCTATAGTCGGAGCCCATACCCGGAAGCGTCGGAGACGATGCATCTGTAAAACGGTAAGTACGGCTTCATTTCTAAAAAAAAAAAAAATGATTCCCCTTGACATAACGAGCCTGAATAAATGTTAAAAAAAAGGTTTTTGGGGGAACTACCCCTTTAACCAAATAAAGAGGCCCAAAATCCAAGGAGCACCTTCAGGTTTGCAAGGGACAAAAATTATGCATCTAATTACCTTACTACCAATCACATTTCGGAGGCCCTGGAGCACCCACAGAATGACCACATTTTGGAAAACAAGTACCCAAAAGTATTTTTGAAGAGGCATTGAATATTTTATTTATTGACCCACATTTTTGAAAACAAAAATATAGAAAATTGTCAATTAAGAAGATAAGCCTACCACATAGCATAGGCATACTTAGAATTGAACCCCAAAATACATTCTGCTTCTCGCAAGTATGGGGATACAAAACATGCAAGACTTTTTTCAAAGTCTAGTCACATAGAAAAGCCCTGAAAAAAGTAAGGAAAATAGGAATAATGGAGAAACTTTTGCCAATGACGATAGATAAGAAAGAACATATAAAAAGGATATGGGCAACTTGGGAGTCATTTATACAATCTGAGGAAAAACCTATTAGGGGAGCAGGAATAAGAACAAGGAAGTTAAGGGGATAGAGAGAAAAAAGGAAGCTTGACCGAAAATCACAATGAGGAGGAGATGGCAGGGGGGGAGGGAGAGGGGTGCTCTGTTGGTTTCTTTTTTTTTTCTCTCTCTCTCTGCGCCGTTGGTGTACACGGCGTGGAAAGGAGAAGATAGGGGTCTTGAGGAGGGGAAGGGGCGAGGGAAATAGGGGAAAGAAATGGGGAAGGAGGAATTGCGGAGATGGAGAGGGAATTAGCGGAAGAAAGAGAAAAGGGAGGGAAAGAGAAATATATACCTTATTTATCGGCGTATACTGCGCACTTTTTTGCCCTGAAAATCAGGGCAAAATCGTGAGTGCGCGATATACGCTGATACCCGCTTTCCCGCGCCGAGTTTGAATACTGCGCCAACATATACCGAGCGCATTACACTCGTGTATAGTCGGGCAGGCTCGGCTCCTCTCGCGCTCACGTCCTGGACGTACAGGACGTAAGCGCGAGAGTAACCGAGCCTGCCCGACTATACACTAGTGTACTGCGCTCGGTATATGTCGGCGCAGTATTCAAACTCGGCGCAGGGATCGAGTGGCAAGGACGCCGGACCCGACAAAGAGGACACCTGAAGCCGCAGAAGGACGCCGGACCCGACGAAGAGGACACCCAAAGCCGCAAACGGACGCCGCGCAAGACACCAAAACTGTAAGTATCTTTTTTTCCACAGGAATAGGGTCCACTTTAGGGGTGCGCGCTATACGCTGGAGAGCGCAATACCCCGATAAATACGGTATGTGTATATGTATATATATATATATATATATATGTATTAGATTTTAAGTTGTTAAAGATAAATTTATATTTCCCTCTGATTTAACATATGAATGGCAATAGAGTTGAAGAGGATGATGTAAAGTATATGTGTATACAGGGCTTTTTTTCTGGGGGAACTTGGTGGAACTCAGTTCCACCACCTTTGGCTCAGACCCTTTGGTGCCCGCTCACCACAATCACTTGTGAACACAGAAGTCTGGTTTCTGTGTTTACAAGTGACTGCTTTGTAACCCCGTGAACTCTGCACACTGTATGTAATGCAATTCTGGTATTTAATGCCCCTTTAAGACCCTTCTACTGTTTGTGAAATCTGAACGGGTCGTGGTTGAGTTCCTGCACCTATTTTCTGAGAAAAAAAGCTGTGTGTGTGTATGTATATATATATATATATATATATATATATATATATATATAATGTTTGTATTGTCATTGGACTCTGTATGGTCCTTTTGTCTTTATCTCTGTATACCTCCCTTGTTTAAAAATAAAGAATAAAAAAAAAAGCCCAAAATCCAAGGAGTACCTTCGGACTTGCAAGTGTCATAAATTAGGCATCTAATTTCCTAACCACCTATCATATTGTGGAGATTGTGCAGCACCAGGACAGTAGAAACACCCCAAAAATGACCACAATTGGGAGTGTAAACAACCAAAGGTATTTTTAAGAGGCATTGTAAGTCTTTACCACATGTATACGACTGATTACGTACCAAACCTTTTAGAACAGGAGGCCTAGCCTACTAGTACTTGGCTGACTCCAGGAATGGCATCCTCACCGGCCAGGAAGTACAGGAGAGTGAACAAAGGATGAACAAAAAAGTTCCTGTGGTTCCAGAGGTGCATGCAGGTTGAGACTGGCATCCCAGGAACTTAGGCCGCGTACACACGATCAGTCAAAACCGATGAAAACGGACTGAAGGCTCGTTTCATCAGTCCAAACCGATTGTGTGTGGGCCCCATCGGTCAGTTATCCTTCGGTCAAAAAAAAAAGAGAACTTGCTTAAAAATTTAACCGATAGACGCCTAACCGATAGGTCAAAACCGATCGTTAGTATGCAAAAGCATTGGTTAAAAAGCCGCGCATTCTCAGAATCAAGTCGACGCATGCTTGGAAGCATCGAACTTCGTTTTTTTAGCACGTCGTTGTGTTTTACGTCACCGCGTTCTGACACAATCATTTTTTTTAACCAATGGTGTGTAGGCACATGAGACCATCAGTCAGCTTCATCAGTCCTTTGGACCGTTCTCATCGGATGGACTGATCGTGTGTATGCAGCCTAAGCAGGGCCGTCTTTACCATAGGGCAAACCGGGGCAGCTGCCCAGGGCCCTGTCACTGTTGGGGGCCCAAAGCAACCCCATTTGAAATTTTTTTTTTTTTTTTTTCAGGGGTCCGGAGGTCCCCATGGGCCCAGAGGCCCCCAGGGCCCCAGATGGCAACCCTCCTTTTTTTTATTTATTTTTAAATAAAAAAAATATTTTTTTTAATATATTTTTATTTTTTATTAAAGAGCCATTTATTTTATATATTTTTATTAATTTTTTTATTAAAGGGACAATTTTTTTTTTTAGAGGTCTGGAGGTCCCCAGGGGCCCGTAGTTCCCCAGGGCCCCAGATGACAACCCCCCTTTTTTTATAAAAAAAACAACTTGTTTTATAAAAAAAAAAACTTTTTTATATACTTCTTTTAATATATATATATTCTTTTTTTTCTTTTTATTTATTTTATATATATATATATATATATATATATATATATATATATATATATATATATATATATATTATTAAGGGCTCAGAGGTCCCCAGGTCCCCACGTGTTTTATAAAAAAAAAACTTTTTTTATATATTTCTTTTAATATATATATATATATATATATTCTTTTTTTTCTTTTTATTTATTTTCTATATATATATATATATATATATATATATATATATATATATATATATATTATTAAAGGGCTCAGAGGTCCCCAGGGCCCCATGTGGCAAACACCCTTTTTTATATTTTTTATAAATGTTTATTTTTTTTATTTTTGTTTATATATTTTTTTTATTTTTTATTTTTTTATTAAAGGGCCCAGAGGTCCCCAGGGCCCTGGATGGCAACCCCCCCCTTTTTTTATATAAATGTTTATTTTTAATATATATTTTTTTATTTTATTTTTTATTAAAGGGCCCAGAGGTCCCGGATGGCAACCCCCCTTTTTTTTGTAATTTATTTTTATAAAAAAAATTATTAAAGAGCCCAGAGGTCCCCAGATGGCAACCCCCTTTTTTAAAAAAAATTAATATATTTTTGATATATATATTTTATTTCTTTTTTTCTTTTTATTAAAGGGCCCAGAGGTCCCCAGGGCCCCGGATGGCTACACCCCTTTTTTTTATATATATTTTCAATTTCAGGCGGCAGCACCCCCCACCGGTTCTCTGCTCCAGGGGGCCCATGCCTGAAGTTGTGTAAGGGGCCCCATAATTCCTGATGGCGGCCCTGCCGCCCGTTAAGCTCCTGTGTTGCCCACAAATCAGGCTGAAAATAATCAACGGCACGCAGCCAGGTGACAGTACTGCTTCCCTTCCAAGTGTTTTAAAATGTATAGCACCCCTGGCTTCCCTTTAGATGTGCACTTCTCCCTTCCTGCCACTGGGTGCTGCTTGCATATAAAAGTGAATTAGAATGTGATTTTATAACATTCCCAGTTTGCTCTTCCCAGGGCTGACTTCTTCATGTCCTGCTCCTCAAGGTATGTCACTGTTTGCTAATCTATATTGTAAATATAAGTTTTCTGTAGAGTGTGCCCAAAGTCTTTAAAATATTTCATGATTCACTGCAGGTCTGGTCAGTGTTTCAAAAAGTTCCTGTATTTTACACATGGCATGGCATGGGGTCACAGCAATTTTGCTTTGGCACCATGGGACCCCAGGCCATGCCATGTGTAAAATACAGGAACTCTTTAAATCACAGACCAGACCTGCAGTCCAGGCTGAGTAAGGCCTCAGAGCACATGGCATTACTGTCTGTCTTTACCTGCTTGATGGGCTTATTTTGGGCCTGGCTGGTTCACATGTATGTGTTTTGGCGGCCCACATTTGCGCAGGCACAGAAGCCCATTCATTTGAATAGGCCGCCATGCCTGCATTTCCTGCAAAGAAAAGCGCATGCCTCATGTAATAGGCTGCACACACGGCACACCTATGCCCATCAAGCACTAAAATACAGCCCTGTCTGTCCATTCTGCTGTCTGCTGTGACTTATCTGCAGTTCCCGCACTGTCAAACTTGCTGCATTTTTAGACGTTTAGGTCACGCTTTTAAAAACACAGTGCGTTTGTGTGTGCGAGAACTGCAGGTAAGTAGCACGGTGCAAAAGCAGAATGGATTTCAAGGCAACTGTATTTTTAAAATGCTGAATGCACCTTTTTTCTGCAGGAAACAAAGGCATGGCAGCCCATTCAAATCAATGCTGTGCCTGTACAAATGAGGGCCGCCAAAACACATACATGTGAACCAGCCAGGCCCAAAATAAGCTGGAGGGGGGCCCAAAAAAAATGTTTGCCCAGGGCCCAAACCATATTAAAGACGGCCCTGAGCCTAAGTCCATGGACGTGCAGGTGGCTCGGTTCAGGGGGGAGTCAGAGACGTGATAAGCAAAAAGGCAAAGGATCCATCCAGGCAGCAGGTATAAATGTGGTCAATAGACCAGACAGGCCTGGCACAGTGCAGGCGGAGGTAACACTGCGCTGGACTGGCGGTGATCAGGGACACTGTTGCAGACTGTACAAGCACTGATGACATTGGGACTGGTGTGCCATGTGATCAGGAACATTGTTGCTGGCTGCACTAATCTTGTGACATTGTCACTGGTGTGGCAGCAGTCAGGATCACTGTTGCTGACTTCCATGGGTCTAGTGGCACTTTGAAAGACAAACGTTTTTCTGAAAAATCTTACATGCTAACAAATTCTGTTTCCAAGGACTGTGTATTTGGCATCATTTAAGGAGATCATTTTTGCAAAACAATGTGGTTATCTCCATTTTGAATTGATGCTTTTATCTATCCTGAATTTTAATACACAATCGATTTCTTTTTATTTATCTTATTTTATTGTCTAACTTTTCAGTTACATGTGAAGTATTAGGAAGTATCGGTCAAAGTATTTAAAAAAAAAAATAAAAAATAGGCTGCAGTTTGTATTTTCTCCACAAAGTGGTGATCTCACTTCCTGTCAGTGGAACGCAAAGACAGGAAGTGATGTCATTTGCAGACAGGAAGTTCCCCGAGCAAGGAAAACTTGCAGAAAGTGGAGGGAGACGTTCTTGTAAGTGGCAGCAGAGGAGGTAATAAGATCTTATTTTATATTTACACCCAGTAATCCCTGTCATGTCCGTCCTCTTCCACCGTAGTCACTTCTCAAGAAGATGCTGCAACACACGTATATGGATTATTGTAATATTTACATAGATACATCCTAAATATAGAGCCATTTATGGTAACTGTCCATCCAGAGCCTCTGGTTTATAGACCGGATACATCCTAAATATAGAACCATTTATCCAACTGTCCATCCAGAGCCTCTGGTTTATAGACCGGATACATCCTAAATATAGAACCATTTATCCAACTGTCCATCCAGAGCCTCTGGTTTATAGATCAGATACATCCTAAATATAGAGCCATTTATCCAACTGTCCATCCAGAGCCTCTGGTTTATAGACCGGATATATCCTGAATATAGAGCCAATTATCCAACTGTCCATCCAAAGCCTCTGGTTTATAGACCGGATACATCCTAAATATAGAACCATTTATCCAACTGTCCATCCAGAGCCTCTGGTTTATAGACCAGATACATCCTAAATATAGAACCATTTACCCAACTGTCCATCCAGAGCCTCTGGTTTATAGACCGGATACATCCTAAATATAGAACCATTTATCCAACTGTCCATCCAGAGCCTCTGGTTTATAGACCAGATACATCCTAAATATAGAGCCATTTATCCAACTGTCCATCCAGAGCCTCTGGTTTATAGAACTTTTCTTAATATGTCTGTAGGAGCTTGGCAACATAGATGAGTTTTTGAATTTATGAACTCTGGAGAAAATCTGTGCAGACATCATTCATCTAAGTACAGTCCAAATAATTCTCAGTTTATTATCCATCTACAGAGATGAGAGTCCTGTATATGTCAATCAAAAGTGAGGAGGATTCTGGGAAGTCTGTAGTGATATTTGTTACTTTCTCTATTTACACAGGATTATAAAGTAGAAAAAAATATCTGGAGATCCATTAACACCCAGCAACCGTCTTCACAGGACATCACCCATCACAGTGCCTCCACCTCACTGACTGACCGCAGAGGTAACCAGTGCCAAGAAGATCCTAGAAGTCACCTACAAGATCATTGATCTGCTGACAGGAGAGGTGAGCAGTGCCGGGAATTCTGGGACATTATCCAGTAACAGACAAGGGATGTGTCTGGATGGTGACTGTATCATTGTGTGTGTCAGGTTCCTATAAGGTGTCAGGATGTCACTGTCTATTTCTCCATGGAGGAGTGGGAGTATTTAGAAGGACACAAGGATCTCTACAAGGACGTCATGATGGAGAATCAGCAGCCCCTCACATCACCGGGTAAGAGGAGACTTTATTGTAAAGGAGAGAGCAGTACGGAGGCTCCACCTAGATCCCCCATCATCTGATAAACACATAGAAACAATGTATTCAGTCAGTGTGTGTGTTTCCTACAGATGGATCCAGTAATGGGAACCCACCAGAGAGATGTTCCCGGGATTTCACGCTGGAAGAACACAACTATGCGCAACCTTATCAGGTTGGTGGAATGGAGCAATTAGAGCTCCTAAATAATTTTAAGCTATTAGAGGACATTCTTCTATGTAACCTCTTGTTCCATTTTTATAAATGTATTCTGTCATTTTGTGGGGTTTAGTGTGAAGAACGGAAAGACATAAAAGTTGAGGAAAAAGAGGAAGAAGAAGAGAGGTTGGTGAGTGGAGATCAGCAGTCTATGGAGGATGCTGGTCTTCTGTACATTTGGAACTCCATAAAGGAAGATCACAACTATTCACGCCATGATCAGGTAGATGGAACTCAGAGATAGAACTCCAAAATAATTCTTCAACTTTGAGATTGTTCAACAGTATATAATCGCTTGTTCCTTTTTTACAAATGTATTTTGTCATCTTTGGGGTTTAGGGTGAAGAATCAAAAGATATCAAAGCTGAGATTAAAGAGGAAGAAGAAGAGAGGTTGGTGAGTGGAGATCAGCAGTCTATGGAGGAGGGGGAGATGATTACGGAAAGTAAACAGGAGGAATCTTCTCTACATATGGACACAGGTAAGTAACAAAAAGACTAAATAGAAACAGTTTAATGTTGATTTTAGTTTCAAGTATTTATAAACCTTGTTACATACTTAAGATAAGATACACTCACTGGCCACTTTATTAGGTAAATCTTGCTAGTACCTAAGTTGGACCCCCTTTTGCATTCATTCTACATTGTACCTGTACGTCCTTTTGAAGTTGCCACTCATCTGTACAACTCTTGAATCAAAACACCTTTTCTGTATATAGAGGGGAAACTTTGTTTCTTCTTAATAATGTGCAATTTGTGCTGCTAAAGAACATCATATCCTTATGTAAAGGAATGATTTAGACTTCTTAACTGATAACAGTAAGAACGTCATCAACATATCTACCCCACTGCTCAATGTATTGTCTATATTGTATACCATATGATAGAATCATGTCGAGTCCTCATCAGAAGAAACAAATCTTATATATCAATACTGTACACCATATGAAAGGTCCATCTCCATTCCTCAATATAATGTCGTGTTCCCAACAAATGAGGAGGAGATACTGTACACCATATGAAAGGTCCATCTCCATTCCTCAATATAACGTCATGTTCCCAACAAATGAGGAGGAGATACTGTACACCATATGAAAGGTCCATCTCCATTCCTCAATATAACGTCATGTTCCCAACAAATGAGGAGATCCTGTACATCATATGAAAGGTCCATCTCCATTCCTCAATATAACGTCATGTTCCCAAAAAATGAGGAGGAGATACTGTACACCATATGAAAGGTCCATCTCCATTCCTCAATATAACGTCATGTTCCCAACAAATGAGGAGGAGATACTGTACACCATATGAAAGGTCCATCTCCATTCCTCATTATAACGTCATGTTCCCAACAAATGAGGAGGAGATACTGTATACCATATGAAAGGCCCATCTCCATTCCTCAATATAATGTCATGTTCCCAACAAATGAGGAGGAGATACTGTACACCATATGAAAGGTCCATCTCCATTCCTCAATATAACATCATGTTCCCAACAAATGAGGAGGAGATACTGTACACCATATGAAAGGTCCATCTCCATTCCTCAATATAACGTCATGTCCCCAACAAATGAGGAGGAGATACTGTACACCATATGAAAGGTCCATCTCAATTCCTCAATATAATGTCATGTTCCCAACAAATGAGGAGGAGATACTGTACACCATATGAAAGGTCCATCTCCATTCCTCAATATAACGTCATGTTCCCAACAAATGAGGAAGAGATACTGTACACCATATGAAAGGTCCATCTCCATTCCTCAATATAACGTCATGTTCCCAACAAATGAGGAGGAGATACTGTACACCATATGAAAGGTCCATCTCCAGTCCTCAATATAACGTCATGTTCCCAACAAATGATGAGGAGATACTGTACACCATATGAAAGGTCCATCTCCATTCCCCAATATAACGTCATGTTCCCAACAAATGAGGAGGAGATACTGAGATTGCAGGCTTGGCTGGCTTAAATCAGGTTTGGTCTCTACCCAGAGACTGGCCACATTAATCACCTTGCAGGTGGACAGACAGACATGAAGAAGACCATATGAAAGGTCCATCTCCATTCCTCAATATAGCGTCATGTTCCCAACAAATGAGGAGGAGATACTGTACACCATATGAAAGGTCATCTCCATTCCTCAATATAATGTCATGTTCCCAACAAATGAGGAGGAGATACTGTACACCATATGAAATGTCCATCTCCATTCCTCAATATAGCGTCATGTTCCCAAGAAATGAGGAGGAGATACTGTACACCATATGAAAGGTCATCTCCATTCCTCAATATAACGTCATGTTCCCAACAAATGAGGAGGAGATACTGTACACCATATGAAAGGTCCATCTCCATTCCTCAATATAATGTCATGTTCCCAACAAATGAGGAGGAGATACTGTACACCATATGAAAGGTCCATCTCCATTCCTCAATATAATGTCATGTTCCCAACAAATGAGGAGGAGATACTGTACACCATATGAAAGGTCCATCACCATTCCTCAATATAACGTCATGTTCCAACAAATGAGGAGGAGATACTGTACACCATATGAAAGGTCCATCTCCATTCCTCAATATAACGTCATGTTCCCAACAAATGAGGAGGAGATACTGTACACCATATGAAAGGTCCATCTCCATTCCTCAATATAACGTCATGTTCCCAACAAATGAGGAAGAGATACTGTACACCATATGAAAGGTCCATCTCCATTCCTCAATATAACGTCATGTTCCCAACAAATGAGGAGGAGATACTGTACACCATATGAAAGGTCCATCTCCAGTCCTCAATATAACGTCATGTTCCCAACAAATGATGAGGAGATACTGTACACCATATGAAAGGTCCATCTCCATTCCCCAATATAACGTCATGTTCCCAACAAATGAGGAGGAGATACTGAGATTGCAGGCTTGGCTGGCTTAAATCAGGTTTGGTCTCTACCCAGAGACTGGCCACATTAATCACCTTGCAGGTGGACAGACAGACATGAAGAAGACCATATGAAAGGTCCATCTCCATTCCTCAATATAGCGTCATGTTCCCAACAAATGAGGAGGAGATACTGTACACCATATGAAAGGTCATCTCCATTCCTCAATATAATGTCATGTTCCCAACAAATGAGGAGGAGATACTGTACACCATATGAAATGTCCATCTCCATTCCTCAATATAGCGTCATGTTCCCAAGAAATGAGGAGGAGATACTGTACACCATATGAAAGGTCATCTCCATTCCTCAATATAACGTCATGTTCCCAACAAATGAGGAGGAGATACTGTACACCATATGAAAGGTCCATCTCCATTCCTCAATATAACGTCATGTTCCCAACAAATGAGGAGGAGATACTGTACACCATATGAAAGGTCCATCTCCATTCCTCAATATAATGTCATGTTCCCAACAAATGAGGAGGAGATACTGTACACCATATGAAAGGTCCATCTCCATTCCTCAATATAATGTCATGTTCCCAGCAAATGAGGAGGAGATACTGAGATTGCAGGCTTGGCTGGCTTAAATCGGGGTTGGTCTGCACCCAGAGACTGGCCACAGTAATCACCTTGCAGGTGGACAGACAGACATGGAGAAGGCCATATGAAAGGTTCATCTCCATTCCTCAATATAACATCATGTTCCCAACAAATGAGGAGGAGATACTGTATCATTCCTCAATATAACGAAAGGTACCACCATCTCTCAATTCCTCAATATAATGTCATGTGAGGAAGATACTGTACACCATATGAAAGGTCCATCTCCATTCCTCAATATAATCATGTTGTGTTCAGTCTGGAGGAGATACTGTACACCATATGAAAGGTCCATCTCCAATTCCATAACCTGTCATGAACTCTTAGAAATGAGGAGGAGATACTGTTTACCATATGAAAGGTCCATCTCCATTCCTCAATATAACGTCATGTTCCCAACAAATGAGGAGGAGATACTGTACACCATATGAAAGGTCCATCTCCATTTTCTCAATATAACGTCATGTTCCCAACAAATGAGGAGGAGATACTGTACACCATATGAAAGGTCGTCCAACCTCCCATATGAAAGGTCCATCTCCATTCCTCAATGAGGAAGGAGATACTGTACACCATATGAAAGGTCCATCATTGTATCTGATACTGTACACCATATGAAAGGTCCATCTCCAGTCAGAACAAATGAGGAGGAGATACTGTACACCATATGAAAGGTCCATCTCCAGTCATGTTCCCAACAAATGATTCTCCAGTCATGTTCCCAACAAATGTACACCCATATGAAAGGTCCATCTCCACTCCAAATATACCATATGAAAGGTCCATCTCCATTCCCCAATATAACGTCATGTTCCCAACAAATGAGGAGGAGATACTGAGATTGCAGGCTTGGCTGGCTTAAATCAGGTTTGGTCTCTACCCAGAGACTGGCCACATTAATCACCTTGCAGGTGGACAGACAGACATGAAGAAGACCATATGAAAGGTCCATCTCCATTCCTCAATATAGCGTCATGTTCCCAACAAATGAGGAGGAGATACTGTACACCATATGAAAGGTCATCTCCATTCCTCAATATAATGTCATGTTCCCAACAAATGAGGAGGAGATACTGTACACCATATGAAATGTCCATCTCCATTCCTCAATATAGCGTCATGTTCCCAAGAAATGAGGAGGAGATACTGTACACCATATGAAAGGTCATCTCCATTCCTCAATATAACGTCATGTTCCCAACAAATGAGGAGGAGATACTGTACACCATATGAAAGGTCCATCTCCATTCCTCAATATAACGTCATGTTCCCAACAAATGAGGAGGAGATACTGTACACCATATGAAAGGTCCATCTCCATTCCTCAATATAATGTCATGTTCCCAACAAATGAGGAGGAGATACTGTACACCATATGAAAGGTCCATCTCCATTCCTCAATATAATGTCATGTTCCCAGCAAATGAGGAGGAGATACTGAGATTGCAGGCTTGGCTGGCTTAAATCGGGGTTGGTCTGCACCCAGAGACTGGCCACAGTAATCACCTTGCAGGTGGACAGACAGACATGGAGAAGGCCATATGAAAGGTTCATCTCCATTCCTCAATATAACATCATGTTCCCAACAAATGAGGAGGAGATACTGTACACCATATGAAAGGTCCATCTTATTTCTGTATTGTATGCTTTTATCTGATTTGTGTTCATATTTTCTCTTCTATTTGCTCCCAATTCCATACCAGAACTCTTAGAACACATTTAGTGACCAACATATATGACTTCTGAATACAAAGTTTAGAAAATAACATTTATTGTGAAATTTCTTTTTACCAGGAGGACACAACGTCCGGAACTCCTCTGAGGAACATCTCATTGTATCTCCAGATTATAAAGCAGAAGATAATAACATTGTACAATATTCTCCAGGAGGAAATCCCGTTACTCCAAATATACATCCCAGACCTTCCCAATTGGGGGGATCAATGGATCCCTGTAATCCCGAGGAATCTTCTGATGGATCGCACACCAAGACTATTGGATTTTACAATGCATATATTTTCACTGTTCCATTGAGTTCCAATCAAGCTTGTTCTTTAAACTATCAAGTAGTTCACACAGAAGGGTGGTCATTGTCATGTCCAACATGTGGGAAATGTTTCACAGAATACAGAGCACTTTTTAGACACAAGCAAGATCACATGAGCGCGATGAAGCCTCCATTTTCATGTTCACAGTGCAGGAATTGTTTCCTGTCGAAAAAAGACCTTCTTGAACATCAGAGAAGTCACACAGGTGAACCTCCTTATTCATGTTCAGAGTGCGGGATATATTTCAAACATAAAGGAGGTTTAATTAGACACCAGATCCTTCACACAGGTGAGGAGTGTCCCTATTTATGTTCAGAGTGCGGGAAACGTTTCAGTCAGAAAAAAGCCTTCCTTAAACATCAGAGAGGTCACAAGGGTGGAAGTCCCTATTCATGTTCAGAGTGTGGAAAACAATTCAATCTGAAAAGAATATTTCTTAGACACCAGAGCCTTCACACAGGTGTGCGTCCCTATTCATGTTCAGAGTGTGGGAAACGCTTTATTATGAACAAAGACCTTCTTACACATCAGAGAATTCACACAGGGGAGCTTCTTTATTCATGTTCAGAGTGTGGGAAACGTTTCATTCAGAAAGGAGGCCTTCTTGCACATCAGAGAGTTCACACTGGTGAGCGTCCTTTTTCATGTTCAGAGTGTGGGAGATGTTTCACTCAGAAAGGAAACCTTCTGAACCACCAGAAAACTCACACAAGTGAGCGTCCATATTCATGTTCAGAGTGTGGGAAATGCTACGTTGATAACAGAGACCTTCTTTTACATCAGAGGATTCACACTGGTGAGCACCCGTATTCATGTTCAGAGTGTGGAAAATGTTTCACTCTGAAAGGAAACCTTCTGAAACACCAAAAATCTCACACAAGTGAGCGTCCGTATTCATGTTCGGAGTGTGGGAAATGTTACACTCAGAAAGGAAATCTTCTGCAACACCAAAAAACTCACACAAGTGAGCATCCGTATTCATGTTCGGAGTGTGGGAGATGTTTCACTCAGAAAGGAAACCTTCTTTTACATCAGAGGATTCACACAGGTGAGCGTCCATATTCTTGTTCAGAGTGTGGGAAAAGTTTCACTAAGAAAGGAATCCTTGTTGCACATCAGAGAATTCACAAGTGTGAGCGTCCTTATTCATGTTCAGAGTGCGGGGAACGTTTTACTAAGAAAGGAACCTTTCTTACACATCAGAGAACTCACACAGGTGAACGTCCCTATTCATGTTCTGAGTGCGGGAAACAATTCAGTTATAAAGGACATTTTCTTAGACACAAGAGACTTCACATAAGTGTGCGTCACTATTCATGTTCAGAATGTGGAAAATGCTTTATTCTGAACAGTGCCCTTCGAAAACATCAGAGAGTTCACACAGGTGAGCGTCCTTATTTATGTTCAGAGTGCGGAAAAAGCTTTTTTTTGAACAGTACCCTTCAAAAACATCAGAGAATTCACACGAGGGAGCTTCCGTATCCATGTTCAGAGTGCGAGAAAAGTTTCCTTCAGAAAGGAAGCCTTCTTGCACATCAGAGAGTTCACACAGGTGAGCGTCCTTATTTATGTTCGGAGTGTGGGAAATGTTTCACTCAGAAAGGAAACCTTCTTCAACACCAGAAAACTCACACATGTGAGCGTCCGTATTCATGTTCAGTGTGTGGGAAACAATTCATTCAGAAAGGAAACCTTCGTACACATCAGAAAATTCACATTGGTAAGCGCTCCCATTCACGCTGAGGGTGTGGGAGGTGTTTCAATCATAAATCTTCACTTTTTTTACACAGAGGATTCACATGGGTGAGCGTTCCTATTCATGTTCAGAGTGCGGGAAATCTTTTAATCTTAAAAAAAAAAAGAGTTTCCAGGTCTGTTCACCTACTGCAACCATTATGAGAGATTTCCACCATCCCTGTGTTGAGTTCCCTGGTCTGTACACCTTCTGTGCTCATTATGAGGCGTTCCCACCATTCCTGTGCTGAGTTCCTGGGTCTGTACACCCTCTGTGCCCATTATGAGGGGTTCCCACCATCCCTGTGCTGAGTTCCTGGGTCTGTACACCTTCTGTGCCCATTATGAGGGGTTCCCACCATCCCTGTGCTGAGTTCCTGGGTCTGTACACCTGTTGTGATCATTATGAAGGGTTCCCACCATCCCTGTGCTGAGTTATCGGGTCTGTACACCCGCTGTGCCCATTATGAGGGGTTCCCACCATCCCTGTGCTGAGTTCCCAGGTCTGTACACCCGCTGTGCCCATTATGAGGGGTTCCCACCATCCCTGTGCTGAGTTCCCAGGTCTGTACACATAATGTGCCCATTATGAGGGGTTCCCACCATCCCTGTGCTGAGTTCCCAGGTCTGTACACCTGCTGTGCCCATTATGAGGGGTTCCCACTATCCCTGTGCTGTGTTCCCGGGTCTGAACACCTACAAATTGGACACTAACCGACACCGGTGTTTAAGGGTACAGTATTGGAGGTGGTTTTACTAGGAAAAGGCTTTGCTGGAACACAGGAATCTATGCCTTCCCTCCTGTCAGAACGGCGATCTGCCTTGTTTACATAGGTAGACCCGCCATTCTGCCTCTGTGCTAGTTGATTGGCGGGTGCCGCGGACATTAAGTCTGCATTACCCGCAGATCAGTTCCCGCTGTGTATAATCACAGCCGGCGGCATGCATGTGTGCCCCCTTCCCAGAAATGTCGGATCACGTACTAGGTACGTGATCCAGCGCTGCAGTGCCACCTTGCTGCCGTAAATGTAAGTTACATGGTCGGCAAGTTGATAAAGAAAAATTGACCGAATATTTTGAAAAAAATAAATAAAAATGTTTCTTTGTTTTTGTTTAAAAAAAAAACTTTGCAAAAAAAAATAATATTTCTGCATAAACTTAAGCCAAAATGTATTCTGTTACATTAGTCTGGTACAATAAAAGTCATATGCATGTATATTGTTTAGTACCTGTGAATGTTGTAGAGTCTACAATTATATTATACATTTTTGAAAATTGCCTATATCCATTCTTGAGGCCCTAAAATGTCAGGACAGTACAAACACCCCACTGCCCCCCCCCCCCCTCCCAAATTACCTATTTTTTGGAAAGTAGACAGTCCAAGGTATTTAGTAGGAGGCATGGGGAGTTGTTTGAAATTGTAAATGTTTTGTCACAATTTGTTGGAAAGTGAAAGTAAATAAAATTGGATTTTATTTCACAGAGTTGTCATCTTAACCATTTATTTGTCACACACAACATGGGTATACTTACAATTACACCCCAAACCACAATCTTCTACTCCTCCCCAGTACGGGGATACCCCATCTCTTGGACTTTTTTTGCTGCCTATATGCATGGAGGGGCCCAAAATCCAAGGAGCACTTTCAGGCTTTCTAGGGACAGAAATTACACATCTGTTTCGTGAATAGTCATTGCATTTCTCGAGGCCCTGAAGTGCCAGAATAGGAGGAACACCCAATAAATGATCCAATTTTGCAAAGTAGACCTTCCAACACATTTAATTAGAGGTATGGTGAGTTTTTTGAAGATTAACCACTTAAGCCCCGGACCAAAATGCATCTTAAGGCAAATTGGCACTGCATGAAAAAGTGCGAGTATGGCCTCACTTAGGAATAATTAATAGGGTAATAGAGTACCATCATCCAAGTATTGATGAGAAAAAGGGGGGGGGGGGGGGGTTGTGAATGGGGGAATAGTTGCTGAAGCTACTTCATTACACTTTGGGTAAAACCTCTATGTCTATTCAATTTTTAACTCACTGCTGAACTGTATTATCTGTATTTTATATTATTTTTCATTGCATTATTGTCCTTCAGATTGGTTCTCCTGAAGAAGCGGACATCCCGCGAAACTAGTAGAGAATCGAACCAATCTTTTGATGTACACTATTGTTTTTAATGCAACATTTTTACTTAATAAATTAATTTCTTATTTATCATATTGTTTACCCTGACCTATTTTGTACCGAGATAGTCCACACCTCAACTGGGCGGGTATGTGTTGGGTCTAGCTTCAGCAACTATTCCCCCATTCACAACCCCCCCCCCCTTTTTTCTCATCAAATTGGCAATGTGTCGCTTTAACAGACAATTGCGCGGTCGTGCGGCGTGGCTCCCAAACAAAATTGGCGTCCTTTTTTCCCATAAATAGAGCTTTCTTTTGGTGGTATTTGATCACCTCTGCGGTTTTTATTTTTTGCTCTAATAACAAAAATAGAGCAACAATTTTGGAAAAAAATACAATATTTTTACTTTTTGCTATAATAAATATCCCCCAAAAATATATATAAAAAATTTTTTTTCCTCAGTTTAGGCCAATACGTATTCTTCTACGTATTTTTGGTAAAAAAAAATCGCAATAAGCGTTTATCGGTTGGTTTGCACAAAATTTATAGCGTTTACAAAATAGGGGATAGTTTTATTGCATTTTTATTATTATTTGTTTTTACTACTAATGGCGGCGATCAGCGTTTTTTTTTCGTGACTGCGACATTATGGCGGACACTTCGGACAATTTTGACACATTTTTGGGACAATTGTTATTTTCACAGCAAAAAATGCATTTAAATTGCATTGTTTATTATGGAAATGACATTTGCAGTTTGGGAGTTAACCACAAGGGGGCACTGATGGGGTTATGTGATCCCTAATGTGTGTTTACAACTGTAGGGGGGTGTGGCTGTAGGTCTGACGTCATTAATTGTGTCCTCCTATAACAGAGATGACACGATCGATGCAGCCGCCACAGTGAAGCATGGGGAAGCCGTATTTACACACGGCTCTCCCCGTTCTTTAGCTCCGGGGACCGTTCGCCAAGCTTCGGACCGGGTCACGGGAGCGCGCCACGGGCGCGCGCCTGTGACCCATGGCTGGGTAGTAGTACAGGACATACCTGTAAGTGGATCTGCTCAGCTGTACCATTCTGCCGACGTATATGTGCAGGAGGCGGTCCTTAAGTGGTTAAAAATTAAGACAGAAGATAAAAAAAAAATTTTTTTTACATTCAACTGTCGATAACATATTTTTCACACATCATAGGCATACTTAGAATTACATTCTGTTATTCCTCCTGAGTATGGAGAGACCACATATGTGACACTTTTTGGGAAGTCATATGCATGTATATTGTTTAGTACGTGTGAAAGTTGTAGAGTCTACAATTATATTATACATTTTTTTTTAATTGTTTATATCCATTATTGAGCCCTAAAATGGCAGGACAGTACAAACACCCCCCAAAAGGACCTATTTGTGGAAAGTAGACAGTCCAAGGTATTTGGTAAGAGGATTTTTTTTAAATTGTAAATGTTTTGTACCTGGTTGGGTGACAGGTCCTTTGGTAGCGAAGGGGTTCATGCGCTCTGCTTTACTTCTTAGCTGTTCATCTCCGCTGCTCACTGGGAATGGACTAGCATTACGGAGATCTATTGCCTGATCATTAGGTACAGGAAGGAAAGAGTAACGTGTGAGCATGCACAGGGCAGGTGCAAGGACATTTGACACAAATCCTAATTTGCTGCCCCCCCCCTGGCTCCAGACCCCTTTGCCCTGCCCATGTATACCCCACCTTTTTAACCACTTCCATCCGGGAAGTGGTTGTGTTATCCTGACTGGACGTCTATTGACGTCCTGCAGTCTGGCACACCGCAACACCGATCTCAGTTAAGAGCCTCCGGTGGAGATTGGTGTGGCAGTGATCAGGAATACTGTTGTTGGCTTAAAAGATCAGTTCTCCGTCCATAACATGTTACACCCGTATTCAGGTCCTTCACGATCACCGATCGGGCAGCCAGTAGACGGCTTTTAGTTCTCAATACTACATGATGCTGTGGAGCATAGTGTCCCTGATCACCACCACACCAGTCATAGTGTCCCTGATCACTGCCACACCAGTCATAGTGTCCCTAATCACCGCCACACCAGTCATAGTGTCCCTGATCACCACCACACCAGTCATAGTGTCCCTGATCACCCACACCAGCATAATGTCACACCAGTCATAGTGTCAGCCACACCAGTGTCCCTGATCACCGCCACACCAGTCATAGTGTCAGCCACACCAGTGTCCCTGATCACCACCACACCAGTCATAGTGTCCCTGACCACCGCATAGTGTCACACCACTCCAGTCATCGTGCCACACCAGTCATAGTGTCCTGATCACCGCCACACCAGTGAGTGTCCCTGACACCATACCAGTCATAGTGTCCCTGACCACACCAGTGCCACACCACACCAGTCATAGTGTCAGTGTCCAGTGTCTGATCACCGCCACACCAGTCATAGTGTCCCTGATGTCCCTGTCCCTGATCACCCACACCAGCATAGTGTCACACCAGTCATAGTGTCCCTGATCACCACCACATAGTGTCCAGCCACACCAGTCATGTCCCTGAGTGTCATAGTGTCCTGACCACCGCCACACCACCACACCAGTCAGTCCCTGACAGCCACACCAGTGTGTCCCTGATCACCATGTGCAAAATTGAAAAATTTGTTTCGTTTCGTTTCACATTTAATATATTTCGTTAAGTTAGGTTCAGTGTTGAATTCGTTTTCGGATTCGTTCGTTTTCGAGTGTCCCTGATCACCGTTTTTCCGTTCGTTTTCGACATCAAAAAAAACGTCATAAAATATTTCAACCAGTGAAAACAAATCTCTGATAGAATTTTTTTCAATTAAATACGAAAATATATATATATATATATTTTTTTTTTCGCCAAATTTAGTCCGCGGGTACGAAAAAAAAAAAAATCAGACCATTTTTTTCGATTCGGTCGAGAACGAATGAAAACGGTCGAAATATTTCCTAACATAGATCACGTATGCACCACAAAAAAGGAAAATTCCAATTTCGTCAACGAAACGAAATAGTGTCCCGCCACATGATCACCACCACATAATGTCCATCACCGTCATAGTGTCCCTGACCACCGCATAGTGTCACACCGCCACTCAGTCATGTCCCTGATCACCGCCACACCAGTGTCCCTGATCACCGCCACACCAGTCAAAGTTCCCTGATCACCGCCACACCAGTCATAGCCAGATACCAGATAGTGTCATCACCGCCACACCAGTATCCCTGAAGCCACACCAGTGAGTGTCCCAGCCACACCAGTTTGTCCCTGATACCGCCACATCAGTTATGTCCCTGATCACCGCCACATTAAGTTCCCTGACAGCCACACCAGTTAGTGTCTGATCACCGCCACATCAGCATAGTGTCCCATACCGCCACACCAGTTTCCCTGATCACTAACTATCCAAGCCACACCAGTTAGTGTCAACCCCCACACCAGTAATGTCCCTGAACCGTCACACCAGTCAAGTGTCCCTGAACCGCCACGAGCGTGTCCCTGATCACCCCACACCAGTGGTCCCTGACACCGCCACACCAGTGGTTCACCGCCACACCAGTTGTGTCCCTGACGTCAGAGTGTCCCTGAGCCACACCAGAGTGCTGAACCGCCAAATTAGTGTCCTGTCACCGCCACATGACTGTCCCTGCACCGCCACACTGTCATAATGCATGCAAAGTCACAGTGTCCCTGATCACCGAATCATAATGTCAACCGCCAAACCAGTGTCCCTGATCACCGCAGCATAGTGTCATCACCGCCACTACAGACGCCACACCAGGTAACACACCGCCACACCAGTAGAGTGTCATCAACGTAATGTCCCTGAACCGCCAACCAGTCTGTCCCTGACAGACAGTGTGTCCCTGACAGCCACACCAGTCACAGTGTCCCTGAAGAAAAGTGTCCCTGAACCCACACACCAAGACACCAGATGTCCCTGAACCGCCAACAAGTGTCCCTGAAAAATCTGTCCCTGAACTGCCAAAGCATAGTGTCTGATCACCACCACACCAGTCATAGCCTTCACCACCACACCAGTATAGTGTCGACCACCACACCAGTTTCTCAGCCACACCAGTTAGTGTCCCATCACCGCCACACCAGTCTCCCTCAAGATCCCAAGCGGCCAGAGACAGTCTGCCCAGTTTATATTTATATTTAAGTTACCTGGGCAAATTTCCCCTACACAGAACCCCTAATAAATCAAAAACGAATCACCCTGGCTTTCTTGTTGAGCGAGTTATCCTGTTGACTGGCTGTGCATGCAAAGGAGAATCCAAAAACCCAGCAGCCATTACAGACGGGTAACACTACAGTAATAAAATCTACAGACAGTGACAGGGAAGAAAAGAACCCACACACCAAGAGATAAAACAAGAAAAATTGAAAAGCCTGCAGGCCTTTATCGACCACTTTCTCAGCTTCCCATCTCTCCCTCAAGATCCCAAATCTTCCCAAATACACAGAGAGGCTCGTTTTATCCCACTGACACCAACGATGGGGAGTGTTGAATTCCACATAAATGAGCAATGGGGGTTATATGACACCTACAAGTCAAAGCAAAATACCTACAATCACCCCCTAAGGCCGCGTACACGCGATCAGACCGGTCGATGAAACTGATCTTAAGGCCAAACCAATCGTGTGTAAGGCCCATCGGACCGTCGTCCGTCGGACCAAAGTTTTCAAACTTGCTTTAAAATCGGACCGATGGACGCCGGACCAATGATTCCAAACCGATGGTTAGTACGCAAAAGCATCAGTCCAAAAACCCGCGCATGCTCAGAATCAAGTCGACGCATGCTTGGAAGCATTGAACTTCGTTTTTTCAGCACGTCGTTGTGTTCTACGTCACCGCGTTCTGGTCCGAGGGGATTTTGGATTGATGGTGTGTACGCACATCAGACCATCAGGCCACTTCAGCGGTGAACCGATGAAAACGGTTCGTCAGACCATTCTCATCGGTTTGAACCGATCGTGTGTACGCGGCTTAAGACAAACGTTTTTCTGTATACGAACTGTGTATCTGGAAAAACCTAATGATATCGTTTTTGCAAAACAATGTTGCATTTCCAATTTTGATTCTTTTTTAATTATATTTTTTCAATTTTTTAATTGCATGTGGTAATTAGAAAGTCAAAGTATTAAATAAAAAGAAGAAGAAAAAAATCTGCAGTTTTATTATTCTCCACAAGGTGGGAGAATTGTCTCACTTATTGTCAGTGGAACGCAGAGACAGGAAGTGATGTCACCTACAAACAGAGAGTCCTAAAGACAGGAAGTTCCCCGAGCGATCAAAACTTTCAGGAAGTGGAGGGAGCTGAAGGAATATCTATTCCTTCAACCGACAGCAGAGGAGGTAATAAGATCTTATTTTATATTTACACCCAGTAACCCCGTCATGTCCGTCCTCTTCTTCCATAGTCACTGTGATGTCTTTTATCTCCAGAAGATGAACACCTAAATAAATAAAGGATTATAACATCCTAAATATAGAACCATTTATCCAACCAGTCAGAGCGCCCCTGATCGCCACCACTCCAGTCAGACTGTCCCTGATCGCCGACACTCCAGTCAGAGCGTCCCTGATCGCCACCACTCCAGTCAGACTGTCCCTGATCGCCCCTACTTCAGTCAGAGCGTCCCTGATCGCCGCCACTCCAGTCAGAGCGTCCCTGATCGCCGCCACTCCAGTCAGAGCGTCCCTGAATGCCGCCACTCCAGTCAGAGTGCCCCTGATCACCACCAACGTCCCTGACCAGTCAGAGCGTCCCTGAGCCGCCACTGCAGAGTGTCCCTTGATCGTCGCCACGCCGCCACCAGTCATAGCCGCCACTGCCCCTTGATCGCCGCCACACCAGTCAGAGTGCCCCTGATCCCCCGCCACCAGTCAAGCGTCCCTGAATGCCGCCACTCCAGTCAGAGTGCCCCTGATCGCCACCA
Source organism: Rana kukunoris (assembly GCA_029574335.1). Taxonomy (NCBI): domain Eukaryota; kingdom Metazoa; phylum Chordata; class Amphibia; order Anura; family Ranidae; genus Rana; species Rana kukunoris. The sequence continues at coordinate 180,448,960 of CM056056.1, forward strand.
AAACCCGCCACTCCAGTCAGAGTGCCCCGCCGCCACTCCAGTCATCCCTGATCCGCCACTCCAGTCAGAGTGTCCCTGATCGCCGCCATCCACAGAGTGTCGCCACTCCACAGAGTGCCCCTGAGCCGCCACACCAGTCAGAGAGTGCCCCTGATCGCCGCCACCACCAACACCAGTCATAGTGCCCCTTGATCGTCGCCACACCAGTCATAGTGCCCCTTGATCGCCGCCACACCAGTCATAGTTCCCCTTGATCGCCGCCACACCAGTCATAGTGCCCCTGATCGCCGCCACACCAGTCAGAGTGCCCCTGATCACCACCAAAACCAGTCAGAGTGCCCCTGATCGCCGCCACACCAGTCAGAGTGCCCCTGATCGCCGCCACACCAGTCAGAGTGCCCCTGATCGCCGCCACACCAGTCAGAGTGCCCCTGATCGCCGCCACTCCAGTCAGAGTGTCCCTGAATACCGCCACACCAGTGAGAGTGCCCCTGATCACCACCAACACCAGTCATAGTGCCCCTTGATCGTCGCCACACCAGTCATAGTGCCCCTTGATCGCCGCCACACCAGTCATAGTGCCCCTGATCGCCGCCACACCAGTCAGAGTGCCCCTGATCACCACCAAAACCAGTCAGAGTGCCCCTGATCGCCGCCACACCAGTCAGAGTGCCCCTGATCGCCGCCACACCAGTCAGAGTGCCCCTGATCGCCGCCACTCCAGTCAGAGTGTCCCTGAATACCGCCACACCAGTGAGAGTGCCCCTGATCACCACCAACACCAGTCATAGTGCCCCTTGATCGTCGCCACACCAGTCATAGTGCCCCTTGATCGCCACCACACCAGTCATAGTGCCCCTGATCGCCGCCACACCAGTCAGAGTGCCCCTGATCACCACCAAAACCAGTCAGAGTGCCCCTGATCGCCGCCACACCAGTCAGAGTGCCCCTGATCGCCGCCACTCCAGTCAGAGCGTCCCTGATCGCCGCCACTCCAGTCAGAGCGTCCCTGATCGCCGCCACTCCAGTCAGAGCGTCCCTGATCGCCGCCACTCCAGTCAGAGCGTCCCTGATCGCCGCCACTCCAGTCAGAGCGTCCCTGAATGCCGCCACTCCAGTCAGAGCGTCCCTGAATGCCGCCACCAGTCAGAGCGTCCCTGAATGCCGCCACTCCAGTCATAGTGCCCCTTGATCGTCGCCACACCAGTCATAGTCCCTGCCCCACTTGATCGCCGCCACACCAGTCAGAGCGTCCCTGAATGCCCCTCCAGTCAGAGCGTCCCTGAATGCCGCCACCAGTCAAGCGTCCCTGAATGCCGCCACTCCAGTCAGAGTGCCCCTGAGAGCGTCCCTGAATGCCGCCACCAGTCAAGCGTCCCTGAATGCCGCCACTCCAGTCAGAGTGCCCCTGATCGCCACCAAAACCAGTCAGAGTGCCCCTGATCGCCGCCACTCTAGTCAGAGTGTCCCTGAATGCCGCCACTCCAGTCAGAGCGTCCCTGAATGCCGCCACTCCAGTCAGAGCGTCCCTGAATGCCGCCACTCCAGTCAGAGCGTCCCTGAATGCCGCCACTCCAGTCAGAGCGTCCCTGAATGCCGCCACTCCAGTCAGAGCGTCCCTGAATGCCGCCACTCCAGTCAGAGCGTCCCTGAATGCCGCCACTCCAGTCAGAGCGTCCCTGAATGCCGCCACTCCAGTCAGAGCGTCCCTGAATGCCGCCACTCCAGTCAGAGCGTCCCTGAATGCCGCCACTCCAGTCAGAGCGTCCCTGAATGCCGCCACTCCAGTCAGAGCGTCCCTGAATGCCGCCACTCCAGTCAGAGCATCCCACACCAGCAGAGCGTCCCTGGTCGCGGCCACACCAGTCAGAGCGCCCCTGGTCGCGGCCACACCAGTCAGAGCGCCCCTGGTCGCGGCCACACCAGTCAGAGCGCCCCTGGTCGCGGCCACACCAGTCAGAGCGCCCCTGGTCGCGGCCACACCAGTGAGCGCCCCTTGCCCACACCAGTCAGAGCGCCCCTTCGCGGCCACGGCAGTCAGAGCGCCCCTGCCTGCCAACTGGCCTGTTTTTGGCGCCCCTGGTCGCGGCCACGGCACAGAGCGCCCCTGTCGCGGCCACGGCAGTCAGAGCCCCCTGTCGCGGCCACGGCAGTCAGAGCCCCCTAGACTAATCCTTTGCCTGTTTGCTGACCATGTCGTGGCCTGAATTGACCCATCTACATTTCTGACTATGTTCCTGTGAGACACCATTCTCAGCCAACTCCTGGGGCTGCTATAGGTGATGCTACACTGAGCTTTATTCCCTGACCACTCATATAGAGGTAACCATTACAGTACATTGTTTTTTATTCAATTGGTTGATTTATGTAATACACAAGTTACAACATCAGCCCAGACAGTGAAAAAGTCTCACACATGGTATTGTCATTCTCAGGAATAGCAGAATGTGTCTTAGGGTATGTGTCTTATGACCATGCAAATACCAGTGAAAGAAAGCTGCATTTGTCCCAAAAAAATTATAAATATTTAATTTGGGTACAGTGTTCCATGACTGAGTAATTATCATTCAAATTGTGACAGCGCTGACTGAAAATTGGCCTGGGCAGGATGGGGGTGAAAGTGTCCGGTATTGAAGTGGTTAAAAGAGATCTACGGTGCTAGAACTATGTAGGAACTCTGCAGACATTATTCATCCCAGTACAGTCGATAATTCTGATAATTCTCAGTTTGTTATCCGTCCACAGAGAGGAGAGTCTTGTATAGATCAGGAGGAGGATTCTGTGAAGTCTGTGGTAGGGCTGGGGAAAAAATCGATTTGAATCGAGTTGGGAGGTCAAATCGATTCAAATTTTGATCAAAACGTTTTTTTTTTTTATTTGTTATTTTTCCATAGGACTGGCGATCCGTGGACTAGGCCGAAGCCGCGGCCTCACCTAAGAAATCCTGCCCACAGCTCGCCGCGATCCTGGGAAAAGACACGGCGCCGTTCCTAAGGAGCTGCAGGCAGGATTTTTTAGGTGAGGCTTCGACCTAGTCCATGGCTTTTACCCAGGATCGCGGCGGACAAAGCCAAAGCCGCGGCTTCGCCTGTAAGCTCCTTAGGACCAGTTACGAGTCCATCAGAAAGAAAAAACTTGATTTGAAAAGTGAATCGAGTTTTCTTCTTTTTAAAAATCGCATATTTTTTGGGGGGGCCAAAATCCCCCAGCTCTAGTCTGTGGTGATAATTGTTCCATTCACTCTTTACACAGGAATTAAAAAAAAATTGTAAATTATCCAGTCAGCCCATTACCAACCAACAGTTGTCTTCTCGGGACATCACCCATCACGGTGCCTCCACCTCACTGCCTGACAACAGAGGTAACCAGTGCCAAGAAGATTGTAGAAGTCACCCAGAAGATCATTGATCTGCTGACAGGAGAGGTGAGCGGTGCCGGGAATTCTGGGACATTATCCAGTAACAGACAAGGGGTGTGTCTGGATGGTGACTGTATCATTGTGTGTGTCAGGTTCCTATAAGGTGTCAGGATGTCACTGTCTATTTCTCCATGGAGGAGTGGGAGTATTTAGAAGGACACAAGGATCTCTACAAGGACGTCATGATGGAGAATCAGCCGCCCCTCACATCACCGGGTAAGAGGAGACTTTATTGTAAAGGAGAGAGCAGTACGGAGGCTCCACCTAGATCCCCCATCATCTGATAAACACATAGAAACAATGTATTCAGTCAGTGTGTGTGTTTCCTACAGATGGATCCAGTAATGGGAACCCCCCAGAGAGATGTCCCCGTCCTCTGTATTCCCGGGATTCCACACAAGAAGATCACAACTATACACAACCTTGTCAGGTAGGTGGGACCGAGCAATTAGAGCGCCAAAAGAGTTTTAAGGTATCGGAGGACATTATAATCTCTTGTTCCACTTTTATAAATGTATTCTGTCATCTTTTGGGGTTTAGGGTGAAGAACTGAAAGTCATCAAAGTTGTAATTAAAGAGGAAGAAGAAGAGAGGTTGGTGAGTGGAGATCAGCAGTCTATGGAGGATGGTGGTCTTCTGTACTCCATGGATTCCATAAAGGAAGACCACAGCTATTCACACCATGATCAGGTAGATGGGCTCAGACTTAGAACTCCAAAATGATTTGAAACTTTGAGATTGTTCAACAGAATATAATCTCTTGTTCTTCTTTTTTTTTTTTTTTTTTTTTATAAATGTATTCTCTCACTTTTGGGGTTTAGGGTGAAGAACTGAAAGTCATCAAAGTTGAGATTAAAGAGGAAGAAGAAGAGAGGTTGGTGGGTGGAGATCAGCAGTCTATGGAGGAGGGGGAGATGATTATGGAAAGTAAACGGGAGGAATCTTCTCTACATATGGACACAAGTGAGTAATAAAAACATTAAGGCCCCTTTCACATTTATACGACTTGTTGTACTGCAAAATCGTATGACAAGTCATTCCCCATGGTTTTCAATGAACACCATTCATACTGGCACGACTTTAAGTAGTGCCGACTTCAAAGTAGTCCCTGCACTACTTTGGTCCGATTTTGATGCCACTTACACAGGCATTTATTGAAATCGCAGTAAAATCACGCGACTTTGAAGTCGTAAAAGGGTGAAATGCACCTAAATGTAGAAACGGTTTACATTAAAATTTTACTTTTGTGAGTATAAAATATATATATGCATTGTTACATATTTAAGGGAAACATTAACTGTATGTCTATCAAAGTCACCCAAAACAAATACAGAGGACCCTCGGATTACGAACATAATCTGTTCTAGGAGAATGCTTGTAATCCAAAGCACTCGCATATCAAAGCGACTTTCCCCATAGAAGTCAATAGAAACACAGATAATTTGTTCTGCATGGACTTCTATGGCAGGCAATACCGCATGTGGCCAGAGGTGGAGGGGCGCTGGTGAGCCTGGGAAATACTCGGGGACAGCTTGGCTGATCTCGGAAGGCTCGGAAACACTTGGAAGTATTTCCAAGTGATTCCGAACGGTTCCGAACCGTTCCAAGTGTCACCGGATCCTCCGCACCTCTGACCAAATGCTCTACTGTACACCACATTAGCTTGAATTCTGCTCGTTTTGTGAGACAACCCTCGCAAACCGAGTCAGGATTTAAAAAAAAAAAAGTTGCTCCTCTTTCAAAACGCTCGTTAACAGCGTCGCTCGTAAACCAAAGTTCCACTGTATAAAATGTTCACAGTGGCTGGGGGTTGATTTCAGTGGACGGTCAAATAAGATAATCGGTTAAACCGTTCAGCTAACATCAACAGCCAGAGTGTGAAGCAAATCCTTTTATTGCCGTGAATGCTAACCTCATCTGTCATATAAACTATGTATTTACATTGTCACATCGCTTTAGAAAAGGTATATGTCCAACAAATTCACCCAAAAAGGAAAATAAGAAAAAAATCCAGTTGATCCAGAGGAAGGCAGAATATCCATAAAAAAAGCATAAAAACAAAGAACATCATGTCCTTCTGTACAGGAAAGACTGAGAATGCTTAACTGTTTACAGTAAGAACGTCATCAATGTATCTATTCCACTGCCCAATCTATTGTTTATATTATATACCATATAAAATAATCCTTTCTAGTCCTCATCAGAAGAAAGTGATCATATTTATCACTTTACCCGATGTTCCAACACATGAGGAGGAGATACTGTACACTGTATGAAAGGTCCATCTCCATTCCTCAATATAACGTCTTGTTCCCAACAAATGAGGAGGAGATACTGTACACCGTATGAAAGGTCCATCTCCGTTCCTCAGGGGGGGGAGATACTGAGATTGCAGGCTTGGCTGGCTTAAATCAGGTTTGCTCTCCACCCAGAGACTGGCCACATTAATCACCTTGCAGGTAGACAGACAGACATGGAGAAGGCCATATGAAAGGTCCATCTCCATTCCTCAATATAACGTCATGTTCCCAACAAATGAGGAGGAGATACTGTACACCATATGAAAGGTCCATCTCCATTCCTCCATATAATGTCATGTTCCCAACAAATGAGGAGGAGATACTGTACACCATATGAAAGGTCCATCTCCATTCCCCAATATAACGTCATGTTCCCAACAAATGAGGAGGAGATACTGTACACCATATGAAAGGTCCATCTCCATTCCTCAATATAATCATGTTCCCAACAAATGAGGAGGAGATACTGTACACCATATGAAAGGTCCAAATGTCATGGAGGAGGAGATACTGTACACCATATGAAAGGTCCATCTGCATTCCTCAATATAACGTCATGTTCCCAACAAATGAGGAGGAGATACTGTACACCATATGAAAGGTCCATCTCCATTCCTCAATATAACGTCATGTTCCCAACAAATGAGGAGGAGATACTGTACACCATATGAAAAGCCCATCTCCATTCTTAAATTAACAATGGCATCAATGGACAAAAAATGTTACTCGGTGTGATTTGGGTGTATTGTATCCTTTATCTGGTTTGTATTTTTCTCTTCTATTTGCCCCCAATTCCATGCCAGAGCTCTTATGCCTCGTACACACGATCGGAATTTCCGATGGAAAAAATTCTGACTGTGTGTATTCCCCATCGGAGTTTACATAGAGAACATGTTCTCTTTTACTCCGATGGATGTCCGACATGATTTTGGTCAGACAAAGATCTGACCGTGTGTACGCGGCATTAGAACCCATTTAGTGACCAACATATATGACTTCTGAATACAAAGTTTAGAAAATAACATTTATTGTGAAATTTCTTTTTGCCAGGAGGACACAACGTCCGGAATTCCTCTGAGGAACATCTCATTGTATCTCCAGATTATAAAGCAGAAGATAATAACATTGTACAATATTCTCCAGGAGGAAATCCCGTTACTCCAAATATACATCCCAGACCTTCCCAATTCGGGGGATCAATGGATCCCTCTAATCCCGAGCAATCTTCTCATGACCAGACTCTAAAATCCCACATTCCAGGTACTTTCACAGATCCATTGAGTTCCAATGAAACTTCTTCTTTAAGCCATGAAGGAGTTCCCACAGAAGATTGGTATTTATCGTGTCCAATGTGTGGCAAACGTTTCACAGAATACAAAGCACTTTTTAGACACAAGAAAAATCACAAGCGCCCATATTCATGTTCAGAGTGCGGGAAAAGTTTCATTCAGAAAAGAGACCTTCTTGAACATCAGAGAAGTCATACGGGCGAACGTCCTTATTCATGTTCAGACTGTGGGAAACAATTCAATCATAAAGGAAATTTTCTTAGGCACCAGACCCTTCATACGGGTGAGCGTCCCTATTCATGTTCAGAGTGCGGAAAATGCTTTATTCTGAACAGAGAACTTCAGAAACATCAGAGAATTCACTCTAAGGAGCTTCCCTATTCATGTTCAGAGTGTGGAAAACGTTTCATTCAGAAAAGAATCCTTCTTGAACATCAGAGAAGTCACACAGGCGAACGTCCCTATTCATGTTCAGATTGCAGGAAACAGTTTAATCATAGAGGAAGTTTTCTTAGACACCAGACACTTCACACCGGTGAGCGTCCCTATTCATGTTCAGAGTGTGGGAAAAGCTTTATTCTGAACAGAGACCTTCTTACACATCAGAGAATTCACACAGGTGAGCGTCCCTTTTCATGTTCAGAGTGTGGGAGATGTTTCACTCAGAAAGGAAACCTTCTTCAACACCAGAAAATTCACGCAAGTGAGCGTCCGTATTCATGTTCAGAGTGTGGGAAATGCTACGTTAATAACAGAGACCTTCTTTCACATCAGAGGAGTCATACTCGTAAGCGTCCATATTCATGTTCAGAGTGTGGGAAATGCTTCATTCAGAAAGAAACCCTTATTGCACATGAGAGAATTCACACGGGCGAGCGTCCCTTTTCATGTTCAGAGTGCGGGAAATTTTTCACTCAGAAATCATCACTTCTTAAACACCAGAAACTTCACACAGATGAGCTTCCCTATTCATGTTCAGAGTGCGGGAATTGTTTCACTCAGAAATCTTCACTTCTTAAACACCAGAAAATGAACATGGGTGAGCTTCACTATTCATGTTCACAGTGCGGGAAATTTTTCAATCAGAAATGTTTACTTCTTAAACACCAGAAGATTCACGCGGTTGACCGTCCCTATTCGTGTTCAGAGTGTGGAAAATGTTTCACTCTGAAAGGAGGTCTTGTCAGACATCAGAGACTTCACACGGGTGAACGTCCCTATTCTTGTTCAAAATGTGGAAAATGTTTCGTTCAGAAAGAAAACCTTCTTAGACATCAGAGAATTCACTCCGGTGAGCGTCCCTATTCATGATGAGAGTGTGGGAGATATTTCGAACATAAATTTTCACTTCTAATGCTCAAGAAGTTTCAGAGGAATGAGCGTCCCTATTAATGTTCAGAGTGCGGGAAATGCTTTATTCAGACCAGGAACCTTTTTAGAAATCGGAGAATTCACATGAGTGAGCGTTCATAGTGATGTTCAAAGTGTGGGAAATATTTGACCACGTCCTTTTTCACCACACCCACTTCTAGAATAACTCGCTTGAAGACCGCCATGTTACACCCCCATTCCTGTCCAGGACATTTTTCATTGTGATAGTTTGACTGACAATTGCATGTAACACTGTACCCAAATGTATTTTATACCATTAAGATTGATGGAGCGGTCTTTTGGTTGAGTTTCTTTGCCATGTTTACCATTAAAAAATGAAAAGCGACCAAATATTTTGAAATAAAATGTTTTTTCTTTTAGTTTCTGTTATAAAACTTTGCAAATAAATAATCTTTCTTCATAAAACTAGGCCAAAAGAAATTTTCATACATTAGTCTGGTAAATTATAAACCAAATACTTGTTTAGTGCGTTTTTTTTTTTTTTTTATACGACCTTCTGTATATTAATTCTCGAGGCCATAAAATGCCAGAACAAACACCCCAAAATTGATCTCACTTGGGAAAGTGGACAGTCCAAGGTATTTGGTAGGAGGCCTGGTGAGTTTTTTGATGCTGTAAGTTTTTTTGCCCCAATTTTTGGTGAAAATGGATGTAGCGCCTGGTTACATTTGTTGGGACACTGAGGACAGTGTCTATTCAGGTGTGGGGGGGGGGACGTGTGTAGCGCCTGGTTACATTTGTTGGGACACTGAGGACAATGTCTATTCAGGTGGGGGGAGTGTGTAGCGCCTGGTTACATTTGTTGGGACACTGAGGACAGTGTCTATTCAGGTGGGGGGAGTGTGTAGTGCCTGGTTACATTTGTTGGGACACTGAGGACAGTGTGTCTATTCAGGTGGGGGGAGTGTGTAGTGCCTGGTTACATTTGTTGGGACACTGAGGACAGTGTCTATTCAGGTGGGGGGAGTGTGTAGTGCCTGGTTACATTTGTTGGGACACTGAGGACAGTGTCTATTCAGGTGGGGGGAGTGTGTAGTGCCTGGTTACATTTGTTGGGACACTGAGGACAGTGTCTATTCAGGTGGGGGGAGTGTGTAGTGCCTGGTTACATTTGTTGGGACACTGAGGACAGTGTCTATTCAGGTGGGGGGAGTGTGTAGTGCCTGGTTACATTTGTTGGGACACTGAGTACAGTGTCTATTCAGGTGGGGGGAGTGTGTAGCGCCTGGATACTTTGGAGTACCAGTGCTATTTAAATTTAGAGGGAGATCAGAGTGTAGTTAAACTCTGATCCAAATTGTTATATTCAAAACGGTCTCTGTCTCAGCTTGGTTGTGCCATAGGTTCATTCTGTTGTACTGGGGTGTTCTTTTCCACCCCAGTGCAGTAGATGGCAGCAGTGGAGTCAAGGTTTGGCTGCCAATCAGGAGGGTGTAGCCTCACTGTGCATATTGGGGGAGGGTATGTGTGGGGCAGACGCCATTGGTTATGGGTTCTTCTTCGTCCAGTGTGGCACCCACCTTTAGGGTGACCACATCACGGCTCCCGGCGTTATGGCCTACCTGGCCGGGGCGTACGTGCCACACAGTGTTTTCCAGGACCATGTTGGCCCGGAACATCTGAGCAGCGACTGGGTTCCCACTTTTGAGGATCCCAAGCGGTATAGCTGTTCGGTGGGGAGTCCGTCTGAGGAGCGCCAATGAGAGGCTGGCGGTCCAAAAGGATTTAGAGACGAACCACCCGAGATCAAGGTAGTCGGACACTGAGGGATTGATCACCTGTCAGTCGGTACCTGGGCAACGTTAAGAAGGAGATCCAGGCGTAAATCACCTAAGGAGGATTGCCTCCGTAACTACAATCAGTGGGGGCCTGTGGCAGAGGTGTCTCCCTGACGTTCATTCTAAGGAGAGTCTGTGGCAGAGACTTGTTTTTTCTTTATTTGTAAACAGGGAAACGGGTCCACAGGAGCCCCCACGACATTACAATCGTCAGCAGGGACAATGAGAACAAGAAGACCGCAATGCACACAGGTCAAATACAACAAAAAACGACTCCTCATAACAGGGGGAGCAATCTCTCATGAAACTGTGTAATGGTCTGGCTGTACGTCCTCAGGCGCAGCCAGCCCACCCCTTGCCGGGGTGCAGTCAGCAACACCCGGACAGGCAGGCCTTATCCCCCTGTCCCCCCGTCTGCGTGTGCGTTGTTGTGGCAGAGACCTTATCCTACAAAGGTTCCAGTAATACTGGAAAGTGTTACATATGGGAGCAGGACTGTTCCAAATACTACGTCTGAATCTTTTGTTCTTCTTGCAAACTCTATCCCTTTCATCACCAGTAGATTACTGTCCTGTCACTAGACAGAACAGGGAAATGCCTTGTTTACATAGGCATCCCCTCGTTCTGCCTCTCTGTGAGACGGACACAGGTAGACATCGAGTCCGCGGTCACGGTCACGCCGCTTGCGGCAGGCGCAAGTGCCGGCGGTGGCACGTGCCTACTAGGCGGCAGATTCAAAGCGACATACCTGTATGTTGCTTTGCCTGCCTGCGCACTACTGCCGACATATATGTACGTTAGGCAGTCAGCAAGCGGTTAAAGCTCACCTTTTTTGCCACAAGTGGAAAATGGAGAAAGACAACATTTAATTTTTTACATACAACTGTCAATAGGATATTTTCCACACAGCATGGGCATACTTAGAATTATATTTTTCTATCCATCCTGAGTATGGGGATACCGCTCGCACGTGACACTTTTTTTGCAGTCTAGTCGCATAGAGGTGTCCAAAATCCAAGGAGCACCTTCAGGCTTTTGAGGAGGAAAAAAATTACAAATTTAATTAAAAATGTATCTAATTTTCTGACTACCTATCACATTTCTTGAGGGGCCCGAAGTGCCAGGACAGGAGAAATAAATGACCCCATATTGCAAAGTAGGCCTTCCAACCTATTTAATTTGTGGTATGATCTTTTAAAGATCACCTTTTTTTTGCCACAAGTGGAAAATGAAGAAGCAAGACAAAATATTTTTTTTTTTACATACAACTGTCAATAAGATATTTTCCACACAGCATGGGCATACTTAGAATTACATTCTGCTATCCCTCCTGAGTATGGAGATACCACTCTTATGTGACACTTTTATTGCTGCCTATATGCATAGAGGTGCCCAAAATCCAAGGAGCACCTTCGGGCTTTTGAGGAGGAAAAAATTACACTTCTAATTTCCTGACTACCCATCTCATTTCTTGAGGCCCCCGAAGTACCAGAACAGGAGAAACAAATGACCCCATATTGCAAAGTAGGCCTTCCAACCTATTTATTTAGTGGTCTGATCTTTTAACCACTTCCCAACGGCCGTACGACTTTGTACGGCCGCAGGGACGTCCTGAATCTCTGACAGGCCGTGTTTTTACGGCCTGTTCTTAGAGAGGCCACTGGGGGGCGCGCACGTGCCGCCGTCGGCGGCGCGCGCGTGCCCGCTGCATCGTTGACATGCCGATGCGCGTGCCTGGCGGCCGTGATGTCCGCCAGGCACTCGGGATCGGCGGCTGCAGGGACAAGACGTGGATCTCTGTTTAAACACAGAGATCCATGTCATGTCAGGGGAGAGAGGAGAGCGATCTGTGTCTCTTGTACATAGGGACACAGCATCGGTCACCTCCCCCAGTCAAATGTTAGAACACAATTTAGGATACACATTAACCCCTTCCTCACCCCCTAGTGTTAACCCTTTCAATGCCAGTCACATTTATACAGTAATTAGTGCATATTTATAGCACTGATCGCTGTATAAATGTGAATGGCGCCAAAAATGTGTCAAAAGTGTCCGATGTCTCCGCCATAATGTTGCAGTCACGAAAAAAATGCTGATCGTCGCCATTAGTAGTAAAAAAATTAAATAATAAAAAATATTAATAATTCTGTCCCCTATTTTGTAAGCGCAATAGCTTTTGCGCAAACCAGACGCTTATTGCGTATTTTTTTTTCTTTACCAAAAATATGTAGAAGAATACGTATCGCCTAGACTGAGAAAAAAAAAAGTTTTTTTTAAAAAATTGGGCTATTTATTACAGCAACAAGTAAAAAATATATACAAGAAAAGTAGTGAAGTCCCTGGCCTTCTTTCACTATCTCGGCGCTCAACAGCTGATAGGTAATTAAAATAGCTTAATTTCACTAATCACCATAAATATTATCCTAAAAATGATGTATGTAGTGAAAAATAACAATGATATGGTAAACAATTAAATTAAATTAAAATAGGTTAAAAAATATAATATATAAAATCAACCTCAAAATTTCAGCAGCCGCTTAAAATTATAAACATATAAATCAAAGATAGTAAACATCAAGTCCATTCCAGTCTTGTAAATCACTAAAAGCAGCGCTAAATCATCACTCTCATCCGACTGATGGATCATTTCCTACGAACAGTTCATAAGAAGTAAGGAAGACAAGCAAAGCGAATCACCCTGTGATCAATGTAGGTACAGAAGTTTTTTCTTCACTCCAAAATAGCATCCACCATATATCACAAGCCCCCTTTCGGGTATGTACTCACCAGAAAGCTGAGTATAGTAGGCACTTCATGCAGGTGTCTTTAATCAGCTCCAGGATCACGCTCCGTTTGATCTCCACAAATGGTGAGCTGTAAATATCCACACTTGTCCGGGTTCATAAAAAATAAAAAGGCTCACAATAGTGTAATCCCGTCTCTTTTCATTTATTAAAAACTCTCTTGCACAGTTGTCAGTCCCAAATGATTAATTACTTTAAATAATCATTAAATGGACGCCCCGTCCATCCTATTACACACACTCACAAAGCTGACTTCAATAGAGTTTACTGCGTCCACCGCAGACACTCTCAGCGTTACTTCTCTCTGTGTGTGAATCAGATGGAGCGCAGATGGAGCGCACAGCGTCACTAGGTTACTTCCTGATGCCGTGAGGTTATCCCTGACGTTTCGTCTTACGACTCAGAAGAAGTCGTAAGACGAAACGTCAGGGATAACCTCACGGCATCAGGAAGTAACCTAGTGACGCTGTGCGCTCCATCTGCGCTCCATCTGATTCACACACAGAGAGAAGTAACGCTGAGAGTGTCTGCGGTGGACGCAGTAAACTCTATTGAAGTCAGCTTTGTGAGTGTGTGTAATAGGATGGACGGGGCGTCCATTTAATGATTATTTAAAGTAATTCCAATCATTTGGGACTGTATATACTATACACTGTGGCAAGAGAGTTTTTAATAAATGAAAAGAGACGGGATTACACTATTGTGAGCCTTTTTATTTTTTATGAACCCGGACAAGTGTGGATATTTACAGCACCATTTGTGGAGATCAAACGGAGCGTGATCCTGGAGCTATTAAAGACACCTGCATGAAGTGCTACTATACTCAGCTTTCTGGTGAGTACATACCCGAAAGGGGGCTTGTGATATATGGTGGATCTATTTTGGAGTGAAGAAAAAACTTCTGTACCTACATTGATCACAGGGTGATTCGCTTTGCTTGTCTTCCTTACTTCTTATGAACTGTTCGTAGGAAATGATCCATCAGTCGGATGAGAGTGATGATTTAGCGCTGCTTTTAGTGATTTACAAGACTGGAATGGACTTGATGTTTACTATCTTTGATTTATAAGTAAAAAATATAGGTTTTTTTTCAAAAATGTCGCTCTATTTTTGTTTATAGCGCAAAAAATAAAAACCGCATAGGCGATCAAATACCACCAAAAGAAAGCTCTATTTGTGGGGAAAAAAGGACGCCAATTTTGTTTGGGAGCCACATCGCACGACCGCGCAATTGTCAGTTAAAGTGATGCAGTGCCACAAGCTGAAGTTTCACCTGGTCAGGAAGGGGTTTATGTGCCCAGTAAGGAAGTGGTTAAAGATAACCTTTTTTTTGCCACAAGTGGAAAATGAAGAAGCAAGACAAAATATATATTTTTTTTACATACAACTGTCAATAAGATATTTTCCACACAGCATGGGCATACTTAGAATTGCATTCTGCTATCCCTCCTGAGTATGGGGATACCCCTCGTATGTGACGCTTTTTTTGCTGCCTATATGCATAGAGGTGCCCAAAATCCAAGGAGCACCTTCAGGCTTTCTAGGAGGAAAAAATTACACTTCTAATTTCCTGACTACCTATCTCATTTCTTGAGGCCCCGAAGTGCCAGGACAGGAGAAATAAATGACCCCATTTTGCATTTTTTTTATATTAAATTATATATTTTTTTCATTGTCTTGACTTTTTAATTGCATGTGGTATTATGAAGTATCTGTCAAAGTATTCAAAAAACAAGGGTGCAGTTTTCATTTTCTCCACAAGGTGGGGACCTCACTAATTGTCGGTGGAACGCAGAGACAGGAAGTGATGTCATCTTCAAACCGTCTGTCTTCTAAAAACAGGAAGTTCCCAGAGAAATGAAAACTTTCAGGAAGTGGAGGGAGATATTCCTGCAACCAACATCAGAGGAGGTAATAAGTTATTATAATATATTTACACCCAGTAACCCCGTCATGTCCGTCCTCTTCCTCCATAGTCACTGTGACGTCTTTTATGGTTTATAGAACGGATACATCCTAAATATAGAGCCATTTATCCAACTGTCCATCCAGAGCCTCTGGTTTATAGACCGGATCCATCCTAAATATAGAGCCATTTATCCAACTATCCAGAACCATACATCCTAAATCCAATTATCCAACTGTCCATCCAGAGCCTCTGGTTTATAGACGGATACACCCTAAATATAGAACCATTTATCCAACTGTCCATCCACATCCTAAATATAGAACCATTTATCCAACTGTCCATCCAGAGCCTCTGGTTTATAGACCAGATACATCCTAAATATAGAGCCATTTATCCAACTGTCCATCCAGAGCCTCTGGTTTATAGACCAGATACATCCTAAATATAGAGCCATTTATCCAACCGTCCATCCAGAGCCTCTGGTTTATAGACCGGATACATCCTAAATATAGAGCCATTTATCCAACTGTCCATCCAGAGCCTCTGGTTTATAGACCGGATACATCCTAAATATAGAGCCATTTATCTAACTGTCCATCCAGAGCCTCTGGTTTATAGACCAGATGCATCCTAAATATAGAGCCATTTATCCAACTGTCCATCCAGAGCCTCTGGTTTATAGACCGGATACATCCTAAATATAGAGCCATTTATCCAACTGTCCATCCAGAGCCTCTGGTTTATAGACCAGGATACATCCTAAATATAGAACCATTTATCCAACTGTCCATCCAGAGCCTCTGGTTTATAGACCAGATACATCCTAAATATAGAACCATTTATCCAACTGTCCATCCAGAGCCTCTGGTTTATAGACCGGATACATCCTAAATATAGAGCCATTTATCCAACTGTCCATCCAGAGCCTCTGGTTTATAGACCGGATACATCCTAAATATAGAGCCATGCAGCTGAGGACTGTCAACAATTATCGTTTATACAACTATTCCCTGATGGGATTTATTTTAAAAAAATGGACTGAAAACATTGTAAGAAATTAAAAATAAAACAAAAAAGTGTGTATATATAATATAGTATTATATACTTTTGTTCTTTGTTTTTTGTTTTTTTACAGTATTCATATGTAAGCCCCTTTCATGCAGGCAGACCGATTGGGGCCACCCTCCTGTTTTTCTGTCAGACCCTCCATTCTCCTCTTTGACGCGGTGGCTGTAAACAGACATGTGCCATGTGTCCATTTATACCCGCCTACATATGTACAAGAAGATCTAATCCACTAAAAACAAAGGGATGGGAATTCCATCCCTTCCACCTGGGTAGGTCCTATCGAATGGCGGTTTGGTGTACGGATGGGTGGTCTGTTTGCACCCAACCACCATCATTCTCCCAGGATCACCGTCACACCAGTCATATTGTCCCTGATCCAGTCACAGTGTCCCTGATCACCACCATACCAGTCATATTGTACCTTATCTCTGCCACACCAGTCATATTATCCCCGATCTCCACCACACCAGTCATATTGTCCCTGGTCACCACCATACCAGTCATATTATCCCTGATCTCTGCCACACCAGTCATATTATCCCTGATCTCTGCCACACCAGTCATATTATCCCTGATCTCTGCCACACCAGTCATATTATCCCTGATCTCTGCCACACCAGTCATATTGTCCCTAATCTCCACCACACCAGTCATATTGTCCCTGGTCACCGCCACACCAGTCATATTGTCCCTGATCTCCGCCACACCAGTCATATTGTCCCTGATCTCTGCCACACCAGTCATATTGTCCCTGATCTCTGCCACACCAGTCATATTATCCCTGATCTCTGCCACACCAGTCATATTATCCCTGATCTCTGCCACACCAGTCATATTGTCCCTGGTCACCGCCACACCAGTCAGTTTGTCCCTCATCTCTGCCACACCAGTCATATTGTCCCTGGTCACCGCCACACCAGTCATATTGTCCCTAATCTCCACCACACCAGTCATATTGTCCCTGGTCAGCGCCACACCAGTCAGTTTGTCCCTGATCTCCGCCACACCAGTCATATTGTCCCTGATCTCCGCCACACCAGTCATATTGTCCCTGATCTCTGCCACACCAGTCATATTGTCCCTGATCTCTGCCACACCAGTCATATTGTCCCTGATCTCTGCCACACCAGTCATATTGTCCCTAATCTCCACCACACCAGTCATATTGTCCCTAATCTCCACCACACCAGTCATATTGTCCCTAATCTCCACCACACCAGTCATATTGTCCCTGGTCACCGTCACACCAGTCATATTGTCCCTGATCTCCACCACACCAGTCATATTGTCCCTAATCTCCACCACACCAGTCATATTGTCCCTGGTCACCGCCACACCAGTCAGTTTGTCCCTAATCTCCACCACACCAGTCATATTGTCCCTAATCTCCACCACACCAGTCAGTTTGTCCCTGATCTCTGCCACACCAGTCAGTTTGTCCCTGATCTCTGCCACACCAGTCAGTTTGTCCCTGATCTCTGCCACACCAGTCAGTTTGTCCCTGATCTCTGCCACACCAGTCAGTTTGTCCCTGATCTCTGCCACACCAGTCAGTTTGTCCCTGATCTCTGCCACACCAGTCAGTTTGTCCCTGATCTCTGCCACACCAGTCAGTTTGTCCCTGATCTCCGCCACACCAGTCATATTGTCCCTGATCTCCACCACACCAGTCATATTCTCCCTTATCCAGTCACAGTGTCCCTGATCACCGCCACACTGTTCATATTGTCCCTGATCATCGCCATACCAGTCATATTGTCCCCGATCTCTGCCATACCAGTCAGTGTCCCTGATCACTGCCATACCAGTCATATTGTCCATAATCACCGCCATACCAGTCAGTGCCACTAATCCCCGTCATACTATTCATATTGTCCATGATCCAGTCACCGTATCCCTGATCACCGTCACTCCAGTGACCATTACAGTACATTGGTCTTTATGCCATTGGTTGATTTGTGTAATAGCCGGTGAAAGATTCTCACACATGTGGTATCGCCATACTCAGAAGGAGTAGCAGCATGCGTCTTGGGGTGTAATTTTAAGTATGTCCATGCTGTGTGTGAGAAATATATTATCAAATTGACACTTTTGGTAAATGTCGCACCTTCCAAGGTAGGTAGTATAGAGAGTATCGTTTTTTTGGTCTTTCCGCTTACCAGGAAGACTGTCAGGTAAATTTAGATGCTCTCTGCCTACCAGGGAGCAGGGATCCATTGGTAGGGTCTGAATAAATACCAAGGAAAGCTCTATTTGTCTCAACAAAATTATAAATATTTAATTTGGGTACAGTGTTGCATGACTGAGTAATTGTCATTCAAAATGTAAAAAGCTGAAAATTGGCCTGGGCAGGAAGGGGTGAAAGTGTCCGGTAATTAAGTGGATAAAAGAGATCTACAGTGCTATAATTATGCAGTCAGCCTATTACCACCCAACATTTGTCTTCACAGGACATCACCCACCACAGTGTCTCCACCTCACTGCCTAACATCAGAGGTAACCAGTGCCAAGAAGATTCTAGAAGTCACCAAGAAGATCATTGATTTGCTGACAGGAGAGGTGAGCAGTGCCGGGAATTCTGGGACATTATCCAGTAACAGACAAGGGACGTGTCTGGATGGTGACTGTATCATTGTGTGTGTCAGGTTCCTATAAGGTGTCAGGATGTCACTGTCTATTTCTCCATGGAGGAGTGGGAGTATTTAGAAGGACACAAGGATCTCTACAAGGACGTCATGATGGAGAATCAGCCGCCCCTCACATCACCGGGTAAGAGGAGACTTTATTGTAAAGGAGAGAGCAGTACGGAGGGTCCACCTAGATCCCCCATCATCTGATAAACACATAGAAACAATGTATTCAGTCAGTGTGTGTGTTTCCTACAGATGGATCCAGTAATGGGAACCCACCAGAGGGATGTCCCCGTCCTCTGTATTCCTGGGATTCCACACAGGAAGATCACAACTATGCACAACCTTATCAGGTAGGTGGGATGGAGCAACTGAAGCACCAACATAATTTTAAGCTATGAGAGGACATTCTTCTATGTAATCTCTTGCTCTTAAATCTATCCCATCCATCTTTATGGTTTAGGGTGAAGAACTGAAAAGAATCAAAGCTGAGATTAAAGAGGAAGAAGAAGAGATGTTGGTGAGTGGAGATCAGCAGTCTATGGAGGATGATGGTCCTCGGTACTCCTTGGATTCCATAAAGGAAGAAGAGATGTTGGTGAGGGGAAATGAACAGTCTATGGAGGATGGTGGTCCTCAGAACTCCTTGGATTCCATAAAGGAAGAAGAGATGTTGGTGAGGGGAAATGAACAGTCTATGGAGGATGGTGGTCCTCAGAACTCCTTGGATTCCATAAAGGAACAAGAGACGTTGGTGAGGGGAAATGAACAGTCTATGGAGGATGATGGTCCTCGGAACTCCTTGGATTCCATGAAGGAAGAAGAAATGTTGGTGAGGGGAAATGAACAGTCTATGGAGGATGGTGGTCCTCGGAACTCCTTGGATTCCATGAAGGAAGAAGAAATGTTGGTGAGGGGAAATGAACAGTCTATGGAGGATGGTGGTCCTCGGTACTCCTTGGATTCCATTAAAGGAAGATCACAACTATTCACGACATGATCAGGTAAATGGACTCTTTGAGATTGTTTAACAGTATATAATCTCTTGTTCCTTTATTTGTTTTTACAAATGTATTCTGTCATCTTTGGGGTTTAGGGTGAAGAACTAAAAAACATCAAAGTTGAGATTAAAAAGGAAGAAGAAGAAGAGAGGTTGGTGAGTGGAGATCAGCAGTCTATGGAGGAGGGGGAGATGATTATGGAAAGTAAGCAGAAGGAATCTTCTCTACATATGGACACAGGTAAGTAACAAAAACACTAAATGTAGAAACCATTTACATTTTACTTTAAACATATATTGTATGTCTACCAAAGTCACACAAAAGAGGGGTTCATTTCAGCAGATAGGCAAATAAGACAATCAGTTTGCCCGTTCCGCTAACAACAGCCAGAGGTTAATATACTGAGCCATCGAGAATTACTTTTTTCCATCTGTACAACTCTTAAAACAAAACACTCCTTCCGTTATACATTTTTTCTTCCTAAAAAAGCACAATCTGTACCACCCATGTTCAAAATAAAGAGCATCATATCCTTCTGTACAGGAAACACTGAGAATGCTTAACTGCTAACAGTAAGAACATCATCAACATATCTTCCCCATTGCTCAATCTATTGTTTATATTGTATACCATATAAAAGAATCATCTCTAGTCCTCATCAAAAAAAAGTGATCATGTTTATTACTTTACCCGATGTTCCCAATAAATGAGGAGGAGATACTGTACACCATATGAAAGGTCCATCTCCATTCCCCAATATAACGTCATGTTCCCAACAAATGAGGAGGAGATACTGTACACCATATGAAAGGTCCATCTCCATTCCTCAATATAACGTCATGTTCCCAACAAATGAGGAGGAGATACTGTACACCATATGAAAGGTCCATCTCCATTCCCCAATATAATGTCATGTTCCCAACAAATGAGGAGGAGATACTGTACACCATATGAAAGGTCTATCTCCATTCCTCAATATAACGTCATGTTCCCAACAAATGAGGAGGAGATACTGAGATTGCAGGCTTGGCTGGCTTAAATCAGGTTTGGTCTCCACCCAGAGACTGGCCACATAAATTACCTTGCAGGTGGACAGACAAGCATGGAGAAGGCCATATGAAAGGTCCATCTCCATTCCTCAATATAACGTCATGTTCCCAACAAATGAGGAGGAGATACTGTACACCATATGAAAGGTCCATCTCCATTCCTCAATATAACGTCATGTTCCCAACAAATGAGGAGGAGATACTGTACACCATATGAAAGGTCCGTCTCCATTCCTCAAAATAACATCATGTTCCCAACAAATGAGGAGGAGATACTGTACACCATATGAAAGGTCCATCTCCATTCCTCAATATAATGTCATGTTCCCAACAAATGAGGAGGAGATACTGTACACCATATGAAAGGTCCATCTCCATTCCTCAATATAACGTCATGTTCCCAACAAATGAGGAGGAGATACTGTACACCATATGAAAGGTCCATCTCCATTCCTCAATATAACGTCATGTTCCCAACAAATGAGGAGGAGATACTGTACACCATATGAAAGGTCCATCTCCATTCCTCAATATAACGTCATGTTCCCAACAAATGAGGAGGAGATACTGTACACCATATGAAAGGTCCATCTCCATTCCTCAATATAACGTCATGTTCCCAACAAATGAGGAGGAGATACTGAGATTGCAGGCTTGGCTGGCTTAAATCAGGTTTGGTCTCCACCCAGAGACTGGCCACATTAATCACCTTGCAGGTGGACAGACAGACATGAAGAAGGCCATATGAAAGGTCCATCTCCATTTTTAAAGTGGATGTAAACCCAAAACATTTTTTTTTTATGTCACAATGTAGAGTATAAGATTTCCTATCATCTGTGCCCAGTCTTGCCACACAGAGTTAATCCAGATCTGAGTAATCCTCTTATAATGTTTAGTGCAAATTAACAAAATTACAGATAAAAACTTGCCAAATTAAAGTCCATTTCTCTGTTTTTGCTTTCAGTAACAGGTTGATTTACATATCTAGCTTGAAAATGTTTATCATATGTTATGTTTTGTTTATCATAACATGAGGTGATCCAAAGTTCATTGTATATTACCAGGATGTGTTATGTGGGGGAGGGGTGGATTTTTCACTTTTTATACCTCATGTTATGATAAACGTAACATAACATATGATAAACATGTCCAAGCTAGATATGTAAATAACCTGTCACTCAAAGCAAGAAGAGAGAAAACTGACTTTTTATTTAGGCAGGTTTTTATCTGGAATTCTGTTCATTTTACTGAACATTGAAAGAGGATTACTCAGATCTGGATTAACTCTGTATGGTAAGACTGGGCACAGATGATAGGAAATCTTATACTCTACATTGTGACATCCACGTTAAAGTAACAATGGCATCAATGCACAAAAAATGTTACTCGGTGTGATTTGGGTGTATTGTATTCTTTATCTGGTTTGTATTTTTCTCTTCTATTTGCCCCCAATTCCATGCCAGAACTCCTATGCCTCGTACACACGATCGGAATTTCCGATGAAAAAAGTCAGACAGACTTTTTCCTTGGGAAATTCTGACCATGTGTATGCCCCATCGGAAATTCCAATAAATTCCATCGGAGTTTACATAGAAAACATGTCCTCTTTCACTCCGATGGATGTCCGACGTGATTTTGGTCGGACAAAGATCTGACCGTGTGTACGCGGCATAAGAACACATTTAGTGACCAACATATATGACTTCTGAATACAAAGTTTAGAAAATAACATTTATTGTGAAATTTCTTTTTACCAGGAGTACACAACGTCCGGAATTCCTCTGAGGAACATCTCATTGTATCTCCAGATTATAGAGCAGAAGATAATAACATTGTACAATATTCTCCAGGAGGAAATCCCGTTACTCCAAATATACATCCCAGACCTTCCCAATTGGGTGGATCAATAGATCCCTCTAATCCAGAGGAATCTCCTGACGGATCGCACACCAAGACTATAGGATCTCACAGTACAGATACTTCAATAGATCCGTCTATTCCCGAAGGAATCTTCTGATAAATCACATACCAGGACTCTAAGATCTCACAGTAGAAATACATCAATAAATCCATCTAATCCCGAAGAATCTTCTTTAAGCCACAAAGGAGTTCCCACAGAAGAGACCTCATTGTCATGTTCAGAGTGCGGGAAACGTTTCATTCAGAAAAAATACCTTCTTGAACATCAGAGAAGTCATACAAGTGAACGTCCTTATTCATGTTCAGAGTGCGGGAAACAATTCAATCGTAAAGGAAATTTCCTTAGGCACCAGACCCTTCACACAGGCGAGCGTCCCTTTTCATGTTCAGAGTGCGGAAAATTCTTTATTCTCAACAGAGACCTTCATAAACATCAGAGAATTCACTCTGGGGAGCTTCCCTATTCATGTTCTGAGTGCGGGAAAAGTTTCATGCTGAAAAGAGACCTTCTTGAACATCAGAGAAGTCATACGGGTGAAAGTCCTTATTCATGTTCGGAGTGCGGGAAACAATTCAATCATAAAGGAAATTTTCTTAGACACCAGACCCTTCACTCTGGGGAGCTTCCCTATTCATGTTCAGAGTGTGGGAAATCTTTCATTCGGAAAAGAATCCTTCTTGAACACCAGAGAAGTCACACAGGTGAGCATCCCTATTCATGTTCAGAGTGTGGGAAAAGCTTTATTCTGAAAAGAGACCATCGTATACATCAGAGAATTCATACAGGTGAGCGTCCCTTTTCATGTTCAGAGTGTGGGAAATGTTTCACGCAGAAAGGGAACCTTCTTCAACACCAGAAAACTCACGCAAGTGAGCGTCCGTATTCATGTTCAGAGTGTGGGAAATGCTATGTTGATAACAGAGACCTTCTTTCACACCAGAGGATTCATAATCGTAAACGTCCCTATTCGTGTTCAGAGTGTGGGAAAAGCTTTATTCTGAAAAGAGACCTTCGTAAACATCAGAGAGTTCATACAGGTGAGCGTCCCTTTTCATGTTCAGAGTGTGGGAGACGTTTTACGCAGAAAGGAAACCTTCTTCAACACCAGAAAACTCACGCAAGTGAGCGTCCGTATTCGTGTTCAGAGTGTGGTAAATGCTATGTTGATAACAGAGACCTTCTTTCACATCAGAGGAGTCATACTCGTAAGCGTCCATATTCATGTTCAGAGTGCGGGAAATGCTTCATTCAGAGAGAAGCCCTTCTTGCACATGAGAGAATTCACACGGGTGAGCTTCCCTATTGTTGTTCAGAGTGTGGGAAATGTTTCATTCGGAAATCTTCACTTCTTAAACATCAGAAAATTCACACGGGTGAGCTTCCCTATTCATGTTCAGAGTGCGGCAAATGTTTCAATCAGAAATGTTTACTTCTTAAACACCAGAAAATTCACACGGATGAGCTTACATATTCATGTTCAGCGTGCGGGAAATTTTTCAATCAGAAATGTTTACTTCTTAAACACCAGAAGATTCACACGCTTGACCGTCCCTATTCATGTTTAGAGTGTGGAAAATGTTTCACTCTGAAAGGCGTTCTTGTCAACCATCAGAGACTTCACACCGGTGAGCGTCCCTATTCTTGTTCAGAGTGTGGAAAATGTTTCGTTCAGAAAGGAAACTTTCTTAGACATCAGAGAATTCACACTGGTGAGCGTCCCTATTCATGATGAGAGTGTGGGAGATGTTTTAATCATACATTTTTACCTGTAATGCACAAGAAGTTTCCCAGCATTGAGCATCCCTATTCATGTTCAGAGTGGGGGAAATGCTTTATTCAGAACAGGAACCTTCTTAGAAATCGGAGAATTCACATGTTCAAAGTGTGGGAAATATTTCACTTTGAAATGAATCCTGGTAACTCCTTATTTGACCACATCCATTTCACCACACCCACTAAGTGTGGTGAGTTTTTTTTTAAATTGTAACATTTTTGCCACAGTTTTTTGGGGAAAAATGGAGAAAGTAAGTAAATAAAATTCAATTTCATAAAGTTGTCATTTTAACTAGTTATTTCTCACACACAGCAAGGGTATACTTACAATTACACCTCAAAACACAATATCCTACTCCTTTCCAGTACGGGGATACAACATGCCTAGGACTATTTTGCTGCATATATGCATAGAGGTACCCAAAATCCAAGGAGCACCTTCAGGCTTTCAAAGATGAAAATTTACACATCTAATTACCTGACTATTTCATTTCTTGAAGCGCCAAAGTGCCAGGACAGGAGACATAAATGAACCCATTTTGTAATGTAGACCTTCCAACCTATTTAATTAGTGTTCTGGTCTTTTATAGATCACCTTTTTTGCCAAGTCGAAAATGAAGAAAGAAGACAAAATTGAATTTTTTACATACAACTGTCAATAAGATATTTTCCACACGGCATACTTAGAATTACATTCTGCTATCCCTCCTGAGTATGGGGATACCCCTCGTATGTGACACTTTTTTTGCTGCCTATATGCATAGAGGTGCCCAAAATCCAAGGAGCACCTTCAGGCTTTCTAGGAGGAAAAAATTACACATCTAATTTCCTGACTACCTATGTAATTTCTTGAGGTGCAAAAGTGCCAGGACAGGAGAAATAAATGCCCCCATTTTGTAAAATAGACCTTCCAACCTATTTAATTAGTGTTCTGGTCTTTTAAAGATCACCTTTTTGCCACAAGTCGAAAATAAAGAAGCAAGACAAAAATTGCATTTTTTACATATAACTGTCAATAAGATATTTTCCACACAGCATGGGTATACTTAGAATTACATTCTGCTATCCCTCCTGAGTATGGGGATACCGCTCGTATGTGACACTTTTTTTGCTGCCTATATGCATAGAGGTGCCCAAAATCCAAGGAGCACCTTCAGGCTTTCGAGGAGGAAAAAATTACACATCTAATTTCCTGAATACCTATCTCATTTCTTGAGGTGAAGAGGAGAGAGCTCATCACCGGACTGTCCCATAGTTAGTGCCTGTCTAGTGTCTACCTTTACTTTATTACCAGAGAGGGGGGACCTATCAGACATCAAGTGTGCTAATAAATGTGTTCTGTGTATCATGTACTGTACAGACTAGTGACCAGAAAAGGAGCCAAGTGCTGCATTAGGGGGCTTATTCACACTTTGACTGCGTTAAGACATAACTTAATGGGTGTCCAACCAGGGCCGATCCTATATGCAAGGGGCCCCGCCTCGCCCTTATGTCATAACGCAACAAAAAAAACAGCAAGACACTAGTGCTAAAAACAGGTGGATAATGTTGATAAAGATTAGGATCAGATCAGTAGAAAGACTGTAGCATGACCGCAGTCTCCTGTACTAAGTCTGCAGTCTCTGACCATCTCCTGTACTAAGTCTGCAGTCTCTGACCATCTCCTGTACTAAGTCTGCAGTCTCTGACCATCTCCTGTACTAAGTCTGCAATTTCTGACCATCTCCTGTACTAAGTCTGCAGTCTCTGACCGTCTCCTGTAGCATGTCTGCAGTCTCTGACCGTCTCCTGTAGCATGTCTGCAGTCTCTGACCGTCTCCTGTAGCATGTCTGCAGTCTCTGATCCGTCTCCTGTAGCATGTCTGCAGTCTCTGATCGTCTCCTGTAGCATGTCTGCAGTCTCTGATCGTCTCCTGTAGCATGTCTGCAGTCTCTGATCGTCTCCTGTAGCATGTCTGCAGTCTCTGATCATCTCCTGTAGCATGTCTGCAGTCTCTGATCATCTCCTGTAGCATGCCCGCAGTCTCTGAACATCTCCTGTACCACGTCTGCAGTCTCTGATCATCTCCTTTAGTATTTTGAGGGGAGAGCCATGCGCACTTGTGCTGCAATCGTGATGCATCGTGGAATCGAATCGTGGACTTGATAATCGTAATCGCATCGAATCGTGAGACCGGTGAAGATGCGCAGCCCTACAGGGACAGTAGAAACACTCACAAAACCACCTGATTTTTATGCCGTGTACACACGATCACTTTTTGTGATGAAAAAAAAACGACGTTTTATGTGATGAAACAAAACGACGGTTTTCAAACTTCATTTTCCAAAACGACGTTGCATACACACCATCGTTTTTCCATTGAAGCTCCGTCTCATAACTTGCTTCTGAGCATGCGCGGGTTTTCAACATCGTTTTGCCCACACACCATCACACTTTTTATGACACAAAAAACGACGTTTTTAAAAACGACACAAAAAATTCAAGCATGTTCGAATTTTTTTTTTGGTCGTTTTTTTGAAGACATAAAGCGACGTTTTGCCCACACACTGTCATTTTAAATTTAATTTTGAAAACGTCGTTTTTTTTCATCACAAAAAGTGATCGTGTGTACGCGGCATTAAAGGTGAACTTAGGAGCTCCGGATTTTATAGGGGACACGCGCAACTAGGAATATGTGCAGAGAATTGCTGGGACCTGTTCCTCTCTCAAATACAGATTCGTCAGGACAACCCAAGAACATGGAATTCCCAGTTCAAGCATTTCCAAGTATGGAGGCTTCCTTAACCACTTCAGGCCCGCGCTACCGTCGGATGACGGTAACAGCGCGGGCCTGAATATCCAACATGCCGTCATTTGACGGCATGTCATTCTGGCGTTCCCAGCGCGCGCTGTAGTGCGCGCTGCGGGGAAGCCCTGTGTTGTCCGTGTCCCTTGGATCAGAGTGGCCGTTTGCGATGCGATCTGTGGGCGAATGAGAGATGATCTCTCATAGATCATCTCTCATTGCCGTGTTACACAGAGACAGCGTCCTGTCTCTGGAGGGGAGGAGCCCGATCTGTGTTCCTTCCTACATAGGGACACAGATCGGTCACCCCCCCTCCCCCCACAGTTAGAACACAACTAGCATACACATTTAACCCCTTCCTCACCCCCTAGTGTTAACCCCTTCAATGCCAGTCACATTTATACTGTAATTAGTGCATATTTATAGCACTGATCGCAGTATAAATGTGAATGGCGCCAAAAATGTGTCAAAAGTGTCCGATGTGTCCGCCATAACGTCGCAGTACCAATAAAAATCGCAGATCGCCGCCATTTCTAGTAAAAAAATAATAATTCTCTCCCCTATTTTGTAAGCGCTATAACTTTTGCGCAAACCAGTCGCTTATTGCGATTTTTTTTTTTTTTTTACCAAAAATATGTAGAAGAATACGTATCGCCCTAAGCTGAGAAAAAAAAATGTGTTTTTTTTTTAATTGGGATATTTATTATAGCAACAAGTAAAAAATATTGTATTTTTCTTCAAAATTGTCGCTCTTTTTTGTTTATAGCGCAAAAAATAAAAATCGCACAGGTGATCAATTACCACCAAAAGAAAGCTCTACTTGTGGGGAAAAGAGGACGTAAATTTTGTTTGGGAGCCACGTCGCACGACCGCGCAATTGTGAGTTAAAGCGACGCAGTGCCGGAAGCTGAAATTTTACCTGGGCAGGAGGGGGGTGTAAGTGCCCAGTATGCAAGTGGTTAAGATGCTTCATCTGTGAAGGTAACCTGGGGCAGCCAGAGTAAGGTTTAGGTAGGAGAAATGTTATTGCATGTCATACATGTTATGCCAAGTTTACAGTAAAAGTTGATCCAACTGCTCAGAGCCTTGGTGTGAAGTTATTCAAGGGGTGCATGTGGGGTCTTGGCATATTCCTAAAGAACCTGGATCCATAACAGGGTAGCATACCTTCCCAACATTTTGAGATAAGAAATGAGGGACACCTACTAACAAAAATGTATGTAGGCATAGGACACACACCCTGCCACACCCCCTTAGTGCTTTTTTTACCACTACTATTCATTTATATTGGCTTTTAAAATGTACAAATGCAGCAATTTAGAAATTGGATGAAAGGTTTAGCACTGGAAAACACTTTTTGAAAGATAAAAAGTGTATTTTATATGCAACTATATGGATCAGACCAAAATGAGGAGGGACAGAGGGACACTTCTCCAAATCAGGCACAGTCCCTCGAAATCAGTTGGGAGTTGCCACAAGAAAGAACAGCTCTGACGTGGCACCTTAGGTGATGGGTCCTCCGATAGCGAGGGGGTCGTGCGCTCTGATTTCCTCTCTAGCTGCCCATCTCCGCTGCTCAACGAGAGTGAACAGGCGTTACCAAAATCTATGGCTTGATCACTAGGTACAAGTAGGGAAGAGTGAAGTGTGAGCACGCATGAGATCAGCGCTGTGTGCTTGGTGGGAACTCGTTCCCAACTCTGCATACCTTCTGTGCCCATTATGAGTGTTCCCCCAGTCCTCCATGGGGTTCCCAACTCTGCACACCTCTTGTACTTATTATGAGGGTTCCCCCCCAGTCCTCTAGGGGGTTCCCAACTCTAGACAACTTCTGTGCCCATTATGCAGGTTCCTCACAGTCTTTCACTTTGTTCCCAACTCTGCACACCTAAGCACTGACACAGTGTGAAAACGCGTAAGCTGTTTTCCCTATTTTTGCTGCTTTTTGTAGTGCATTTTACCATTGATTTTACAATAAAAACAACTCAAGAGTTTTTTGGAGTGCTGCTGTCCATTTTTCCAAAGTTTCTACTATTTGCCTTGTGCATTTCCGGCACCCTTGGTTTTCTGATGGCTTCAATAAACTAATAGATAAGCACCTGAACGACCACAACATACAGGGATATACAATGTAATACTAACATATAATCACACACATAGGTTGGACTTGTGTCTTTTTTCAACCTCACCTACTATGTAACTATGTAACCTACAAGTGAAAGCAAAATGCCTAAAATATCCCCCCCTAAGGCAAAAAGAGTTTTCTGAAAAAACTTCTATGCCAAATACCTTTTACCAAGAACTGTTTATTTCTGGCAAAATCTATGGATATAGTTTTTTTTTAAAAAAATTACTATTTTAATTTTCCATACTATTTTTATTATATGGCGGCGAGCAGCGATTTTTATCGGTACTACGACATTATGGCGGACACTTTTGACACATTTTTGGGACAATTGGCATTTTTATAGCAATCAGTGCTATAAAAATGCATTGATTACTATAAAAATGCCACTGGCAGTAAAGGTGTTAACACTAGGGGGCGGAGAAGGAGTTAAATGTGTAACCTGGGTGTGTTCTAACTGTAGGGGGGTGGACTGATTAGGGGAAATTACTGATCGCTGTTCATACATTGTATGAACAGAAGATCAGCATTTCTCTCACTGACAGGACCGGGAGCTGTGTGTTTACTTTACACACACAGCTCCCGATCCCAGCTCTGCAATGAGCAATCGCATGTGCCTGGTGGTGATCGTGCCCGCCGGGCACACACATTGGAGCCGGCGCATGCGTGCCCCTAGTGGCTGCTGGGTGAGGTGTCGCATACCTCCCAACCGTCCCGGATTCAGCGAGAATTTCCCGCGATTTGAAGTATTTCCCGCAGTCCCGCTAAAACAACTTAGTTTGCGGAACCCCCCCCCCTGCTATTTAAATGTTGGGAGGTATGGGTGACGTAGAGCTACGGGCTCTCGCCCAGCAGAGCCGACCTGCCGACGTAGAACTGCAGCGGCTGGTTGGGAACTAGTTAAAAAAGGGTGCAGTTTTCATTTTCTCCACAAAGTGGGGATCTCACTTATTGTCAGTGGAACGCAGAGACAGGAAGTGATGTAATCTTCGAACCGTGAGTCTTCTAAAGACAGGAAGTTCCCCGGGCAATGAAAACTTTCAGGAAGTGGAGGGAGATATTCCTGCAACTGACAGCAGAGGAGGTAATAAGATATTATAATATAGTTACACCCAGTAATCCCCCCCCCCCCATCCCCGGCATGTCCATCCTCATCCTCCATAGTCACTGTGATGTCTTTTATCTCCAGAAGATGATAATATACACATATATAGAACATTTTAATATATACACAGATACATCCTAAATAAAGAACCGGTTATCCAACTGTCCATCCAGAGCCTCTGGTTTATAGACCAGATACATCCTAAATATAGAGCCATTTATCCAACTGTCCATCCAGATTCTCTGGTTTATAGACCGGATACATCCTAAATATAGAACCATTTATCCAACTGACCAGAAACATCCTAAACAGGGATGAGCTCCAGCGTGTTCGCATCATACACGTGCAGAGCCCGCCAGGAAGACAGCGCGGCGCTGCTCTAATCACAGCCAGGGAGACATTTCCCGATGCTCGGCTGCAGGGATCGGGAAATGTCTCCCTGGCTGTGATTAGCGCAGCGCCGCGCTGTCATCCTGGCGAGCTCTGCACGTGTATGATGCGAACACGCTGGAGCTCATTCCTAATCCTAAATATAGAGCCATTTATCCAACTGTCCATCCAGAGCCCCTGGTTTATAGACCGGATACATCCTAAATATAGAGCTATTTATCCAACTGTCCATCCAGAGCCTCTGATTTATAGACCGGATACATCCTAAATATAGATCCATTTATCCAACTGTCCATCCAGAGCCTCTGGTTTATAGACCGGATACATCCTAAATATAGAACCATTTATCCAACTGTCCATCCAGAGCCTCTGGTTTATAGACCGGATACATCCTAAATATAGAGCCATTTATCCAACTGTCCATCCAGAGCCTCTGGTTTATAGACCAGGTACGTCCTAAATATAGGACCATTTATCAAACTGTCCATCCAGAGCCTCTGGTTTATAGACCAGATACATCCTATTTATAGATTAATTTATCCAACTGTCTATCCAGAGTCTCTGGTTTATAGATCAGATACATCCTAAATGCTGCTGCAAGAGAAGGGAAAGGACTTATTTCTCCAATATGAGTGCAGTATGGTATAGCAGAGAGTCTGCTACCGCATTCAACCTGGTGAGGCCAAGTGAGAACTGTCCTCATCTGTAAATAGTTCCAGTTGGAGTACCCCACTATTGACTTCTTCCAACAATAAATACCAAAAAAAAACAAAAAACACACTGGATTGATTAGTGGATAACAGTACAGGTAGTCATGTGAAAACACCTAGTAACTGGCAGCAACATAATCATGGGGAGGCCCATGGAATTCTACACACAGCAATCCCTACATGGGGCATTGTTACATAAAAAAATATATATATATATTCTTTCCGCATTTTCCAAAAATGATGTCCTTAAGTTACTCACCATACCTCCTACAAAATACCTTGTGGTGTTTTCTTTACAAAATGTGGTCATTTTTAGGGTGTTTTTGATATCCTGTTGCTCCAGGGCCTTCAAAAATGTGATGCCTAATTTATCCTCCTAGAACACCTAAAGGTACTCCTTGGATTTTTGTCCCGTCTATGTGTCCAGGCTGTGAAAACCTCTCAGGCGCCGTACACACGGCCGAGGTTCTCGCTGAAAATCAGCGAGAACCTCGCTGGAATGCACATTCCAGCGAGGACCTCGGCCGTGTGTACGGTCTCAGCGAGCTTCCCGTCGGGAAGCCCGTCGAGCCGAAATAGAGAGCACGCTCTCTATTTCCTCGACGGCCCGCCTGGAAGAATGGCTGGTTGCCATTCCCGACGGGCGGGTCGCCGAATTCGACGGCCGGGAGAGAACCCGTCGAGGTTCTCTGCCGTGTGTACGTGGCCTCACACATGTGGCATCACTATACATGGGAGCAAAGCCAGAATGTGTTTTGAGGTATAATTCTAGGTATGTATATGATATGAGTGTGTGTTAGAAATAACTTCTTCATTGACAACTGTGTAAAAAAAAAAAAAAAAAAATTCCTTTCTTGCATTTTTCAAAAACATTTGAAAAATCACGACTCACTATGCTTTTCAGAAAATGTATTGGACTGTTTGCTTGGTGTGGTCATTTTAAGTGTTCCCACTGTCCTGGTGCTCAAGGGCCTTCAGAAATGTGAAAGGGTCAGGAAAGTAGATGTGGGATTAATGCTCTTTAAAAGCCCAACGGTACTCCTTGGATTTTTGGCCCCTCTATGTGGCCAGGCTGTGAAAACCTCTCACACATGTGGTATTGCTATGGGAGGAGTGCCAGGATGTGTTTTGAGGTTTAATTCTAAGTATGTATATGATGTGTGTTAGAAATATCTTATTCATTGACAACTGTGTAAAAAAAAAAAAAAAACATTTATTTCTTGCATTTTCCAAAAACGTTTGAAAAATCATGACTCACTATACTTTTCAGAAAATACATTGGGGTGGTTGCTTGGTGTAGTCATTTTAAGCGTTTCCACTGTCCTGGTGCTCAGGGGCCTCCAAACATGTGATAGGGAGTCAGGAAAGGAGATGTGGAATTAGAATGGGAAGGTTCCCCAGTGGGGCTTTGGACAGCAGTGAAATGTAGTAGAAAAATTGGCAAATGGATAGCAAAAAGGGGTACATTTATTCAAATTGTACAGGTATCACAATGAATGAAGTTATAACATTTAAAAAACTGGCCAATAGGTAAAATACATAATGCACAATGTAGCTTGTATTCAAATTTACACAATACTGTGCACATGGTTACACATCAGATAGCTGGACGTAAAGGAAATCCCGACGCGTTTCGACCTCTGTAGCGGTCATCATCAGGGGGAAGTTAGCTCTATAAAACACATAGCATTATTTCAGATACAGGAAAACATCATCATAAGTCCTATTGGGATCTAACATGAGATATTTACCACTGAAGTAGAGTGGATGGTCCCATGGCCAGATGGGTAGTGAATCGCCAGTTGATGAGGGGGATCCCATAGGGGCAGCCACACCCCCACGGTGGAAGAGCCCGGCCCAATAAGCTTGCAAGGAGCCACACAAGATTGACACCCTCCAGGGAAAGGGAGAATCGGAACCTGTAATGAATCCCCAATCAATGACCATAATAAAGTGTAAGGAGATGTGGAATTAACACTCCTTGAAAGCCCAAATGCGCTCCTTGGATTTTGGGCCTCTCTATGCATCTAGGCTGTAAAAAAAAGTCTCACACATGTGGTATCCCAATACTCAGGAGACATAGCAAAAAATGTTTTTGTAATTTATAAGTATGCTCACTTGTGTAAGAAATAAGTATGCCTTAAGGCCCATACACACGGTAGGACATCCAACAAAATTTCCCTTGGATTTTTGTCCTAATTGATTTGTCCGATCACACCCATAGCATACACACGCTTGGACTTTTCTGCAAACTTTTCTAAAACTTTTCCATCATCACGTGGTTTTTCTGCTCTTTACTGCCACCCTTTGGTTAACTTCTGCTATTGTTGGTTGATTTTAACATTGGTTCTGAGCATGCGCATTTGTAATTTGTCCAAAAGTCCGATGGTTTGCTGTACACACGATCGGACTTTGCACCATCAGACTTTTGTTGCCTGAAAGTTGGTCCGTTCGCAGACCCAACTTTTTGTCCGATGAAAGCCAAAAAAGTTGGTCCGATGGAACGTACACACGGTCGGACAAATGCGAAAAGTGTCGGATTTTGATGTTGGTTGGGCAAAAGTCCGACCGTGTGTACAGGGCTTAAGTGTGAGAAATAATTTGGACTGTCTACTTCCCAAAACAGGGTCATTTGGGGGGTATTTGTACTATCCTGGCAGATTTGGGATCAGTACAACAGGATTGATCAATTTTCAATTATCCCATACTTTAAAGACTATAGGGGTATTATTACCAAAGAAATGTAGCACAATACATTTTGGCCTAAATTTATGACGAAAGATTATTTATTTGCAAAATTTATAACAGAAATTGAGAACTTTTCCTTCCAAAATGTTCTGTATTTTAAATTTTTTTGTTCATATTGCAAAAAATAAAAAAAAAAGTGGTGCATAAATACTACTGAAAGAAAGCTGTATTTGTCTCAACAAAATTATAAATATTTCATTTACGTACAGTGTTGCATGACTGAGTAATTGTCATTCAAGTTGTGAAAGCACTGAAAGCTGAGAAAAGGCCTGGGCAGGAAGGGGGTGAAGGTGTCCAGTATTGAAGTCGTTAAAATAGATCTACACTTCTAGAACTATGAAGGAACTCTGTGAAGACATTATTCATCCCAGTACAGTCCAAATAATTCTCAGTTAATTATCCGTCTATAGAGAGGAGAGTCATGTATAGATCAGTAGAAGGTGAGTAGGATTCTGGGAAGTCTGTAGTGACAATTGTTACTTTCTCTCTTTACACAGGATTATAAAAAATAAAAATAAACTATGCAGTCAGCCCATTACCACCCAACAGTTGTCTTCACGGGACATCACCCATCACAGCGCCTCCACCTCACTGTCTGATAACAGAGGTAACCAGTGCCAAGAAGATTCTAGAAGTCACCAACAAGATCATTGAGTGGAGACGTGAGCGGTGCTAGGTGACGTCACCACCTGGAGCATGCTGGGACTGTGACGTCATAAGAGGCCTATATAAATCGCCGCGCACCGCACACCCGGCATTACAGCGGGAGGGAACGTCAAGTCAACATCGAAGTGGAGAAGAAGGCAACGCAGAAGACCGGACCCCCACTGGTGAAAGAGCTGAAAGAAGACAGAGGTGGTGCCCGGCAGAAGAGAAAAAGAACCGGAGAAGTCAGAAGACCCCCCGAAGTCAGAAAAGACCCCCTAAAGTCGGAAGAAGGGAGAAGACCGGGCCGGCGCTGGTAAAAGAGCTGAAAGAAGACAGCGGTGGTGCCCGGCAGAAGGGAGAAGTTGTAAGACCCCCGAAGTCGGAAGAAGACCCCCAGAGCTGCCTAATAAACAACTTTAAAGACCGGTGTAGTGTTTTTTATTGACATTTTTCTAACACCCGGTGAATGGGTAGGGGTACGATGTACCATATACTCATTCACATAGGGTGGGGGGCCGGGATCTGGAGGCCCTCTTATTAAAGGGGGCTCCCAGATTCCGATAATCCCCTCGCCCGCAGACCCTGACAGGGAAGGGGCCCTTGTCTCCATCAACATGGGGACAAGGTGCTTTGGGGTGGGGGGGCCACAGGGCTCCCAACCATGTTGAGGGCATGCCACCTGGTACGGCTCAGGAGGGGGGGGGGGCGCTCACCCTTTACCACCCCCTCTCCTGACTGGCCGGTCTGCGTGCTCGGATAAGCATCTGGTATGGATTTGGGGGGGGGACCCATGCCGTTTTTTGGAATGAAATAGAGGACACAGCCACCCCTACTAACTAAAATATTTCCGAAACTGGTTGCTAGGGCCAGCACTGCCTGGCATCTTGCAACCAGTGACAATTTACTCTCAGACAGTGAGACCGGGAGCGAGGCCTGCGCCTAGTTCAGCACTGCTGTCCCCACCCACCTCGGCACCTCCTCCTTCTCCGGCACCCAGCAGCAAGCAGAAGGGACTAGTGTGATCTTCACTCTCCAGATAGTGACGCCGCTCCTTTCCTTCTACGCATGTGCCTCATTCACAGGGAGTGATGGCAGCACTGCATCTGGTGGCAGGCTATGTGTGGCAAGCGGCACTGCAGCTGGTGGCAAGTGGCACATTAACCTGACAAAAAACTTGCCGCCAAATTCCCCATCAACCCTGAGATTACATTAGCCCCCCGCCCCCCCCTCATTTTTGGGGGGGGGGGAGGTGAGAGAATGGCAGTTTGGAAATGTGGTCACCCTAGTGCCAACTGGATGGCTGTCTGGGTAGATGTGCTGTACGCCCTAGGCTGCTAGGCCGGAGATTGGGCTTACCCCGGGGGTATTTGGCTGTCAGGTTGTGTGAGGGCCTATCCAGAAGTAAGACGGCAGCGCAGGTTTGGGATTGCGGCTGGAGAACCAGTCAGTGGTTGGAGGTAGAAGGGAAGCTGTCGCCACAAAGGGTCCAAACACCTTTACCAGGGACCACAGTGAGTGACTGAAGAAAGTACTGGAACCATATTCTCACCGAAAGGGCACAGTGGACAATCTTAAAACTTCAGGCGGTGATCAAGTCAGGGAACCACCCAGTGGAGGAGATGCTTGCAGGGCAGCCTTGTGAGTCGAGACAGGGACCTCACCGGTCAGCAGGGGTGAGGCTTAAGAAGTTGTTGGAGTGCCAAGCTAGGCACCCACCAGGGAAGCAAAGGTGACGCTTGAGGGAGATAACACTGCAAACCTTGGAGGAGCTCAAGGGATTCATAGTCAGTGAATCAGAGGGTCTAGTGAGAGACCAGGAGCCAGGGCTTTCTTAATGCATGGGAACCTCTGGGCACTGCCCAGGGGCCCCAGGTGCATGGGGGCCCCATGATCTTGCATTACACCATACTTGCCAACTGTCCCAGATTTGCTGGGATAGTCACGCTTTCTACTAAGCTGTCCCAGGATGGCCATGCCTCAGCCACCGTCCCACAAATTGTACTGTGCCCTCCTGATCCCAGTATTCTGCCCTCCTGACCCCCCCCTGTACTGTGCCCTCCTGACTCCCCCTGTACTGTGCCCTCCTGATCCCAGTATTCTGCCCTCCTGACCCCCCCTGTACTGTGGCCTCCTGACCCCCCCTGTACTGTGCACTCCTGACCCCCCCTGTACTGTGCCCTCCTGATCCCAGTATTCTGCCCTCCTGACCCCCCCTGTACTGTGCCCTCCTGACCCCCCCTGTACTGTTCCCTCCTGACCCCCCCTGTACTGTGCCCTCCTGACTCCCCCTGTACTGTGCCCTCCTGATCCCAGTATTCTGCCCTCCTGACCCCCCCTGTACTGTGCCCTCCTGACTCCCCCTGTACTTTGCGCTCCTGACCCCCCCTGTACTGTGCCCTCCTGTACTGTGCCCTCCTGACTCCCCCTGTACTGTGCCCTCCTGATCCCAGTATTCTGCCCTCCTGACTCCCCCTGTGTTGATTAGTCTTTGATTTATGGCATGTTTTATTA
This sequence comes from Rana kukunoris, assembly GCA_029574335.1. Lineage (NCBI taxonomy): Eukaryota > Metazoa > Chordata > Amphibia > Anura > Ranidae > Rana > Rana kukunoris. The sequence goes on from CM056056.1 coordinate 180,486,315, forward strand.
TTGTTTAAAATCGATTGTTTTATTCTATCAACTATTTATACTTTAATTCTTGCGAATACGTGAGTAAATTGGCACAGGCTGGTAGGGGCCCCAGTGCATTACTTTGCCCAGGGGCCCCTGATGCTATTAAGATGGACCTGCCAGGAGCTCAGTGTTCAAGAAGTATAATAGGCAGTTGTAGTGAATCTGAAAATTAGTTTTGCCATTTTTGCACCCACGATGCCTCACGAAGCAGCAAAGTATTAAAAAAATAGGATGCGCTTTGTATTTTCTCCACAAGGTGGGGATCTCACATATTGTCAGAGGAATGCAAAAACAGGAAGTGATGTTTTCTACAGACAGGAAGTGATGTCTTCTACAGACAGGAAGTGATGTCTTCTACAGACAGGAAGTGATGTTTTCTACAGACAGGAAGTGATGTCTTCTACAGCCAGGAAGTGATGTCTTCTACAGCCAGGAAGTGATGTCTTCTACAGACAGGAAGTGATGTTTTCTACAGACAGGAAGTGATGTCTTCTACAGACAGGAAGTTCCTAGAAAGAGGAGGGTATGTAGGAAGCATTGAGCGATATTCCTGCAATCGGCAGCAGAGGAGGTAATAAGAATTATTTTACATTTACAGCCAGTAACCCCCCACGTCATTTTTCTTCTTTTCCTCCATAGTCCCTGTGATCTCCTTTAAATTTGGCGGATACGTTTACGCTATTTTTATATGTACACAGATACATCCTAAATATAGAGCCATTTATCCAACTGTCCACCCAGAGACTCTGGTTTATAGACCGGATACATCCTAAATATAGAACCATTTATCCAACTGTCCATCCAGAGCCTCTGGTTTATAGATCGGATACATCATAATATAGAACCATTTATCCAACTGTCCATCCAGAGCCTCTGGTTTATAGACCCGATACATCCTAAATATAGAGCCATTTATCCAACTGTCCATCCAGAGCCTCTGGTTTATAGACCGGATACATCCTAAATATAGAGCCATTTATCCAACTGTCCATCCAGAGCCTCTGGTTTATAGACCGGATACATCCTAAATATAGAGCCATTTATCCAACTTTCCAATCCAGAGCCTCTGGTTTATAGACCAGATACATCCTAAATATAGAACCATTTATCCAACTGTCCATCCAGAGCCTCTGGTTTATAGACCCGATACATCCTAAATATAGAGCCATTTATCCAACTGTCCATCCAGAGCCTCTGGTTTATAGACCGGATACATCCTAAATATAGAGCCATTTATCCAACTTTCCAATCCAGAGCCTCTGGTTTATAGACCAGATACATCCTAAATATAGAAACATTAATCCAACTGTCCATCCAGAGCCTCTGGTTTATAGACCAGATACATCCTAAATATAGAACCATTTATCCAACTGTCCATCCAGAGCCTCTGGTTTATAGACCAGATACATCCTAAATATAGAACCATTTATCCATCCTCCATAAAGCTGTCTCGGGGGTTGCCGGCTCCCATCACTGTGAAATAATGGACACCATGGGGATTATTTAGAAAAGGCAAATCCACTTTACACTACAAGTGCAGTCATTGTAGATCTGAGGGTGACATGCAAGGAAAATAAAAAACAGCAGAGCTTCCCCTCATTTCAGAGCATCCCCTCAGATCTACAGTAGTGCAGAGTGGATTTCCCTTCAGTAAATCGCCTCCCATGTCTTCTCTGGATCAGGATACAAGGAGGAAGAAGTTCTTATGAATGCAGCAGAAGGAATGAACATCCCTACACTACATAGAATAAGGGAAGAAGCTCCTGATTCTTGTGATTTCATGGAAGTGATGCTGCAATTCTGTACCTCACAGTATGTTAGTGGAGGATTGTTGGTTCTCTTTGGCCCCTCACTATAATCTAATTAGTTGTTCTGTTTGATTTATGTGATCTTGAACACCAATCCCAGCACAGATACCCCCAGACCTATATTGGTTGAGTTGGCTGTCAGTGTGACTCAATGTGCTCAGTACATGCCGTGTCCAGTGACTCTAATAGGACGGGGCTCACAATATAGACATTCCTGGCCACTGTGCACACAGAACATGTGTTTACATATACACATACATATATACACATCTATCATGTCTACGTATCCTCCATCATACATGGTCAATGACTCTCTTCAATTCCTATAAGGTGTCAGGATGTCACTGTCTATTTCTCCATGGAGGAGTGGGAGTATTTAGAAGGACACAAGGATCTCTACAAGGACGTCATGATGGAGAATCAGCCGCCCCTCACATCACCGGGTAAGAGGAGACTTTATTGTAAAGGAGAGAGCAGTACGGAGGGTCCACCTAGATCCCCCATCATCTGATAAACACATAGAAACAATGTATTCAGTCAGTGTGTGTGTTTCCTACAGATGGATCCAGTAATGGGAACCCACCAGAGAGATGGCCCTGTCCTCTGTATTCCTGGGATTCCACACAGGAAGGTCACACCATCCCTCACCATCATCAGGTAGGTGGGGCTGAGCAACTAGAATTCAAATACGTTGTAGAATTCTACGCTTCGAGATAACACTTTTCTGTCATCTATTTTTTTTTTTACAAATCCATTCTATCATATTTGTGGTTTAGGGTGAAGAACTGAAAGACTTCAAAGTTGAGGTTAAAGTGGAAAAAGAAGAGATGTTTGAGGATCAGCAGTCTATGGAGGAGGGAGGTGCTCTGTATTCCCGGGATTCCACACAGGAAGATCACACCATCCCTCACCATCATCAGGTAGGTGGGACTGAGCAATTAGAACTAAAAAAATTCTATGAGAGAACATTCTTCCATTAAATATCTTGTTCTTTTTTTATAAATGTATTTTATCATCTTTGGGTTTAGGGTGAAGAACTAAAAGACATCAAAGATGAGATTAAGGAGGAAGAAGAAGAGCGGTTGATGAGTGGAGATCAGCAGTCTATGGAGGAGGGTTGTCCTCTGGATTCCCACAATTCTACACAGGAAGATCTCCAATATACAGAGAATGGGAGATCAGGAGATCAGGTAGATGGGGCTGGGCACAAAGAACTAAAAAATAATTCTATGGGAGAACATTCTTCTATGTCATCTCTTATTATTGTCAGCAGTGTTTCCAGATCTTATATTTTATCATCTCTGGAATTTAGAATGAAGAACGGAAAGACATCAAAGTTGAGGATAAAAAGGAAGAAGAAGAGAGGTTGGTGAGTGGAGATCAGCAGTCTATGGAGGAGGGTTGTCCTCTGGATTCCCACAATTCTACACAGGAAGATCTCCAATATACAGAGAATGGGAGATCAGGAGATCAGGTAGATGGGGCTGGGCACAAAGAACTAAAAAATAATTCTATGGGAGAACATTCTTCTATGTCATCTCTTATTATTGTCAGCAGTGTTTCCAGATCTTATATTTTATCATCTCTGGAATTTAGAATGAAGAACGGAAAGACATCAAAGTTGAGGATAAAAAGGAAGAAGAAGAGAGGTTGGTGAGTGGAGATCAGCAGTCTATGGAGGAGGGGGAGATGATTATGGAAAGTAAACAGGAGGAATCTTCTCTACATATCAACACAAGTGAGTAATAAACACTAAATATAGAACCAGTTCACATGTTTATTTTATTTCTATGAGTATAAAGTACCGTATATAGTCGAGTATAAGCCGAACTGAATATAAGCCGAGGCACCTAATTTTACCACAAAAAACTCGGAAAACCTATTGACTTGAGTATAAGCCTAGGGTGTCTATCTGCAGGCCTCACTGTGCCCATGACTAGACTGACATTTAACATAAGAGTCTTTTTGGAAGGGGAGCCCGGGTTTGAAAAATCGGTGCTCCCAGCCGTAGGTCCCCCAGACAACAATCTTTGCACAAGTGTAGAGGAAAAATGGGGCTACATGTGTGCCAAGTTCCGGATCCAGGGGACCTACGACAGGCCGGTAACTGGTCCCCAAAGTCACCGTTTAACATGGTAGTCTATGGAAGGGGTGCCCGGATTTTAAAAATCGGTGCTCCCCGGCCGTAGGTCCCCCGGACAACAAACTTGTAGAGAAAAAGTGGGGCTACATGTGTGCCAAGATTGAGGTCCGGGGAACCTATGGCTGGCCGATACCGGGTCCCCAAAATCCGGGAGATCAAGCGCAAAAATGTGTCTCGTGTATAAGCCCAGGGGGGCATTTTCAACACAAAAAAAATTCCTAAAAATCTCGGCTTATACTCGAGTATATGCGGTATGTCTATCCAAGTCACCCTTAAGAAAAAGAAAGATTTCAAAGAGGCAGTTGATCCCCATGACAGTAGAATTCCCATATACAGCTCAGCCTAATCTTCTTTAGATTCAAGAGGAAGGAAAGAAAATGCTGGAAGAAAGATAAGAGAATATATTAGACGTTGTGCCGTATATATCTCAAGGGGCTGTGGGGAGGGGGAGATGGGGTTGTTTTGGGGTGGGGTTCGTTTTTTTTTTTTTTTTGTAGTTCTGTACTGGGGTGGGAGGGGTTAGGTTGAAGAAGATAGCAGCAAAAGGGAGAGAAGGATACATAGGGTCCGAATAATTTGTATAAATGGATAGAATAAGGTATATGTTATATCTGTATATCTGCATTATTTGGATATGGACTTCTATTTATTTATTATTTAAATGGATTATGTTTTTTTTTTTTTTTTTTGTTTCTCTTGTTTCGTTTTGTATTCTTTCTCCCTTTGATAAAAATAAAAAAATAAAATATGGAAAAAAAGATTCAAGAATTACTTCCTGATTCCAATAGACAATCAGGCATTTCCCTGGATCAACATTCTACAAGGTTTTTCCTACAATTTTTAGTAATAAGCAACCCATCCAGTCATTTTTTTAAATAATATACAGAGTCATCGATAACCAGACTATGCCTCATCTGCACAGCTCTAAAAACAAAGCACCCCTTCCTTATACAGAGGTGAAAAAAAAAATTCTTCCAATTACTTGTAATCTGTACTGCTCTTGTTCAAAATAGAGAACATCTCATCCTTCTATACAGGAAAGACTGAGAAACCTTAATAGTGACAGTAAAAACATCATCGATGTACCTACCCCACCACCCAATGTATTGTGGGTATTGCACACTATATGAAAAAAAAATCATCATCAGAACAAAAACAATTATATTTACCACACTGCCCAATGTTCCCAACAAATGGGGAGGATATACTGTACACCATATTAAAGGTCCATCTCCATTCCTCAATATAACGTCATGTTCCCAACAAATGAGGAGGAGATACTGTACACCATATTAAAGGTCCATCTCCATTCCTCAATATAACGTCATGTTCCCAACAAATGAGGAGGAGATACTGTACACCATATGAAAGGTCCATCTCCATTCCTCAATATAACGTCATGTTCCCAACAAATGAGGAGGAGATACTGTACACCATATGAAAGGTCCATCTCCATTCCTCAATATAAGGTCATGTTCCCAACAAATGAGGAGGAGATACTGTACACCATATGAAAGGTCTATCTCCATTCCTCAATATAACGTCATGTTCCCAACAAATGAGGAGGAGATACTGTACACCATATGAAAGGTCCATCTCCATTCCTCAATATAACGTCATGTTCCCAACAAATGAGGAGGAGATACTGTACACCATATGAAAGGTCTATCTCCATTCCCCAATAACAATGTCCTCAATGCACAAAGTTGCACAGTGTGATTTGGGTGATTTGTATCGCTTATCTACTTTGAATTTCTATTTCTGTTCTGATTTCTCCCACTTGTATTCCAAGATTTAGAACTAGACCAACATATATGACTCCTGAATACAAGATTCCAACAATTCTTCTAACATTTATTGTAAAATTGTTTCTCAGCAGATGACCATAATGTCCGGAATACGTCTGAGGAATCTTCTGATAAATCACATACCGGCACTCTAAGATCTCACAGTAGAAATACTTTAATAGATCCGTCTATTCCCGAGGAATCTTCTTCAGGGCAGGAAGGAGATCACACAGAAGAGAGGTCATTGTCATGTTCAGTGTGTGGGAAACTTTTTGCAAAAAAGAGAGACCTTCTTAGACACAAGAAATGTCACACTGCTGAGCGTCCCTATTCATGTTCAGAGTGCGGGAAGTGTTTCACTACCAAACAAAACCTTCATGCACATCAGTTCACACACACAGGTGAACGTCCCTATTCATGTTCAGAGTGTGAGAAATGTTTCACTGCGAAGGGAAGCCTTCTTAGACACAAAAGAATTCACACGGTTGATTTTTCATGCTCAGAGTGTGGGAAACTTTTCACAAATAAGAGAGACCACCTTAAACACAAGAAATGTCACACTGCTGAGCGTCCCTATTCATGTTCAGAGTGCGGGAAATGTTTCTCTAAGAAAAGAAGTCTTGTTAAACACCAAATATGGCACACAGATCAGCGTCCATATTCATGTTCCGATTGCGGGAAATGTTTTGTTCGGAAAGGAGACCTCCTTAAGCATCAGATAATTCACACAGGTGAGCGCCCATATTCATGTTCAGAGTGCGGGAAATGTTTCATACGGAAAGAAATTCTATTAAATCATCAGAGAATTCACACAGGCGATCGTCCCTATTCATGTTCAGAGTGCAGGAAATGTTTTATTCAGAAAGCACACCTTATTAAACATCAGAAAATTCATACAGGTGAGCGCCCATATTCCTGTTCAGAGTGCGGAAAATGTTTCATTAATAAAGACAGCCTTCTAAAACATCAGGTAATTCACACTGGTGAGAGTCCATATTCATGTTCAGAGTGCGGGAAATCTTTCACTGCGAAGAGGAAACTTCTTATACATCAAAGAAGTCACACAGGTGAGAATCCTTATCCATGTTCAGAGTGCAGGAAATCTTTCACTGAGAAAAAAAGTCTTATCACACACCAAAGATGTCATACGGGGGAGCGTCCCTATGCATGTTCAGAGTGCGGGAAATGTTTCATTCAGGTAGGATGCCTCATTAAACATCGGAGAATTCACACAGGGGAGCGTCCGTACTCATGTTCAGATTGCGGGAAATGTTTTAATGTGAAAGGAAACCTTCTTCAACATCAGAAAATTCACACAGGTAAACGTCCCTTTTCATGTTCAGAGTGCAGTAAATGTTTCGCTCGGAAAGGAGACCTTCGTAGACACCAGAGAACTCACATGGGTGAGCGTCTCTAGTTGTCTCATAGTTGTTGTCTCATAGTTGTCCAGAGTGCGGGAAATGCTTCACCCAGAAAGTAATACTTCTTAGATGCCAGAGGATTCACAAAGTCGAACGTCCTTATTCATGTTCAGAGTGTGGGAAAAGTTTTATTCAGAAAAATACTCTTGTCACACATACAAGGAAAATTTTGCAAATAAATAATAATTTCATTCTTCATAAATTTAGGCCAAAATCTGCTACATTTTGTTGGTGAAAAAATAATCGGGGTTTATTATTTAGTCTGTGTAAAAGTTATGGTCTTCAAAATATGGTATATACTGTGTTAAATGTATCGATCCTGATGTTCTGACTGACCACCTATCTCAACTCTTGAAGCCCTGTAATGCCAGAGTTTTTTGGAAAATGAGGAAAGTAAATAAAATTTGATTTTATTTTGTAAATTTGTCAAGTTATTTCTCACACAGTACATGCATACTTACAATTTCACCCCAAGGGGCTTTTTTGCAGTCTAGATGCATAGAGGGGCCTCAAATCCAAGGAACACCTTCATTCTTTCAAGGGACATAAATGATGCATCTAATTTCCTGCCTATCTATCCCGTATTTGGAGGTCCTGGAGCACCAGAAATGTAATAACACCCACAAAATGACCACATTTTGGAGAGTAAACACCCCAAGGTATTTTTTTCAAAGGCATGGTGAGTCTTTTGAAGATTGTATTTGTCTTCCACAAGTTTTTGGAAAATGGGAGCCTGGCATATGCTAATGTTTAGATATTCCTTACATGCAGTATGGGCATACTTAGACTTCTACCCCAAAACACATTTTACTACTCCAAAGTTTGGGGATACCACATGTGTGAGACTTTTTGCAGCCTAGATGCATAGAGGGGCCCCAAATCCAAGGAGCACCTTCATTCTTTCAAGAGGCAAAAATTATACATCTAATTTCCTGGCTACCTGTCCCATTTTAGGAGGCACTGGAGCACCAGGACAGTAAACGCACCCACAAAATGAGCACATTTTGGAGAGTAAACACTCCAAGGTATTTTTTTCAGAGGTATGGTGAGTCTTTTGAAGATTTTTTCTTTTAAGTTCTTGGAAAATGTGGGCCTGGCATATCTTAGCTATGAATAAGCGCTGTATTTTGGTGTGAAACGCGTCAGCTCTTTTCTGTTTTTTGCTGTGACATGTTGATGTTGTGATCTGTTTTATTAAAAAGGAAATTTTTTTGGAATTGCGGCCGTCCCGGTTTTTCTCCACACAATTTTGCATACTATTGCAGTGCCTGCACCCAGGGGTTGGCTCTTACATTTCAGCTTTAGCTCCTTGGGACCTCTGAGCGGTTAACTTTTTCTCTCATGACATATGTTAATGTTTAGATATTCCTTACATGCAGTATGGGCATACTTACACTTCTGTCCCAAAACACATTTTACTACTCCTTCAAAGTATGGGGATACCACATGTGTGAGACTTTTTTGCAGCCTAGATGCATAGAGGGGCCCCAAATCCAAGGAACACCTTCATTCTTTCAAGGGACGTAAATTATGCATCCAATTTCATGGCTACCTATCCCATATCTGGAGGTCCTGGAGCACCAGGACAGTACTGCAATGGTCACCTCTGTAAGTGTGGTCAGGGAATATATCTTAGTGTAGTGTCACCTATAGCAGCTCCCTTACCTTTAAGCCAAGCAAGCCTAGCCTACTGGTATGTTGCTGCCCCCAGAAATGCCATGTAAACCAGGGAGTAAAGGGATGAACAAGTTCATGGGGTTCCAGAAACCAGATGATGGCTGTGCCTGGCTTATGAGGAAGAAATTTGGTACATGCAGATGGGTCAGTACAGGCAGCAGGCAAAAGTTTATGGTCAGCAAAAAGACAAGGGATTGATCCAGGTAAAGGCGACACTGCCATGCTGTGGTGGTAATCACGATCACTACTGCTGGCTTCACTCTTTCTGGTGACAATAGCACTGGTGTGACTGCCATTTAAGAACTCTGTTAGTGGCTGCTCCTGTCACACTGTACTAGTGTGGTGGCAATCAGGAATACTGTTTCTTACCGCCCTGGTTCTTGTGACACTTGCACTACGGTGGCTAGCGAACAGGAACATTGTTGCTTGCTGCACTGATAGTAATATGACACTGATGTGGAATCAAGAACACTGTTTCTGGCTTACACTGGTCTGGCGACATTGGGACTGGTGTAACTAGTGATCAAGAACACTGTTGCTGGCTTACACTGGTCTGGGGACATTGGGACTGGTGTAACTAGTGATCAAGAACACTGTTTCTGGCTTACACTGGTCTGGTGACATTGGGACTGGTGTAACTAGTGATCAAGAACACTGTTGCTGGCTTACACTGGTCTAGTGACATTGGGACTGGTGTAACTAGTGATCAAGAACACTGTTGCTGGCTTACACTGGTCTGGCGACATTGGGACTGGTGTAACTAGTGATCAAGAACACTGTTGCTGGCTTACACTGGTCTGGCGACATTGGGACTGGTGTAACTAGTGATCAAGAACACTGATGCTGGCTTACACTGGTCTGGCGACATTGGGACTGGTGTAACTAGTGATCAAGAACACTGTTGCTGGCTTACACTGGTCTGGGGACATTGGGACTGGTGTAACTAGTGATCAAGAACACTGTTGCTGGCTTACACTGGTCTGGCGACATTGGGACTGGTGTAACTAGTTATCAAGAACACTGTTGCTGGCTTACACTGGTCTGGGGACATTGGGACTGGTGTAACTAGTGATCAAGAACACTGTTGCTGGCTTACACTGGTCTGGTGACATTGGGACTGGTGTAACTAGTGATCAAGAACACTGTTGCTGGCTTACACTGGTCTGGGGACATTGGGACTGGTGTAACTAGTGATCAAGAACACTGTTGCTGGCTTACACTGGTCTGGGGACATTGGGACTGGTGTAACTAGTGATCAAGAACACTGTTGCTGGCTTACACTGGTCTGGTGACATTGGTACTGGTGTAACTAGTGATCAAGAACACTGTTGCTGGCTTACACTGGTCTGGTGACATTGGTACTGGTGTAACTAGTGATCAAGAACACTGTTGCTGGCTTACACTGGTCTGGTGACATTGGTACTGGTGTAACTAGTGATCAAGAACACTGTTGCTGGCTTACACTGGTCTGGTGACATTGGTACTGGTGTAACTAGTGATCAAGAACACTGTTGCTGGCTTACACTGGTCTGGTGACATTGGTACTGGTGTAACTAGTGATCAAGAACACTGTTGCTGGCTTACACTGGTCTGGTGACATTGGTACTGGTGTAACTAGTGATCAAGAACACTGTTGCTGGCTTGCACTGGTCTGGCTGCACAGGAACGGATGTGGCGACGATCAGGAACACTTTCTGGCTTACACTGGGTCTGGTAACCCTGGGACTGGTATGATGGTGATCAGGAACACTGTTGGTGGTCTACACTAGTCCTGCTGACACTAACACAGATGTGACTACCTATCAGGAACACTGTTGCTGGCTGCACTGGCCCTTATGACGCGGTACTATTTTGGTGGTAATCATGGACACAGTTGCTGACTGCACTGGCTCTGGGTTGGGTAGCGATCAGGAACATTGTTGCTGGTTGCACTGGCCTTGTGATACTGGACTGATGTAGCAGCGATCAGGAACACTGTTTCTGGCTTACACCAGTCTGGTAATACAGGGACTGGTGTGACCTTCAACATTATTGCTTACACTGGTCTGGCAACGCTGGAACTGATGTGGCGGCAATCAGGAACTGTTGGTGGCTTACCCTGGTCTCGTGACACTGGGACTGGTGTAGGTAGGAACCAAGAACACTGTTGCTGGCTTACAGTAGTCTGGTGGTGATCAAAAACACTGTTGAGGGCTTACACTGCTCTGGTGACACTGGAACTGAAGAGGCCACATTGATGGGCACTGATGAGCATTAATGAGGCCACATTGATGGGCACTGATGAGGCCGCACAGATGGGCATTAATGAGGCCACATTGATGGGCACTGATGAGGCCACATTGATGGGAACTGGTGAGGCTGCACAGATGGGAACTCATATGCTGCGAGGGCATGTGGGGGGGTAGGGTTCTGGGAGGACGTCAAAAGACACCCTGCTACAACTGGATGAATGCACCGTAGCCATCTTCCAGCTATGGCATGGTGGGCAAGTGGTTAACACACAATACAAGACTCTAAAATAAATCCCGCACAGCTGAAGTTAAAGAAAAATCTCATTTAATAGTAATTACACCTGGGCTGGTCCAATGAGAAGCCAGCTTTATCAGTAAAAAAAACAGAACAATGACATACATCAGCCATGTATTAGCACAGTTTACTTTTACGGTGTAAGTGTGGGAAACTGTAAGTATAGAGGTCCATATTAATATACAGTAATTCTTGTAGACCTACAACTATCACATCAACCCCGAGAAAAAGTTTTATTTTTCATCACTTACAAAAAAACTTGTTATTCCTTGTGAATCTTCTGGTGTCCAGCAAGTGAACCTTTACGAGTGAAAGATTTCCCGCACACCGCACATGAGTAAGGACGCTCACCCGTGTGAGTTCTCTGGTGTGTAACAAGTATATCCTTCCGGGAGAAACCTTTGCCGCACTCTGAACACAAATAAGGACGCCCACCTGTGTGAATCTGCTGGTGAATAAGAAGTTCGCCTTTCTGATTGAAAGATTTCCCGCACTCTGAACAGGAAAAGGGGCGCTCTCCCGTGTGAAGTCTTTGGTGTATAAGAAGGTAGCCTTTTTCATTGAAAGATTTCCCGCACTCCGAACATGAGAAAGGGCGCACCCCTGTGTGAATCCTCTGGTGTGCAGCAAGTTTATCTTTCCGAGTGAAACATTTCCCGCACTCTGAGCATGAAAATGGACGCTCACCTGTGTGACTTCTCTGGTGTAAGTAAAGTCTGTGTTTGACAGAGAAAGATTTCCCGCACTCTAAACATGAATAAGGACGCTCCCCCGTGTGAATTCTCTCATGGTTAAGAAGATCTCCTTTCTGTATGAAACATTTCCCGCAATCTGAACATGAATAGGGTCGCTCACCTGTGTGAGTTCTCTGGTGTAAAATAAGTTTTCCCTTCTGAATGTAACTTTTCCCACACTCTGAGCATGAATAAGGACGTTCCCCAGTGTGAATTCTCTGGTGAACAAGAAGTTCTCCTTTCGTAGTGAAAGATTTCCCGCACTCTGGACATGAAAAGGGATGTTTACCCGTGTGAATTCTCTGGTGTTTAAGAAGATGTCCCTTTTCTTTGAAACATTTTCCGCACTCCAAACATGAAAAAGGACGCTCACCTGTATGACATCTCTTATGATTAAGAAAGTTTCCTTTATGACTAAAACATTTCCCACACTCTGTACATGAAAAAGGACGCTCACCTGTGTGACTTCTCTGGTGACTGAGAAAGCTTCCCTTATGACTGAAACATTTCCCGCACTCTGAACATGAGAAAGGATGCTCCCCCTTGTGAAATCCCTGGTGTATAACAAGTTGATTTTTCTGAGTGAAGGATTTCCCACACTCCGTACATGAAAAAGGACACTCACCCGTGTGACTTCTCTGGTGACTAACAAAGTTCCCTTTATGACGGAAACATTTCCCACACTCTGAACATGAGAAAGGACGTTCACCCTTGTGAATTCCATAGTGTATAACAAGCTGGCTTTTCTGAGTGAAAGATTTCCCGCACTCCGAACATGAAAAAGGCCGCTCACCGCTGTGATTTCTCTGGTGAACAAGAAGACTGCTTTTCTGAATGAAACTTTTTCCACACTCTAAACATGGATAAGGACGCTCCCCAGTGTGGGTTCTCTGGTGATTAAGAAGGTTTCCTTTCTGAATGAAGTTTTTCCCGCACTCTGAACACGAGAAAGGACGCTCTCCGGTGTGAATTCTCTGGTGATTAACAAGTTCTACTTTTTGAATAAAACACTTCCCGCACTCTGGACATAAATACGGACGCTCCCCTGTGTGAATCTTCAGGTGGGTAAGAAGGGTTGCCTTACCACTGAAACATTTCCCACAGTCAGAGCATAAGAAAGGACGCTCCCCTGTGTGAAATTTCTGGTGGTTAAGAAAGTTTTTTTTCTGGCCAAAACATCTCCCACACTCTGGACATGAGAAATTATGATCACTCTTGGACTTTTCTGGTGTACGAGAGGCTCTCTGGTTTCTTTGGAAGAATACACCACAAACTGTAGATGACAAGGAATGTTCTCCTGTGTGAGATCCTTCATGGCTTGAAGATTCCTTGGGATCAAATGGATCTGTACTGTAAGATCCCAGATGTATATCCGGAATAATAGTATGTGGTTTATCAGAAGAATCCTCAGGATCAGAGAAATCCCAGGATCTCTCCATTTGATAGGTTCTATGATGTATTATTTGTGTAATGCGAGTCACTCCTGGAGAACGTTGTGTGGTGGGATTTTCTCCTGGAGAACGTTGTGTGGTGGGATTTTCTCCTGGAGAACGTTGTGTGGTGGGATTTTCTCCTGGAGAACGTTGTGTGGTGGGATTTTCTCCTGGAGAACGTTGTGTGGTGGGATTTTCTCCTGGAGAACGTTGTGTGGTGGGATTTTCTCCTGGAGAACGTTGTGTGGTGGGATTTTCTCCTGGAGAACTTTGTGTGGTGGGATTTTCTCCTGGAGAACATTGTGTGGTGGCATTTTCTCCTGGAGAACGTTGTGTGGTGGGATTTTCTCCTGGAGAACGTTGTGTGGTGGGATTTTCTCCTGGAGAACGTTGTGTGGTGGGATTTTCTCCTGGAGAACGTTGTGTGCTGGGATTTTCTCCTGGAGAACGTTGTGTGGTGGGATTTTCTTCTTCTTTATATTCTGAAGATACGTTATTCAGGACATAGTGTCCTCCTGTTGAAAATCAACGTTTAAATGTTATTAGAATCTTTCTTTCATTCAGAAGTCATATACAGTATGTTGGTCTAACACTGTACAGTATCTCAGAGCTCTGGCATGGAATTGGGGGCAATCATAACTAGGGATGAGCCTGATGTTCGCTGAATAGCGAACAATTTGCGGTGTTCGCAGCAAATTCGAAAGCCGCGGAACACCCTTTAAAAGTCTATGGGAGAAATCAAAAGTGCTAATTTTAAAGGCTAATATGTAGGGATGAGCTTTATGTTCGGGTTGAACATGAGTTAGACTTGAACATTGGCTATTCGCCTGTTCGCCATATAAAAGTCTATGGGAGAAATCTAAAGTGCTAATTTTAAAGGCTAATATGCAAGTTATTGTCATAAAAAGTGTTTGGGGACCTTTGTCCTGTACCAGAGGACATGTATCAATGCAAAACAAGTTTTAAAAATAGCTGTGTTTCATTTGTTGGGAACATGACATTATATTGAGGAATGGAGATGGACCTTTCATATGATGTACAGTATCTCCTCCTCATTTGTTGGGAACATGACGTTATATTGGGGAATGGAGATGGGCCTTTCATATGGTGTACAGTATCTCCTCCTCATTTGTTGGGAACATGACGTTATATTGAGGAATGGAGATGGACCTTTCATATGGTGTACAGTATCTCCTCCTCATTTGTTGGGAACATGACGTTATATTGAGGAATGAAGATGGACCTTTCATATGGTGTACAGTATCTCCTCCTCATTTGTTGGGAACATGACGTTATATTGAGGAATGGAGATGGACCTTTCATATGGTGTACAGTATCTCCTCCTCATTTGTTGGGAACATGACGTTATATTGAGGAATGGAGATGGACCTTTCATATGGTGTACAGTATCTCCTCCTCATTTGTTGGGAACATGACGTTATATTGAGGAATGGAGATGGGCCTTTCATATGGTGTACAGTATCTCCTCCTCATTTGTTGGGAACATGACGTTATATTGGGGAATGGAGATGGGCCTTTCATATGGTGTACAGTATCTCCTCCTCATTTGTTGGGAACATTGGGTAGTGTGGTAAATATATTTGTCTTCTTTTGATGAGGACTAGAGAATATTCTTTCATATGGTATGCAACACAAACAGTACATTGGGCAGTGGTGTACTGTAGATACGTTGATGACATTCTTACTGTCAGTAATTAAGGTTTCTCAGTCTGTCCTGTACAGAGGTTCTCCACTTTGAACAGGAGCAGTACAAGTAGTTGTGCGGATGAAGAATAGTCTGATTCTCAATTAGTATATTACTAAAAAATGATTGGATGTGTTTCTTATTATAAAAAAAAAAGACTAGGGCTGTGCAAATTAACTTTTAATTAATCGATTAATCTTTAATTTTTTTGATCGATCAAAATCTTTTTGATCGATTAAAATTCTTTTGATTGGCACTCACCTCTTCGCCGGCTTCTGTGCCTTCAGGAAGTTCCGTCGGACATCCGGTAATGTCACGGACACCGACGGGGCTTGCCATGTCCATCTGAAGGGCTTCTTTGCTGTACCTTCATATCTGCATGCAGTTGGGACCTTACTATCTGCCACACGCAAGGGCTGTTAAACTTCCCTCTATCAACCTGGGATTCTACAGCCATCCACTGGGAGTTGTGATAGTTCCCTTCATGGGACATCTACATGCCGACGGACTGATGTTAACCTCTCCTCATCTGGATTCAGCAGTGGTATCGTTGTACACATTTTTATACCAGTATCATACTTAGCTACATGTTTTTATGACTGTTTTTGGTACCGTTTGGTATTACTCGCACCATTTTTACAGTTTATGTAGCTACATCGATTTTAACTCCAGTGCAATATTTATTTGTATACCTACTTGAAGACTATAAAAGTTTTAATGCTATTCCCATCGAGCGCTGCCTTTGTGTATTTTGTGTATCCTGCTATCCATTTTTCCAGTGGTTGGAGCTGCACTGGGAATCAGCCTGCAAGGAGATCAGCTAAAAGTAGTTGGATCTGTATGTGCGTTATAATTAATCGAAATTAGTCGATTAATCGATAAAAAAAAAAACGATTAATCGAACACAAAAATTTTGATCAGTAACAGCCCTAATATATACTAATACTTGAAGGAAAAACATTGCAGAATCTTGATCCGGGGAAAAGTCTGATTGTCTGTTGGAATCAGGAAGGAATTCTATTACCTTAAAGAAAATTAGGCCGAGCTTTATATGGACATTCTACTTGTCCTGTGAATCAACCGCTTTGAATTTTATATTTTTCTTTAGGGTGACTTATACATTTCTTCATCTATAGTAAATAGATACTTTATACCCGTAGAAGAAAATAAAAATGTGACTGATTTCTGCATTTAGTGTTTTATTACTTACTTGTGTTGATATGTAGAGAAGATTTCTCCGGTTTACTTTCCATAATCATCTCCCCCTCCTCCATAGACTGCTGATCTCCACTCACCAACCTCTCTTCTTCTTCCTCTTTATCCTCAACTTTGATGTCTTTCAGTTCTTCACCCTAAACCCCATAGGTGATAGAATACATGTAAACCAGAACACCGGGATTACACAGAAGAATGTCCTCTCATAGCTTAGAATACTTTTATGTTTTAGTTGCTCAGTCCCACCTACCTGATGATGGTGAGGGATGGTGTGACCTTCCTGTGTGGAATCCCGGGAATACAGAGGACGGGGACATCTCTCTGGGGGGTTCCCATTACTGGATCCATCTGTAGGAAACACACACACTGACTGAATACATTGTTTCTATGTGTTTATCAGATGATGGGGGATCTAGGTGGAGCCTCCGTACTGCTCTCTCCTTTACAATAAAGTCTCCTCTTACCCGGTGATGTGAGGGGTGGCTGATTCTCCATCATGATGTCCTTGTAGAGATCCTTGTGTCCTTCTAAATACTCCCACTCCTCCATGGAGAAATAGACAGTGACATCCCGACACCTTATAGGAACTGAAGAGAATCATTGGCCATATATGATGGAGGATATGTAGACATGACATTGTTCTGTGTGCACAGTGGTCGGTAATGTCTATATTGTAAGCCCCGTCCTATTAGTGTCACTGGACACGGCATATTCTGTGTACATTGATGTCACCCTGACAGCCAACTCCACCAAAATAAAATAAAATTCCTCTACTAACACACTTTGAGGTACAGAATTGCACCATCAAATCATGAAAATCAGAAGCTTTATCCCTTATTTTATGTACTGTGGGGATGTTCATTCGTTCTGCTGCCTTCATTAGAACTTGTTCAGTCTTCGTCCTCCGCATATCCTGATCTAGAGAAGACATGGTGTCCATTATCTCACAGTGATGAGAGCCAACAACCCTGAGACAGCTTTGTATGGACACTTGATTAATGGTTCTATATTTAGGATGTATCTGGTCTAAAAAACCAGAGGCTCTGGATGGACAGTTGGATAAATGGCTCTATATTTAGGATGTATCCGGTCTATAAACCAGAGGCTCTGGATGGACAGTTGGATAAATGGCTCTATATTTAGCATGTATCCGGTCTATAAACCAGAGGCTCTGGATGGACAGTTGGATAAATGGTTCTATATTTAGGATGCATCTGGTCTATAAACCAGAGGTTCTGGATGGACAGTTGGATAAATGGTTCTATATTTAGGATGTATCCGGTCTATAAACCAGAGGCTCTGGATGGACAGTTGGATAAATGGTTCTATATTTAGGATGTATCCGGTCTATAAACCAGAGGCTCTGGATGGACAGTTGGATAAATGGTTCTATATTTAGGATGTATCCGATCTATAAACTAGAGGCTCTGGATGGACAGTTGAATAAGTCTATATTTAGGATGGAGCCATACCATAAACAGACATCACAGTATAAAATAATATCTTGTTACCTCCTCTGCTGCCAGTTCCAGTAATGTCTCCTCTCTACTTCCTCCCAATTCACCTCTCACCCGGAACTTCCTGTCTGCATCTTACATCGCTTCCTGTCTGCATCTTACATCACTTCCTGTCTGTGCGTTCCAGTCAGAATTTAGTGAGCTTGCCACTATGGGTCGAATTTTAAAACTGCAGCCATTTTTTAAAATGTTGACAGCTTCCTCTTGGTGCATTCCAAATTTATTTGTATATGGGAAAAACATGTGTTTTAAATCCCTAAACAATTTAAACTAAAGACAAAAAAGTAATCAGGCTCCTCTGTCAGGTTCCACTGCTTGCTTTCTCTTTCCCCAACTACAATCATCTACTTTCTCCCTCTTCTCTCCATTGTCCAGGGATCACTTCCACCCTACCTCCTTTCTCCCCTTACATACCTCCCAACTTTCAACTTCACAATGAGGGACAAATGAGCATACCTCCCAACGAAGTTATTGAGCGGGGGGGTTCCGCGGATCAGAGTTGTTGAGCGGGGGGGGGTTCCGCAGATTAAAGCTGTTGAGCGGGGGGGTTCCACAGATCAAAGTGGTTGAGCGTGGGGGGTACCGCAGATCTGAGTTGTTGTGTTGGGTGGGGGGGTTCCCTGCTGAACTGGATTATTGGGGGAAGTAGCTAAATGTATGTCTGAAGTTGGGAACCAATAAGCCATATCCATGCCCCTCAAATGACTAATGCCCTCCACGATGGATTTTCCATTTTTTTATATGAATTTATACGATTTGTAATCCTATTTTTAGCAGGCTGATGATTGTTGTTTTTAGTTTTGATGTTTATCCACATAATATAATTTTTTTTTTGGATTGCATTGATCATGTTTAACCACACGATGGCGTCACACATTTCCGGTGTTTTTAACCACTTGCTGACCACTGCACGACGATATACAGCAGAATGGCTCGGCTGGGCATGTGGACCTGTATGTCCCCTTTAAGAAGCGGCACTGTGGGTGCACGTCGGCTGCAAGCTCCTAGAGTCTGACCGCAGGTCCCGCAGACTCGGTGTCCCCCGGGAGTCCCACGCTCGTCTCACGGAGAGGAAGAACCGGGAAATGCTGATGCTCTATTTGTGGGGAAAAAAAGGGACGTCAATTTTGTTTGTGAGCCACGTCGCACGACCGTGTATTAGTCAGTTAAAGCGACGCAATGCCGAATCGCAAAAAGTGCTCTGGTCTTTAGTCAGCCAAATGGTCGGGGGCTGAAGTGGTTAAAGTCAATGTGTACTGATAGCGGGCAGTATATCATCTAGCAGGAAAGGCATGGGACATGACGTCATCACGCTGGAGCGCTGGCCAAAGCCTGGTGTGCATGATCAGCCTTCTATCATGGAAAAAAAAAAGACTTGTAGCGGAATATTGTAAAGCGTAGAGCTTTTTTGTTTATTTTTGAGAAAACCAGAAGATCCGATTAACATACAATAAATCTAAGATTGAATTTAAATCACAATTTATATAAAATATACATCAAATTGTTTACAGATCGGCAGGACCAATCAAAATCAGCCTATGTACTGCTTCCGTGGTTTGTTGCCTGGGTATTCATAGGGCTGTCCACGTATTGTCACGAAAGCCAGTGTGCTGATGTTCTTTGTTGGCCACTTCTTTCTCACAATTGCCAGTGTGATGCCCATGTATTTCAACAATTGCCAGTGTGGCACCCATGTATTTCAACAATTGCCAGATTGATGCCCATGTATTTCAAAAAGTGCCAGTGTGATGCCCATGTATTTCAACAATTGTCAGTGTGTTGCCCATGTATTTCAACAATTGTCAGTGTGTTGCCCATGTATGTCAACAATTGCCAGATTGATGCCCATGTATTTCAAAAAGTGCCAGTGTGATGCCCATGTATTTCAACAATTGTCAGTGTGTTGCCCATGTATTTCAACAATTGTCAGTGTGTTGCCCATGTATGTCAACAATTGCCAGATTGATGCCCATGTATTTCAAAAAGTGCCAGTGTGATACCCATGTATTTCAACAATTACCAGTGTGATGTCCATGTATTTCAACAATTACCAGTGTGATGCCCATGTATTTCAAAAATTGCCAGTGTGATATCCATGTATTTCAACAATTGTCAGTGTGTTGCCCATGTATGTCAACAATTGCCAGATTGATGCCCATGTATTTTAACAATTGCCATGTTTTCCCATGTATAACCACAGTTTTATGTTCATTTATTGCACTACAGGAGGATACAGTTTGGGCAATGAGAATAGAGAAGAACACAAAGCAGCTAAGCCTGCTCCTCCCCTCTGCTGCCCATTTACAGAAGCCTTTGTATTTTGTGAATGACTTGACATACTAAAAAGGCTTCTATGATTGGGCAGGAGGAAGGGAGGGCACAGCAACTGCATCGACTCTACGTTTAAGTGTGATGCCCATGTATTTCAACAATTGCCAGATTGATGCCCATGTATTTCAAAATTGCAGTGATTCTATTTCAACAATTGCCTGTTTTCCCATGTATAACCACAGTCATGTTCATTTATTGCCTCAGGAGGATACAGTTTGGGCTGAGAATAGAGAAGAACCAAAGCATAAGCCTTCCTCCCCTCTGCTGCCCATTTACAGAAGCCTTTGTATTTTGTGAATGACTTGACATACTAAAAAGGCTTCTATGATTGGGCAGGAGGAAGGGAGGGCACAGCAACTGCATTGACTCTATGTTTAAGTGTGGTGCCCATGTATTTCAACAATTTCCAGATTTAGGCCCATGTATTTCAACAATTGCCAGTGCGATGCCCATGTATTTCAACAATTGCCAGTGTGATGCCCATGTATTTCAACAATTGCCAATGCGATGCCCATGTATTTCAACACTTGCCATGTTTTCCCATGTATAACCACACAGTTTCATGCTATTGTCTTACTGTAATTTAAAGCTGAATTCCAGGAATTCAGCAACCTTGTAAAATAAGTTTGCCAGTGCATGCTGCCTCCTGGACTTATCTCTATCACTCCATCATTTACATCCGACAGATTTATTGCACTACAGGACGATACACTTTGGGCAATGAGAAGAGAGAAGCACACAAAGCAGCTAAGCCTGCTCCTCCCCTCTGCTGCCCATTTACAGAAGCCTTTGTATTTTGTGAATGACTTGACATACTACAAAGGCTCCTAGGATTGGGCAGGAGGAGGGGAGGGCACAGCAGCTGCATCCACTCTACACTTGAAGCTGCTGAGAATAGAGCTTCCAGTGCCGGAGCCCCAGAAGTTATCTTACTGGAGTTCAATAAACCTGTCAAATCTAAATTAAAGTGTTCATTTAAACTAGGTGCATGCCGCCTCCTGGACTTATCTCTATCTATTTACATCTGACAGGTTTATTGCACTCCCGGAGGATACACTTGGGGCAATAAGAGGAGAGAAACACACATAGCAGCTCTTCATGCCCCTAACCTCTACTGGCCATTCACAGAAGCCTCTGTATTTTGTGAATGAATTCACATAAAAAAAAACTTCTGTGATTGGGCAGGAGGAGGGGAGGGCACAGCAGCTGCATTGACTCTACACAAAAACAGAGCTTCCAGTGTTCTTTTGTAGGAAACATTTCCCTATAAAATTAATAGGGGCACTCACTATTTTCTGAAAAAAAAACACATTTCCCGCACTCTGGGCATGAATAAGGGTAACCACAAGTGTGATGTTTCTGGTGTGTAAGAACATTAATTTTCTGTATAAAACGTTTCGCGCACTCTGGATATGAATAAACGATGATCACCAGTGTGATTTATTCCTTTTCTGAATAACACATTTCCCGCACTCTGGACATGAATAGGGATTGATCACCAGTGTGATTTTTCTGGTGTATAAGATGTATTTTCTGAATAACACATTTCCCGCACTCTGGACATGAACAAGGATGATCACCCATGCGATTTTGCAGGTGTGTAAGAATGTCTCTTATGTGGATATAACATTTCCCGCACTCTGAACACGAGAAAGGACGCTCACCGTGTGACATCTCTGGTGTATAAGCATCTCTTGTTTTATAAAGAAACATTCCCTGCACTCTTACACATGAATAGGGACACTCAGTTGTGTAAATTCTCTAGTGTTCAAGACAGTCTCTAATGTAAATAAAAAATTTCCTGCCTTCTGAACGTCAATAAGAAGGCTGTCCCGAGTGACTTCTTTGGTGTATAAGAAGTGCTTTTTTCTCAGCAAAACATTTCCCACACGCCAGACATAAATAGGGACACTCACCTGTGTGGCTTCTCTGGTGTCTAAAAAGGCTTCCCTTCTGATTGAAACATCTTCCGCACTCTTGGCATGAATAAGGACGTTCGCCCGTGTGAATTCTCTGGTGCCTAAGAAGGCTTCCTTTCTGACTGAAACTTTTCCCGCACTCTGAACATAAATAAGGACGCTCACCCGTGTGAATCCTCTGATGTCTAAGGAGGTCACAGTTTTTACTGAAGTATTTCCCACACACCGAACATGACCAGGAACTCTCTCCCGTGTAAGCCCCTTCACGACTTAACGGAAATTCCTTGGGATTGGATGGATCTGTTGAGCTCTCCGTACTGTGAGATCTTAGATGTACACCTGGAGTTACAGTATGTGGCACACCCGATGGTTTCCAAAGATTAGAGGGCTCCATCGATCTCTGGATAGTTTTTCTATTGGAATTTACTCCTGGAAGGTACTGTGGGATGTCGTCATAATCTGGAGAGAAGAAAGGATGTCCCTCAGAGATATTCCAGACATTACATCCATCTGAAGTACTCTACTCTCGGACAAATGCCATTGGAACAACGTTTCTATATGCTGTCTTCTAATACAAGGACATTTTTACCTTTGCCAATGTTTTATCATTGGGAGCCCCTGTCAAACATTGGACCCAAAGCTATGTCAATAGAGATTAACAATAGTTCGACTTTTTGACATATTTGACCCATGGCATGTGTGATACTAAAGTGCCATCAATAGTCTGGAGTTAAAAAAAATGCGTCTCTCGCGGAAACGTAGAAAAGGAAAAAGGTAAAGGGACACACCCATGTGAAAATGGCTACCTAAACTTTCTAAATAAAAGACCACATTGTTTTACCGGAGCTCCTGTCAAACATTGGACCTAAAGCCATGTCAATAGAGATTAAAGCGGTTGTATTGTTTTTTTTTAGACCTGCAAGGGAAAAGCCATAATGAGCTAATATGCACCGCATATTAGCTCATTATGAAATACTTACCTCGGAAGGAGGTGTAGGCAACTTACCTGGTGCACGCCGAGCGAGATCTCATCTTGACTCGGCCTGTCTTCCGGGTATCGCCGCTCCAGCGCTGTGATTGGCTGGAGCGGCGATGACGTCACTCCCGCGCACGCGTGCGGGAGATTTAAATCCGGCCAGGGTCCGGCGGATGCCGGTCCTTTCGCCGTGGATTCCCCCTGCGCATGCGCCGCTGCAATCAGCGGCGCATTGCGAGGGGAATATCTCCTAAACCGTACAGGTTTAGGAGATATTCTTTATACCTACAGTTAAGCCTTATTATAGGCTTACCTGTAGGTAAAAGTTAAAAAAAGTGGTTTACAACCACTTTAACAATAGTTTGTAAAAAAAAAAAGGACCCATGGCATGTGTAATACTAAAGTGCCATCAATAGTTTGGAGTTAAAAAATGCTTCTCTCGCAGAAACTAATGTAGAAAGGAAAAGGTAAAAGGGATACACCCATGTGGAAATGGCTACCTAAACTTAGAAGTAGTAGAAGGCCAGCAGCACAAGCTGAAAAAAGGACATGTGGCACAGTCATTCTTTAATCTTAACAATTACCGTATTTATCGGCGTATAGCGTGCACCCCTAATTTAGACAGGTAGATTGTAAAAAAAGAAAAAAAAAAGTAGTTTAAGGGAAAAAAAAAATAATACCTTTTGGATGCTCACTCGGCGTCAGTCTGTGGTCTTGCGGGTGTCCGGGTGTCTATCTGCACCTTGCAGCGGTGTTTTGGATTTGGCGCCTCGCTGTGCAGAGCCGTTCGGCTCCTCTCAGCCGCACTCGGCTTCTCTCGCGTGGCGCGAGCGCGCAGTACACTCGGCTCGGCTCAGTCTTTGTTGGGCTTTGTCGGCGGCGCTCAGACGAAGCGAGGATCGGCGTATATCGCGCACCCACGATTTCCCCCTGATTTTAAGGTGAAAAAATCTGCGCGGTATACGCCGATAAATACGGTACATCTCTTTCCTTATTGTATTAGAAAATACAATAAGGAAATAGATAAAATTGTATATCTGGGCAAAGTACACAACTTCAACGTCTGCCATTGTTTTTGTAGGAGCTCCTGTCAAACATTGGACCCAAAGATATGTCAATAGAGATTAACAAATGTTAGACTTTTTGACATATTTGACCCATGGCCAGCACAGTGGTGCAGTGAGTAGCACTTTCACCTAGCAGCAAAAGGGTCGCTGGTTCGAATCCCAACCACGACACCATCTGCCTGGAGTTTGCATGTTCTCCCTGTGTCTGCGTGGGTTTCCTCCGGGTACTCCGGTTTCCTCCCACCCTCCAAAGACATGCTGGTAGGTAAAATTGGATCATCGTCCAAAATTGCCCCAGTATATCTATATATGTGTGCATGACTGTGTGTCCCTAGCGTGTCAAGATCCTACGGGTAAAAATGACCGCACCAGCCAAGCAGACACTGGCTGGAAAAAGCGCCCAGAGGCGATTCAGTTCGCATGCGTTGCGCTATACAAGTCAGTCATTCATTCATTCATTCATTCATTCATGGCATGTGTGATACTAAAGTGCAATCAATAGTCTGGAGTTAAAAAAAATGCTTCTCTCTTGGAATCGAATGTAGAAAGGAAAAAGGTAAAGGGATACACCTATGTGGAAATGGCTACCTAAACTTTCTAAGTAGAAGGCCAGCAGCACAAGCTGAAAAAGGGGCATGTGGCACAGCCCTTCTTTGATCTTAACAATTGCATTTCTTTCCTTATTGTATTAGAACATACAATAAGGAAATAGAAAAAAAATAATGTAGAAAGGAAAAAGGTAATAGGATACACCCATGTGGAAATGGCTACCGAAACTTTCTAAATAAAAAGGGCCAGCAGCACAAGCTGAAATGGGGAACGCTATACGACCATAGAAGGGCTGTGCCACATGCTGTCATTTCTAATACAATAAAAAAAAATAGTTTAAATTGTTGTATATCTGGGCAAAGTACACAACTTCAACGTCTGCCATTGTTTTATAGGAGCTCCTGTCAAACATTGGACCCAAAGCTATGTCAATAGAGATCAAAAATTGTTTGGCTTTTTTTTACATATTTGACCCATGGCATGTGTGATACTAAAGTGCCACCTAGAGTTTGGAGTTCTCTCGTGGAAACCACTGTAGAAAGGGAAAAGGTAAAGGGATACAC
Organism: Rana kukunoris; assembly: GCA_029574335.1. Classification (NCBI taxonomy): domain Eukaryota; kingdom Metazoa; phylum Chordata; class Amphibia; order Anura; family Ranidae; genus Rana; species Rana kukunoris. The sequence continues at coordinate 180,511,710 of CM056056.1, forward strand.
CCATGTGGAAATGGCTACCTAAAAACTTTCTAAATAGAAACCCAGCAGCACAAGCTGAAAAAAAGGGGCATGTGGCACAGCCCTTCTTTGATCTTAACAATTGCTTCTCTTTCCTTATTGTATTTTCTAGAAATAGATTTTTTTTTATATCTGGGCAAATTACACAACTTCAACGTCTGCCATTGTTTTATAGGAGCTCCTGTCAAACATTGGACCCAAAGCTATGTCAATAGAGATCAAAAATTGTTTGACTTTTTGACATATTTGACCCATGGCATGTGTGATACTAAAGTGCCATCAATAGTCTGGAGTTAAAAAAAATGCTTCTCTTGCGGAAACCAATGTAGAAATGGAAAAGGTAAAGGGACACACCCATGTGGAAATGGCTACCTAAACTTTCTAAATAGAAGACCACATTGTTACTAAAGTGCCACCTAGAGTTTGGAGTAAAAAAAATGCTTCTCTGACAGAAACTGATGTAGAAAGGAAGCGGTAAATGAACACACCCATAGGATTTAGGGCCGTTCTATCATTTTGAGAAGCATCCAATGATCTTCTCAGTCAACAAAAATGAACCAAAGATGGAAAAAATAAGCGGTGGCTAAGCAGGAATTTTTAGAAATTAAACAAGAGAACAAGTGATTGGATAACCCGGTGCTTCCCGGTTATCCAAGAGTACTGGTTTGCCAAGGAACTCCCTACAACTTCCTTAAATATTCGTACACCCTACTTGGGCCTGAGGACTTGGGATGATTTATTACTTACGTGTGTCCATATGTAGAGAAGAGTCATCCTGTGTAGATTTCAGAATCATCTCATAGTCATCTCCACTCACCAACGTCTCTTCTTCTTCCTCTTTAATCACAATACTGAGGTCTTTAAGCTCATCATCCTGAATGGGGTAGAACAGATTTGTAAAAATAAACAAAAACCAGAGCTTACATAGAAGAATGTCATCTAAAAGCATAGAATACATTCTTATATCTATACGCTCAGTCCCACCTACCAGATGATGGTGGGGGATGGTGTGATCCTCCTGTGTGGAATCCCGGGAGTATAGAGGAAGGGGACATCTCTCTGGTGGGTTCCCATTACTGGATCCATCTGTAGGAAACACACACACTGACTGAATACATTGTTTCTATGTGCACCACCCTAGAGTTTGGGCCCCACTGTTAGCTGGGAATACAGAGGACAGGGACATTTCTCTGGTGGGTTCCCATTACTGGATCCATCTGTAGGAAAGACACACACTGACTGAATACATTGTTTCTATGTGTTTATCAGATGATGGGGGATCTAGGTGGAGCCTCCGTACTGCTCTCTCCTTTACAATAAAGTCTCCTCTTACCCGGTGATGTGAGGGGCGGCTGATTCTCCATCATGACGTCCTTGTAGAGATCCTTGTGTCCTTCTAAATACTCCCACTCCTCCATGGAGAAATAGACAGTGACATCCTGACACCTTATAGGAACCTGACACACACAATGATACAGTCACCATCCAGACACATCCCTTGTCTGTTACTGGATAATGTCCCAGAATTCCCGGCACCGCTCACCTCTCCTGTCAGTAGAACAATCACCTTCTTAATTACATCTAGAATTTTCTTCTCTTTTTTCTCTGATGTCAGGCAGTGAGGCGGAGACTCTGTAATGGGTGATGCCCCATAAAGACATCTGTTGGGTGTTAAAGGTTCCCCAGACATCTTTTTCACTATTTTATAATCCTGTGTAAAATGAAAAAATAATCAAAGATGACTTCCCAGAATCCTCTCCGGTCAGCTCTGTGTTTTATTAACCACTTGCTTACTGGGCACATAAACCCCCTTCGTGCCCAGGCAAAATTTCAGCTTCCGGCACTGCGTCCCTTTAACTGACAATTGCGCGGTCGTGCGACGTGGCACCCAAACAAAATTGGCGTCCTTTTTTTCCCCACAAATAGAGCTTTCTTTTGGTAGTATATGATCGCCCGTGCGGTTTTTATTTTTTGCGTTATAAACAAAAAAAGAGCGACAATTTAAAAAAATATATATATTTTTTACTTGTTGCTATAATAAATATCCCAATTTTTTTTTTTTTTCTCAGTTAAGGCCGATACGTATTCTTCTACGTATTTTTGTAAAACAAATCACAATAAGTGACTGCTTTGCACAAAAGTTATAGCGCCTACAAAATAGGGGACAGAATTATGATTTTTTTTTTATATTTTTTTTTTACTAGTAATGGCGGCGATCTGCGATTTTTATTGGGACTGCGATATTGCGGCGGACACATCGGACACTTTTGACACATTTTTGGCGCCATTCACATTTATACAGCGACCAGTGCTATAAATATGCACTAATTACAGTATAAATGTGACTGGCATTGAAGGGGTTAACACTAGGGGGTGAGGAAGGGGTTAAATGTATTGCTTGGGTGTGTTCTAACTGTGTGGGGGGAGGGGGGTGACCGATGCTGTGTCCCTATGTACAAGGGAAACAGCATCTGTCTCCTTTCCCTGACAGGACGTGGAGCTCTGTGTTTACACACACAGCTCCACGTCCCTGCTCTGTCACCGACGATCGCGTGTACCTGACGGACATCGCGGCCACAGGGTACACGCATCGAATCCTCGGTGATGCGTCGGGACTATTTTTCCCCGCCGCGTGCCACCCTGTGGGGAATTACAAATACATCACGTCCAAAGACGTGACCCTGGCGCCTCAGGCCCGCGCTGTTGACGTATTCTGTCAATAGCGCGGACCTCTAGTGGTTAAGAGAGATAAGAGTGATGTCATGTGACCTCCCAGAATCCTCCTCACCTCTCCGGTCAGGTCTGTGTTTTATTAATAGAGATAAGAGTGATGTCATGTGACCTCCCAGAATCCCCCTCACCTCTCCGGTCAGCAGGTAGATGATCTCCAGTGTGAGGTCCAATATCCTCTCAGTCACTTGGCTTTGGTCTTGGACCATCCTTATCGATTCGGTCATGTGATCTATACAGGACATTCCACCCTGTCAAAAAATAAACTCAATTATTTGCAGAACACTGGGATGGAAGAATGTCTCCACACGTTCTTATATGTCTCTCTTGGACTTATTACAGGCCTCACATGTCTATGGTCTGAAAGCAGAAATTTCCTTTTAAAGGGGAACTCCAACCAAAACTTCTCATTCTAGGTTTGGATGGACAGTTGGATAAATGGCTCTATATTTAGGATGTATCAGGTCTATAAACCAGAGGCTCTGGATGGACAGTTGGATAAATGGCTCTATATTTAGGATGTATCTGGTCTATAAACCAGAGGCTCTGGATGGACAGTTGGATAAATGGTTCTATATTTAGGATGTATCTGGTCTATAAACCAGAGGCTCTGGATGGACAGTTGGATAAATGGTTCTATATTTAGGATGTATCTGGTCTATAAACCAGAGGCTCTGGATGGACAGTTGGATAAATGGCTCTATATTTAGGATGTATCCGGTCTATAAACCAGAGGCTCTGGATGGACAGTTGGATAAATGGCTCTATATTTAGGATGTATCTGGTCTATAAACCAGAGGCTCTGGATGGACAGTTGGATAAATGGTTCTATATTTAGAATGTATCCGGTCTATAAACCAGAGGCTCTGGATGGACAGTTGGATAAATGGTTCTATATTTAGGATCAGGGGCGGACTGACAACTCATGGGGCCCCTGGGCTTACTGATGGCCACCATGCCAGGAGGCAGTGCAGAGGCGGGGCAGATAAAATCTCAGGATTTTCACATCAAAAGAATGTCAGTTTCGGACATATCGGGGATAGATGTAAAAAAAAAACACAGATTTTGACATGCTGTCCCTGGTTTTACTGAGCCTGGCAACCCTGATGGGGCCCCCTAGTGGCATGGGGCACTTGGGCAGTGCCCGAGTGACTCAATGGTCAGTCCTCCCCTGTTTAGGATGTATCCGGTCTATAAACCAGAGGCTCTGGATGGACAGTTGGATAAATGGCTCTATATTTAGGATGTATCCGGTCTATAAACCAGAGGCTCTGGATGGACAGTTGGATAAATGGTTCTATATTTAGGATGTATCCGGTCTATAAACCAGAGGCTCTGGATGGACAGTTGGATAAATGGTTCTATATTTAGGATGTATCTGGTCTATAAACCAGAGGCTCTGGATGGACAGTTGGATAAATGGTTCTATATTTTGGATGTATCTGGTCTATAAACCAGAGGCTCTGGATGGACAGTTGGATAAATGGTTCTATATTTAGGATGTATCCAGTCTATAAACCAGAGGCTCTGGATGGACAGTTGGATAAATGGTTCTATATTTAGGATGTATCCGGTCTATAAACCAGAGGCTCTGGATGGACAGTTGGATAAATGGCTCTATATTTAGGATGTATCGGGTCTATAAACCAGAGGCTCTGGATGGACAGTTGGATAAATGGTTCTATATTTAGGATGTATCCGGTCTATAAACCAGAGGCTCTGGATGGACAGTTGGATAAATGGCTCTATATTTAGGCATCTTTTGGAAATAAAAGACATCACAGTGACTATGGAAGAAGAGGATGGACATGACGGGGTTACTGGGTGTAAATATAAAATAATATCTTATTACCTCCTCTGCTGCCAGTTCCTGCAAATGTCTGCTCTCTACTTCCTCCCGACTCACCTCTCACCCGGAACTTCCTGTTTACATGTAACATCACTTCCTGTCTGTGCGTTTCACTGACAAAACGTGAGATCGCCACCTTGAGGAGAATTTAAAAACTGCAACCTCTGTTTTTTTCCAAACCTTGACACTACTATATTCTATAATGTCATTGCATATATTACAACTGAATTAAAACTAAATAATTACGATAAAATGTATTTAATTTTAACAGTGACAAATACCTAAAACTGAAGAATTTAAAATATAAATTACAAAATACATTATGGTGTACAAACTTTTTCTTTAGTGTTGGATAGAGTTGAGAGGGATTAGAACCCCTGCCAGGTTTTTATTACTGCCTTGGCCCCTGTGAGGGAGGATCACTCTCTCTCTGTTTACCACTATCATTAAAAGTGAAAGTAAAAGAAAATCCTAAATTTTGGGTTGTCTCCATAACAGTAATAAAGGGGAAATCTTCCAATGGAGGCTCTGGTTCTGGTAAACAGACGGCCTTAATGGAGTCCCTTAGTTTGCAAGGATTTCCTCTCACTTCCTGTTTTGGCTATGGTACAGGAAGTGAAGGGAGATCTCCGCAACGGGACACAGATGGCAAATAATAAATAAACCTGTAAGCAGAGGTGTATTTAGGTTTTGTGCTGCCCTAGACCTGACTAAACTTGTGCACCCCCTAAGTTAAATATGACCCACCCCTTCCTGTTACGGCCACACACTGTGTTAAGACCCACCCTGAAATTTTCGAGTGGGGACACTAGTTCTGAGGGCCTGGGGTGGGGGGGGGGGGCAATGGATTCCCTTAATTTACTTAGATTTCCTCTTACTTCCTGGTTGCCCATAGAGCAGGAAGTGAAGGGAAATCTTCGCAATGGGGCGGTCTTACAAGCGCACTTTTTTGGGTAATAAAATACCCTTTTTAAATAAAAAAAGCCCAATTTTTTTTTATATTGTGAAAGATAATGTTTCGCCGAGTAAATTGATACCCAACATGTCACGCTTCGAAATTGCATCCGCTCGTGGAAGGCCGACAAACTTTTACCCTTTAAAATCTCCATAGGTGACGTTTAATAAATCCTGCGGGTTGCATGTTTTGAGTTACAGAGGAGGTCTAGGGCTAGAATTATTGCTCTCGCTCTACCAATCACGGAGATACCTCACATGTGTGGTTTGAATACCGTTTACATATGCGGGCGCTGCTCGCGTATGCGTTCGCTTCTGCGCACAAGCTTGGCGGGACGGGGCGCGTTTTCTGGCTCCTAACTTTTTTAGCTGGCTCCTAGATTCCAAGCAAATTTGTCAAACCCTGGTCTAATCTGTTTTATTTTATTATGTCAGAACATTTGGGGTTAAAAGAATACATATAAAGATCGAACATAATATATGTTTCATAATGTTCCATATACATGGATATGGTGAACTTAGCACAACCATCTTTCCCTGTTAAAGTTTAAATATAGGTTCTCAGGCATGAATAGACACTGCTTCTAGGTTGTAAAGAGCCTATCTGTACCATCTTCCAGGTCATTCCTCTTTGGGTTTGACAGTTATAAGATACGAGAATTAACAGCCTGGCACAGCATGACACTAAACACTAGATATGTGCATTCCCGTTCGTACAAATGTTATTTTCGTACGAAAATGTTCATTTTCGTACCCGCAGGATAATGTGTACATACGAAAAAATTAAAGCACCAAAATACGAAAACGACGAGATTACGAATGAGCCGCATAACGAACAACCGCAAATACAAACGAATGATCCGACGAAAAAAAACGACAAAACGAAAACGGCAAAAGAACAAAAATGACATCTATAACAAAAGATTTACATTCTGTATTTTGTTTGAATCCTTTTTCTGTTTGTTTTCAGTCCTATGTTCATTGTTCATATGACATCTATAACAAAAGATTTGCATGCTGTATTTTGTTTCAATCCTTTTTCTGTTTGTTTTCAGTCCTATGTTCATTGTTCATATGACATCTATAACAAAAGATTTGCATGCTGTATTTTGAATCCAAAATACGAACAGAAAAAAGGAATTTAAAATACAGAATGCAAATCTTTTGTTATAGATGTCATATGAACATACGACTGAAAATAGCAAAAGAAAAGGGTTTCAAGATACTGCAAATCATTGACGAAAATTCACGAAAATTATTGTCTAACAAGTAACGAACATGAATTAAACAGAATAACGAACTATCCCGCATGTACGAAAATAAAACAGTAACGAAAATACGAAACGATCGCAATACGAAAAAATCGCGTCATACGAAAAACGAACGAGAACAAACAGGAAAATGGGCGTCTTACGAAAAACGAACGAAAACGAAAAAACGGAACGATACGAAACAGAACAAAAAAAACAAATTTTTTTTCTGTGCACATGTCTACTAAACACATGGGGGTCTCTATACTATGAGACTATAGGGGCTTATTCACTATCCCAATGGAATTATATATCTTAAATAGTATTGTGTCTTCTTTATGCCATGACAATATATGTGTATTAGTAGTTCACATAGTATACTCGTAAATACATAGACATTATTGGGGTCCCAGGTATAATATCCTATAATATTTCAAAGTATTAGATGGCTTTGATCACATCCCAGCATTAGTTTAAAGGAACATTCCCAGGCATGTGTGTAGATCATTACACCTTATCTTAATCATATATTTCGAGGTCGCCGGAATGTCTAGGTTTGTTGTCATGTTGTTTGACATATAAAACAATTTATGATGCTATACCAAGATTCAGGTCACAGGGGGTCATAAATCCTGATTAACTCTGAATAACCCTAAAAATTAGGAATTGTTCCTTAGATACCACTGCCCCCTACAGGTTAATATCAGCATGGTTCAAGTTGGTCAGCCACCAAAACATATTATCATGTGACATAGTCAGTCACGTGATAGGGGAATACACACCCACTTCTTTGGGAAGATAAAAGTATTGCACAGGACAATCAGGAGAGAGGGTCAATGGGAAGAAGCTCGATGGGAGAGAGATGGCAGGGCTGATGGCTGGAAGTTGCTCTGATCTCTGAAGGAAGCCGGAAGGCGGAGAGAGTGACCAAACATGTAAGGAGTTCACAGGAATCCTTCATTAGGGCTTTCCCTTCTCAAACAGGACTCTTAGTGACTGGTAAGATTGAATTTTGATTATTTACCTTTTTGGTAATTCTGAGGTTTTTCACATACACTCCACTAAGACCATTTAAATATACTTGGCAAAGATAATTTGGGAGTTAATTATGTCTAACTGCAGCATGAGATAATTGTATTCCAAATATTAGGAGACATACGCGCGTTACGTTTGTCTTTAAAAAGCTAAGTGCCAACAATTGTGGTTTGAGAGTGATGGCGTATGTGAAGATAGATCCTCACCAAATTTACCAAAAAGCTTGTGTACAATATAACATTTGTTATGTACACATATATAAGTAGTAGCAAGAGATCTGTTTGATATTGAGAAGAAATAATACAATGTCAAGGTCATGTCAATAAGAGCTAAAAGGTCTCAAGTACGCCAGGATGATTTAAATAAGAGCTAGGAATATACCTTGTCATATAATGTAAATATCATCTGAGCATTCAAGCGTCATTTATCTCTATTGTAGAAGCATATCATTTATTTGTTTTGATACGAATTGTACCTGATTTTAATTTTTGCACTATATCTTTAGTTAATAAATATATATATATTAAGTATGTGATATTAACCACTTGTCATCTGCCCACCGTCAAATGACGGCGGGCAGACGACTCCATTGTTCTGACATCACATCATATGACGTGATGTCCCTTTAAAGCCGCGCGTCGCCGGCGGCGCGCGCGCACCCGCCGCTCTGCGGGGATCCCGTGCGAGTGCCCGGCGGCAACGATCGCCGCCGGGCACACGCGATTGCTCAGTAACTGAGCTGGGACGTGCAGCTCTGTATGTAAACACAGAGCTCCACGTCCTGTCAGGGAGAGAGGAGAGCGGTTGTGTCCCTTGTACATAGGGACACAATCGGTCACCTCCCCCAGTCACCCCCCCTCCCCCTACAGTTAGAACACTCATAGGACACACATTTAACCCCTTCCCCGCCCCCTAGTGGTTAACCCCTTCACTGCCAGTCACATTTATACAGTAATCAATGCATATTTATAGCATTTTTCACTGTATAAATGTAAATGGTCCCAAAAATGTCAGAAAAGTGTCCGAAATGTCCGCCATAACGTCGCAGTCCCAATAAAAAAATCGCAGATCGCCGCCATTAATAGTAAAAAAAAAAAAAAAAGCCATAAACTATCCCCTATTTTGTAAACGCTATAAATTTTGCGCAAACCAATCGATAAACGCTTATTGCATTTTTTTTTTACCAAAAATATGTAGAAGAATACGTATCGGCCTAAACTGAGGGAAAAAATATTTTTTTTATATATTTTTTGGGTTATTTATTATAGCAAAAAGGAAAAAATATTGCATTTTTTTAAAGATTGACGCTCTATTTTTGTTTATAGCGCAAAAAATAAAAACCGCAGAGGTGATCAAATACCACCAAAAGGAAGCTCTATTTGTGGGAAAAAAAGGACGCCAATTTTGTTTGGGAGCCACGTCGCACGACCGCGCAATTGTCAGTTAAAGCGACGCAGTGCCGGAAGCTTATATTTTGTCTGGGCAGGAAGGGGGTGTAGGTGCACAGTAGGCAAGTGGTTAAATAAGATACGCGCTAAATACAATTAATATTGTGAAAAATCAGTATCAAACATTGATAACATATGTGGATCACTAAGGCTCCATACGGCCAAAGGAATCATTAAACAATGTGCAATGTACCGTAATAATAGTGCTCAGTGTTCACACTCAATTAATTGAATAAATAACTGAAAATTAGCAATACATACGATAAACACTCTACATGTAAAGAAATAAGAAAAAAGTCCAAAAGAATAACTTCAAACAGTAGTGCTGAAAACAATCCAGTAACTCAAGGAAGGGAACCAAACAGCCATTCACGGAAAATGTTCAGCCCAGCAGAAGTTTTGATTGGATTCACAGAGTAGTGCTGTTTTCATGTCCTCATTGTTCGTTTTTGCTCTCAAGTTGCTGTAATTCTTCTCTGTTCTGGACACTTCCTGGTTGTCTGTTTCCTGATAACCACAGTCCTGGGAGTTTTCTCTCTGTGGTCACTAATCAAGGAGGTGTGATTACTGTGTGTCTAAAACCCCTCCGCACCAATCTGTTTCTTTTCCAAACCATCACTGCCCTGTATTGGCTCTGTGGCTCTGTGGCTCTGTAGAGAAGCAGGAAACAGCATGCAAAAACTAAACTGAAACTAGAGGCACATTATATGATTGATTTTTATCTATTTTTAATTGTTTTTAAAAGGAATCAGTTAACTATTATGTCTCTATACCCTGTAAACAGTCATTTCAGCAAAACTATTTTTTTCCTTTACAACTCCTTTAAAATATCAGCAAACACATGTATATAGCTGGACCTTCTGGACTCTTCATCGGGGGTGTGTGATCAGAGTGGGGAGGTATCTGGGGGTGTGATTGATGAGCCAATGGGTGACTCTTTGATGAACCAAGCACATTCCAAGAATTATGGTTATATGTAAAAAACAACAACAACAACAACAAAAAGACGACTCAGAACAGGATATTGTTAAGTTTCAAGCTTTTTGGTTTATTATAGGAAATCAGAACAAGCATCAACACACAATAGAACTGTTCATCTATCTAAATAAAACCTTATATAGCTGAAGTGACAAGATATATCACATTTATTAATTATTTATACATTGGTTGGCCCAATGAAAAGCCAGTTTATTTATTAAAGCATTCAAAAATAAAAACAGGATTTTTGTACTCACTGTACTCGGGTGAACATGTGCATTGAGGGACGTAGAAATGCAGATAACGTCGCCACCTACAGGAAGATTGTACACTGCCAAACAAAAAAATAAAGTTGTAGGCCAGCCCAGGATCACCCTCCTACTCCCAGCATGCCTCAATTTTGTATGTTGTACTTTGCCAGCTTTGTTGCCCAACTTTTTTGAGACCTGTTGCTGCCACCAATTTCAAAATGACCCTTTTTTGTTTCTTTAGGGCCGGATTCACACCTATGCGAATTGGTTGCGGCTTAAACCGCATCCAATACGCAGAACATTTCTAAATACATTGGCCCAGATTCAGAGAGAATTGGATTATCGTAGCGTATCAGAAATACACTACGGCGCCGTTTTTTACCTGGCTCTACGTGGAATCCAGGTAGATTTTGTCCAGTAAACGACGGCGGCGTAGTGTATTTCCCCCGTCGCAATCCATCTAGACGAGTAGGGGGCGTGAAGCATTTAAAATAGGCGCGTTCCCGCGGCGATCGAACTGCGCATGCTCCGTTCGGAAATTTCCCGCCGTGCATTGCGCGAAATCACGTCGTTACGTCATTCGTTGTTTGAGTAGCGTCGTTTACGGACATTTCTATTCCCGAACGAGTTACGCAAAAAAAATAAAAAAAAAATTTAAATTCGACGCGGGAACGACGGCCATACTTAACATGGGCTACGCACCGTTAGTCCAGCAAAAAGCTGGTCTAACAGTACGTAAAAAAAAAACAGACGTAAGCGATTGCGAAGACCGCTCGTATCTTCGTGGATCGCCGTAAAAACACATTTGCATATCCCGACGCATGAAAACGACGCGAACTCCTCCCAGCGGCCGCAAAAATATCGCAGCGTAGATCCGAAGGCTTACGAAGACGTAAGCCTCTCGGATCGAAGCCCGAAGCCGCCGTATCATGGTTTGAGGATTCAAACTAGTGATACGGCGCGCGAAATTTGAAATTACTCCTGTCTAACACCAGTTAGACAGGCGTAATTGCTTTATGAATCTGGGTCATTGTTTTCAATGAGGCTGGTTCACATATTTGCGATGCATTCGCACTGCGCGTTGCAGAAAAAACGTGTGCGTATTTTATGCCTTGCGGTGCGGCTCAGGTGCGAATTCAGTCCCATTATCTTCTATGGGTACGCAGCCGATTCGCAGATGTGTTCAGTTCTCTTCAGGAATTTCTCTCATTCAGCCCAATACACTTCTCCCCCCACTCTCCTCTCCCCTGTAACTTCTCCCAGGTCTCCAAATTCGCAGCTAAAAGAGCTAAATCTGCTGAACACTTCTGTAATCTCTCTGCAAAGATAAGAGAGCTGAAATTCGCACCGCACAAGTGTGATTCCGGCCTAAATGGACCATTTTCTCAGTTTAAACATTTAATATGTTTACTTTTTTATGTTACGAATAAAAGTACGGGTTGATGAGATTTTCAAATGATTGCATTCTGTTTTTTATGTAGATTTTACGCAGCGTCCCAACTTTTTTGGAATTGGGGTTGTAAATAAGCTGTACCAAGAGCATGATCATAAACACAGAGGGGTGGGACCTATGTCCACCAATGGATTCCAAGATAAGGTCGTCACAGTGAGTACAGAAACTCTATTTTCTTTTCCATTGCGAGACACAGGAATTCATATATAGTCAAGGGGCCAGATCTACAGAGAATTGCCCTGGCGCAGTGTATCAAATTTCCCGCCGTGCATTGCGCGAAATTACGTCAAAACGTTGTTTTGTGTTTTTTTGTAGCGTAAATTACCTACATTCCTATTCACGGACGACTTGTACAAAAAAAAAAAAATTGAAAATTCGACGCGGAACGACGCCCATACTTAACATGGCCAGTCTAACTATAGAACGGATAATAGCAGCTTTAACTATACACCGGAAAAAGCCGACTAGCGACGACGTAAGAGAATGCGACGGACGATCGTAACTTCGTGGATCGCCTTAAAAAGCTAATTTGCATAACCGACGCGGAAAACGACACAAACTCCACCCAGCGGGCGCAAAAATATTGCAGCGTAGATCCGAAGGCGTACGAAGACATAAGCCTGTCGGATCGAAGCCCGAAGCCGTCGTATCATGGTTTGAGGATTCAAACTAATAATACGACGCGGGTAATTTGAAAGTACGCCGGCGTATCAGGAGATAGACCGGCGTACTGGCTCTGTGGATCTGGCCCAAGGTGTCCAAAATCAGTCCAACTGCGAGGTGGCGTTTCCAAGTTTTACCAACTAAGTTGTCCCACAGACCAGTTTTGCAGAAACAAAAATGAAGGAGAGAAGGTGGCACTACTACTCCTCAGCAGAGAAGGTCTCGAATGCTTTATTTAAAGATATGACATTTTAGACACAAAAACACAGCTCCATACAGGGAGAGTAGATAACGCGTTTCACCAAGTGCTGAAGTGCGAGTTCTTTGGATTACCAGCATTCTCCTGGAACGGATTACGCTCGCAATCCGAGGTTCAACTGTTATACTCAATTTGAGCCTTGTTGAAGTTAATTACAAGTCCTCTCTCACTGGTACGTGGTGCCTACTGGGGTTGCCAAGACTTACCCCGATGCCCCCCCAATTTCAAAGTTGGACCTGCTCCAAAATCAAATGTTACTGGATGAGATTACAGTATATACAACGATTAATTCAGTAACTGGAATATTAGTTAAAGGGTCACTAAACAAATTTTTTTATTTTTTTTGCTGAAATTACTGTTTACATGGTATAGAGACATAAAAGTTAACTGATTCCTTTTCAAAATGATTAAAAATAGATAAAAAAACAATCATATAATGTGCCTGCAGGTTAGTTTCACTTTTAAACTGGTTTCATGTTTCTGTGAAGTAGAAAGAGACACACAGAACAAAAAAAAACAAATCCAGGGCAGTGTTTTGTTTTTAAAACAAATCCGATTGGTTCTGGGAAGTTTTAGACACACAGTAATGACAGCTCAGACCACCGTGAGAAAGCTCCCAGCACTGGGGTTATAAGGAAACAGACAAGCAGGAAGTGTGGAGATCAGAGCAGGATTACAGCAACTTCAAAGCAAAAAACGGACAATGAGGACATGAAACCAGTACTGCAGTAAGGTAACAAAGCTATTTAGATAAAAAAAAAAATCCTTTAGTGATCCTTTAATATTTTTATGAGTGTCCGCTTGGCTCTCTTAAACGAACTGCTTGCTGAAATCTCCGGACACTTATCTTTTATATATATATATACACATTTTGCCGATACCCATCGCTAAAGCATTAAAATCACCGGTGGTTGGTAGTACCATAGGCGCAAAATAAAATCTCCGGTATTATGCTACAAGAAAATCTGGCAAGCATGCTATATGAAAAAACAAGAGTAGTTTGAGAGAGTCTGGAGTTTGTGGATACGCTATATACAGTCGTCCATTTAGGCTTGATAACTGGGGTTGATGGGATCCGTGATGGGAAGAAGGTTCTTTCTTCTTTTTCAACTCTAGGTTCTCTTTTCTTCATCCTGTGGGCATTTACCCTCATTAGCCCGGATTCACATACCTGGGCGCATCTTTATGCGGGCGTAGCGTATCTTCCTTACGCTACGCCGGCGCAACGTTGAGAGGCGTGGCGTATATTCCTCGGCGTAAGCCTACGTAAGTCAAAGTAGGTGGAAGTGGGCGTGATACATTTACATGAAGCGTGACCCCATGCAAATGAACAGCGCATGCGTCGTACCTTGGACACATCCCAGTGCGCATGCTCACAGTCACGTCAAAATATCTGCCTAAGATACGTCGAAACACTGCCAACGACGTAAACGTAACCTAGGAGTGAAGGAAAAATTCCTGGATCGCCGCACTCCTCGGAAAACGATGACAAACGTAACCTACACCCAGCCCTATTCACGTACTACATAAGCGGTGTACACGACATTAAATTAGACGGCGTCCGTTCCCTGGTCTATACCTTAGCATGGGTTGCTCCTATATGAAGAATAACTTTACGCCGGACGTAACCCTTACGCAAATCACTTAAAACATGTGCCGGCCGCAAGTACGTTTGTGAATCGGCTTATCTTACTCATTTGCATATTTAATTGGGAACGCCAGATGCGTCCAGTGTAACTATGCTCCCACGATACGTCGGCGTAGGCAAGTTACGTCGGGCGGCTGAAGCCTATTTTTCGACGTATCTAGCTTTGGAAATCGGCGCATAGATACGACGGCGCACATTTGTACTTACGACAGCGTATCTCGAGATACGTCGGCGTAAGGCTTTGTGAATTCGGGCCATTGTTTTTATAAATAATTACTGAGTAGGCTATAAGCACTATAGGCAACACTGAAACCGTTAGTGGAGTGTGAGCTGGAGGCTCCTGGTAGAACCATGTCTAAAATCATGCTGCGCGCACACGACCGTTTTTCGGGTTGTAAAAAATTAAGTTTTTTTGTCATGTCATTAAAAACGATCATGTGTGGGCTCCAGAGCATTTTTCACGATGTAAAAAAAAGGGGGATTAAAAATTTCGAACATGCTCTAATTTTTCACAACGTTTTCAACGTCGTAAAAAATGGTCGTGTGTAGGCTTTAACAAGATGAAAAAAACTTGCATGCTCAGAAGCAAGTTATGGGACGGGAGCGCTCGTTCTGGTAAAACTAGCGTTTGTAATGGAGTAAGCACATTCGTCACGCTGTAACAGACTAAAAAGCGCCAATCGTCTTTTACTAACACAAAATCAGCAAAAGCAGCCCAAAGGGTGGCGCCATCTGAATGGAACTTCCCCTTCATAGTGCCGTCGTTCGTGTTGTACGTCACCGCACTTTGTTAGAGCATTTTTTTCCACGATTGCGTGTAGGCAAGGTAGATATAACGATCGGGTTGAAAAAAACATTGTTTTTTCTAGATCATTAAACATTTCATTGTTTACAACCCGAAAAAAGGTTGTGTGTACGCGGTATCAGACATTGCACCACAAGGCATCAAAGCTTATGGTTAGAGACAAGGCCACAGATACCCAGCAGCTTGGGTAACAGTTGTAGGGTCAGGCAGCAGAAAGTGACCAAGTCCCTGTAGGTGGGCAGTCAGTAGGAACAAGCAGAGGACTAGAGTGCCACGTGTCTTTTGCAAGCTAGAACAGCAGCGGAAACAGATGCTTCCCCAAAGCTTAATGGCCACACTGAGAGCGCACAACACTCCACCTAGCGAATGACATCAGTATTCTATTCCTGAGCCATATCTGGGTTTGGTTTGAGGCATGTTTGATGGACATTACTGAAGTTCGGATACCATATCCCAACCCCATTGAAGCCCTTGGGATCCCAATGTTAAAAAAACACTAATTCCGCGTACACACGACCGTTTTTCTATTTTTTAAATTGGTCATTAAAAACGATCGAGTGTGGGCTCCAGAGCATTTTTTTTTTTTACACGAAAAATGGGCATTAAAAATTTAGAACATGCTCTACTTTTTCTCGTTGTGAAAAACGGTTGTGTGTAGGCTTTAACGACGGGGGGGAAAACGCGCATGATCAGAAGCAAGTTATGAGAAGGGAAATTTGCAAAATCAGCCAAAAGGGTGGCGCCATTCGAAAGAAACTTCCCTTTATAGAGCCGTCGTACGTGTTGTACGTCACTGCGCTTTGCTTGAGCATTTTTTATCACGATCGTGTGTAGGCAAGGCAGGCTTGAGAGGAATCGCAACGAGAAACACTTCAATTTTTTTCCATGACATGAAAAACGGTCGTGTGTACACGACATTATAGTAATTTTCAAGCCTAATAGGCAAGGTTTTAATGTTCAGTGAAAATGAACAGAATTCCAGATAAAAACCTGCCTAAATAAAAAGTCAGTTTTCTCTCTTCTTGCTTTGAGTGAGAGGTTATTTACATATCTAGCTTGGACATGTTTACATATGTTATGTTATGTTTATCATAACATGAGGTATAAAAAGTGAGAAATCCACCCCTCCCCCACATAGCACATCCTGGTAATATACAATGAACTTTGGATCACCTCATGTTATGATAAACATGTCCAAGCTAGATATGTAAATAACCTGTCACTGAAAGCAAGAAGAGAGAAACAGACTTTATAATTTGGCAAGTTTTTATCTGGAATTCTGTTAATTTGCACTGAACATTAAAAGAGGATTACTCAGCACTGGATTAACTCTGTGTGGCAAGACTGGGCACAGATGATAGGAAATCTTATACTCTACATTGTGACATCAAAAATTTTTTTTGGGGGGGGGTTTACATCCACTTTAACATCCATTGGTGGGAAGCTATCATGCATAAACACTGGTAAATGTTTGGGCATTTGTATGAAGAGTCCAAGTCTAAGATCGGGACCCAACTAAAAAGCTCATCCCTACATCCAACCCTAGAATGATGAAGTATTTTAAGGTTATGGGCCTCCAGTGGTCCCAGCAATGAGTAATGACCACTCCCAAAGTCAGTTCTACGAGATGGGGGTCAATCGCTTAGGTAAAGCCGCGGCTCTGGAGCTAGAAATTGCTTTTTTGGCTACCTTTTACCAGTACATGAAGGTCTCAAGAGCACCACAACAAAGAGCCCATTCCAGGCTAGCCCCACCATGTCCAGTCCAGAAGGGTTCAAAGTACGGACACTCCAAAGTCAAGCTTTCTGCCAATCCAAGTAGCTGCATATAGAGACCAGCTCAGCATGAGTCTTGGTTGAAGAGCAAAAAGCTAGCAAAAGAGGTTCGTCTTTTCTCAGCAGAAGAGTCCTAGGACACTAGCAAAGAACTGACGCATTCTGGAAGCTGAAGTACTCTGGACCGGCCCACAATTTTTTTTTTCGTTTGCCAATGTCCTATCTTCCTGTAGGCGGGGCAGTATAAACCAACAGTGCGAGAATTCCCATGTCCCTCAAAAAGATCAAACAGGAAAAAAAAGAAGCAATAAGGTGCAGTAAGTTAGGAAAAGGTTCTTTGGGGTTGGACAAGTTGGGGTTGGATTGGACGTTGAATTTTCTTAGTAATATATTGCTCCAGTTGCTGCTTTGTTGCCCGCATATTGGTGCGGTTGTCCTCACCTCTGTTGCCTCTTTGTTGGCTATTTACAGCATGCTGCCATATTTGCCTATGTTTAAAGGGGTGTTCCACCCAAAAAAATGACCTTTTCTCAATCCACTCCTCACCCCCATACATGCCACATTTGGCATGTAATTTTTTTGGGGGGGGAGTGGGGGCTTCAGTAGGAGTGGGACTTCCTGTCCCACTTCCTGCTTCCGCCGAGGGGCTGGTTAGGCGATTAAGCTTAATCGTGAGGCGATGGGACACTGTCCCATGTGTTCCAATCAGCGGCGAGCCGCGCCGCGCACGCGCATGCGCAGTATGTGCGCAGTGGGTGCCCGGCCGTGAAGCCGAAGCTAGGCTGGGTGCCCAACTAGACGCCGGCCGGGGAGGGGGGCAGAGGAGCGGAGCCCCGGTCGGCGCGTTGGAACGCAGGAGCAGGTGGGAGACCCGGACACAGTGCCCAACTAGGTAGGTTGTGCGTCTTGGTGAGTGTGTTGTGTTTTGTATGTGACCATAGAACTATTTGCTGGGAGACCCGGACACAGTGCCCATAGGTAGGCGACATGATCTTCAAATCCCCCTTTCTATTTACTATGTCTTGGCCCATGGAGATGGTCCACCCTACATGTCTCCATCGGTCAAAGTTATAATTTTATGTGTCTCTGGTCAATTAACTTTTTTCTGTACCCCATTTTTTGTAGATTGTCTCCTGACGAAGCGATTAATAAATCGCGAAACTAGTCGCGACCCGAGACTGACTGTCTCTTAGCGCCTCTGGCTCACCCGTATCCCCTCTTCCTCTCTGAAGGGATTGCACATCTGGTGACCTAATCGCTGTTTATGTACTGTATTTTAAATGTATTGTGTGTCTTGTTTTTTAAGCGAAATATTTATTTTATGTATAATATGTGAATACATTTTTCAAAAAAACGACCTTCTTTTCATCACTCTGGTTGAGTTTAAATACCCTACTTTGTACCGGTATAGTCCTCCCCGCCCATTTATTTTCTGTCGGCTTCTAGGGCCTTGAGGGATCTCCTGAACCCTTCAACTTAATCATAGAACTATTGAACTTAAAGCGGATCTCCACCCTAAAGTGAAGATCTTCGGACCCTCCCCCTCCGGTGTCAATTTGAACCTTTCAGGGGGGAGGGGGGTGCAAACCTGTCTAAAGACAGGTCCGCACCCACTTCCGGCCCGCAGTCTCGGGCAAAAGACGGGCTTTTCCCGTTGTATGCTGGGAACTCTCGGCTCCCACACACAGCGGGAGCCAATGCGGGCGCACCGACTCGCGCAGGCTAGGGAACCGGGCAGTGAAGCAGGAGCGCTTCACTTCCTGGTTCCCTCGCCGTGGATGGCGGGGGGCAAAGTGACGAGCGATGCTCATCCTCTGCTGCGCCCCTGGACTCCAGGACAGGTAAGTGTCTAATATTAAAAGTCAGCAGCTGCAGTATTTGTTGCTGCTGGCTTTTAATATTTGTTTTTGGTGAACCATCCGCTTTAAACCATGCTTAAAAAAAAAAAAAATCTGTATTTTTTCCACGCTGACCTCAGGCTATGCTTGAAAAAACGTGTTTCGCCCCACCCCCGGGGCTCAGTCTTTCCACACTCCCAAAATCATAAAGCGCATTCCACTTGAGTCTATCTCCTGAACCTCAGAGGCTTGTAGGGTTTTAAAAATTCCTTGGTGTACTTAATACTTTAGAGTTCATAGGTCTACGAACCTACCACACTTTTTATGAGGGGCTCCATGCTTATTACAAGGGGCACTCACTCAGCCTGTTAAATTTTTATTTTATATTATGGAAAGGGGGATAGGAGATAGCCAGGGGCTGCACCCGGCAGATGTCACAAATGGAGTCTTTAGAAGACAAAATAAGCCATTCCACCTGTAAGTGGAATGTAACATTGGCCGAAAAAGCACTGCCCTCCCAGCCAGCCACCATGACATGTAAGTAAGGATGGGCTTCAGCCTACATGTGTCTACCAAGAAGGCCTACCCTAACGCATTTTGCCTCACCTACCAGGACCTAGACCGGTTTCCTTTATTTACCCTAACGCATTTTGCCTCACCTACCAGGACCTAGAGTTTCCATGCTCCCAATATTTCCCCCAGCGTGTTTCTGTATTTTATCCACGCTGACTTCAGGCTATGCTTGGAATAACGCGTTTCGCCCCGTCCAACGGGTCTAATGCCCTGTACACGCGACCGGTTTTCCTGACATGCCAAAACCCCACGTTTTTCCCGACGTGATTCCTCTCAAGCCTGCCTTGCATACACAAGTTCAGTCAAAAACACGCTCGACCAAAGCACGGTGAAGTCCAACACGTACGACGGCACAATAAAGGGGACAGTCAATTCAAATGGCCCCACCCTTTGGGCTGCTTTTGCTGATTTCCTGTTAGTAAAAGTTTGGTGAGAGACAATTCACGCTTTTCAGCCTTGTGCTTTTTAGTCCGTTACAGTGTGACAAATGTGCTATCTCCATTACGAACGCTAGTTTTACCAGAACGAGCGCTCCCGTCTCATACT
The DNA here is from genome assembly GCA_029574335.1 of Rana kukunoris. NCBI lineage: Eukaryota > Metazoa > Chordata > Amphibia > Anura > Ranidae > Rana > Rana kukunoris. Next base: position 180,531,783 of record CM056056.1, read on the forward strand.
TGATTCTGCGCATGCGTGTTTATTCCCCCCCCATCGGAAAAGCATACACACAAGCGGTTTTCACGATGAGAAAAAGATGCCACTCCACCTGTAAGTGGAATGTAACATTGTCCGAAAAGGCACTGCTCTCCCAGCCAGCCACCATGACATGTAAGTAAGGATCAGCTTCAGCCTAACAAGAAGGTCTGACGCATTTTGCCTTGCCCACCAGGGTCTAGTCTTTCCATGCTCTCAATATCTGGCAGCGAGTTCCACTTAAATATATCCTGAACCTCCTTGGAGGCTTGTAGGGTTTCAAAAGCTCCTTGGTGTACTTATAACATTAGACTTCCCAGGTCTACAAACCTATCATGCTAATTACGAGGGGCACCCACTCAGCCTGTTAAATTTTTATTTTATATAATGGAAAGGGGGATAGGAGATAGCCAGGGGCTGTAGCCGGCAGATGTCACAAATGGAGTCTTTAGAAGACAAAAGAAGCCATTCTACCTGGAAGTTGAATGTAACATTGGCCAAAAAAGCACCACTCTCCCAGCCAGCCACCATGACATGTAAGGATCAGCTTCAGCCTACATGTGTCTACCAAGAAGGCCTTTAACTGACGCGTTTTGCCTTGCCCACCAGGGCTTAGTCTTTCCACACTCAAAATATCTTGCAGCACGTTACACTTAAATATCTCCTGAACCTCCTCGGAGGCCTGTTGGGTTTCAAAAAGCTCCTTGGTGTACTCATAAAACGTTATAGACTTCCCAGGTCTACAAACCGATCATGCTTATTACGAGGGGCTCTCACTTTATTTTATATCACGGAAAGATGGATAGGAGATAGCCAGGGACTGTAGCAGGCAGATCTTACAAATGGAGTCTTTAGGAGACAAAAGAAGCCACTCCACCTGTAAGTGGAATGTAACATTAGCCGAAAAAGCACCACTCTCACAGCCAGCCACCATGACATGTAAGGATCAGCTTCAGCCTACATGTGTCTACCAAGAAAGCCTACACTGACGCGTTTTGCCTTGCACACCAGGGCTTAGTCTTAGACTGTAGCAGGCAGATCTCACAAATGGAGTCTTTGGGAGACAAAAGAAGCCACTCCACCTGTAAGTGGAATGTAACTTTGGCCGGTATGTACCCCTTTCTGTGGAGTAAGGTTCTACGTTTTCCACATTATGTTGTACATTACATAGCCCTGGCCAAGGTGTTCATTGTAACAGCAGTTCTTGGTTTCAATGAAGTTTCTCTTTAAGGTTGATGTCCTTTTTATTTGCATTAAACACAGGTAATGGAATATATATATATATATATATATGTATATTTTTTAAATAATCCTTCGTCCTGAGGTTTATGCGTGTCTGTGAGGCTTTCAGTTGGGATACAGTAATAAGGAATATACAAGGACTGTTATTTGTGTGCAGTGTATATAGGGACTAGGCACAGATTATGGTTATTGATCCCCTTAAGCCACCTCCCACTGTTATCTACCTTACATTTAACAAAGGAAACATCAGGTATGTCTAATAAGATTTTGTTTGTGTATAAAACATTTCCAGGAGCCGGAATATAAAAGGGCTCCTACAAGTGTGACTCCCTTGGTGTATAGGAAGTCTTAATTTTTTCGTTTCCTGCCATCTAACTGTAGAACTGGGTGTTAGCTGGTGTGACTTCTCTGGTGCCTGAGAAGATCTCCCCTATGAATAAAACTTTTCCCGCACTCTAAACACGAAAAAGGCCGCTCGCCCGTGTGACTTTTCTGGTGTCTAACAAGGGTTCCTTTGTCGATAAAACCTTTCCCGCACTCGGTACAAGAAAAAGGACGCTCACCCGTGTGGTTCCTTAGGTGTATAACGAGTGCATTTTTCAGAATGAAACCTTTCCCGCACTCTGAACACGAGTAAGGGCGCTCTCCTGTGTGAATCCTCTGGTGTATAACCAGATCCCTTTTCTGAATGAAACATTTCCCGCAGTCAGAACACGAATAAGGTCGCTCGCCAGTGTGACTCCTGTGGTGTATAACAAATGCCGATTTCTCATTGAAAGATTTCCCGCACACCGGACATGAATAAGGACGCTCGCCCGTGTGAATTCTCTGGTGTGTAAGAAGTACTTTTTTGACACTGAAACTTTTCCCGCACTCCGAACACGTATAAGGACGTTCGCCCGTGTGGATTCTCTGGTGTATGACAAGGGCCCCTTTCTGAGTGAAGCTTTTACCACAGTCCGAACATGAAAAAGGACGTTCACCAGTGTGACTTCTCTGATGTTTAAGAAGGTCTCCTTTATAAATAAAACATTTCCCGCACTCTGCACACGAAAAGGGACGCTCCCCCGTGTGAATCTTTTGGTGCGTAAGAAGTTTTTCTTTCTCAATGAAACATTTCCCGCACTCTGAACATGAAAAGGGACGCTCGCCTGTGTGAACTCTCTGGTGCATGATAAGCTTTCTTTTCTCAATGAAACCTTTCCCGCACACCGAACATGTATAAGGACGCTCAGTCTTGTGAATCCTCTTGTGTCGACGGAGTGGCCTCCTGCCAGTGAAAGTTTTCCCACACACCGGACATGACAGTGACAGTGAACTCTCTGCTTTGGGAGCTCCTTGATGACTTGAAGAAGATTCCTTGAAATTAGATGGATCCGTTGATGAAGCTGTACTGTGAGATCTTAGGAGGACATCTGGAGTAACAGTATGTGATTTATCAGAAGGTTCCTCAGACGTGGAAGGTCTCTCCACAATGGGAGGTCTATTTTGAGTACTGGAACTTTTTCCTCGAGAATATTGTTTGATTCGATTATTTTCTGTATCATAGCTTTGAGATAAAACAAGTTGTCCCCCGGAGGTGTCCCAAACATAGTGTCCATCTGTGGGAAAACAAGTTTTAAAATACATGTGAGAACGCGTTTCGTTCAAAAGTCATGTACTGAATGTCAGTTTAGTGCTCAACAGTTTCAACTGGGTGCCGACTTAACAATATGAATACAAACTAGATAAAGGATACAATATACCAAAACCATACTGGGAAAAACTGTATGAGCATTGCAATGGAGAGATGGGCCTTTTTACATGGTGTACAGTATCTCCTCCTCATTTGTTGGGAACATGACGTTATATTGAGGAATGGAGATGGACCTTTCATATGGTGTACAGTATCTCCTCCTCATTTGTTGGGAACATGACGTTATATTGAGGAATGGAGATGGACCTTTCATATGGTGTACAGTATCTCCTCCTCATTTGTTGGGAACTCGTTATTTGAGGAATGGAGATGGGAAGTATCTCCTCCTCATGTTGGACGACGTTATATTGAGGAATGGAGATGGACCTTTAATGGTGTACAGTATCTCCTCCTCATTTGGGGAACATGACTTATATTGAGGAATGGAGATGGACTCATATGGTGTACATATCTCCCCCTCATTTGTTGGGAACTGTGTTATATTGAGGAATGGAGATGGACCTTTCATATGGTGTACAGTATCTCCTCCTCATTTGTTGGGAACAAGTTATATTGAGGAATGATGGCCTTTCAATGTGTACAGTATCCCTCCTCATTTGTTGGGAACTCTTATATTGGGTGGAGACCTTTCAATGGTGTACAGTATCTCCTCCTCATTTGTTGGGAACATGACGTTAATTGAGGAATGGAGATGGACCTTTAATATGCCTTCTCCAATCTGCTGTCCACCTGCAAGGTGATTAATGTGGCCAGTCTCTGGGTGGAGACCAAACCTGATTTAAGCCAGCCAAGCCTGCAATCTCAGTATCTCCTCCTCATTTGTTGGGAACATGACGTTATATTGAGGAATGGAGATGGACCTTTCATATGGTGTACAGTATCTCCTCCTCATTTGTTGGGAACATGACGTTATATTGAGGAATGGAGATGGACCTTTCATATGGTGTACAGTATCTCCTCCTCATTTATTGGGAACCAAAGCTGAAAATTGGTTTGGTTAGGAAGAGGGTTTAAATGCCCAGTGGGCAAAGGGTTGAATGACATAAAAAAATACAAATATTTGGACTGATAGAATTAAAATGAAAACATAAACAATTTCTTAATTTAGAGTTTATTACTTACTTGTGCCGATATAAAGAGAAGATTCCTCTTCTTTACTTTTCACAATCATCTCCCCCTCCTCCATAGACTGCTGATCTCCACTCACTAAGGTCTCTTCATCTTCCTCTTTAACCTCAACTTTAATGTCTTTCATATCTTCAGCCTGAACCCAAAGATGACAGAATACATTTGTTAAAAGGAAAAATAGTTTACGCTGAAAAATGTCCATTCATAGCTTCTACATGCTCAGTCCCACCTACCTGACCAGTGTGAGAGATGGTGTGACCTTCCTGTGTCCTCTCTGGTGGGTTCCCATTACTGGATCCATCTGTAGGAAACACACACACTGACTGAATACATTGTTTCTATGTGTTTATCAGATGATGGGGGATCTAGGTGGAGCCTCCGTACTGCTCTCTCCTTTACAATAAAGTCTCCTCTTACCCGGTGATGTGAGGGGCGGCTGGTCCTCCACCTTGATGTCCTTGTAGAGATCCTCGTGTCCTTCTGAATACTCCTCCATGGAGAAAAGACGGCTATATCTTGACAGCTCTCAGAAACCTGACACACACAATGATACAGTCACCTAATATTTTAATACCACAGTTTACCTCTGTTGTCAGACAGTGAGGTGGAGGCACAGTGATGTCCTGTGATGACAAATGCTGGGTGTTAAAGGCTCACCAGATATATTCCTTACCTTCAGTGGCGTAGCATGGGGTGGGGACTGTGGCCCTGGGCACAACATTTGGGGGGGGAGGGCGAATATCATTCCCGTATGTGTCACTTAGTCTCCTAATTCCCATTTGTATTTACTGTGACACCGCTGAACATCCGGCTTCTGCAATACTGGCTACAGTACACAGGGGCGGATGTCCGAATGTCGGATGGTTTTTATTGGGGTTGAAGACTCGTAAGTCGTAACGCGTAGGGTGAAGGGAAACGTACATCGGGATTGCCGTGACACCAGCACGGTGCCGCTGTGGTATATGCTCGTTTTACTTCTGTATTTGTAAGTGAAATTTTATTCTTTAAAACTCCTTTGTATCAACGGTAATGCACTATTGGAGGTCCTTTTTCCTGTTTATACCCCAACTCTGAGACCCAGGTCATTCTTATCCATATTGTGGACACCGGGAACATCAGGGAGATAACCAGCAGTGGATCTGCACATTGAGGTCTCTTTTTAGCCGTTTAGAGGTGAGAGTTCTGGGAGACCAGAATGTGTGTGTGTGGTGAAGTGCACATCTTTCACGGAACCAGCGGGTATCCTGGAACACCTTCTATAACATCATGGACTCTGTTTGCACTTTATAGTATCTGGCACTATAGTATTTGGCACTATTGATTTATATGTCACTTGCATCACTCTGCAAATTAATATCTAACATTTGTTGGTCTTACGCACTTTGCGCAATTACTTTTTCCTTACGGTTCTATATTTAGGATGTATCTGCTCTATAAACCAGAAGCTCTGGATGGACAGTTGGATAAATGGTTCTATATTTAGGATGTATCTGGTCTATAAACCAGAAGCTCTGGATGGACAGTTGGATAAATGGTTCTATATTTAGGATGTATCTGGTCTATAAACCAGAGGTTCTGGATGGACAGTTGGATAAATGGTTCTATATTTAGGATGTATCCGGTCTATAAACCAGAAGCTCTGGATGGACAGTTGGATAAATGGTTCTATATTTAGGATGTATCTGGTCTATAAACCAGAGGCTCTGGATGGACAGTTGGATAAATGGCTCTATATTTAGGATGTATCTGGTCTATAAACCAGAGGCTCTGGATGGACAGTTGGATAAATGGTTCTATATTTAGGATGTATCTGGTCTATAAACCAGAGGCTCTGGATGGACAGCTGGATAAATGGTTCTATATTTAGGATGTATCTGGTCTATAAACCAGAGGCTCTGGATGGACAGTTGGATAAATGGTTCTATATTTAGGATGTATCCGGTCTATAAACCAGAGGCTCTGGATGGACAGTTGGATAAATGGCTCTATATTTAGGATGTATCTGGTCTATAAACCAGAGGTTCTGGATGGACAGTTGGATAAATGGTTCTATATTTAGGATGTCTCTGGTCTATAAACCAGAGGCTCTGGATGGACAGTTGGATAAATGGCTCTATATTTAGGATGTATCCGGTCTATAAACCAGAAGCTCTGGATGGACAGTTGGATAAATGGTTCTATATTTAGGATGTATCTGGTCTATAAACCAGAGGTTCTGGATGGACAGTTGGATAAATGGTTCTATATTTAGGATGTATCTGGTCTATAAACCAGAGGTTCTGGATGGACAGTTGGATAAATGGTTCTATATTTAGGATGTATCCGGTCTATAAACCAGAAGCTCTGGATGGACAGTTGGATAATGGTTCTATATTTAGGATGTATCTGGTCTATAAACCAGAGGCTCTGGATAGACAGTTGGATAAATGGCTCTATATTTAGGATGTATCTGGTCTATAAACCAGAGGCTCTGGATGGACAGTTGGATAAATGGTTCTATATTTAGGATGTATCTGGTCTATAAACCAGAGGCTCTGGATGGACAGTTGGATAAATGGTTCTATATTTAGGATGTATCTGGTCTATAAACCAGAGGCTCTGGATGGACAGTTGGATAAATGGTTCTATATTTAGGATGTATCTGGTCTATAAACCAGAGGTTCTGGATGGACAGTTGGATAAATGGTTCTATATTTAGGATGTCTCTGGTCTATAAACCAGAGGCTCTGGATGGACAGTTGGATAAATGGCTCTATATTTAGGATGTATCTGTCTATAAACCAGAGGCTCTGGATGGACAGTTGGATAAATGGTTCTATATTTAGGATGTATCTGGTCTATAAACCAGAGGTTCTGGATGGACAGTTGGATAAATGGTTCTATATTTAGGATGTCTCTGGTCTATAAACCAGAGGCTCTGGATGGACAGTTGGATAAATGGCTCTATATTTAGGATGTATCTGGTCTATAAACCAGAGGCTCTGGATGGACAGTTGGATAAATGGTTCTATATTTAGGATGTCTCTGGTCTATAAACCAGAGGCTCTGGATGGACAGTTGGATAAATGGTTCTATATTTAGGATGAATCTGGTCTATAAATCAGAGGCTCTGGATGGATAAATGGTTCTATATTTAGGTTCAATAAAGGTTTATTGAGTTTTTCAGATAGTATAAACAGAAACATACCATGACGTGGCCGAGGACCCAACAAAGGGCGGCTCGGGCACAATCACATAACAGTTAAAACAAAAACAATCCTTGTCAAGGGAGATAGCAAGAGGAAACGAAACAATAAGGGGGACATTGCGGCAAGGTGAGGACACAGGGGACTGCACTTCACACAGGGCACAAGCGTGGCCTTCTATGGTCTCCCCCAGCCTGGGCACCCCAATGGGAACCTTCTGCGTCCAGGGCCTGGGGGAGTTTGGAGAATCATGTGATTCAGTGAAGGCAGCTGTCCAGGGTACCTATATAAAATATCACAATATGCAATCAGGTGTAGAGTACAAAAAATGAAGTTTACAAGCAAGAGGTCCCGTGTAGCCTTCGGATCGTACATGGTTCTATATTTAGTAGGGTTGTCGTTGTCCGGATACCACTTTTTTAGGACCGAGTACAAGTACCGATACTTTTTTCATGTACTCGCCGATACCGAATACCGATTTGGTATGGGATCTAGCTTTGGGAGCATTTGCGCGAGTACAGTACTCCGGCAAATGCTCAGTATCGGTCCCGATACCGATACTGGTATCGGGACCACCCTAATATTTAGGATATATTATAATCCTCTATAGATATGTGTGTCATCATATGCTGGAGATAAAAGACGTCACAGTGACTATGGAGGAAGAGGACGGACATGACGGGGGGTTACTGGGTGTAAATATATTATAATATCTTATTACCTCCTCAGCTGCCGGTTGCAGAAATTTCTCCCTCTACTTCCCCCAGCTTTCCTCTCTCCCGTGACTTCCTGTCTTTGTTTCGCATCACTTCCTGTCTCTGCGTTCCACTTGCAATAAGTGAGAAGGCCATCTTGTGGAGAAAATACAAACTGCAGCCTCTTTTGTTTGTAAATACTTAGACCAGGGGAGTCAAACTCAATTTCATCGTGGGCCGCATCAGCATTATGATTGTTTTTGAAAGGGCCGGTTGTATCTGTAAGAATAGATGTCCAGCACACCCCCTTCCCCTTACATTAGATGTCAAGAGCCACCCCACCATCGGAAGTTGAGTCCCTTCTCCCATACATCACAGTGCACTCTCCCCTTACATCACAGTGCACCCCCCTTTCCTTATGCTGCTGCTGGGAAGAAGCTGGATGCATTGCTTGAAAGGGGAAGGAGGACCAGAAGAGGGCTGGAGCTCTCCTGCGGCTCCAGGAGAGGTGCAAGGGCCACATGAAATGGTCTGGAGGGCCAGATTTGGCCCACGGGCCTTGTGTTTGACACCTATGACTTGGACAGCTGCCTTATAGGGAATTTTCCAGTATTGTTGGGCGTATTATAGACAAAAATAAAGATAAAAAATAGTAAAACAAACAAATACGTTTTTTTTTCCCCCCACATGGTCGTGTGTACGTGGCATTACTCTCTGCGTGACACATTTAAGAGGGAAACAAAAACTACATTTTACGTTATTCAAATTATATTTTCTGTTCTTTAGTTTTACTTATTTATCAGTTTTCAGACAAAATCAACATCATTTCATTATATTTCTTTACTGCTAAATAGATCAACGTAGGCGTCAGTTTCTATATTTTCCAGTAGGTGGCGATATCACATATTGTCAGTGGAACGCAAAGACAGGAAGTGATGTAGGGTGGAAACAGGAAGTGATGTCACATATAAATGGGAAGTTCCCAAAGGTGAGGCCGGAGGAAGTAGAGAAGAGACATTGCTGGAACTGGCAGGAGAGGAGGTAATAAGATATTATTTTATATTTACACCCAGTAACCCCCGTCATGTCCGTCCTCTTCCTCCATAGTCACTGTGATGTCTTTTATCTCCAGAAGATGATGATACCCTATACATATAAAGCTGTTCATCCAACTATCCAGAGCCTCTGTCAGAACTTTTTGCAGACATCATTCATCCCAGTACAGTCCAGATAATTCTCATTTTATTATCCGTCTACAGAGAGGAGAGTCCTGTATGGATCACATGACCACATCAATGAGGATGGAGGAGGACCTAAGTCACATGACTGAGAGTATATGGAACCTCACCCTGGAGATCATCTACCTGCTGACCCGAGAGGTGAGGAGGATTCTGGGAGGTCACATGACATCAATCTTATCTCTATTAATAAAACACACACCTGACCGGAGAGGTGAGGAGGATTCTGGGAGGTCACATGACATCACTCTTATCTCTATTAATAAAACACAGACCTGACCGGAGAGGTGAGGAGGATTCTGGGAGGTCACATGACATCACTCTTATCTCTATTAATAAAACACAGACCTGACTGGAGAGGTGAGGAGGATTCTGGGAGGTCACATGACATCAATCTTATCTCTATTAATAAAACACAGACCTGACCGGAGAGGTGAGGAGGATTCTGGGAGGTCACATGACATCACTCTTATCTCTATTAATAAAACACAGACCTGACCGGAGAGGTGAGGAGGATTCTGGGAGGTCACATGACATCACTCTTATCTCTATTAATAAAACACAGACCTGACTGGAGAGGTGAGGAGGATTCTGGGAGGTCACGTGACATCACTCTGATCTCTGTTAATAAAACACAGACCTGACTGGAGAGGTGAGGAGGATTCTGGGAGGTCACATGACATCACTCTTATCTCTATTAAAGCGGAGGTTTACTCTAAAAAACATCTATATACCATTACATCCAGCATACTTCGGATATGTACAGTATGCTGTTTTTTTTTTGCTGTACATACTGTCTGAAAGTTATTTTTCACCCGGCTTCCGGGTTCTCTCTCCCGCAGCGGGTAGGCGTTTCTATGAAGACGCTTAGATGATTGACGTGCGGTTAAGGCGCGTCATGCGTTCCGAAAATAGCCTAAATGGGAGTCGGCTCTATACGGCGCTATACGGTGCCTGCGCACAGACTAGGAGCCGTGTAGAGCTGACTGCGAAGGCGCCGTATAGAGCCGACTCCCAGTTCGGCTATTTTCGGAACGCGCGACGTGCCTTATCTGCACGCCAATCATCTACGCCTCTTCATAGGAACGCTTACTCCCGGCGGGAAGCTGTGTGAAAAAGAACTAAGACGGTATGTACAGAGAAAAAAAAAAATACCAGCAGACTGTACGTATCCGAAATATGCTGGATGTAATGGTATATAGATGTTTTAGGGTGAACCTCCGCTTTAATAAAACACAGACCTGACCAGAGAGGTGAGGAGGATTCTGGGAGGTCACATGACATCACTCTTATCTCTATTAATAAAACACAGACCTGACCGGAGAGGTGAGGAGGATTCTGGGAGGTCACATGACGTTTTTGTTTCTCTTTCAATGCAGAGTTTTCCTCCGGTGAAGTCTGGTGACCATTTAACCATCACAGTGCCTTCACCTCATTCCCTGAAACCTAAGAGGAACAGTGCCAAGAAGATCCTAGAAGTCACCAAGAAGATGATTGGTCTGCTGACGGGAGAGGTGAGCGGTGCCGGGAATTCTGGGACATTATCCAGTAACAGACAAGGGGTGTGTCTGGATGGTGACTGTATCATTGTGTGTGTCAGGTTCCTATAAGGTGTCAGGATATCACTGTCTATTTCTCCATGGAGGAGTGGGAGTATTTAGAAGGACACAAGGATCTCTACAAGGACGTCATGATGGAGAATCAGCCGCCCCTCACATCACCGGGTAAGAGGAGACTTTATTGTAAAGGAGAGAGCAGTACGGAGGGTCCACCTAGATCCCCCATCATCTGATAAACACATAGAAACAATGTATTCAGTCAGTGTGTGTGTTTCCTACAGATGGATCCAGTAATGGGAACCCACCAGAGAGATGTCCTCGTCCTCTGTATTCCCGGGATTCCACACAGGAAGATCCCACCATCCCTCACCATCATCAGGTAGGTGGGAATGAGCAACTAGAACTCAAAATGTATTCTAATCTATGAGAGGATGTTTTTCTATGTAATCTCATGACCCTTTTTATCCATATGCTCTATCATGTTTAGGGTGAAGAAGTGAAAGACATCAAAGCTGAGATTAAAGAAGAAGAAGAGAGGTTGGTGAGTGGAGATCAGCAGTCTATGGAGGAGGGGGAGATGATTAGGAGAAGTAAACCGGAGGAATTTTCTCTACAAATGGACACAAGTAAGTAATAAAAACACTAAATGTAAATAAACATTTACATTTTCACTTTACTTCTATGAGTATGAAGTTTGTATTTACATTCTTACATGGGTTGAAATATAATATAATGTCCATTGAGTTCACCCTACAAAAAAAAAAAATGTTCCCAACAAATGAGGAGGAGATACTGAGATTGCAGGCTTGGCTGGCTTAAATCAGGTTTGGTCTCCACCCAGAGACTGGCCACATTAATTACCTTGCAGGTGGACAGAAAGACATGGAGAAGGCCATATGAAAGGTCCATCTCCATTCCTCAATATAACATCATGTTCCCAACAAATGAGGAGGAGATACTGTACACCATATGAAAGGTCCATCTCCATTCCTCAATATAATGTCATGTTCCCAACAAATGAGGAGGAGATACTGTACACCATATGAAAGGTCCATCTCCATTCCTCAATATAACGTCATGTTCCCAACAAATGAGGAGGAGATACTGTACACCATATGAAAGGTCCATCTCCATTCCTCAATATAATGTCATGTTCCCAACAAATGAGGAGGAGATACTGTACACCATATGAAAGGTCCATCTCCATTCCTCAATATAACGTCATGTCATGTTCCCAATGAAAGGTCATCTCCATTCCCCATATAACGAGGAGGAGATACTGTACACCATATGAAAGGTCCATCTCCATTCCCCAATATAACATCATGTTCCCAACAAATAAGGAGATACGTCATATGAAAGGTTCCCATTCCTCAATATAATGTCATGTTCCCAATGAGGAGGAGATACTGTACACCATATGAAAGGTCCATCTCCATTCCTCAATATAATGTCATGTTCCCACAAATGAGGAGGAGATACTGTACACCATATGAAAGGTCCATCTCCATTCCTCAATATAACGTCATGTTCCCAACAAATGAGGAGGAGATACTGTACACCATATGACAGGTCCATCTCCATTCCTCAATATAACGTCATGTTCCCAACAAATGAGGAGGAGATACTGTACACCATATGAAAGGTCCATCTCCATTCCTCAATATAACGTCATGGTTCCCAACAAACTCTATATTAACCAGTGCACTGCAGGTCTGCCTGGCTGATCAACGTTGTTTGTTGAGCATTGTGTTCCTGCTTGCCGTGTGCTACATTTATCTCTGTGTACCGTTCTTGGCTTGTCCCCGACTATTCCTGTTTGCTTGTGACCCTGAACTTTGGCCTATACTTTGTTAATCCTTGTCTGCTTGTTGCCCTGACCTTGGCTTACCCTTCACTATCTTGTGTCCTGAGTGGCTGCTTCCCCCCTCTCCTCTTTGCCCTACGGAGCGCGAGCTAGGGGACTCTGGGGGCCGCGACCTGGATTCAGTTGCAGCTAAGGCCATCCTCACCACTAGAGGCTCTGGTAAATACCTGCTGGAAATAAGACTCTGCGCCCTGGGGAATCTTGGGCTCAAGCTTCTTGTGGGATCCCTGTTCATGCTCCAGTGGACCTGCCTTCCATATCCACTCTGTGTTCCATCCGCAGCAGTCTGCCCTAGGGTTCACTACCTTGTGGTGCACTCCTGACTCCAACAGGGTGCATCTGTCACCTGGCCACAGATGACCTGACAGGGACACAGGAGGGTCGTTTGTGAGGGTCCACACCGGGTAATAGGAGGATGGTTAGCGCCGGTCCTGGGGAAAAAAAATATAGTTTTTGAAAATATGAATCGATTTGACCTACCAACTAGATTTCTAAATCAAATCCATTTATTTCCACAAAAACGCCCCGCTAGCGTCTGAAAACCCCTGCAAATACGACGGGAAAGCGCCGCTAAAAATATCGGCGTTTTTTCCACCGACGCATCCTTCCACCCCAGTGTAAAAGGGGCCTAAATGTGAGTTAGGGACTTTAGATTATAAGCTCCTTGAGGGAGTGTTGTGAATGGACAATGTATATGTAAAGCACTGTATAAATTGACGGTGCTATATACCGTATATACTCGAGTATAAGCCGAGTTTTTCAGACCAATTTTTATGCTGAGAAACTACAGTCAGCAGTTAAACGTGTTTAAGATCCTGTCTGCCGCTGTGTAATCCATATGCAGCCGTACCTTTTCATTAGTAAAACAGCGTGTGTCTCCCGCTGTGTAATCGAGATTCCAGTCTATTTGGCCGTCCTTTGTAAGAAAGCCCCGCCTCCTCCTCTTCCGTCAGTAAAAGAGGAACACTGAGTTTCCCAGCATCGTATCGGTGTTCCTCTATCGCAGACGAGGGGGAGGCGGGGCTTTCTTACAAAGGCAGGCCAAATAGACTGGAATCTCGATACACGCTCTTTTACTAATGAATATGTGCGACTGCATATGGGCACAGTTTGAGACTGCAACCATGGGCACAGTGAGAGACTGCATATGGGCACAGTAAGACTGCAACCATGGGCACAGTGAGACTGCAACCATGGGCACAGTGAGAGACTGCATATGGGCACAGTAAGACTGCAACCATGGGCACAGTGAGAGACTGCATATGGGCACAGTAAGACTGCAACCATGGGCACAGTGAGACTGCAACCATGGGCACAGTGAGAGACTTCATATGGGCATAGTGAGACTGCAACCATGGGCACAGTGAGAGACTGCATTTGGGCACAGTAAGACTAGAACCATGGGCACAGTGAGAGACTGCATATGGGCACAGTGAGACTGCAACCATGGGCACAGTGAGACTGCAACCATGGGCACAGTGAGAGACTTCATATGGACATAGTGAGACTGCAACCATGGGCACAGTGAGACTGCATTTGGGCACAGTGAGACTGCAACCATGGGCACAGTGAGACTGCAACCATGGGCACAGTGAGAGACTTCATATGGACATAGTGAGACTGCAACCATGGGCACAGTGAGACTGCATTTGGGCACAGTGAGACTGCAACCATTGGCACAGTAAGAAACTGCATATGGGCACAGTGCTAGACTGCAACCATGGATACAGTGAGACTGCAACCATGGGCACAATGAAACTGCAACTGGGCACAGTGAGGCTGCAGATGGGCATTGTTTACCCAGTAGCTGCTGCATTTTCCCACCCTAGGCTTATACTCGAGTCAATAAGTTTTTCCAGTTTTTGGGGGTAAAATTAGGTGCCTCGGCTTATATTCGGGTCGGCTTATACTCAAGTACAGGGTTTGACAAATTTGCTTGGAATCTAGGAGCCCGCTAAAAAAGTTAGGAGCCAGAAAACGCTCCCCGTCCCGACGAGCTCGCACGCAGAAGCTAACGCATTTGTGAGTATCGCCCGCATATGTAAACGGTATTCAAACCACACACGTGAGGTATCGACGCGATCGTTAGAGCAATAATTCCAGCCCTAGACCTCCTCTGTAACTCTAAACATGCAACCTGTAGAATTTTTTAAACATCGCCCATGGAGGTTTTAAAGGGTAAAAGTTTGTCGCCATTCCATTTTGAAGAGTGACAAGTTGGCTATCAATTTAATCGGCGTAATATTATCTTTCACAATATAAAAAAAAGGGCTAACTTTACTGTTGTCTTATCTTTTAATTTAAAAAAAATGTAATTTCCCCCCCAAAAAAGTGCGCTTGTAAGACCGCTGCGCAAATACGGTGTGACAGTTTATTCTATAGGGCAGTGATGGCGAACCTTGGCACCCCAGATGTTTTGGAACTACATTTCCCATGATGCTCATTCACTCTGCAGTGTAGTTGAGCATCATGGGAAATGTAGTTCCAAAACATCTGGGGTGCCGAGGTTCTCCATCACTGCTATAGGGTGTTAGAATAAAAAATATATATAATGTTTGGGGGGCTCTAATTAGAGGGAAGGATATGGCAGCGAAAACACATTAGAATTGCTGGATTGTTTAACTTGTAATGCCAACGGCCACCACAAGATGGAGCCAGATCACAGAAGGAAGCTTAGGCCTGCAGAAGGCCGCAAAGCCGCGGCCTAAATTACCGGCTGGCGATTGCGTGGTGGCGGCAGGGCCGTTTGTAGGAATTTGGGGGCCCCAAGCATAGAAAAAAATGTGTGACATTTTCAAGTTGAAAAGGGGGGGGGGGGGAGGCTTACTTAATTTTATTACGTTTAGGGGGGGGGGGATTGCTGCCAAAAACACTACATGTGTATGGGCAGCACTCCTCTGCCCACCATCCAGGATACCGCTATACCCCCGCACAAGACACTCTACCTCTATCCTCCGCAGAGCCTCACAGTTCCACACGCCGGCATATGTTGGTGTCCGCGCGGCAGGAGATTCAGTTTGCCGTTCCCGGGCCAGACTGAAAGGAAGTGAACACTCAGTGTGTGCACTTCCTGTCAGTCCGGCCCCAGGAACAGGAAACTGAATCTCCTGTACCGTGCGGTTATGGTACCCGGCCGACCGGACTGCAGGAGGAAGCAGCGGTGCAGCAAGGGCCCGCCCTGCTGGGGCTCGTGGCCAGCTCGGAGCCCCAAGCAGTTTTTCGGTTTGCTTGCCGTGTTCTGACCGGCCTTGGTGGGGGCACACGGAGACACAGGATCCTGTGTCTCTGTGTGCCCCCACCACGCAATCGCCGGCCGGTAATTGAGCCCGTGGCCTTCTGCAGGCCTAAGCTTCCCCGGGCGCCAGGTCACTATTTCAATTGCGACCGGGCGCCTGGATTTTGTCGAGCCCTGCTCAAGTATATATGGTAAGTACCTGAAATAATTAAAATAAAATGTAAAAATTGTTCTCCAGCAGGTGAGCGCTACGTCTGGAATACCTCTGAGGGACGTCTCATTTTATCTCCAGGTTATAATGGAAACGCCCAATTTTCTCCAGAACTGAATTCCGTTACTCCAAAAATGGATCACACGTCTTACCGTTTGGAGAGATCAATGGATCCCTCTAATCCTGAGGAATCTTCTGATACGTTACACACTGTTACTCCAGATATACATCTAAGATATCAGAATACGGATCGATCCACCGATCCGTCCAATCCCGAGGAATCTCCTTTAGGCTTTCCCACGGGAGAGCGTTCCTTGTCATGTTCGGGTGGCGGGAACTCTTTCCCCGAAAACAGAAACCTTCTTCTTGAACAGAGGATCGACACGGAGGAAAATGGTTATTCGTGTTCAGAGTGCGGAAAAGATTTCACTAACAAAATAAAACTTTATAGGCACCGGATCATTCACAAGGATAAGCGCCCCTATTCATGTTCAGAGTGCGGGAAATGTTTCCACCGGAAAGGACAACTTATTTCACACCAGAAGAGTCACACGGGTGAGCGTCCCTATTCCTGCTTAGTGTGCGGGAAAGGTTTCACTGACAAAAGAGTGCTTCGTGTACACCAGAGGATTCACACCGGCGAGAATCTTTTTTCGTGTTCAGAGTGTGGGAAGTCTTTTAACCAGAAAGGGCATTTTCTCAGTCACCAGAGTATTCACACCGGTGTGCGTCCCTATTCGTGTTCACAGTGTGGGAAATGTTTCTTCCGGAAAGGAGAACTTAATAAGCATCTGAGGATTCACACCGGCGAGCGCTCCTATTCGTGTTCAGAGTGCGGGAAATGTTTCATTGAGAGAGGAAGTCTTCAGAGACACCAGAGGATTCACACAGGAGACCGACCTCATTCATGTTTGGAGTGCGGGAAATGTTTCATTCAGAAAGGGCAACTTGATAAACATCAGAAAATTCACACAGGCGAGCGTCCCTATCCGTGTTTAGAGTGCGGGAAATGTTTCATTGACAATTGGGATCTTCTGCATCACCAGAGAATTCACACAGGTAAGCGCGATTTCTCGTGCTCAAAGTGTGATAAATGTTTCTTTTCGAAAAATGACTTATTTAAACACCAGAAAATTCATACCGGCGATCGACCTTATTCATGTTCAGAGTGTGGGAAACATTTCACCTCAAATCAACAACTTGGTAGACACCAGAGAACTCACACAGGTGAACAACCTTATTCATGTTCAGTGTGTGGCAAATGTTTCAGTGACAAAGGAAACCTTGATAGACATCGGAGGATTCACACAGGCGAGCAACCTTATTCATGCTCAGTGTGCGGGAAATCTTTCAACCTCAAAGGAAACCTTGTTAAACACCAGAAGATTCACACAGGCTAATACTCCTTTTTACATGTTCGGTGTCAAATGGGAAATCACAACGATACATGGGGTAATAAATGGGATATCACAATATATGGGAAATCATGAAAGAATGTGGGGCAACAAATGTGAAATCGCAGCAATACATGGAGCAACAAATGGGAAATCATGACAATACACAGAGATACAAATTGGAAATCACGAAAAAAAACACATGACAAATCGTGATGATACATGGGGCAACAAATGGGAAATCGCAACGATACATGGGGCAACAAATGGGAAATCGCAATGATACATGGGGCAACAAATGGGAAATCGCAACGATACATGGGGCAACAAATGGGAAATCACAACGATACATGGGGCAACAAATGGGAAATCACAAACGATACATGGGGCAACAAATGGGAAATCACAATGATACATGGGGCAACAAATGGGAAATCACAACGATACATGGGGCAACAAATGGGAAATCACAAACGATACATGGGGCAACAAATGGGAAATCACAACGATACATGGGGCAACAAATGGGAAATCACAAACGATACATGGGGCAACAAATGGGAAATCACAAGGATACATGGGGCAAAAAATGGGAAATCACAACGATACATGGGGCAACAAATGGGAAATCACAACGATACATGGGGCAACAAATGGGAAATCACAACGATACATGGGGCAACAAATGGGAAATCACAACAATACATGGGGCAACAAATGGGAAATCACAACGATACACGGGCAGCAAATAGGAAATCATGACAATACACAAGGCAACAAATGGGAAATCACAAAACCGCAAGGGGCAACAAATGGAAAATCACGACAATACATGGTCAACAAATGGGAAATCACAACAGTACATGGTCAACAAATGGGAAATCAGGATGATACAGGTGGTAACAAATGGGAAATAATGACAATACATGGGGCAACAAATGGGAATACACAACGATATATAGGGCAAAAAATTAGAGATCACAATAATACATGAGCTCACAAATGGGAAATTACAATTAAACAAGGGCCAACAAATGGGAAATCACTATAACACATGGGGAAACAAATGGGAAATCACAACAATACACGGGGCAACAAATAGGAAATCATGACAATACATGGGGCAACAGATGGGAATTCATGACAATACATGGGGCAACAGATGGGAATTCATGACAATACATGGGGCAACAGATGGGAATTCATGACAATACATGGGGCAACAGATGGGAATTCACAATGATACATGGGGCAACAAGTGGGAAATCAAAACATTACACGGGGCAACAAATGGGAATTCACAACGATACATGGGGCAACAAAAGGGAAATCAGGATAATACATGGGCCAACAAATGGTAAAGTGCAATTATTCATGGGCCAACAAATGGGAAATTGCAATTATTCATGGGCCAACAAATGGGAAATCTTAACAATATATGGGGCAACAAAGAGGAAACCAGGACAATACATAGGGCAACAAATAGGAATTCACGATACATGGGGTAACAAATGCGAAATCAGATGATACGTGTGACAACAAATAGCAAATCACAACAATAAATGGGGCAACAAATGGAAAATCGCAATGATACACAGGGGAGCAAATCGGAAACTCATGACAATACACAGACAGCCATACTACTACTCGGGCAGCAAAGGAGCAATGGCAAAATATAGGTAAGACAAAGAGGAATAACCAATCCAACAAGGACTTATCTTTAATCAGTCGACTTCTTACTATTTTCTTAACTTTATTGCTCATTTTTATTTCCGGACGAAACTGGCTTTTCATTGGTCCAGACCCGGTATAATAATTAATAAATGTGATGTATATTTACTTCAGTTATACAAGATGTGATTCCCTGATAAAGGTTTATTGTATGTGAATTACTGATTCTGATTTTCTAACATGAACCATAAAGCTCCGCACTTTGCTTTTGTCTCGAGTCCTGTTTTTTTTGTTTTTGTTTTTTGTTTCTTTTTTACATATGACCATAATTATTACATGATTGGTGTTTGGAATGTGCTCAGTTCACAGAGAGTCACCCATTGTTGTTTTATTAGTGAGATGGAAAGTCCACAAGGTTATATACAGTGGAACCTCGGATTAAGAGCATAATCCGTTCCAGGAGAATGCTCGTAATCTAAAGTACTCGTAAACAAGGGCCAACAAATGGGAAATCACTATAATACGTGGGGAAACAAATGGGAAATCACAACAATACACGGGGCCACAAATAGGAAATCATGACAATACATGGGGCAACAGATGGGAATTCATGACAATACATGGGGCAACAGGAAACCAACATGGAAACGAAAATAATTTGTTCCGCATTGACTTCAATGGCCTGCAATACCACATGTGGCCAGAGGTCAGAGGGGCGCCAGAGAGCCTCGGAAAGGCCCAAGGACAGCTCGGCTGAACTCGGAAATGCTAGGGAACTGAGTATTTACGAATGGCTCTGCTTGGCTCCGGCACCCCCCCCCCACTCAGGCCAAATGTGGTACTGCACACCGTTTTGGTTGAATCCTGCTAGTTTTGTGAGATAACACTTGCATTAGGGGACAGTCGGACAGATTGGGGTAGGGAGTTCTAAAGGATGGGAGAAGCTCTGGAGAAATCCTGGAGGCGAGCATGGGAGGAGATGACAAGGAAGCTAGAGAGCAGGAGGTCTAGGGAGGACCGAAGAGAGCGGCCTGTTGGTATTTTGGGACTCGGATAGTGATGTAGATGGGGACAGAGTTATGAATAGCTTTGTAAATTATTGTTAGTACTTTAAATTTCATTCGTTGGGTGAGTGGGAGCCAGTGGAGGTATTGGCAGAGAGGGATGGAGGACACTGAATGGAAGCCAGTGGAGGGATTGGCAGAGAGGGATGGAGGACACTGAATGGAAGCCAGTGGAGGGATTGGCAGAGAGGGGTGAATGACACTGAGTAGGAGCCAGTGGAGGGATTGATTGACAGAGAGGGGTTAAGGACACTGAGTGGGAGCCAGTGAAGGGATTGGTAGAGAGGGGTGGAGGACACTGAATGGAAGCCAGTGGAGAGATTGGTAGAGAGGGGTGGAGGACACTGAATGGAAGCCAGTGGAGGGATTGACAGAGAGGGGTGAAGGACACTGAATGGAAGCCAGTGGAGGTATTGGCAGAGAGGAATGGAGGACACTGAATGGAAGCCAGTGGAGGGATTGGCAGAGAGGGATGGAGGACACTGAATGGAGGCCAGTAGAGGGATTGGCAGAGAGAGGTGGAGGACACTGAATGGAAGCCAGTGGAGGGATTGGTAGAGAGGGGTGGAGGACACTGAATGGAAGCCAGTGGAGGGATTGGCAGAGAGAGGTGTAAGACACTGAATGGAGGCCAGTAGAGGGATTGTCAGAGAGGGGTGGAGGACACTGAATGGAAGCCAGAGGAGGGATTGTCAGAGAGGGGTGAATGACACTGAGTAGGAGCCAGTGGAGGGATTGATTGACAGAGAGGGGTGAAGGACACTGAGTGGGAGCCAGTGAAGGGATTGGTAGAAAGGGGTGAAGGACACTGAATGGAAGCCAGTGACGGGATTGGCAGAGAGAGGCGGAGGACACTGAATGGAAGCCAGTGGAGGGATTGGCAGAGAGGGGTGGAGGACACTGAGTAGGAGCCAGTGGAGGGATTGATTGACAGAGAGGGGTGAAGGACACTGAGTGGGAGCCAGTGAAGGGATTGGTAGAAAGGGGTGAAGGACACTGAATGGAAGCCAGTGACGGGATTGGCAGAGAGAGGCGGAGGACACTGAATGGAAGCCAGTGGGGGGATTGGCAGAAAGGGGTGGAGGACACTGAATGGAGGACAGTGGAGGGAGGATGTGAAGATTGAGAATAGTAGAGGTCCAAGGACAGAACCTTGGGGGACCACAACGGTAAGAGGAGTTGGAGAGGAGAAAGTGGAGTTGTAGGTGACACTGAAGGTGCGGTGAGATTGGTAAGATTTGAACCAACACAGAACACAGCCATGGAGACTAAGCAAATTTTGTTTTTTGAGGAGGAGGGGGTGATCAACTGTATCAAAGGCAGCGGAGAGATCCAAGAGTAATGCCGAGTACACACGGCCGGAATTTACGACAACAAATGTTCGATGTGAGCTTGTTGTCGGAAAATACGACCATGTGTGCGCTCCATCTCACATTTATTGTCGGAATTTCCAACAACAAATGTTGGAGAGCTGGTTCTCAATTTTTCTGAAGAAAGAAAGAAAGAAAGGAGGGCGCACCGACCTAGTGCATTACCGTATATAAAAATGTTTATTAAAATTAGAATAAAATAAAGGCAATGGTCCTATTCACACAACGAGAATAGGTATACGCTTTTCTGACAAACTGTCTCTCCTGGCCTCTACAGGTAGGACTTGATGAGGAGAGGATCGGACGTTCCTTAACCACTTCCATACCGGGCACTTACGCACCTTCCCGCCCAACTGTCGCACTTTGGATGACAATTGCGCGGTCATGCTACACTGTACCCAAACAAAATTGGCATCCTTTTTACCCCACAAATAGAGCTTTCTTTTGGTGGTATTTGATCACATCTGCGGTTTTTATTTTTTGCGCAAACAACTAATAAAAGACTGATTTTTTTTTTTTGTTGAAAAAAATATGTTTTTATTTGTTTCTGTTAATTTTTTTAAAATAAGTACGTTTTCTCTTTCAATTACGGGCACTGATATGGCGGCACTGATGGCACCGATGAGGTGGCACTGATGGACACCGATGAGGTTGCACTGATGGGCGGCGCTGGTATGCGGCACTGATGGGCACTCATAGGCGGCACTGATGGACACTCATAGGCGGCACTGATGGGCACTCATAGGCGGCACTGATGGGAATTTATAGGCGGAACAGATGGGCAGTCATGGGTGGCACTTATGGGTGGCCCTGATGGGTACTTATGGGTGGGCACTGGGCATGGATTGGCACTGAGGGGTTGCACTGATGGACACTGTGGGGGTGGCACTGATGGACACTGAGGGGTGGCACTGATGGATCCATGTTGCTAGTCAGTGCCCATGTGTGGGCACTGACTGGCATCTTTTTTTTTACTTGCCTTTTTTTTTTATGATTTTTTTTTAATTGCCCCTTTTTTAATTTAATTTTTTTACCCTTCCCTGCTAGTCCAGTGTGGGCTTCCCTGGTGGTCTCCAAGGGGGGGCTGCGCTGTTAAACAATCAGCGCGAACCCCCCCTGTCAGGAGAGCCGCCGATCGTCTCTCCTGTACTCGCGTCTGTCAGACGGCTCTTTCTCTGCGATTGACCGGGCGGGAAGTGGTTCAACGACTGACGAGTTTCTGGGGCGCACCAATTTCTTCAGAGCCTAGGTGGTCCGTGGTGCCTCTCTCCGGTGTGCTCCCAAATATATACGTACACATGTGCACAGAGGATTCAAGCTCAGGTGACCATCGAGCAGCTAGCCCAGCCCCCTTCGAACACTGCTTGTCCAACCCATGGGGATGGGACTCTCACTTTCCCACCCCCATGGGTGGTAACGAACTGTCAAACCATAGTGGCTAAGCCAGGGACATTACAGCGCCTCCCCTATTCTTACACTGGCAAATGAACATAATAGGCTGCTTTATACGCACCCCAAGTGCAAAGTGGGGGGGGGGGGGAAGGGGCGCAGGCATGTGCAGATCAAATAAAAGGTAATACATCATTACCTCTATGTGTTACTCCTCACGGTGCGACGTGTGCGACAGTGGGCTAGTGAGAGGTCGATGATCACAATTAGGGAACATGTCTCTCTCCATGTGTTCATTAGGATGCATACAATCTCGCAAACAGGAAGTGCGGGTACCATTTGCGCTTCAACCCGCGCTTCCGGGCGGGCCAGGCATAATTTCCGCCATTGCGCGCGCACTCACATTTATTGATTTAGTTTAACCGATTTATAATGTTTGTTTGCAATAATACACCCAACATCACAGGAGAAGGAAGCAGCTGAGAGAAAAATAAATGAAACATAACGTAGGCTGCAGTTGTTGAAATCACCATTAGGTGGCAATCTTACTTATTATGAAGGAAGTGATGTAAGGTAAAGACAGGAAGTGATGCAAGTTAAGCACAGGAAGTGATGTAAGGTAAAGACAGGAAGTGATGTAAGGTAAGAAAGGGACGCTATAAAAGGCGGAGAAAGAAAGTTTTACGTTTGATAAGACTCAGGAGGAAGTTAGGGAGGAGACATTGGTGGAACTGGCAGCAGAGGAGGTAATAAGATATTATTTTATATTTACACCCAGTAAATCTCCCAGCAGGCATATATAGGGAGGCCTTCTACCCCAGACTTCCCATACCAGGTTCCTATAAGGTGTCAGGATGTCACTGTCTATTTCTCCATGGAGGAGTGGGAGTATTTAGAAGGACACAAGGATCTCTACAAGGACGTCATGATGGAGAATCAGCCGCCCCTCACATCACCGGGTAAGAGGAGACTTTATTGTAAAGGAGAGAGCAGTACGGAGGGTCCACCTAGATCCCCCATCATCTGATAAACACATAGAAACAATGTATTCAGTCAGTGTGTGTGTTTCCTACAGATGGATCCAGTAATGGGAACCCACCAGAGAGATGTCCTCATCTTCTGTATTCCCGGGATTCCACACAGGAAGGTCACACCATCTCACGTAAAGTTAAAGAAGAGATAAAAAAGGAAGATGGTGAGCTTGATGTGATGAAGAATCTCTCAGAAGGACACAGAGATTCCTTCAAGTGTGTCAAGAGTGAGCCAATCAGTGACACGATTCCACCAGAGAGATCTCCTCATCCGCAATATTCCCGAGCTTCCAAACAGGAGAATCGCACCATTTGTCACCGTTATCAGGTAAATAAAATGTATTACGAGGAGCTTACGGCTCCTTGTTTCTCCCCTCTCCTGTTCTCCATATAGAGAGGAGCTACCTGTCCTGGACTGAGAGACCACATTCTAATAGGCTAATAGCATTTTTTGCTATTCAGTCATGCAACGCTTCACCCAAACAAAATTTATATATATATATATATATATATATATATATATATATATAACAAAATGGAGCTTTCTTTTGGTGGTATTTGATCACCACTGGATTTTTTATTCTCCATAGAAATTAAAAAAGGAAAACATTATTATATTTTTTTATTTTTTTTGTTTATAAAAGCTATCAAATAAAATAAAATAAAAATATAGGAAAAAATTGAATTTCCTCATAAACTTTGGCCAACATGTACAGTATATACTCGAGTATGAGCTGAGTTTTTCAGCACATTTTTTTTGCTGAAAATGCCCTCCTCGGCTTATACTCGAGTCACCTTTTTGCGTCTGATCTCCCGGACTTTGGGGACACGGTAACGGCCAGCCATAGGTTCCTGGAGCCCAAACTTGGCACACAAATAGCCCCACACTTCCTCAACAATTGTGAAACGGTTGTTGTCTGGGGGACCTATGACCGGGGAGCACCGCTTTTTCAAAGCCGGGCACCCCTTCTATATACTCCTATGTTAAATGTAAGTCTAGGCATGGGCACAGTGAGGCATGGGCACAGTGAGGCATGCACATGGACACCCTAGGCTTATGCTTGAGTCAATAAATGTTCCCAGGTTTTTGTGGTCACGACTTGCCGAAAGAAGCCGAACGTCGGGTCGCCTCTATACGGTGCCTGCGCACCGACATTCGGCTTCTTTCGGCAAGTCATGATGCGCTCTATGCACCGGTGGGAAGCGTGTCAATCAATTACCATGTGAATAGGAACGCCCAGTCCTGCGGGATTACCTACCCGGAAGCTGCGGTGAAACTATAGATAAAACGCTATGTACGGCAAGAAAAAAAAAAAGGTCAGCATAATTTTCATTATCACAACAGCTTAATTTAACGTTAGAATTTTTTTTAGGGTGAACCCCCGCTTTAACGGGATTTTTATTTACCAAAAACATGTAGCAGAATACATTTTCACTTAAATTTATGACAACATTTTATCTTATTGGATTTCTTTTAAAATAGAAAAAATAAAATATTTTTTTTGTTTTCCAAATTGTCGCTCTTTTCCGCTTAGAATCGCAAAAAAAATAAAAACAGAGTCGTGAATAAATACCACCAAAAGAAAAATCTATTTGTGTGAACAAAATTATAAAAAGTTCATATGGGTACAGTGTAGCACGACAGCGCAATTGTCAATGAAAGTGCGAGAGCTTTGAAAGCTGAAACTTGGTCTGGGAAGGAAGGGGGCGAAAGTGCCTGGTATTGATGTGGTTAAATTGACTCTGTCATCTTTGGGGTTTAGGATGGGAAACTGAAAAGCATCAAGTTTGAGGGTAAAGAGGAAGAAGATGGGACGTTAGTGAGTGGAGATCGGCAGTCTATGGAGGACGGAGGTCCTCTGTGTTCCCGGTATTCCACACAGGAAGATCTTTTTATCTCCCAACATGATCAGGTAGATGGGAGTAATAGAACTTGATCGTTATCCTAAACTACGAGACGACATTCTTCTTTGTGATCTCTTATTTTCAGTAACTTATTCCACATGTTTTATGATGATCTTTTTTTGGGCTTTAGAGTGAAGAACTGAAAGACGTGAAATTTGAGATTAAAGAGGAAGAAGAAGAGACGTTGGTCAGTGAAGATCAGAAGACTATAGAGAAGGGAGGTCTTCTCCATTTCCGGGATTCCACACAAGAAGATCTCTATACGGAGAACGATCAGGTAGATGGGATTTTGCTCAAAAAATGATTTTAAGTTGTGAGGTTGACATTTGTAAGCTCTCGTTATTTGCCAGATGTTGTTTTCTATCTTTTCTTTGGGGTTTAGGATGAAGAACTGAAATATATCAAAGTTGAAGTTATAGAGGAAGAAGTGGTTTTAGGGAGTAGATCTCAGCAGTCTATGGAGGAGGGGGAGATGATTATGAAGAGTAAAGAGGAGGAATCTTCTCTACATATGGACACAAGTAAGTAATAAACTTCATATTTTCATTTTTCTTTTAATTTTATTTTATTTTTCAGTCACAACTTAACAATTAGGTAAGACTTGTTCTTAACAGTAAAAAACATTTTTATCTTTTACAACAAGACAACAAAAAGGAGCTGCATGGTCAAAAAAGAAGCCCTTATTATGCCATAAAGACGCCTGGTTAGGCATGTCAGGGTGTTGTCGGGCATATTGTAACTAGGTTTTTTTTGTGGCATTTTTAATATCCTTTTCCAGTTCCATTACCTTGTTACACAGGTCTTTTGACAGTTCTTTTCTGCTCACCATAGCTCAGTACAGGTAGAGCTAAAACTCCAGTTATTTGTCATCTACTGCTATTTTTTATTTTTTTTTCCCTTCTTTCCAACAGATGGATGTGATGTGAGGAATTCCTCGGAGAGGCATCTTCTATTATCTGCTGATTGTAAGTCAGAAGATAATGTCATCACACAGGATCCTCCAGGAGGAAATCCAAATACACAAAATATACATCACAGACCTTCCTGTCCGGAGACATCAATGGATCCCTCTGATCAGGGGGAATCTTCTCATCAATCACATACTATGATTGTAAATATCCATGTAAGATCTCACACTGCAGATAGATCAACAGATCCTTCTAATCCCGAGGAATCTTCCTCACCCCATGAAGGAGATCACCGAGGTGACCATCTATTCTCATGTTCAGAGTGCGGGAAATGTTTCGCTCAGAAAGGAGCACTTATTGAACACCACCAAAGAACTCACACGAGTGAGCGTCCTTTCCCGTGTTCAGAGTGTGGGAAATGTTTTAAACATAAACGCAACTTTCTTACACACATGAAAATCCACACGGGTGAACGTCCCCATTCATGTTTAGAGTGCAGAAAATCTTTCATTTGTAAAGGAGACCTTGTTAAGCACCAGAGAATTCACACAGGTGAGCAGCCATACTCGTGTTTAGAGTGTGGGAAATCTTTCACCCTGAAAGGAAATCTTGATAAACACTTGAGAATTCACACGGGTGAGCGCCCCAGTTCATGGTCAGAGAATGGGAAATCTTTCACTCAGAAAGGTGGCCCTTCTGGACACCAGAGAAGTCACATGGATGAGCTTCCTTATTCATGTTCAGAGTGCGGTAAATGCTTCACTCAGAAATGTAACCTTGATAAACACCGGAGAATTCACACGGGCGAACGTCCCTTTTCATGTTCAAAGTGCGGGAAATCTTTCACTCAGAAGGGAGACCTTGATAAACACATGAGAATTCACACAGGCGAGCGCCCTTATTCATGTTCAGAGTGCGGGAAGTCTTTCACTGAGAAAAAGGTGCTTCTCAAACACCAGAGGATTCACACGGGTGAGCGTCCTTATCCATGTTCGGAGTGCGGGAAATGTTTCCCCACGCAAGAGAACCTAGATGATCACCAGAGGAAACACACAGGGGAACATTCATGCTCAGAGTGCGGGAAATCTTTTACTAAAAAAGCAAGTCTTGTTAGACACCAGATAATTCACACGGGTGAGCGTCCTTATTTATGCTCAGTGTGCGGGAAATCTTACACACAGAAAGGACACCTAACTGAACATCTGAGAATTCACACAGGTTAGTGTCCTTATTCAAGTACTGAGTGTGGGAAACCTTTTAAACTCAATGGAACCTTTGTTACACATCAGAAAAGATACACTGCACAGCGTCCTCAGTGCGTTCAGACTGCGGGAATTTTTTTACAGATAAGAGATGTCTAATTAAGCTTTAGAGGGAAAGCACCTGATGACTATTTTGACAAATGTGTGATGTTCCTTACCAATGGAAATAATTAACCCGAAGCACAACTGTGGGAAGAAAACATTTTGTTTATAAAGAGGCGCATCCTGGCAAAAGCGATATTAAAATGATAGATGGAGTTTGATGAGTTGAGTCTTTTTCTTGGCTTCTTGGAGCCTCCAATGGTGGGATTTTACTGCCACACTCTACTAGGGTTGCACCGAAACCACTTTTTTAAGACCAAGTACCGATAATTTTCTTTTTTTAAGTACTCGCCGAGACCGATATTTTTTTTATTGTCATGTTTGTTGTTGTTTTTTTTTTTTTTTGTTTTGGGGGGGGTCTGTTTTATATGTTGTTTTTTTTTTTTATGTAACTTTTGAAGTATTTATTACTATATATTTATATATAGTAATAATGTGTAGCGCCTGTGTACTTTAGGTACCAGTGCTATTTAAATTTAGAAGGAAATCAGAGTGTAGTTAAACTCTGATCCAAATTGTTATGTGCAAAACAGGGTCTCTGTCTCAGCTGGGCTGTGCTGTGGGCTCATTCTGTTGTGCTGGGGTGTTCTTCCAGCCCTGGGGCTGCAGGTGGCAGCAGTGGAGTCAAGGTTTGGGTGCTCTTTCCCAGCAGCCAATCGGGAGGGTTTGGCCTCTCTGTGCATGCTGGGAGGGGTATTTATGGGGCAGACGCCATTGGTTCTCCTTCGTCCAGTGTGGCACCCACCATTTAGGGTGACCACATCACAGCGCCCCAGTGTTATGGCCTACCTGGATGGGGCGTGCGTGCCACGCTGTGTTCCTGGTGCCGGGACCATGCTGGCCCGGAGCATCTGAACAGCGAAGGGGACCCAGTGAGCCACTGGGTTCCCACCTTTAAGGATCCTAAGCTGTACCGCTGTTCGGTGGGAAGTCAGTCTGAGGAGCGCCATTGAGAGGCTGGCTGTGCAAAGGTCCTCGACAAACCACCGGGGATCAAGGTAACCAGACACTAAGGGATTGATCACCTGTCAGTCGGTACCTGGGCGACATAAAGAAGGAGATCCAGGCGTACCTCACCTAAGGAGGATTATCTCTAACTACAAATCAGAGAGAGCCTGTGGCAGAGGTGTCTCCCTGAAGTTCACCAAGGAGGGTCTGTGGCAGAGACTTTATCCTACAAATGTTCGAGTGATACTCCGGCTGCCAGGTCAGTGAGAGAGGCCTGTCCGGGTACACTAAACTCACACATAGGAGTGGTGCAAAGAGAGTGTTACGCTTGGGAGCAGGATTGTTTCCATATCACTATGCTTGAACCTGCTGTTCATCTCTCTTCTTCAACTTTACTTTCCTCACCACAAGTTTATTGTTTTTACCCAGCTGGGTAATAAAGAGCACAGCAAAGAGCACCTGTTGCGGACATTCCTTTACTTCTACAAAATGCAATATGCATCATCCACCCCTAGGAATTTAGGGGAGCCATGAGATAAATGTGCCACCCCAAACAACCAGCAGCTCGTCGGGGGGAGGTAGGTAGTGCTATATATATATATATATATATATATATATATATATATATATATATATATATATAAACTCTGTACATAACCAACTCCTCAACCCAGCACTCTGTAACTAACTGACTCCTCAACCCTGAGTGGAACCTCGGATTACGAGCAAAATCTGTTCCAGGAGAATGCTTGTAAAAGTACTCGCATATCAAAGTGAGTTTCCCTATTGAAGTCAATGGAAACGAAAATAATTAGTTCTGCATTAACTTCAATAGCATGCAATACTGCATGTGGCCAGAGGCGGGGGGGGCACCAGAAAGCCTTTTGGAAAGTCCAAAGAACAGTTCAGCTGACTTTGGCAAACCTTGGAAACACTCCGTTCCTGAGCCTTTCCGGAACAGGCCTTTCCGTGCATTTCCGATCGGCGCCGTTTGGCTCCGGCGCCCCTCCCATCCTGCTCGTGACAACACTCGCAAACCGAGTCAGGATTTTTAAAAATACAGTGCTTGTATTGCGAAATGCTCGTTAACCATGTCACTCGCAATCCGAGGTTCCACTGTACAGTGGGTACGGAAAGTATATATATAAAAAATTCTACCCTCCACCTTGTGGTATACCCATTTCTAGGGTTGTGCCGATACCATTACTGGTATCGGGACCGATACTGAGCATTTGCGCATTTTTTTTTTTTTTTCCGGAGAGGGGGTGGAGAGCGGAACAGAGCAGTCCTCAAAGAGAAAGCCAAGCCCCCCCCCCCCGCCACCGCCGTCTAGTTGATCAGCGTGGGGAGCAGCCAGGATTGGATGAGTGATCTATCTATCAAAGTGCCTGGACAAGGGGGAGGGGCTATATATGACGAGACGCGGCAGGGAACACACAGCTATTTAAATGAAAGCTGTAATGTTCCCCACACTGATCAAGGGCTTGGCTTTCTCTGTGGGGACATGGCTACATTTATGGACACAATTAAATAAAAGTATCGGTATTGGTGAGTACGTGAAAAAAAGTATCGGTACTTGTACTCGGTCCTAAAAAAGTGGTATCGGGACAACCCTACTTGTAATAGGAATAAAAGTGATCAAAACATATTTTTTTTTAAAAAAAGTGTAAAAATAAAAAAATTAAGTAAAATAAAATGAAACGCCCCTGTCCCTAGTAGCTCGCGCTCAGAAGCAAACACGCATTTAAGACCCGCCCACATATGTAAACGCTGTTCAAATCCCACATGTAAGGTATCGTTGAGTGCGGAAAAGCGTGTACAACAATTCTAGCCCTAACCTGTAAAAAAATTAAAGCGTCGCCTATGGAGATTTTTAAGTACCGAAGTTTGGTGCCATTCCATGAGTGTGCGCAATTTTAAAGTGTGACATGTTAGGTATCTGTTTACCTCGGCGTAACATCATCTTTCACATTATACAAAAAAATTGGGCTAACTTTACTGTTTTCTTATTTTTAATTCATGAAACAGCTTTTTTCCCCAAAAAAGGCGTTTGAAAAATTATTGAGCAAATACTAGGAAAAAAAAGATGCAATGACCACCATTTTATTCCCTAGGGTGTTTGCTAAAAATATATAATGTTTGGGGTTCTGATTAATTTTCTAGCAAATAAATTAAGATTTTTACATGAAGGAGAGAAGTGCCAAAATCAGCCCGGTGGACAAGTGGTTAAAAGGGGTTATTTGTATTGCACTGATTGTCTTTCTCCACATTTATATTGGGTTATAGATCTGGGGTTTTAAAAAGATCAATTTTTTTTCATTAAAACATTTTTCATTGATTCAGTTTTAACTGATTTATTATATTTGTAATATTTGCAACATAACAGGAGAACGAAACAGCAGAGAGAAAAACAAAAAACAAAAGAAACGTGGATAGTTGGTGAAATCGGGTGACGATCTTGTGAATAGAGAACACAGACAGGAAGTGATGTAAGGTAAAGACAGGAAATGATCTAAGGGAAAGACAGGAAGTGATGAACGGTAAAAACAGGATACTATAAAACATAGAGAAAATAAGTTCTGAGCCTGATGAGAGTTGGAGGAGGTAGAGAGGAGACATTGCTGGAACAGGCAGTAGAAAAGGTAATAAGATATTTTATATTAACCACCATGTCTGTCCTCTTCCTCCATAGTCATTGTGAGTTACAGTATTTCATCTCCAGGAGATGCTGTTGCCCACACTTTTCTTTGTATGGTCATTAAATAAAACCATAGGTTTCATCTCTGCCACTTCCCCCAGAAGATAAAACACCCCTACCCTGTCCCATTTGGCCTTCGATGTACACAACCATCTTCACGCCAGGTCCATTCATACCTTGGATGATCACGGCTACCGGCAGGCGGGTGGTCTTCTACCCCAGACTTCCCATAGCAGGAAATGAAAAGGTTATCTGATCCCTGCAGAGTGTCACACAAGGAAAGTCTGGTACAGAGACCTCTCTGAATCTGCCGAACGGGCACTGTGACCGTTCGAATGATGTTGGCTGTGGATGGTGAGTTTCATTGCTCAAATACACTGGATCAGTAAGCGCACCAGGACTAGGTCCCTCTCATCCACTTCACTGCCTAGTAGCGATGCAGCATCCTTCATCAGTCACCTTATCCTACGTCACAGACATAGGCGTGCGCACAGGGTGTGCCGGATGTGCCCAGGCACACCCTAATCACCCCATTTGCATTAGTGTTATCGCTCTGTGTAGCAACAGAAACATGGGAAAGACCTCCCTATTACCGGTTCTGCGATAAGAGAAGTGTTTATGAAATCATGGGAGAGACCTGTCTAAGTGGGCCAGTCTGGATGAAGTCCAAGGCTAAATTTTCGTCCCAGTCCAGCCCTGGTCATATATATGTAGATACGTACACATGCACGTGTGTTTGAGCTTAAGGGTGCACACCCTAATGCCTTAGACTGCGCACACTTATGGTCACAGATCATCCCTCTAACCCCCCCCCCTGACCCTTCTCATAATGCATCTCTGTCTGACCACCCCAATTGAGAACATGTCTTTCCCCAGCTACTTCACCCTCATCTAAAGACACGTCTCTTCACAGGAATTCATCACACTCACACGCTCACTAATTATTCCCCTACTAGCCACCTCATTCTCTGACCAGCAGCATCACTGCATCCCTCCCACCTCATCCTTTGGTCAGAACACAGATCTCTTCCTATCACCTTGCCCATTCCTCCCTCAGGATTCGGGACACTTAGCAACTGTACTGAACATCTGTCTACACAAAGCTCTACATCAGTGGTTCTCAACCTTCCTAGTGCCGTGACCCCTTGATAAAATATCCCAAGTTGTTGGAACCTCTAACAGTAAAATTATTTTCGTAGTGTGGGTTGTTGGCACCCAAGGCAAGACAAGTACTTTGCGCCCCTAACCCACGAACATTTAGCGCTTCCCGAGACCCTTCCACTCGTACAGTATAAAAAACCTTATGGTACATTTTAGGCTGTACCACTCTCTTTGTTCTCCTTTCTTTCCCTTTTATCTCTCTCTATCTTAATATCTTGTTTTTTACCCCATCCCTCTTTAGCTGTCTTTCTTGCTCTCTCACTCCCTTTTTATTTGTTCCTCCCCCTCTTTTCCTCT
This sequence comes from Rana kukunoris, assembly GCA_029574335.1. Taxonomy (NCBI): domain Eukaryota; kingdom Metazoa; phylum Chordata; class Amphibia; order Anura; family Ranidae; genus Rana; species Rana kukunoris. Next base: position 180,565,054 of record CM056056.1, read on the forward strand.
CTCTTTCATGTATTCTCTATTTTCTTTCCTTCTCTTACTCCTTGGTGGGTAGGTGGGGGGTATGGGATGAGCGGCAGTGCTGGCGGGGGGGGGGCTTTGGGATGAGTGGTAGTGCTGGGGCGGGGGGTTGAGATGAGTGGCAGTGCTGCGGGGAGTTGTGATTGGCCAACTTAGGTGCTCTTGATCATGGTCATCTGCTGATCTGAGTACTGTAGTGGGGACTTTTAATGGCAACTCTAATCACAGGTAGTGTTACTTACAAGATCTCCCACAACAATGTGGACACCCCCGCTCATTCTGGGACAATCCATCATCCCAAGCACCAAAGGAAAAAGTCTCGGAGTCACTTTTGACTCAAACATGACAATGGATGCACAAATAAGTTCGGTAGTCAGCGGATCTCACCATCTGCTTCGCTGCTACGTAGACATGTTCCCTACATCCCCAGAGAAGACATGGCAGTAGTGGTGGGAACGATAACCAACTCCAGACTCGACTATGCTAACGCCCTTTATATCGGACTCCCAAATGACCAAATACCTATAAGTCGTTCAAAATACGCCGGTGACTGGAAAAAAAAACTGGGAATCAATCTTATCTTCCCTGAGATCCCTCCACTAGTTACCTTTAAAAGACAGAATTACGTTTAAGGCACTTTGTCTGACACATAAGTGTGTTCAAGAAAGTGCCCCCCAATATCGCGTTCTCCGTTCCACCGATCAAAAACTACTCCAGATACCCAAGGCCAGATACAAGTCCAAAGGAAAAAGAAGATTTGCAGTCCAAGGACCTAGACTGTGAAACGATCTACCAACCAGCATTTACACGGAAGTGGATCACCAGGCCTTCAGAAAAAAACTCAAAACCCATCTATTCTGAAGGCAAAATATAGGAGGAAATGGATACAAAGCGCCCTGAGGCGATTCAGTTCGCATGTGTTGCACTATACAAGTAACTAACTCACTCACTCACTGTCTTCGGCTTCACTGTGTCTCCGACTTTGTGGTGTCTTGTGGCAGTGACACCTATGTCGAAACCAGGAGATAGGGTCTCCTCCAGCCCCTCCCACTTCACATTCCTCACCAGTCAACTGACCTCTAGTCTCTGCCCCCCAGCCATGCCATTAAATGAATGGGCGGCTGCAAAAACGGTGAGTGGGCAGCCGCAAAAAGGCTGGGAGAGAGAGTGGTGCGGGCTTCGGTAACAGACCCCTGGCAAATCGTCTTTTGACTTCCAGGTTGAGAACCACTGCTCTACATAGAGGTTATCAATCTGCTGACTATAGAAATGAGGAGGATTATGGGAGAGTCACAGAACATTATTCTAATCTCTTAATGTAAAGTGTATCTAAGCAAAAAGTTTCCTTCTAGTTTTGGATAGAGCAGAGACTGGTTAAAACCCCTTAAACGTGTACCCGCGACCCGGTCCAAAGCTCCGTGGGACCCGCGGAGCTGAAGAATGGGGAGAGCTGTATGTAAACACAGCTTCCCCGTTCTTCACTGTGGCGCCGTCATTGATCGTGTGTTCCCTTATATAGGGAACCACAATCAATGACGTCACACCTGTAGCCACACCCCCCTACAGTTAGAAACAGAGATGAGGTCACACATAACCCCTACAGCACCCCCTTGTGGTTAACTCCCAAACTGCAACTGTCATTTCCACAGTAAACAATTCATTTTAAATGCATTTTTTGCTGTGAAAATGACAATGGTCCCAAAAACTTGTCAAAATTGTCCGAAGTGTTCACCATAATGTTGCAGTCATCAAAAAAAAAAAAAAAAAAAATCGCTGATCGTCGCCATTAGTAGTAAAAAAAAAATGTTTTTTATAAAAATGCAATAAAACTATCCCCTATTTTGTAAACGCTATAAATTTTGCGCAAACCAGCCGATAAACGCTTATTGCGATTTTTTTACGTATCGGCCTAAACTGAGGATTTATATATATATATATATATATATATATATTTTTTGGGGGGGGATATTTATTATAGCAAAAAGTAAAAAATATTGATTTTTTTTTTTTAAATTGTCGCTCTATTTTTGTTTATAGCGCAAAAAAATAAAAAACGCAGAGGTGATCAAATACCACTAAAAGAAAGCTCTATTTGTGGGGAAAAAAGGACGCCAATTTTGTTTGGGAGCCACATCGCACGACCGCGCAACTGTCAGTTAAAGCGACACAGTTCCGAATCGCAAAAACTGGCCGGGTCTTTTTAGCTTCCTAAAGGTCCGGGTCTTAAGTGGTTAAAAACCAATCGCACTTATGCATCGTACACACGATCGGAAATTCCAACAAGAAAAGTCTGATGTGAGCTTTTGGCTGAAAATTCAGACCGTGTGTAGGCTCCATTAGAATTTTTCTTTCGAAATTTCCACCAAGAAAAATTTGAGAGCTGGTTCTCAGGCCGTGTACACACGGCAGAGAACCTCGACGGGCAGAACACATCGTTCCGCCCGTCGAGGTTCCCTGCCGGCCGTCGAAATCGGTGACCCGCCCGTCGGGAATGGCAACCAGCCATTCTTCCAGGCAGGCCGTCGAGCAAATAGAGAGCGTGCTCTCTATTTCTGCTCGACGGGCTTCCCGACGGGAAGCTCGCCGAGAGCGTACACACGGCCGAGGTCCTCGCTGGAATGCAGCTTCCAGCGAGGTTCTCGCTGGTTTCCAGCGAGAACCTCGGTCGTGTGTACACGGCCTCAAATTTTCCGACAAGAAAAGTTCTTGGAAATTCCGATCGTCTGTATGCATTTCTGATGCACCAAAAACCATGCATGCTTGAAATCAAGTCGGCGCATGCTTGGAAGCATTTCACTTCATTTATCTCAGCTCGTTGTAGTGTTGTACGTCACCGCGCTCTTGACGGTCAGAATTTGGTGTGCCTGTCTGCCACGTTTTTCTTGTTGTCTTTTCCGATCGTGTGTACAAGACATAAGCAGGAGAACACAAGGTGGTCAGTTCTCTAGCTGTGCTGGGAACTCGGGCTGCTCTCCTCCAAGGACACCCCCCCCCCCTTCTGCACAGCCTGTCACTGGAAAGATCAGTGTGCTATTGCTTCTCCTCCGCTAGCTCTTATGCAGTTGAACAGAGGGAATGTGATTTATGTTTTTTTATATCTATACAAAAATGTTTTTCCTTTTTATTTATTTTTTGAACTGAATAGGTTGTTTTACGAGGTGATCGTTAACAATCACCATAACTTCACTTCTTCTAATGTAGACCTAGCAGAAAGTAAGAGGTAATCCCTTTATTACTATTTCTCCATGGAGGAGTGGGAGTATTTGGAAGGACACAAGGATCTCTACAAGGACGTCATGATGGAGAATCAGCCGCCCCTCACATCACCGGGTAAGAGGAGACTTTATTGTAAAGGAGAGAGCAGTACGGAGGGTCCACCTAGATCCCCCATCATCTGATAAACACATAGAAACAATGTATTCAGTCAGTGTGTGTGTTTCCTACAGATGGATCCAGTAATGGGAACCCAGCAGAGAGATGTCCCCGTCCTCTGTATTCCCGAGATTCCACACAGGAAGATCACATCTCCTATAAAGTTAAAGAGGAGATAAAAAAGGAGGATGATGAGGTTGATGTGATGGAGTTTTCAGGAAGACACAGACATCCCTTTAAGAATGTCAAGAGGGAGCCATCAAACCCACCAGAGAGATGTCCACAGTATTCCCAGGCTTACACACAAGAGAATCACACCATTTGTCACCATGATCAGGTAGATGAAAAAGATCATAAGGAGCAACATGTTCCTTGCTCCTCCAAGTAGAGAGGAGCTACTTTCTACTTTTATTTTTCTTCCTAATGCCCCCCGGTGAAGTATCTAAGCCAGGAATGGGGCTATTCTGGAGTTTGGTAAAGGCTTTGAGGGGGAGTCTTTTGCATATCGAGCTAATGTATTTCTTGTTCTGTAAAATGTATTGAATAAAAATAGTCTTCTGCTTTCAGAAAAGCACAAGAGAAGGAAATACAAAAGTATTTTTGATGTGTAAGGCCGCCTACACACGGAGGGACTTATCCGCTGAAACGGTCCGACGGACCGTTTCCAGCGGACATGTCCCCTCCGGATTTTGGTCCGATGGCGTGTTCACCACACCAGGAAAAAAAATACTTCCGCGAATGCGTCGAATCCATTTGACGCATGTGCGGGAAGATATGTCCGCTGGTGAATGTACTGACCAGCGGACATATCCGACGGACATGTCCTGAGCGGACAAATTTTAAAGCATGTTTTAAAATTTGTCCGCCGGTCGGACATGTCCGCTAGCCTATAGACGCGATCGGATTTGTCTGCTGAACTGGTTCGTCGGACCAGTTTGAGCGGACAAATTCGATCGTGTGTACGCGGCCTTAGTATCACAATTGTCCAATGATTACTTTGACAGAAGGGTTACATTTTTTTGTATACTGTATAAAATGCTGCATTGTGTGTAGAGGTTGACTGATATATATCGGCAGGCCGATATATAGTCCGATATTTGGCTGTTTTGGAGAAATCGGCATCGGCCGATTTTTATACAAATTAGGACGATATTTTACATGGCTGCTAGCGGTGCCACGGATCCGGAGCTAGGCCGAAGCTGCGACCTTTCCTGATGCTGTGACCGCGGCGGCAATCCTTGGATCCACGGATTGCCACCGCGGTCACAGCATCAGGAAAGGCCGCTGCTTCAGCCTAGCTCCGGAGCCACGGCCATCTTGGTACACCCAGCGCGCTGGCCCTCCTCTCTGTTACCGCTCTCTGGTGTCTGTACTAAGGGGGGCAGGGGAGGGGTGTCTATACTGGAGGGAGAGGGGGTCTGTACTGAGGGGGGTGACACCATTTTGTTTTGCACAAGTGCCACCATCCAGTGCCAATTAGTGCCACCTTCCATCCAGTGCCATCTGCCAATGCCGCCTTCTAGTACCAATACCAGTGCCACCATTCAGTGCCAATTAGTGCCACCTTCCATTCAGTGCCACCTGCCAGTGCGATCCAGTGCCACCTACCAGTGCCAACTAAAGCCATCAGTGCCACCTGCCAATGCCAACCAGTGCTAACTATTGCCACCCAGTGTCACCTGCCAGTGCCAATTAGTGCCACCTGCCAGTCAATGCTAACCAGTGCCACTTGCCAGTGTCACCTGTTAGTGCCACGTGCCATCTGCCAGTGCCATCTGCCAGTGTCAGTGCCACCTGCCAGTGCCAATAAGTGCCACCTGCCAATCAGTGCCATCTGCTAGTACCATCTTTCAGTGCCAATAAGAGCCTTCTGCTAGTGCCATATTCCAGTGCCAATTAGTGCCATCCAGTGCCACGAGCCAGTACCAACAAAAAAAATATAAAAATCTGCCTAAAATATCGGCCGCAAAAATCAGCATCATATATCGGCCATCGGCTGCCCAGATTTCTAAATATCGGTCGACCTCTAATTGTGTGTCAACGTAATTAGGGTTTAGTGGCACCCAGGGTTCTCACCCTTGCAGGTTGAGGTGCTCCAGGATGTGTCTTATTAAGAGGAAACAAATCTTTCAGTTTTCTCCAGAATTGGCAAATCCTGAAATGGGTCCTGGAGACTGGAGGTGTTGTAGAGTATTGGGTGGGATGAAGCCTCCAACCCTGGGTCCATGTTTTGATATTGACTAGCACCTATTGATTGTGTAGCTGTGCACATGTCCTTTGATATTGAAGCTGACTGTAGTTGAGAGATCCACCCTCCCTGAAGGTAGGAACAGGAGGTACCAATCTCGAAGAAGCATGGGTAGCCAGCTGGAACTACTTGTAAGCATGTGTTGACTAGACTGCTGTCAGGTGAGATGTCCATGTATACAGCTGAGACACTAAAGCAGTGGCTACAGACAGGTGGCACCTGTGGGAAGTAGAAGGTCTCAGGCAGGGTAGAGGTCACAACAGTAGTCAGTTTTAGAGCCGAGATGAGGTACCAGGTGTGGACGTATATAAGCATGGTCAGTAAATAGCCAGAGTCATACACAGGATAGCAGAGTAAGCCAGTCTGTTAATAAAGTATGGATCAAAACCAGGAGGCAAGTCAAGCAGAAGACAAGTCCAGGAGTAATCCACAGTTACAAGGTTCACAAGAACAACTCGCTAGAGAATGGAAGATCAACCAGCAATTACTGAAGACAGCCAACTCCCTTATAAAGGCAGATCCAGACTGAAAGCACGCCCGACCGTGGCAGCATGTCTCCATGTGCATTGGTGCACATTCACTATGCGCCAGCGTGAATTTCTGGACCACAAAAAGCTTAGACCACATTAGGCTGAGAGTCGGTGTATCCACTTAATAGTCACAAAGCTGTATTTAATCGTTGATAGCTCCATAATGCCGATACCCATATGTGGGAAATGGAATCCTATTTGTTCAAATAGCATGGGAAGAAAGCCCTCAACAGGAAGTTTGGCAAGTTGACCATGTCCCTAAAGACCCTTGACACCTAATCCTCACTATATAGATCCTGGAAGAGATTTGCAGTGCAAATACCAATGGTTTATGAATGTTTTTAATGGTATAGAATTAAGCTTTTAATTTTTTAGGAAATAAAATATCTTTCCTGTCTGTGGCCTTAAATGTACTCTTTCGTCTTTGGGGTTTAGGGTGAAGAACTGAAAGACACCAAAGTTAAGGAAAAAGAGGGAGCATTAGTGAGTGTACATCAGCAGTCTATGGAGGAGGGAGGTCCTCTGTATTCCCGGAATTCCACACAGGATGATCACACCATCCCTCACCATCATCAGGTAGATGGGACTGAGTAATAGAACTTGAATATTATTTCAAACTATGAGATGACTTTGTCATGTTTTGTTTACAGCAACTTTTTTCACATGTTTTATGATAAATAGGGTGAAGATTTGAAGGACATCAAATCTGAGATTAAGGAAAAAGAAGAAGAAGAGGAAACATCGGTGAGTGAAGATCAGCAGTCTATGGAGGAGGGGGAGATGATTATGAAAAGTAAACCGGAGGAATATTCTCTACATATGGACACAAGTAAGTAATAAACACCAAATGCAAAAAAAAAAAAACATATTTTCATGATACTTTTAAGAATATAATGTATGTATTACAAGGTGTAGTTAATGTAAACCACAAAGGGACGTGCATCTGTCATGTTCCCAACAAATGAGGAGGAGATACTGAGATTGCAGGCTTTTCTGGCTTAAATCAAGTTTGGTCTCCACCCAGAGACTGGCCACATTAATTACCTTGCAGGTGGACAGACAGACATGGAAAAGGCCATATGAAAAAGGTCCATCTCCATTCCTCAATATAACGTCATGTTCCCAACAAATGAGGAGGAGATACTGTACACCATATGAAAGGTCCATCTCCATTCCTCAATATAACGTCATGTACCCAACAAATGAGGGGGAGATACTGTACACCATATGAAAGGTCCATCTCCATTCCTCAATATAACGTCATGTACCCAACAAATGAGGAGGAGATACTGTACACCATATGAAAGGTCTATCTCCATTCCTCAATATAACGTCATGTTCCCAACAAATGAGGAGGAGATACTGTACACCATATGAAAGGTCCATCTCCATTCCTCAATATAACGTCATGTTCCCAACAAATGAGGAGGAGATACTGTACACCATATGAAAGGTCCATCTTCATTCCTCAATATAATGTCATTTTTCCCAACAAATGAGGAGGAAATACTGTACACCATATGAAAGGTCCATTTTCATTCCTCAATATAACGTCATGTTCCCAACAAATGAGGAGAAGATACTGTACACCATATGAAAGGTCCATCTCCATTCCTCACTCTTAAATCGAGAAACCGAAACACAGAAATACAGAACAGTACAGAAATACAATACAAAGACCGCTATGTAAGCCTTTTGACTAGGCTGCAATTTCACAGGGAGAGACCAGGCAGTTGTTATCCAGCAATAAAAGTTATAGTCCATGTTTTTTGAGACAAAAGCCAGAAATAGAGTACAGACTCGATGCTCAGTATGTGTTATCGATCTATAAAAACTGATGTTTTTTAGCCACTTCACATGGAACAGGAGCCCAGCTGTGAGACTGGCGTCCCCACCTATGTCTGATGTGGAGGTAGAGCTAAAACTCCAGTTATTTGTAAAATACTGTACATTTTTATTTTCTCTATATTTCTTTCCAACAGATGGATGTGATGTCAGGAATACCTCAGAGAGACCTTTTCTATTATCTTCTGATTGCAATTCAGAAGATAATGTCATCACACAGGATCCTCCAGGAGGAAATCCAAATACACAAAATATACATCAAAGACCTTCCTGTCCGGAGACATCAATGGATCCCTTTGATCAGGGGAAATCTTCTCATCAATCACATACTATTAGTGCAAATATCCATTTAAGATCTCACACTGAAGATAGACCAAAAGATCCATCGAATCCCACAGAATCTTCCTCACCCCATGAAGGAGATCACCGAGGTGACCATCTATTCTCATGTTCAGAGTGTGGGAAATGTTTCACTCGGAAAGGAGCACTTATGAAACACCAGAGAATTCACACAAATGAGCATACTTTTCCTTGTTTAGAGTGTGGCAAATGTTTTAAACACCAATGTAACTTTCTTAGACACCAGAAAATTCACACAGGTGAGCGTCCTTATTCATGTACAGAGTGCGGGAAATCATTCACTCATAAAGGAGACCTTATTGGACACCAGAGAATTCACACGGGTGAGCGCCCCTTTTTATGTTCAGAGTGCGGGAAATCTTTCACTCAGAAAGTGCACCTTGAGAAACACCTAAGAATTCACACAGATGAGCGTCCCTATTCATGTTCAGAATGCGGGAAATCTTTTCATCAGAAAGGAGACCTTGTTGGACACCAGAGAATTCACACGGGTGAGCAACCTTATTCATGTTCAGACTGCGGGAAATCTTTTACTCTGAAAGGAAACCTTTTGAAACATCAGAGAATTCACACACGTGAGCATCCCTATTCTTGTTCAAAGCTCGAGAAATCTTTTAATCATAAAGGAGATATTTTTGAACGTAAGAGAATTCACAGGGGTGAGCGTCCCTATTCATGTTCAGAGTGTGGAAAATCTTTTACTCAGAAAGGAGACCTTGATAAACACCTGAGAGTTCACACGGGTGTGCGTCCGTATTCATGTTCAGAATGCGGTAAATCTTTTACTCAGAAAGGACACCTCGATAAACATCTGAGATTTCACACAGGTGAACATCCCCATTCATGTTTAGAGTGCGGGAAATCTTTTACTCAGAAAGGAGACCTTGATAAACACCTGAGAATTCACACCGGCGAGCGTCCTTATTTATGTTCAGCGTGTGGGCGACCTTTCACTCAGAAAGGACACCTTGATAAGCACCAGAGAAATCACACGAGTAAGCATTCATGTTCAAAATGCGGGACATTCACTAAGAAAACAAGCCTTGTTGGACACAAGAGAATTAACACAGGTGAGCATTCTTATTTATGTTCAGAGTGTGGGAAATGTTTTAGTAAGAAAGTAAACTTTCTGGCGCACCAGAGGATTCACACAGGCTAATCCTGTTTCCATGTTCAGACTTGGAAAATATATGGTGATGTTTGACTGGTGATCAATTAAGAAGAGAACAGAAGGGGCATCTAGTTTAACATCAGAGAGTTAACACAGGTTAGCATCCTTTTTCATGTACAGAGTGCGGGAAATCTTTCAGTCACAATGGGATCCTTGTTACACATATAATGCCCTCCATGCGTTCAGAATGCGAGAAATGTTTTACACATAAGGGAAGTCTGAGACAAAAACCTAAAAAAGAGCACAGATTTAATGCTCGGTATGTACGCCTTTTGACTAGGCTGCAATTTTAGAGGGAGAAACCAGGCAGGCGTTATCCTGAAATAAAATGATGATGTGCATTTTCTGAGACAAAAGCCTGAAATACAGCACAGATTCAACATCTTTTAAAACTCCAGTTATTTGTCATCTACTGAGATTTTTTTGTACTTCTTTTCAACAGATGAATGTGATGTGAGGAATTCCTCGGAGAGACATCTTCTATTATCTGCAGATTGTAAGTCAGAAGATAATGTCATCACACAGGATCCTCCAGGAGGAAATCCAAATACACAAAATATACATCACAGACCTTCCTGTCCGGGGACATCAATGGATCCCTCTGATCAGGGGGAATCTTCTTATCAATCACATACTATGATTCAACAGAGATCAACAGATCCTTCTAATCCGGAGAAATCTTCCTCACCCCATGAAGGAGATCACAGAGGTGACCATCTATTCTCATGTTCAGAGTGTGGGAAACTTTTTGCATGGAAAGGAGCACTTTATGAACACCAGAAACTTCAGACAAATGAGTGTACTTTCCCTTGTTCAGAGTGCAATAAATGTTTTAAACAGAAATACACCCTTCTAAGACACCAGAAAATTCACACAGATGAGCGTACTCATTCATGTAAAGAGTGCGGGAAGTCTTTCACTCATAAAGGAGACCTTGTTAATCACCAGAGAATTCTTCACACGGATGAGGTACCTTATTCATGTTCAGAGTGCAGGAAATCTTTTACTCTGAAAGGAAACCTTGTGAAACATCAGAGAATTCATACAAGTGAGGATCCCTATTCATGTTCAGAGCTCGAGACATCTTTCACTCAAAAAGGAGACATTTCGGGACTTCAGAGATTTCACACGGGTGAGCATTCCTATTCATGTTCAGAGTGCGGGAAATGCTTCAATAAAAAAGCAAGCCTTGTCAGACACTTGAGAATTCACACGGGTGAGCGTCCCTATTCATGTTCAGAGTGCGGTAAATCCTTCACTAATGAAACAAGCCTTGCGAGACACTTGAGAATTCACACTGGTGAGCGTCCTTATTCCTGTTCAGAGTGCGAGAAATCTTTCATTCAGAAAGTTGACCTTGATAAACACCTCAGAATCCACAAGGGTGAGCGTCCTTACTCATGTTCGGAGTGCGGGAAATCTTTCACTCAGAAAGGTAACCTTGATAAACACCAGAGAAAACACACTGCACAAGAATCCTCAATATGTTGAGACTGCAGGAATCTAGGTATCTAGCTCATTTGCATATTTTACGTGGAAGAACAACGGAAGCGCCCCTAGCGTCCAGCGTAAATATGCAACTAAGATACGACGGCATAAGACGTCGTATCTTAGCGTAATTCCAGCGTATCTTGTTTTATGAATACAAAACAAAGATACGCCAGCGCAGATTTGAATTTATGGTGGCTTATCTGGAGATACGCCACCGTAAATTTCTGTGGATCTGGCCCTTTGTTTCTAAATAGGACGGCATCCTGGCAAAAGTGATATTCAGTTTGAAGGTCGTCGAGATGGTTGGACCGGGACTTCTTCACTTCTTGTTCTGGAGTTTGATGGACCATGTCTTCTCTTGGCTTCTTGGAGACTCCAATGGTGGGATGTGCCTACTACAGTTACTGCCCCCCCCCCCCCCTCCCACACACACACACTTTTTGTTATCCCAAATCCTTGTTTAACTACTTCCCCACTGAGCCATAGTAAAATGACGTCGGAGGGGACCTTTCGTCCTTCAGACTGGACGTCATATGACGTCCTTGCTTTTTCTGGCCGCTAGGGGGCCCCTGCCGCATTCCTTGGGATCCGGTGCGCGTGCCGACGGTCGCGATGACCGCCGGGCACCCGCAATTGCCCGCAATCATGGGCAGAAGCATGGATCTGTGTGTGTAAACACACAGATCCATGTCCTGTCAGAGGTGAGGAGACTGATGTGTGTTCCCAGTACAGAGGAACACACATCTGTTTCCTCCCACTAACAGTTAGAACACACTTTAGGGAACATATTTAACCCCTTTAGCGCCCCCCTAGTGTTAACCCCTTCCCTGCCAGTCACATTTACACAGTAATCAGTGCAGTTTTATAGCACAAATAAATGTGTAAATGTGAATGGCCCCAAAAAGGTGTCAAAAGTGTCCGATGTGTGCGCCACAATGTCACGGTCACAATAAAAAAAAAATCGCAGATCGCCGATGTAACGGTCACCACCGTTTACGGCCTTCCATCCAACCACGACAAGCTTATCCGACACACTCTGACAAGCTTGCATACACGATCCATATCAATTCCCCAGAAAATGAGACTGACTGCTCTATCTTCTGGTTTCCAAATATATGAACACTTTAATGGTTTCTTCTCAGCTTTTTATACAGTACAAGATGTTACAGTTAATCACAAGACAATGCAATCTCCACCCCCCTATTCACACACTGAGGCTAATTATCTAATCAGTAGCTAGACATTTCGGCCCCGCATCATCAATAGACTTCAATTCCTTTTGAATAATACACAATCACAGATAATCTTCACACACATACAAGGAACCTCAATCACATTATCTAGACAGACGTACTGTCTCTAAAGGGGCTTGACACCTTTGTACCATAGACAATGTATTGTCTAGGAGTAGATGCAATTAAAACCTTTCAACAGAATGAAATGTCTTTCACAAGCCGGGCCACTTAGCATTTTAAAAGCAGATGTCTAGTAGGAACACCTTAATATCTCAGTATCCTGCAAACATTAATTATTATTAATGTCCCATCTCATGTAATATATGAATTATGATCCTATTAGCCACCCTACACCCAAAGGGCACAGGGTGGACTTAAACCCAGGAATTATTAGTGTCCCTGGCACAGGAGTATCTCTCATCCTTCCAAAGTCTCTGATTGTCACGGTTCATACCGTTACAGCCGCCATTACTAGTAAAAAAAAATAAAAAAATGCCATAATTCTATTTCCTACTCTGTAGAAGCTATAACATTTGCGCAAACCGATCAAATACGCGTATTGCGATTTTTTTTTTTACCAAAAATATGTAGAAGAATACGTATCTCTTTCAACTGAGAAAAAAAAAAGTAAAAAATAAATAAAAATATGATATTTTTTTCAAAATGTACTCTTTCTTTTGTTTATAGAGCAAAAATAAAAACTGCAGAGGTGATCAAATACCACCAAAAGAAAACTCTATTTGCGGGGGAAAAAGGGTGTACATTTTGTTTGGGAGCCACGTCGCGCAATTGTCATTCAAAGTGCGACAGGAAGGGGGTGAAAATGCCCTGTATGGAAATGGTTAAAAAATGTCTGACTTTATCATAAAATACAACACGGAGAGTGGTAGCCCCTCATAAAAGGTTACTGGGGTTACACAAAGATGCAACATACCAGGGGATTTAGAAAGAACTTGCTTCTTTCTAAATCCCGTGATAACTCGAGGCAGACCTCTGCAATGTCTCCTGGGAACAATGACAAAAGCTCCCAGGAGACATTGCGGCATTGAGGAAGTGACAGAATACCCGCACACTACCTGATGAATCCATATACAGGAAGCGGCCAGTAACATAAAGGATTACTAAGGTACAGTGGATCGAAAAAACAAACAAACATGTGGTTTAGTAATTATGCATATGAGCGTATCATTTTTTTTTTATTGGTGGGGGAGTGGATCTTGGGTGGGAGTTCCCACACTTTTTCCCCCAGGACTTGAACCCTGATAGCTAGCCATGTAAATTGTCCAAATTGTGGGTAACAAACTAGCAATTTTAGAATGATTGATAAATCCCTGTGAATCCTTTACGCAATAATAGACATAAATAACCCAACTTTCTTGTGTAATAGTAAAAAAATGTAATTTCTATATGCTTTTCTGTTTAATTCCTGTATTACTGTTTCATTGAGCTTTACATGGTAATATCTGTTTTGTAACCTGACAGATGAAGGTATGTTGCTGCATGTATTACTTGTTTAAACCACTAGGGGGACGCAGCGTGACTTTTTGCATTCCCGTTCGTACGAATGTTATTTTCGTACGAAAATGTTAATTTTCGTACCCGCAGGATAATGTGTACATGCGAAAAAATTAAAGCACCAAAATACGAAAACTATGAGATTACGAATGATCCGCATAACGAACAACCGCAAATACGAACGAATAATCCGACGAAAAAAAACGACAAAACGAAAACGGCAAAAGAACAAAAATGACATCTATAACAAAAGATTTACATTCTGTATTTTGTTTGAATCCTTTTTCTGTTTGTTTTCAGTCCTATGTTCATTGTTAATATGACATCTATAACAAAAGATTTGCATGCTGTATTTTGTTTGAATCCTTTTTCTGTTTGTTTTCAGTCCTATGTTCATTGTTCATATGACATCTATAACAAAAGATTTGCATGCTGTATTTTGTTTGAATCCTTTTTCTGTTTGTTTTCAGTCCTATGTTCATTGTTCATATGACATCTATAACAAAAGATTTGCACGCTGTATTTTGTTTGAATCCTTTTTCTGTTTGTTTTCAGTCCTATGTTCATTGTTAATATGACATCTATAACAAAAGATTTGCATGCTGTATTTTGTTTGAATCCTTTTTCTGTTTGTTTTCAGTCCTATGTTCATTGTTCATATGACATCTATAACAAAAGATTTGCATGCTGTATTTTGTTTGAATCCTTTTTCTGTTTGTTTTTTAGTCCTATGTTCATTGTTCATATGACATCTATAACAAAAGATTTGCATGCTGTATTTTGAATCCAAAATACGAACAGAAAAAAGGAATTTAAAATACACGAAAATTATTGTCTAACAAGTAACGAACATGAATTAAACAGAATAACGAACCATCCCGCATGTACGAAAATAAAACAGTAATGAAAATACCAAACGATCTGAATACGAAAAAATCGCGTCATACAAAAAACGAACGGGAACAAACAGGAAAACGGGCGTCTTACGAAAAACGAACGAAAACGAAATAACGGAACGATACGAAACAATTTTTTTTTCTGTGCACATGTCTACTTTTGTAGCGCTGCTGCGATTCCCCCCGTGGCCATTGTTTAGGATCTGTGGTATGTCCTGCGTAGATTGACTGGGGGCACGGTGTTTGCAGGCGAGTATTTCCGTCTTGGAAGCGGCTGTAACAATACCTACACCTGCTATATGAGACGTAAGGTGTACCAAGATGGCAGCGCCTCAGACGACGTCCAATGACGAAACGCGTAAACCGGGTCTTGGTCCGCATTACGTCACTTCCGGAACATCCGGTTTCTCGTATTGTGGTCTATGGAATGCACGCTGTCCAGACTCTGGAGATTACTTGTATTTTTATGTAAAGCTGGGGCAATTGGAGCTCCATTTTTTTTCAAGAAAATAATTCTCTATTTTAAACGAATAAAAACCTTTTCTTTTTCATAACGGATTCACGCTGAGTATCCTCTTTTTTCATTCAATTTCATATGACATATGCTACTATTCAAAGAATGCTACGGAGGAGGAAAATATCCGATCGGTGGGACATAAGGAGTGGGGATATATCTTACTATATGCCTTTTACCCCTGCGGGGGTAAGGCTTTCTGGTGAGATGCATATACAAGAGGGGAGCATGGAAAAGTTACCTTTTTTCTGCACTGAAATAACCATAGACTGTTATCGTCTGGATTTTGCACAGGTGAAAAACTGAAGTTGGCCTACAATTATAGTCCAACTTAAAAACCCTCCCTTGCAGTGGGGCTGCACCCACGCTTCTAGGGTAAGCTGCTTCTTGATGTCCAAGGAACCGAAATATCCCTATCAAATTCTTACCGTGAATGTTTCCTTCTTGATGGACTCAATGGCAGCAATAGGTAGCTCTAGCTTCGCTCCTACCCCATAGGACCCCACTGTCATAAATCTTGAGGCTAAGCCAGTGGCCGTGTTCCATAAGTAGTCTACTTATGACACTGAGAGGGTACCCAGGCTACCATGGAGTCCATCCGGGAAAGGAAAATTACGGTAAGTATTTAATAGGAAATTTTCGGGTTTCCAGGCAGACTCTATTGAAGCATACATTTGAGTAGCGCTGCCCTCTCTCCAACCCCATAGGACTCCATTCCCATGAATTTTGAGGCTGAGTCAGAGGCCACATTCTGGAAGTAGCCTACTCACGATGCTGGAAGGGTACCCATGCTGCTATGGAGTCCATCAGAAAAGGAAAATCACAGTAAGTATTTAATGGGAAATTAAATGTTTTAGTAGCCGGTACAGAGTGATCACAGTACATACAGAAGACTTCTGTTTCCACCGGGTGAGCAGATCTGAAATTATCCACAATGTTACACAACTTCCTGTTCTTCTCCAGTGTAGGGCGCTCTGTATACTTCTCTCCGGACAGCAAAAAACAATGGACTTTTCCTGTGTATCCAGCACAGTCACTATACAGTCCTGGCAGAAGTTGTCCACATTTCAGTGATACGGGCTCCGTATAAAGGTTCAGGCAGATGGAGCAGTTCAGTTCCTCTCTCAGGCTAGAAGTTGCCATTCCTGAGAAAAAAAAAATAAGAATTTTGATATGATTGTCTAAAGAGGAGTTGCTGGAATCGACTGATCTGTCTTATGGACAGCGACAAGGAGACAAAAGTGGAGGGAGCTGCGGTGGCTCAATGCGATTCGCACTGCGCTGACAAGCCGTTCACCTCTGCAGCTAAGGGTTCCGGTCTCGTCTGCATGTGAATTGAGTTTGGTGGTCTCATCTCGTCTGCATGTGAATTGAGTTTGGTGGTCTCAGCCCGGCTCCCGGTGGGTATGCTATGCGAGGTAAGCCTGCGCTTAGTACGCCCACCCCCCTCCCACAAAAAATACCACACTTACACGCACTCGAAATTGGGTTAACATGCACGCACTTTGGCCACGCGGTCTCTAAAAAAAGAGAAGGACTAACAGGGCTGGCTGACCGGGCTAGATCCTCTCACTCCCTCATAGGGGAGTCCCTCTGCCCTGTTGGGCTTCAAAGCGGAGCAGGTAGGGCAGGCTGTATGGGAGGACCCCCTCACACCCACCATTGCCACCCGGGGGCATGGAGAAAGATGGCAGATTGCCTCTGGGGAGGTCTGCCTACTCCCAACTCCTGCAGTCCAGCTCCTCTCTCAAATACACGCACAAAAATACACTTAAAAAAAAAAAGGAGACAAAAGTGAAAAGCCTCGTACACACGCAAGGTTTTCTTGGCAAGAAAAATAGAGAACTTGCTCTCTATTTTCTCATCGTGAGATTCTCGGCAGTGTTTTCCTGCCAAGAAACCCCGAGTGTGTGTATACTTACCTCTCCATGGAAACCCGCGCATGTTCGAAATGACTTTGACACATGCGCGGTAGCTTCCAAGGCATAGGTAGGGTGAAACAAGATGGCGGCGATGGCATCGAATGTGACGAGCACATCCTAGTCGTAGACGTTCGTGCCATCCAAAAGATCGCTGGTTCTTTTGAATGGTGTGTGTGTACACTCAGCAGGCAAGAGAATCTTGTTAGGAAAAACAATGTTTTTTTTCCTGACGAGAATCTGGGCCGTGTGTACAGGGCTAAATGGTTTCTGCAATCAAGAAGTAAGCACATAAAATGAGATCCACCCTATATACCATATCAGCTAGATTGATGCTTCCCCAGCACTATGGCCCCTCTGCACCACTGCCAACCTGCCTCCCCTGTGTATCCATCACTCTCAGTGCCATCATGGGGCCCCCAATTTAGGGGCAGCGTGGGTTCAAAGACCAGCTGCTTTGGGAAAAGTGCAGGGGCCCCCCATGCAGCTGGGGCCCCTGGGCAGTGCCCTCTCATTAAGACAGCCCTGCCAATGGCACTAAAGATGCTGCATTGTTTTTTTTCCCACTGATGTCAGGACCTTCTCTACTCCCAGTGGCCACAGTCTGGCCCCCTTAAAGTCTAAGGGATCGTAAACTGGACCCCTGATTTAGAACATTTTGGAGACCCCTGTTTTATAACCATAGGATTCAAATTCTAGTCATAGTCTTCATATGAACCAGTACTGAGCTACTCCAATACTTAGCTAGCTATGTAAATTGTGGGTAACAAACTGGCAACTGTAACAGCAGGTGTGTAACAAACATGAGCAATATATACAATAAGGAGAATATATGGGGCAACAAATCAGTGAGAAAATACTACATAAATAAAGTAGGTCTGGGAGATATTTCTTGCACCTACAGGTAAGGCGGCGTACACACAACCGAGGTTCTCGCTGGAAACACCTGGATGAATGGCTGGTTGCCATTCCCGACGGGCGGGTCGCCGATTTCGACGGCCGGCAGAGAACCTCGACGGGCAGTTCTCTGCCGTGTGTACGCGGCTTAAGCCTTAATCTAGGCTTACCTGTAGGTTAAAGTGGTTATAAAGGGTTTACAACCACTTTAAATTGCTGGAGAAAGAATGTCCCTTGCAGTGGTAGTCGATTAAGTAAAAGTACAGTGATAGTAAAATGTTATAATTTTTGGTGTAGCATTAACCCAAGTGGAGCTGCTGGATTTTTGGGCGACGTGTTACCTCATGGCTCCTCAGAAATTTCTAGGGGTGAATAATGCGTATTGTATGTAGTAGAAGTAAAGCAATGTCCAGACAGGTCCTCTTTGCTGTGCTCTTTATTACCCAGCCGGATAAAAACTGTGAACTTGTGGTGAGGAAAGTAAATCTGAAGAAGAAAGCAGAATAGCAGATTCAGGCGTAATGATAGGAAACAGTCCTGTTCCCAAACGTAACACTTCTTATCACCACACCCGCCGGAAATGGGTTAGTGTGCCCAGACAGGCCTCTCTCATTGACCTGGCAGCTGGACTATCACTCGGAAAATTGTAGGAGAAAGTCTCCGCCACAGACCATCCTTGGTGAACTTAAACTTGGGAGAAAGTCTCTGTCACAGACCCCTCTCAATTAGGGTGACCACGTGTCCCGGATTGCCCGGGACAGTCCCGCATTTTGCGGGTCTGTCCCGGGCACATCCATTCCAGGGCCATACAGTGTCCCGGAATGAATCCAACACAGCCACTCCCCGGGCCAATCTGATGCCCCCAAAAAAGGCCGCCACATCACCTCTTTTCTCACTGACAGTACTTGTCCTGGCCGGGAATGCCTGAAGGAGCACAATCCCTGCACCCTGCTTGTGATTGGAGAAATCATAAATCCTGCCTCTTGTGTCCAATCACTGTGCTGTGATTCGTTAGAGCACAAGCTGATTTTTGGGAAGAGAGGGTGTCCCTGAATGGTTGTTTGGAGATGTGGTCACTCTACTCTCAATGAGCCTCAGAAGATACCTCTGCCACAGTTCCCCTTTGGGTTGAATTCTTGGAGATATGCCTCCTTAAATGAGTTACGTCTGGATCTCCTTCAACTTGTCGCCCAGGTACCGACCGACAGGTGATCAATCCCTCGGTGTCCGGCGGCCTTCGATCCCTGGTGGTTTGACTCCAGACCCTTTTGGACCTCCAGCCTCTCAATGGTGCTCCTCAGACTGACACCCACCGAACAGCAGTACAGCTTGGGATCTTTAAAGTGGGAACCCAGTCATTCACTGGGTCCCCGTCGCTGTTTAGATGCTCCGGTCCAACAGGGCCCCGGAACTAGGAACACCGCGTGACACCCACCCCCCGGCCAGGTAGGCCACAACGCCGGGGCGCCGGGATGTGGCCACCCTAAAGGTGGGTGCCCCACTGGATGAAAAAGTACCAATAGCGTCTGCCTCATAAATACCCCTCCCCAGCATGCACAGTGAGGACAAACCCTCCTGATTGGCTGCTGGGAAAGACCACCCAAACCTTGACTCCACTTCTGCCACCTGCAGCACCAGGGCTGGAAGAACACCCCAGTACAACA
This sequence comes from Rana kukunoris, assembly GCA_029574335.1. Lineage (NCBI taxonomy): Eukaryota > Metazoa > Chordata > Amphibia > Anura > Ranidae > Rana > Rana kukunoris. The sequence goes on from CM056056.1 coordinate 180,584,729, forward strand.
GAATGGGCTCACAGCACAGCCAAGCTAAGACAGAGGCCGCATTTTGCCACTAACAAATCTGGATCTGAGTTTAACTACACTCTGATCTACCCTTAAATTTAACTAGCACCAGTACTGTAAAGTACATAGGCTAGGGTGACCAGACATCCCCAGTTTCAGGGGACAGTCCCCTGATTGAGGACACTGTCCCCGGACCAAGTCTGTCCCTGGTTTTGTCCCCAGATTGGATTTAATAGGGGGCAGGGGCAATTTCAAAGACAGTCAGTGCAGAATTAAAATAAAAAATTAGAATTACACACCCCGCTCCTACTAGATTAGGGGGGTGTATTTTTTCCATTATCTGTGCCCCTTTCTGATGATCATGTGCTGGTCAGAGCGGAGGAACTATTTCTTCAGTTCCGGGCGCATGCCCATTCAGCTCCGCTCGCATGTTCTTTTGCCTTGACTCAAATCCCAGCCAGCCACCTGCCTATCTCCTTGCCTTCCCTGGGGGAGTGATCTCCCTCCGCTTCCCATCCAGTAGCCGGGCACGAAGAGTAAGACTTGAGAAGCTGTGAGGCGGACGGCGACGGGCAGAGAGTCGCTGATTGTTGCCATTACTAGTAAAGAAAAAATATGTCCCCGGATTTCATTTTAAAAATCTGGTCACCTTAACATAGGCGCTACATTGGTGTGAGAAAGAGTAGAGGGAAGACATTGGAACTGACAGCAGAGGAGATAATAAGATCTTATTTTTATATTTTTACTCATGCATACATATATACTGTATATGAATGTTGTATATATGAATGTATGTTCAATTGGCAATCTCGCGCACAACACACAAGACAGGAAATTATAGACAGGAAGTGATGTAGGCGCACAAACAGGAAGTTCCGGGTGAGAGGTGAGTTGGAAGGAAGTAGAGAGGAGACATTGCTGGAACTGGCAGGAGAGGAGGTAATAAGATATTATTTTATATTTACACCCAGTAACCCCGTCATGTCCGTCCTCTTCCTCCATAGTTACTGTGGTCCAAGGGCCCAAGGACCCGGCTATAGAATGCTCTACCCACGGACATCTGCTCGGAAGAAAACCATCTGGCCTTCAAGATGAAGTTTAAGATCCATCTCTTCTGAAGACACAGGCGGACACTGGCTACAAAAAGCGCCTTGAGGCGATTTAGTTCACGTTTGTAGCGATATACAAGTTACTCCTTCATGTCTTCTATGTCCGATAGTCCAGATGCATGCAAATTTTAGAGCCATCTATCCAACTGTCTATCCGGAGCCTCTGGTTTATAGACCGGATACATCCTAAATATAGAGCCATTTATCCAACTGTCCATCCAGAGCCTCTGGTTTATAGACCGGATACATCCTAAATATAGAACCATTTATCCAACTGTCCATCCAGAGCCTCTGGTTTATAGACCGGATACATCCTAAATATAGAGCCATTTATCCAAATGTCCATCCAGAGCCTCTGGTTTATAGACCGGATACATCCTAAATATAGAACCATTTATCCAACTGTCCATCCAGAGCCTCTGGTTTATAGACCAGATACATCCTAAATATAGAACCATTTATCCAACTGTCCATCCAGAGCCTCTGGTTTATAGACCGGATACATCCTAAATATAGAGCCATTTATCCAACTGTCCACCCAGAGCCTCTGGTTTATAGACCGGATACATCCTAAATATAGAGCCATTTATCCAACTGTCCATCCAGAGCCTCTGGTTTATAGACCGGATACATCCTAAATATAGAGCCATTTATCCAACTGCCCATCCAGAGCCTCTGGTTTATAGACCGGATACATCCTAAATATAGAACCATTTATCCAACTGTCCATCCAGAGCCTCTGGTTTATAGACCAGATACATCCTAAATATAGAACCATTTATCCAACTGTCCATCCAGAGCCTCTGGTTTATAGACTGGATACATCCTAAATATAGAACCATTTATCCAACTGTCCATCCAGAGCCTCTGGTTTATAGACCAGATACATCCTAAATATAGAGCCATTCATCCAACTGTCCATCCAAAGCCTCTGGTTTATAGACCAGATACAGACTGATGTTGGTTGCCACCATCTTGGATGTGATGTCAGCAGCACACTCAAGTGACATTCTATATCAGCAGTTTTCATTCTCAGACCCCAACAGGACATGTTTTTGGAATTTCCCCTAGCCTAGATATGATAGCTGTCATAAATACAAAGCCATTGACATAGATTTTAAGCACTAGTGCAAGGTGAAGGTAATGAGTAAGGAAAACCACAGCAATTAACATGCCTAAAGTGGTCGTAAAGGCAGGAGTTGTTTTCCTTTACTATAGTCTATGCAGCAAGGAAAAAAAAAAAAAAGTGCCGGAAGCCGCCTCTAAATATATACCTAAGCCCGATCTCAATCAAGCAATGTGCATGAATAGCTGAGTCTCTCTCGCTCCTCATTTGCCCAGAGTCATTGGCTTCCACTGTTGTCCATCAGAGCCAGTGACAAGGGATCCAGGGGTGGGGCCGAACTCTGATCTGTGTTTCTCATGACCTGTAAATACGATCCGAATATTGGACGAAAACGGTCGTCCGAGAAAGAATCGTATGATTTTCGGCTCGTGTGTACACTACTTTTTGTGTTATTCGATTGGACCAGTACGAAAATTTGCCAGATCGTACGATTTTCGTTTAGTCTGTATAGTGTGTATGAGGCTTTACAAACACTAAGAACCATCACCTTACTCCCTTTTGCCTCCAAACTCCTTGAACTTTTAATCTACAACTGACTGAGCGACCACCTCATTGAGAAAAACCTTCTTGATCTCCCTCAGTCTAGATTTCGTTCACAGCACTCCACAGAAACTGCTCTCCTAAAACTCACAAACGACTTACTAACAGCTAAAACCAACGGTCATCATTCTGTACTCTTATGCTGCGTACACACGATCATTTTTCGTCATGAAAAAAAAATAACGTTTTAAACCCACGCATGCTCAGAAGCAAGGACGGGACGGGAGCTTGAATGAAACTTCTCCTTTAGAGTGCTGTCGTACGTGTTGTACGTCACCGCGCTTTGTTCATCATTTTTCAAAAACGATGGTGTGTGGGCAACATCGTTTTTAATGATGAAGTTGGAAAAACTTCGTTTTTTGGATATGCTGAAAAACAAGGTTTTTTTTCATGCCGAAAAATGATCATGGGTACTCGGCATTACTCTTGGACCTCTCCGCTGCCTTTGATACAGTTGATCATCCCCTCCATCTCAAAAAACGAAATGTTCTTGGTATCCATGGTGTTCTGTGTTGGTTCGAATCTTACCAATCTCACCGCACCTTCAGTGTCACTTACAACTCCACTTCCTCCTCTCCAACTCCTCTTACCGTTGGGGTCCCCCAAGGATCTGTCCTTGGACCTCTACTATTTTTGATCTACATGTCCTCCCTGGGTCAGCTGATAGCCTCCTATGGCTTCCACTACCATTTATATGCTGATGACACCCAAATCTATCTCTCTACCCCATCAGTCTCCTCACACATCATTGATTTACTAACAGTCATATCAGTTTGGATGTCACACCACTTTCTCATACTGAATCTATCTAAAATAGAGCTCATAATATTTCTTCCCCCACATTGACTTTTCTGTCAAGATCAATGGCACAACTCTCCGTCCTCACATGCCATGGTGTTAGAGATAACTCTAGACTCTGAAGTGTCCTTTAAGGCCCACATCCAATCCCTGTCCAAATCGGGCCACCTCAGCCTCCGCAACATCTCTAGACTACGCCCCTCTTTAATCATGACATCACCAAGCTTCTAATTCACTCCCTGGTTATCTCTCTGCACTACTGCAACTCCCTCCTCATTGGATTACCTTTACATACACTATCCCCCTTTATTCAATAATGAATGCTCTGCAAGACTCATCCACCTTACCAACAGTTCAGTGTACTCCACCCCTCTCTGCCAATCCCTCCATTGGCTTCCAGTCAGTGTCCTCCATCCCCCTCTTTCAATCCCTCCACTGGCTTCCATTCAGTGTCCTCCACCCCTCTCTGCCAATCCCTCCATTGGCTCCCAGTCAGTGTCCTCCACCCCTATCTGCCAATCCCTACGTTGGCTCCCAGTCAGTTTCCTCCACCCCTCTCTGCCTATCCCTCCACTGGCTTCCATACAGTGTCCTCCACCCCTCTCTGCCAATCCCTCCATTGGCTCCCCGTCAGTGTCCTCCACCCCTCTCTGCCAATCCCTCCACTGGCTTCCATACAGTGCCCTCCACCCCTCTCTGCCAATCCCTCCATTGGCTTTCAGTCAGTGTCCTCCACCCCTCTCTGCCAATCCCTCCATTGGCTCCCAGTCAGTGTTCTCCACCCCTCTCTGCCAATCACTCCATTGTCTTCCATTCATTGTCCTCCATCCCTCTCTGCCAATCCATTCACTGGCTTCCATACAGTGCCCCCCACCCCTCTCTGCCAATCCCTCTATTGGCTCCGAGTCAGTGTTCTCCAGTGACTCCCACTCACCCAACAAATAAAATTCAAAGTATTAACAATAATTTACAAAGCCATCCACAACTCTGTCCCCAGCTACATCACTAACCTAGTCTCAAAATACAAACCAAGCCGCTCTCTTCAAACTTACCAAGACCTCCTGCTTTCTAGCTAGCTTGCCACCTCCCATGCTTGCCTCCAGTATTTCTTCAGAGCTTCTCCCATCCTTTGTAACTCCCTACCCCAAAATGTCCGACTGTCCCCTAATCTATCCATCTTTAGACGACCCCTGAAAACCCTTCTCTTTAAAGAAGCTTATCCTGCTTCTAACTAATACACTGTTTTACTTTCTCCATCAGCTCATCCCCCACAGATATTACCTTTTGTATCGATTGACCCTCCCCTTTTTAGATTGTAAGCTCTAACGTGCAGGGTCCTCGGATTCCACTTGTACCGAATTGTAATGTAACTGTAATGTCCGCCTTCATTTTGTTAAGCGATGTGTAAATGTTGGTGTTGTATAAATCCTGTATAATAATAATTAGCGTGGCAACCCATGCTATTTTTATTTCTATCACCAACTGTCCTGTTCTGTTGTTGCCAGCAGCTCATACTCACTTTGTTTAGATTTCATTTTGAACTTTCTGCCTGCACAATAATTTCCTTTATTTACATTATTTTTTTAACCATTGCAGATTTATCTTGGAATATTCCAATACTGAAACATAGACAGGACTTCCCTTTTTAATGACATTGCTGTCAAGGTGGAGATCTTTTGTTGAGTTGCAACCAATTCTTGGTGAGACCCGGAGACGGGAAGAGTGTGATTGTACACACACAGGAAGTCAGAAACAGAAAGTAATACCACAAATGGGGAGGAAGTGATGTCAGGTGCAGAGAGGAAGTGAAAAATATATGAACAGGAAGTGATGTAAAAAGGAGAGCAGTAAGCTGTGAGGAAGTGAAGATACTGGAGCTTTCCAAGAGAAAAAAATAGAAGAAGATTCTAGAAGTCACCAAGAAGATCATTAGTCTGCTGACAGTAGAGGTGAGCGGTGCCGGGAATTCTGGGACATTATCCAGTAACAGACAAGGGATGTGTCTGGATTGTGACTGTATCATTGTGTGTGTGTCAGGTTCCTATAAGGTGTCAGGATGTCACTGTCTATTTCTCCATGGAGGAGTGGGAGTATTTAGAAGGACACAAGGATCTCTACAAGGACGTCATGATGGAGAATCAGCCGCCCCTCACATCACCGGGTAAGAGGAGACTTTATTGTAAAGGAGAGAGCAGTACGGAGGCTCCACCTAGATCCCCCATCATCTGATAAACACATAGGGGTGAAATTACTAAAGCTAGAAAGGACAAACTTAGTCACGATTCTGCAGAGAAACCAATCGGCTTTCAGGTTTTATTACTAAAGCTTAATTAAACAAGCTTAGAATCTGCTTGGTTTCTCTGCAGAGTTGTGACTCATTTTGCCCTCTCTAGCTTTAGTAAATAAACCTCTTATGCTGCGTACACACGATCGGACATTCCGACAACAAAGCTGTGAATTTTTTTTCGACGGATGTTCGCTCAAACTTGTCTTGCATACACACGGTCACACAAATGTTGTCGGAAATTCCGATCGCCAAGAACGCGGTGACGTACAACACTACAACGAGCCGAAAAAAATGAAGTTCAATGATTCCGAGCATGCGTCAAATTGATTCCGAGCATACAAAGGATTTTTGTGAGTCGGCAATGGATACACACGACCGGAATTTCCGACAAGAACTTTCATTGTCGCAAAAATTGAGAACCAGCTGTCAAACATTTGTTGTCGGAAATTCCGATAGCAATTGTCCGATGGAGGCTACACACGGTCGGAATATCCAACCAAAAGCTCACATCGAACTTTTGTTGTTGGAAATTTCCGCTGTGTGTACGCGGCAATAGAGACAATGGGCCAGATTCTCGTAGATCTGCCCTCTTTTTGCGTAGCGTATCCCCTTTACGCTACACCTCTGCACTATTTACGGGCAAGTGCTGTATTCTCAAAGCACTTGCTCCGTAATTTGCGGCGGCATAGCGCAAAGGGGACGGCGTAAGGCCGCGTAATTCAAATAGGGAAGGAGGGGGGCGTGCTGTATTTAAATTAAGCGCGCCCCGCGCCGAATGAACTGCGCATGCGCCGTCCCTAAACGTAGCCCACTGTGCATGCTCCATAGTACGCCGCAAATACATTGATTTCGACGGCAACGTAATTAACGTACAGGCCTCTTCCCAACGAGTTATGTAAACGACGGAAAAACACAACGCTGTCCCGACGTCCATACTTAACATGGCTTACGCCGGACCTACGCAAGGTTACCCCTCATATAACAGGGGTAACCTTACGCATACGCAAACTACGTAAACGGCACGCAACTTTGTTCGGGAATTGGCGTATCATGCTCATTTGCATATTTGACGCTGAAATCAACAGGAACGCCACCTAGCAGCCAGTGTAGAATTACATCTAAGATCCGACAGTTTAAGTGACTTACGCCAGTCGGATCTACGCCAAATCTATGCGTAACTGATTCTAAGAATCAGTCGCATAGATACACAGGGCAAGAAACAGAGATACGACGGTGTATCTGGAGATACACCGTCGTATCTCTTTTGAGAATCTGGCCCAATGTATTCAGTCAGTGTGTGTGTGTGTTTTCTCCAGATGGATCCAGTAATGGGAACCCACCAGAGAGATGTCCCTGTCCTCTGTATTCCTGGGATTCCACACAGGAAGATCACACCATCCCCCACCATCATCAGGTAGGTGGGACTGAGCAACCAGAACAGAATTCTAAGCTACGAAAGAACTTTCTTTTATGGGCTAATCTTGTTCCTTTTCACCCATATATTCTATCATCTTTGGGGTTTAGGGTAAAGAACTAAAACACATCAAAGCTGAGATTAAAGAGGAAGAAGAGATGTTGATGAGTGGGGATCAGCAGTCTATGGAGGAGGGAGGTCCTCTGTATTCCCGGGATTCCACACAGGATGAACACACCATCCCTCACCATCAGCAGGTAGATGGGACTGAGCATACAGACGTAAAAGAGGAAATACTTCTACGTAACACCTTCCTTTTTAAAAAATAATGTATTCTATCATCTTTGGGGTTCAGGATGAAGAAGTGAAAGACACCAAAGCTGAGATTAAAGAGGCAGAAGAAGAGACATTGGTGCGTGGAGATCAGCAGTCTATTCAGGAAGATCACAGCATCACTCACCATGATCAGGTAGGTGAGACTGAGCAACTAGAACGCAAATAGAATTCTATGTTTTGAGATAACATTCTTCTGTCATCTGTTTCTTTTTACAAATCTATTCTATCATATTTGGGGTTTAGGGTGAAGAACTGAAATACATTGAAGTTAAAGTAAAAAAAGAAGAAATGTTTTTGGATCAGCAGTCTATGGAGGAGGGTGATCCTTTGTATTCCCAGGATTCCACACAGGAAGATCACACCATCCCTCACCATCATCAGGTAGGTGGGCATGTAGACCTAAATATGTATTCCGTTTATTCTGTTTGTCATTGAAATAAAAGGTTCATAAAAGCGGTGCATCGAATTGAAATTTTGGTGCCGAAACCGAAAATGAAGGATGCACTAGGCCGAAAACCGAAAACGTACTAATTTTTTTTTTATATATCTTTTTTATACAATTGTATTATATTTGACTTTTTAATTAATATCATCAATTTACATTAATATTAATTTATTGTTGGCCATTATTGGCACCTTTAGTGCAAGAAAAATGCAGTCTGTAGTCATGCCCTCAGTCTCTAACCATCTCTTGTATCATGTCCCTAGTCTCTTACAATCGCTTGTATCATGTCCCCAGTCTCTAACCATCGCTTGTATTATGTCCTCAGTCTCTAACCATCGCTTATATTGTGTCCCCAGTCTCTAACCATCTGTTGTATCATGTCCTCAGTCTCTAACCATCTCTTGCATCATGTTCCCAGTCTCTTACCATCGCTTGTATCACGTCCTCAGTCTCTAACCATCTCTTATATCACGTCCTCAGTCTCTAACCATCTCTTGTATCACGTCCTCAGTCTCTAACCATCTCTTGTATCATGTCCCCAGTCTCTTACCATCGCTTGTATCATGTCCCCAGTCTCTAACCATCGTTTGTATCATGTCCTCAGTCTCTAAGCATGGCTTGTATCGTGTCCCCAGTCTGTAACCATCTCATGTATGATGTTCACAGGCTCTAAACATCTCTTGTATCATGTCCTCAATCTCTAACCATCTCCTGTATCATATCTGCAAACTCCTACTTAAACTTAAACACACTGCTAATAGTATTGGCAAAACCTCCAGCAGACACGATACAGGAGATATTCAGAGACTGCAGACATGATACAAGAAATCAATGCAGCCTTGCCAGTGCCCATCAGATGCAGCCTCACCAGTGCCTGTGGATGCAGCCTGCCTGCGCCCAGAAGATGCAGCCTGCTTGTGCCCGGATCAGAGCAGCGATGTCACGGAGCTGGATTTGAATTGTCTGGGCCGCAGTAACAATGTCCCACCTCCTGTCATCATGTCACACTGATTCAATGTCCTGCCATTGGATCAGTGTGCCATCTATCGCAGGAGATGGGACATTGTTACTACAACTTGGACAATTCAGCTCCCTGACACAGGGAGATTGCGGCTTTGAAATGAGAGAAGGAGGGAGGGGAAGGCAGGACCCTGACCAGGATGACACCATTATGGGCGGCACCCGGCGGCACAGCCACCACTACCGTGCATGTGCGATAATCAGTGCAAATGTCTGCATTTTTTTATTTTTCTTTCGGCAATTTGCCGGAAATACAATTTTCAGCTGAAATTTCGATGCATCCCTAAAAAATACATAAACAGGTATAGTAACATTTATTTAGCATTACATTCACTGATATATAGTGTAATATATATTATCACTATAGTATGCTAATCGAAAAACGAACCCCCGGCAGGATCAGGTAGGTGGTCTCGTTGTAGAGAACACAGCAACAGTTCTAAATTTGTGAGATTACGTTTGTAACGAGACCCTTGCTCGCTCAGTTCCGCTCTCCCGACACTCCTCTGCTACTATTGGATCAGATTGCAGATCGCAACGTCTGATGGTTCGGTCATCCAAGGCTCCGGGATCCGAACTACATGCTCGAAATGACTTTGACACATGCGCGGTAGCTTCCAAGGCATAGGTAGGGTGAAGCAAGATGGCGGCGATGGCATCGAATTTGACTAGCGCATGCTCGTCGTAGTCAATGACGTCACCGCGTTCGGTTCTTTTGAATCGTAAATCTGTACATTCTTATATCTTGCCAGGTATCTCGTCAGGAAAAAAACGTTTTTTTTCTGACGAGAATCCAAGCTGTGTGTACAGGGCTTTCCGGTCTGAGCTTTTATGTACAGGTACTGCAAGAGCCTGATACCAGCTCCCATTCAGGTACTTGCTTACATTTATAAAAAGAAAATACATTTAATGATGTTTTATTGATCGCAAAATTGCTGTCATTTGTGTCTTTTTTATATAGGCTTGGAGTTCGGCTTTAATAGATTGTTTTCTATTATTTTTGGTGTAGGGTGAAGAACGGATTAATATAAAAGTTGAGGTTAAAGAAGAAGAAGAAGTAGAGACGTATGTGGGGGGTGATCAGCCATTCACTGAGGAAGTTGGGATCATTATGAAGAGTGAAGAGGATGGAAATTCTCCAGCTATCAACACAAGTAAGTAGGGTTGTCCCGATATCGATACTAGTATCGGTATCGGGACCAATACAGAGCATTTGCGCAAGTACTTGTACTCGCACAAATGCTCCCGATGCCTGACCCGATACTTGGTCAGCGGGCAGAGGTTTTGAGCAGAGAGGGCAGGCACAGTTTGCGAGCGGATAGGGCGGGTGTATGCTGCTCTCCCCTCCGCGTGCCGCATCCCCCTTCGTGCTCCTGCTGTCCTCCTCCATGCTGTGTCCCGTGTCCTGTGTCCCCCCCCCAGTAAAAAGGCTGTCCGCGCTCCATGTCCCCCTCCGTGATCCCACTGCCCTCCTCCATGCTCTGTGTCCCTTACCCCCCTCCGTGATGGTGCTCTCCCCCCAAGCAATGCTGCTGTCGCTCAGCATCCCCCTCCATTTTCCTGCTGTCCTCCTCCGTGATGCTGCTCTCCCCCTCCTGCTGCTGTCCCCCTCTGCGCTCTGTTTCGTCAGGATGGAAAGCGGAGGTAGGAGCCACTAAATCTGGCTCCTACCTGTTCTGAATAAACATAATCAGTGAACACTGACTCTGTCCATTCACATAACTGAGCATCGTAACCTGTGATTACGATGCTTCAGTTTATGAATGGAGAGGAGCCTCTGTCTCCTGTCCATTCATTTCAGCTGAGGCTGCAGAGAAAGGGACTGGGGAATCTTTTTTTCTTAGTCCCTTTCTCTGTCTCAAAGAAGAGATGTCAGGGGTGCTACTGTCCCGACATAAAAAAAAAAAAGTATCGGTATTCGGTATCGGCGAGCACTTGAAAAAAAGTATCGGTACTTGTACTCAGTCTTAAAAAAGTGGTATCAGGACAACCCTACAAGTAAGTATAGGCACTATGGAAGAAACGGGTCACAGTCTCATTTTACTTCTATAAGGATTGTAGTTTAACCACCTGCCAACCCACCACTCTACATACAGTATACTGCAAGCGGCAGCAGGTGCAGCCACGATCACATACATGTATTCGATCAGCCGCCTTCTGAGTTTGGGGCGTGCAGATATCAAGTGATCTTGATCTCCATTCCTCAATATAACGTCATGTTTCAAACAAATGAGAAGGAGATACTGAGATTGCAGGCTTGGCTGGCTTAAATCAGGTTTGGTCTCCACCCAGAGACTGGCCACATTAATCACCTTGCAGGTGGACAGACAGACATGGAGAAGGCCATGTGAAAGGTCCATCACTATTCCTCAATATAACATCATGTTCCCAACAAATGACGTAGCATCTAAATTGTAGTACCCTAGTGTTTAGGCAGGGTTGCTAAGTAAATTTAGTTTGCCAGGCAGTGGATATCCTGGTTAATTGTTAGTAGATCCACTGATTTCTTTCTAGTTCTGGACTTGCTGCACCTTCTCTCTTCTGTCGTTAGGTGGCATTTTGCTGGTGACATTAGAATGACAAAGGCTTAGCAAGGTCAAGTTATGAATGCATGGGGTGTCTCAGCCAATTGGCAGGGTTTTCTTTAGTCTCTTGGTCTTCTGGGAGAGCCTATTAATTTGAGTGGAGTCAGGTGATCGGGGGTTCTGTGGCACCTGGATGACTTTCTGTGTGGACGTGTGTTATGCTGCTAGGCCGGAAGCCTGAGGCCTATCCTGGGGACATCTGGCTTTTAGACTGCCTGAGGGCCTATCCAGAAACAGGAGAAGCTATTTTTGGTTATCTACTGACTTTCTTTTTTTTTTTTTACTTCTTTCCAACAGATGGATGTGATATGAGAAATTCCTCGGAGAGACATCTTCTATTATCTGCTGATTGTAAGTCAGAAGATAATGTCATCACACAGGATTCTCCAGGAGGAAATCCAAATACACAAAATATACATCACAGACCTTCCTGTCCAGAGACATCAATGGATCCCTCCGATCAGGGGGAATCTTCTCATCAATCACATACTATTGACTGTCCTTATTCATGCTCAGAGTGCGGGAAATCTTTCAAAAGGAAAGATAACCTTGTCAACCATCAGAGAATTCACACAGGCGTGCGTCCTTATTCATGCTCAGAGTGTGGGAAATCTTTCACTCTTAAAGGAGGCCTTGATACCCACATGAGAATTCACACGAGTGAGCGTCCCTATTCGTGTTCAGAGTGCGGGAAATCTTTTACTCATAAAGGAGGCCTGGATACACACCAGAGAATGCACACGGGTGAGCGTCCTTATGCATGCTCAGAGTGCGGGAGATCTTTCACTCGTAAAGAAGGCCTTGCTGCACACCAGAGAATTCACACGGGCGAGCGACCTTATTCATGTTCAGAGTGCGGGAAATCTTTCACTCATAAAAGAGTCTTTGGAAAACATCAGAGAGTTCACACGGGTGAGCGTCCTTATTCTTGTTCAGAGTGCGGGAAATCTTTCATTCATAAAGGAGACCTTGTTGCACACCAGAGACTCCACACAGGTGAACATTCATGCACAGAGTGTGGGAAATCTTTCACTCAGAAAGAAGGCCTTGTTAAACACCAGAGAAGTCACACGGGTGAGCGTCCTTATTCATGTTCAGTGTGCGGGAAATCTTTCTCTTTTGAAGAAGACCTTTTTAAGCACCAGAGAATTCACACGGGGGAGCGTCCTTATTCATGTTCTGTGTGTTGGAAATCTTTCACCGTGAAAGGAGTCCTTGTTGAACATCAGAGAATTCACACGGGTGAGCGTCCTTATTCGTGTACGGAGTGCGGGAAATCTTTCACTCAGAAAGGGAACCTTGCAAAACACCAGAGAATTCACACGGGGGATCGTCCTTATTCGTGTACGGAGTGCGGGAGATCTTTCATTCAGAAAGAAGCGCTTGTTGCACATCAGAGAACTCACACTGCAAACCGTCCTTGATTGCATTCAAACTACGGGAAAGTTTCACTGATAGAAGAAGTCTATTTAGACATGGGAGGAAATTTATCAGCCGATTCTTTTGACAAGCGTACAATGGAGGAACTTATTGATCCAGAACACAACTGTAGGAAGAAAATAATTAGGTTATAAAGGGGTGAGTCTTGGAAGAAGTGGTATTAAGTTTATAGGAGGCGATGGATGGACCAAGTCATCTTCACTTCTTGTCTTCTTTGGAGACTCCAATGGTGGGATGTTCCTGCTACAGTTTCTGCCCCCCCACATTTTATACAAATACAACATGGACAGTAGTAGTAACTCATAATATGTTAAAGGAGAACACAAAGACATAAGCATACCAGGGTGGTGGTTTGATACTTCTATATCCATAAGAAATAAATTATAGCCAAACAGTCCTCATTTGAACCAGGACTGAGCTAATCTAATGCCACGTATGCATGATCGGAAATTCCGACAAGAAAACTGTGGATTTTTTTCTGACGGAATGTTGGCTCAAACTTGTGTTGCATACACACGGTCACACAAATCTTGTAGAAAATTCCAACCGTCAACGCATGACGTACAAGACGTATGACGGGCCAAGATCAATGAAGTCCAATAGTTCAGCTCTTCTGCTTGATTCTGAGCATACATGTTTTTTTTTTTTTGTGCGTCGGAATTGCATGCAGACGATTGAAATTTCCGACAAGAACTTTTCCCGTCGTAAAATTTGAGAACCAGCTTTTTGTTGGCGGAAATTCCAACAGAAAAAGTCCGATGGAGCCTACACACGGTGGGGATTTACTTTTCTTGTCGGAAATTCCGATTGTGTGTATGTGGCATAACACTTGTATAGCTAGCCATGTAAATTGTTCAATCTGTGGGTAGCAAACTAGTAATTGTGACAATACAAGTAAAATTATATCATTACACAACGAGAAACAAGCAATTGTAGAATTACATAGACAATAAAATGCAGGTACAATAACTCCATGTGACTTTTTGTTTGTCTTTTGATGGAATTTTTTTCAATATGGATCTGACCTATGGAATGCTAAAACAAAATGTATCAACGCACACGTACAATGATAGAAATAGATTGTCACCGCAGATGGACTTCCTTCAATTGTTGATAATTGAAAATAAGGTTTCTTCCACTGGTGGTCAGTTGGGTAAAATTACCAATCAAGACAACTCAAGAGAAATGCTGCAGTAGACGCTTTAGACGCAGACGCAGTAGACGCTTTGGAAGAAGTTGGCAAAAGAAGTTACTGCAGACAGTGATCAGTAAGGTGTCAAAAAATGAATGTGGGCGAGAGCTGTTGGAGAATGTAGTGTGGATGGTGGAGGAGAGCTGTCGGACTCTGAGAATGTAGTGTGGATGGTGGAGGAGAGCTGTCGGAAAATGTAGTGTGGATGGTGGAGGAGAGCTTTTGGAGAATGTAGTGTGGATAATGGAGGAGAGCTGTCGGAGAATGTAGTGTGGATGGTGGAGGAGAGCTGTCGGAGAATGTAGTGTGGACGGTGGAGGAGAGCCCTCGGAGAATGTAGTGTGGATGGTGGAGGAGAGCTGTCGGAGAATGTAGTGTGGATGGTGGGAGGAGATCTGTCGGAGAATGTAGTGTGGATGGTGGAGGAGAGCTGTCGGAGAATGTAGTGTGGATGGTGGTAGAAGAGCTGTCGGAGAATGTAGTGTGGATGGTGGGGGAAAAAGCTGTCAGATCCTTATTGAAACATCGACTGAGACTTTAGCAATGAGTGTTAATATTGCTAGCCCTTTGAGTACGACCCTTTATATCAGAACTCCTGGGATATTGATCTGGTCAATTAGGTAGCAGAGGGGGAGGGGTGTATACAGAGGGGTAGGCGTGTATACAGAGGGGGTTGTTAATCAGTTTCAGCTGCTTTGCTGTTAATTGAAATTAACAACAGGTGCACCAGATGGGCAACAATGAGACGACCTCCAAAACAGGAAGGGTTTTCAGAGGTGTCTGACATTTTTTTTCCCCTACTTATCTTTTTTGATTGTTTTTCACTAGTTTTGCATTTGGCTAGGGTCAGTGTCACTACTGGTAGCACGAGGCGATACTTGGACCCTATAAAGGTTGCACAGGCAGTCCCACTCCTTCAGAATGACACATCAATATGTGTCATTGCCAATAGGTTTGCCGTGTCTCCCGGCACAGTCTTAAGAGCATGGAGGAGATTTCAGGAGACAGGCAGTTACTCTAGGAGAGCTGGACAGAGCCGTAGAAGGTCCTTAACCCATTAGCAGGGCCGGTATCTGCTCCTTTGTGCAAGGAGGAACAGGATGAGCACTGCCAGTGCCCTACAAAATGACCTCCAGCAGGCCACTGGTGTGAATGTCTCTGACCAAACAATCAGAAACAGACTTAATGGGGGTGGTCTGAGGGCCCAATGTCCCTAGTGTGCTCTGTGCTCACTGCCGGACACTGAGGAGCTTGATTGGCATTTTCCATTGAACACCAGAATTGGTAGGTCCGCCACTGGTGCCCCATGCTTTTCACAGATGAGAGCAGGTTCACCCTGAGGATATGTGACAGACGTGATAGGGTCTGGAGAAGTAGCAGAGAACTTTATGCTGCCTGTAACATCGTTCAGCATGAGTGGTTTAGTGGTGGGTCAGTGATGGTCTGGGGAGGCATATCCATGGAGGAACGCACAGACCTCTACAGGCTACACAATGGCACCTTGACTGCCATTAGGTATCGGGATGAAATCCTTGGACCCATTGTCAGACCCTACACTTGTGCAGTGGGCCTTGAGTTCCTCCTGATGCATGACAATACCCAGCCTCATGTGGCGAGAGCATGCAGCCTGTTCCATTCATGAAAAAAAAAAAACCTTCGGGTCTGGTATGGATATTAAGGGGAACCCCGCCATCAGGTTAAAGAAAAAAAATTACGTGGGGTTCCCCCCAAATATCCATTCCAGACCCTTCAGGTCTAGTGTGGATTTTAAGGGGAACTCCACCACAAATTTGAAAAAAAAATGGCGTGGAGTTCCCCCAAAAATCCACACCAGACCCCTTATCCGAGCTTGTTAACCTGGCTGGCCGCAGAAAAGAGGGGGGGACAGAGTGCGGCCCCCCCGTGGTCTAGAATAAACAACATATTTTTTCAACCTGATTATTGATAAGCCGGCCTTGTCTACAAACGATTGTGAAAAAAAAAATGCTCTAGCAAAACGCGATGACGTACAACACATACGATGGCACTATAAAGGGGAAGTTCCATTCCGATGGCGCCACCCTTGGGGCTGCTTTTGCTGATTTTGTGTTAGTAAAAGTTTGGTGAGAGACGATTCACGCTTTTCAGTCTGTTACAGCGTGACAAATGTACGAACGCTCGTTTTACCAGAACGATCGCTCCCGTATCATAACTTACTTCTGAGCATGCGTTATAGCCCACACACGACCATTTTTTACGACGTGAAAAACTACAACGTTAACCAAACGACATGAAAATTTAAAGCATGTTCTAAATTTTTAATGCCCATTTTTTTACGTTGTGAAAAATGCTCTGCAGCCCACACACGATCGTTTTTAATGACATTAAAAAAAGTCATTTTTTACATCCCAAAAAACAGTCACGTGTATGCGGCATTAGCGTTAAAAAAAGCGTGTGTAAAGCACCTTAGTGCTTTCACACTGAAGCGCTGCCAGCAGGCTGGCAGGGCGTCAAAAAAAAAGTCCTGCGAGCAGTTTCTTTGCAGCGCTTTAGGAGCGTTGAATACACTGCTCCTAAAGCCCCCTTTCTTTTAAGGGGGCTTTTTTTTAATGCCAAAGCGCCTGAAAAATTCCCCAGTGTGAAGGAGGTCTTAGCGGTGCTTTACCAGCATTTTTCTGGCGCTGGCAGTGTGAAAGGGCTCTGAAAGCACTTGGGTTTGCAGATGAGGCTTCTTTCAGGTGCTTTACAGGCTTTTTTTTAATGCCAAAGTGCCTGAAAAACGCCCCAGTGTGAATGGGGCCTTAAAGGGTCACTAAAGGAAAAAAAATGTTTTGCTGAAATGACTGTTTACAGGGTATAGAGACATAACAGTTAACTGATTCCTTTTCAAAATGATTAAAAATAGATAAAAATCAATCATATAATGTGCCTGCAGGTTAGTTTCACTTTTGAACTGGCTTCATGTTTCTGCAAAGTAGAAATAGACACACAGAACAAAAACAAACAAATCCAGGGCAGTGTTTTGTTTTTAAAATGAATCTGATTGGTTCTGGGAAGTTTTAGACACACAGTAATGACAGCTCAGACCACCGTGAGAAAGCTCCCAGTATGGTGGTTATAAGGAAACAGACAAGCAGGAAGTGTGGAGAACAGAGCAGGATTACAGCAACTTCAAAGCAAAAACAAACAAAAAGGACATGAAACCAGTACTGCAGTAAGGTAAAGGAAGCTATTTAGCTAAAAAAAAAAAAAAATTCCTTTAGTGATCCTTTAAGGTTTGACCTCATATTATATGGTTTTGGTAAATCTGAAGACAAAAATCTGCAGAAAATCTAATAGTGTGTATGGGGTATAAGCCTACTTGCGTATACACTACACATCTATGTCTTATTCCTTCTACTCACAGTATACTCCTTTATTACACAGGAACAAATTAGACTCTTACAGACACATAAACACACACCGCAAGTATACTGTATAAAATGATGTAAAGTGAACATGTGACAATAAACATACTTTATTTTTCTGTGCTTTTACCAGAAATGTATTTAAGATGGTTACAGGATCTGGTGGTTCTTATTATTGTTAAGCCTCGCAGTGTTATCTTATAATATTCACATACTGAAAATAGATGGGACTCCCACTATAATAACATTACTCTCAAGGTGGAGATCTTTTCGAACTATACGACGTGGAACACAGAGACAGGGATACTGTGATTGTACAGACACAGGAAGTGATACCACAAATGTGGAGGAAGTGATGTTTGGACAGGAAGTGAGGTAACATAAACAGGAAGTGATATAGAGGACTGAAAAGGAAGTTCTGGGTGAGAGGTGAGTTATGAGGAAGTTGAGAGAAAACTTTGGAGTTCCTCAAGAGAAACCGTTATAAGAAAATTCTAGAAGTCATCTACAAGATTATTGAGCTGCTGGCAGGAGAGGTGAGCGGTGCCGGGAATTCTGGGACATTATCCAGTAACAGACAAGAGATGTGTCTGGATGGTGACTGTATCATTGTGTGTGTCAGGTTCCTATAAGGTGTCAGGATGTCACTGTCTATTTCTCCATGGAGGAGTGGGAGTATTTAGAAGGACACAAGGATCTCTACAAGGACGTCATGATGGAGAATCAGCCGCCCCTCACATCACCGGGTAAGAGGAGACTTTATTGTAAAGGAGAGAGCAGTACGGAGGGTCCTCCTAGATCCCCCATCATCTGATAAACACATATAAACAAAGTATTCAGTCAGTGTGTGTGTTTCCTACAGATGGATCCAGTAATGGGAACCCACCAGAGAGATGTCACCGTCCTCTGTATTCCCGGGATTCCACACAGGAAGGTCACACCATCCCCCACTATCATCAGGTAGGTGGGACTGAACAACTCAATAATTGTAATCTTTGAATGTACATTATTCTATGTAATTCCTTGGTCCTTTTTACATTTGTATTCTATCACCTATGGGGTTTAGGGCGAAAAACTGAAAGACATCAAAGTTGAGATTAAAGAGGAAGAAGAAGAGACGTTCATAAGTGGAGCTCAGCAGTTTGTGGGAGGGGCTGGTCCTCAGCATTCCCAGAATTCCTATTCCAACCATGATCGGGTAGATGAAAATTAAAATAAAATTGGCTTCAGACCATATGAGATTATACTCTTCTTTTAGCCTATTGGTCCTCACATTTAAACGTTTCCTTTCTTTCTGTTGGTTTAGCATGAAGAACTGATGTATGTGAAAGTTGAGGTTAAGGAGGAGGAAGAGATGATGACTGTGATCGGTTATCAGGAGTCAACGAAGGAAGTTGGGATGATGGTGACAACTAAAAAAGAGGAATTTTCTGTAGATATCAGGACAGGTGAGCAATGAACACTAAATACAGAAATCTTTCAAGTATATACTGTATGTCAACTATTACATTTGTAGACCTTCCTATCAAGTCCCATTATCTCTACGAAGACGTCATGATTTAGAATCAGCCGCCTCTCACATCACCGGGTAAGAGGAGACTTTATTGTAAAGGAGAGAGCAGTACGGAGGCTCCACCTAGATCCCCCATCATCTGATAAACACATAAAAACAATGTATTCAGTCAGTGTGTGTGTTTCCTACAGATGGATCCAGTAATGGGAACCCACCAGAGAGATGTCCCCGTCCTCTGTATTCCACAAAGGAAGATCATAACTATGCATGCTATGATCAGGTAGGTTGAACTGTGGAACTGGAACTCAAACAGAATTTATTTGGGCTTCAGGGTAAAGATCTGAAAGACATCAAAGTTGAGGTTAAAGTGGAAAAACATGTCTGTCTACTTTGGGGTCTGTACGCCCTCTGCCGACCCTTGTGCTGCATATACACGACTGTTTTTCTTGTTCTAGAAAAAACAACGTTTTTCTCAACGTGATTCTTGTCGAGCCTGCCTTGCACACAAACTATCGTTTAAAAAAAATGCTCTAGCAAAGCGTGGTGACGTACAACGGCACTATAAAGGGGAAGTTCCATGCGGATGACGCCACCCTTTGGGCTGCTTTAGCTGATCTTGTGTTAGTAAAATACGATTCGCACTTTTCTGTCTGTTACAGCGTGATGAATGTGCTATCTCCATCACAAACGCTCGTTTTACCAGAACGAGTTCTCCCATCTTATAACTTGCTTCTGAGCATGCATGTTTTTTCCCGTCGTTAAAGCCTACACACAATCTTTTTTTCACAATGTGAAAATTTAGAGCATGTTCTAAATTTTGAAAGCCCATTTTTTACGTTGCGAAAAATGCTCCGGAGCCCACACGCGATCGTTTTTAATGACATTAAAAAAAAAATGACATGAAAAGTGGTCGTGTGTATGCGGCATAGCTGTGATTGGATACCTGTACGAGTTTGGCAGCTGATTTCAGCCAATGATTTTGGCTGAAGTCAGCTGATCGTTGTATCCAATCACACACAGAGCTTTGTGTTTACAAAGCACGGGACTCTGTGTACAGGGAACAGTGATCTCGCTTCTTTGCTTTGCAGGGAGAAGAACAAATAGTAAAGCAAAAGCAGCACATATTGCACATTGTTAGACACTTCAGTTGCACCGATACTAGTATCGGTGCCGATGCCGAGCATTTGTACTGGTGCAAATGCTCCGATACCTGAGCAGTCAGGGATGATTAGTGAGGCGTGGGGGGAGTTGCAAACACCGATCTCCATGTATAGAGATCTCTTTCTTTCTTGGGAGACTGGTGCTTGTAACTCCCCCTATGTCCTCCTACATGCTACTGTGGTCCGTCTCCGTTCCCCCATCCAGGATCTGTCAGGATGGAGAGCGGAGGAAGCAGCCAGTAAATCTGTGATTTACCAGCTCCTTTCTTTTCTGAATGCACAGAGTCAGTGATCACTCATAACTGAACATCATAAACTGAGTTTACAATATCTCAGTTTATGAATGGACAGGAGCTGCTGACTCCTGTCCATTCATTTTTAGTGCAGCTGGGGCTAAAATGAGCTGGGGCCAAAGGGGAGATATCAGGGGTCTGTTTAGACCCCTGATATCTCACCAAAGCTCCCCAACAGGGCTGATAAAAATAATAAAAAACACAACATTACAAAAAGTATCGGTACAATCTTAGAGTGATATCGGCGCAACCCTATTAGACACACAATTAACACCTTGATTGCCCCTAGATGTTAATCTCTTCCCAGCCAGTGTCATTAGTACAGTGTCTGTGTACAGTACTAGCACGGATCACTGTATTAGTGTCAGTGTTAGTGTCCATTACTGACCCAGCCAGCCTCAGTTAGTACCATTTTCCCCACCACATTACAGTCCACAGTCCCACTATAAGCCACTGATCCCCGCTCTATTCCCAGTAGAGCGTCTATAGCTGCGTAAATTCCAGTATACAGGGCCGATCCTAGGGTCACAGGAGCCTGGGTGCTGAAATATTTCTGGCGCCCCCCCATGGGCGTTGTCATTTTTACTAACTGCTCCTCTTTACAAATGTTTCTATGGCAATGACTCAACCACAGAGATGCTCCCCCGCGAAGTCTTCATTAACCTGGGATCCTTACGTGATCTCTTAACAATAAAGAAAGTACAGGAAGAGAAGCAAATTACTTGGAGAAGGGCCTCTGTGATGGACACAGAGGAGTCTTCTGTTAGATGTTCGGCACCTCCACCTCATCAGGCCCCTGGGTGCAATGCACCCTGTGCACCCTGACTAGGATCGGCCCTGCCAGTATAATATACCATGGTTTATAGATGCTATAACTTTCACACAAACCAATCATTTTTTTTTTATTATTTTGGTGTAGGGTGAAGAACGGATTAATATAAAATCTGAAGTTAAAGAAGAAGAACAAGTAGAGACGTATGTGGGGGGTGATCAGCCGTGCATGGTGGAGGTCGGGGTGATTATGAAAAGTGAAGAGCAAGAAATGTCTCTACCTATCAACACAGGTAATTATAGGCACTATGGAAGAATCAGGTCACAATCTCATTTTACTTCTGAGTATAAGGATTGTAGTTTAACCAGATTGGCTGTGGAGAAAAATTTTTGTTTCTTGCACACAGGTAAAAATCTTTTTTCTTTTTTTTTTGTCGTCAATAAAATGACCTAAACTCCCCAAGTTTAAAAGAAATTTTGTATAATAAAAAAGGATGATAGTTACAAATTTTGTGCAAACGCACATAATTTATTACCCATTTTTATTTTTTTGTAAACTATAAAAGACGAGGTTGTGTTGAGTAAATAGATACCAAACATGTCAAGTCTTAAAATTATGTGCGCCCGTGATATTGCAAAAAAGGACAGTACCTAAAAATCTCCATAGTGGACTATTTCATAGCCTTTCCAGCTCATCAGTATTGAGATAACCAGGAGCTCTGGTGTTAAAATTATTGCTTTCTCTCCGACATTTGCCGCAGTACATTACGCGTGTGTTGTACCCAAGGGTTACATACGTGTGCACACCCTGGGCATGCATTTGCACATGTATACGGGGCAGGGGGGTTAATGCAATGTTGTTGTTTTAAAAAATACATTTTATTATAATTAAAATGTATATATATATATATATATATATATTTTTTTTTTACTTGTTTGCTATTACAAGAGGTTAATAAGTCCCCATGTGATAGCATTGGGCAAGTAGCTGGCACTCCTTTTTTTGGAGACATTAGGGCTCTAAGATCGATAAAGTCATGTTTCCAAAAAATGAGGAGGAGATACTGTACACCATATGAAAGGTCCATCTCCATTCCTCAATATAACGTCATGTTCCCAACAAATGAGGAGGAGATACTGTACACCATATGAAAGGTCCATCTTCATTCTTCAGACTGGCCACATTAATCACCTTGCAGGTGGACAGACAGACATGGAGAAGGCCATATGAAAGGTCCATCTCCATTCCTCAATATAACGTCATGTTCCCAACAAATGAGGAGGAGATACTGTACACCATATGAAAGGTCCATCTCCATTCCTCAATATAACGTCATGTTCCCAACAAATGAGGAGGAGATACTGTACACCATATGAAAGGTCCATCTCCATTCCTCAATATAACGTCATGTTCCCAACAAATGAGGAGGAGATACTGTACACCATATGAAAGGTCATCTCCATTCCCCAATATAACGTCATGTTCCTAACAAATAAGGAGGAGATACTGTACACCATATGAAAGGTCCATCTCCATTCCACAATATAATGTCATGTTCCCAACAAATGAGGAGGAGATACTGAGAATGCAGGCTTTTCTGGCTTAAATCGGGTTTGGTCTCCACCCAGAGACTGGCCACATTAATCACCTTGCAGTAGCCAGACCAATATGGAGAAGGCCATATGAAAGGTTCATCTCCATTCCTCAATATAGTGTCATGTTCCCAACAAATGAGGAGGAGATACTGTACAAAGCTAAGAATTCAAGTTATTTGTGAGCTACTGACTTTTTTTTTTTTTTTACTTCTTTTTTTTTTTTCTCATTTCTTTCCAACAGATGGATGTGATGTGAGGAATTCCTCGGAGAGACATCTTCTATTATCTGCTGATTGTAAGTCAGAACATAATATCATCACACAGGATCCTCCAGGAGGAAATCCAAATACACAAAATATACATCACAGACCTTCCTGTCTGGAGACATCAGTGGATCCCTCTGATCAGGGGGAATCTTCTCATCAATCACATACTATGATTGTAAATATCAATGTAAGATCTCACACTGCAGATGGATCAACAGATCCTTCTAATCCCGAGGAATCTTCCTCACCCCATGAAGGAGATCATCGAGGTGACACTCTATTCTCATGTTCCGAGTGCGGTAAATCTTTCAATAGGAAAGGAGCACTTGTTGAACACCAGAGAATTCACACTGGTGCCCTTCCTTTTTCATGTTCAGAGTGCGGGAAATGTTTTGCTTTTAAAGGAGACTTTGTAATACATCAGAGAATTCACAAAGTTGAGTGTTCAGTGTGCGGGAAATATTTCCTAAAGAAAACTGATCTTGTTAATCATCAGAGAATTCACACGGGTGAGCGTCCTTATTCATGTTCAGAGTGCGGGAAATCTTTCACTAAAAAAGGAGGTCTTGATAAGCACCAGAGAATTCACAAGGATGAGCGTCCTTACTCATGTTCAGAGTGCGGGAAATCCTTTATTAAAAAAGGAGGCCTTGAGAAACACCAGAGAAGTCACAAGGATGAGCGTTCTTATTCATGTTTAGAGTGTGGGAAATCTTTCATCTATAACGGAGACCTTATTAGACATCGAAGAATTCACACGGAAGAGCGTCCTTACTCATGTTCAGAGTGCGGGAAATCTTTCACTCGCAATCAAAGCCTTGTTCAACACCAGAGAATTCACACAGGGGAGCGTCCTTATTCATGTTCAGAGTGCGGGAAATCTTTCACCTATAAAGGAGTCCTTGTTGCACATCAGAGAATTCACACGGGTGAGTGTCCTTATCCATGTTCAGAGTGCGGGAAATCTTTTGCTCAGAAAGGAAGCCTTTTACAACACCAGAGAATTCACACAGGGGAGCGTCCTTATTCGTGTACGGAGTGCGGGAAATCTTTCACTCAGAAAGGAGATCTTGTTGTACATCGGAGAACACACACCGCACAGCGTCCACCATTGCCTTCAGATTGAGGAAAAAGCTTTACAGATGAAAGAATTCTAGTTGGACATTAGAGGAAATGCAGCTGCCCATTCTTTTGACAAATGTACGATGTTTTTTTACTAGTGGAACTTATTGATCAAGAACACAACTGTAGGAAGAAAATACTTAGTTTATAAATTGGTGTGTCGTAGAAAAAGTGGTATTCATTTTATTGGTGGAAATTGTTGGCCCGAGTCTTCTTCACTTTTTTTTTCCCATACAGAGCACATCACAATACATTGGGTGCATAGTGGAAATATTTGAGTTATTAGGGTGGTGATATGATACTTTAATTTAATCCTCATGGATATAGAACTAATACAGTCCTCCTCAGATACACTATATAACCAAAAGTATTGGGACACCTGCCTTTACACTCACATGACCTTTATTGGTATCCCAGTCTTAGGCCGCGTACATACAGTCGGAAATTCTCGACTGTGTGTAGGCTCCATCGCACATTTGCTGTTGGAATTTCCGACAACAAATGTCGTAAATTCCAATCGTGTCTAGCCAATACCGACGCACAAAATTCCACACATGCTCTGAATTAAGTACGAGACTAAAGCGATCGGTCTGGTAAAACTAGCGTTTGTAACAGGGATAGAACATTCGTCACGCTGTAATGGACTGAAAAGCACGAGGCAAATCGTCTCTCACCAAACATCTACTAACATTTAATGGTATTGAACTTCCCTTTAATAGCGGCGTCGTACGTCTTGTACGTGACCGCGTTCTTGGCGTTCGGAATTTCTGACAACCTTTGTGCGACCGTGTGTATGTTTGAGCCAACATCCGTCCAGAAAAAAAAAAACCACAGTTTTGTTGTTGGAATTTCTGATCGTCTGTTGCCGGCATTAGTCTGTAAGGTTCAATATTGAGTCGGCCCCGCCCTTTGCAGCTATAGCAACTTCAACCCTTCTTGGGAAGGTTTAGGAGTGCGTTTATGGGAATGTTTGATGATTATATCGGAAGCTCATTTGTGAGGTCAGGCACTGATGTGAGACGAGAAGGCCTGGCTCGCACTCTCCGCTCTAATTCATCCCAAAGGTGTTCTATCAGGTTGAGGTCAGGACTCCGTACAGGCCAGTCAAGTTCCTCCACCCCAAACTCGCTCATCTATGTCTTTATGGACCTTGCTTTGTGCACTGGTGGGCAGTCAGGTTGGAACAGGAAGGGACCATCCCCAAACTGTTCCCACAAATTTGGGAGCATTAAATTGTCAAAAATGTCTTGGTATGCTGATGTCTTAAGTCGCGTACACACGATCGGTTCAAACTGATGAAAACGGACTGAGGTTCGGTTTCTATCGGACCAAATTGATCATGTGTAGGTCCCATCGGTCCGTTATCCTTCGGACAAAAAACAGATGGCTTGCTTTAAAATTCAACCGATGGATGGCTAACTGATGGATCAAAACCAATCGTTAGTATGCAAAAGCATCGGTTAAAGGGCCGCGTGCATGCTCAGAATCAAGTCGACGCATGCTTGTAAGCATTAAACTTTTTTTCAGCACGTTGTTGTGTTTACGTCACGGCGTTCTGACACGATCGGATCATTAACCGATGGTGTGTAGGCATATCAGTCCATCAGTCAGCTTCATCGCTGAACCAATGAAAACGGTACGTCAAACCGTTCTCATCGGATGGACCGATCTTGTGTACTGGGCTTTAGGCGTTCACTTCACTGGAACTAAGGGGCCAAGCCCAACCCCTGAAAAACAACCAAACACAATATTCCCCCCTCCACTAAATGATTTGGACCAGTGCACCAAGCAAGGTCCATGAAGACATGGATGAGCGAGTTTGGAGCGGGGTGGAGGAACTTTACTACCCTGCACAGAGTCCTGAACTCAACCAGATAGAACACCTTTGGGATGAATGAGAGTGGAGATTGTGACCAAGGCCTTCTCTTCCGACATCAGAGCCTGACCTCACAAATGTGCTTTTGGAAGAATGGTCAAACATTCCCATAGACACCCCCCTAAACCTTGTGGACGGCCTTCCCAGAAGAGTTGAAGTTGTTATAGCTGCAAAGGGCGGGGCCAAATCAATATTGAATCATACGGACTAAGACTGGGATGCCATTAAAGTTTGTGTGCGTGTAAAGGCAGGTGTCCCAATACTTTTGGTAATATAGTGCAAGCCAGCACTGAGCTACTCCAATACTTGTATAGCTAGCCATGTATATTCTCCAATCTGTGGATAACAAACCAGCAATTGTGACAATACAAGGACAATTTTATCATTACATGACAAATGAGTAATTGTAGTAATATATTGGCAATAAAACTTAGGCACAGTGGGGTAGATTCATGTAGATCAGCGGATCTTTTGATCCGCGTGATCTATCTTTTTTACGATCCGCCTGCGCCAGTTTTTGAGGCAAGTGCTGTATTCATTAAGCACTTGCCTCGTAAGTAGCCCTGGCGGATCGTAACTCCCCCGGCGGAATGCAAATTCCGCGGCTAGGGGGAGTTTACTATTTAAATCGCGCGCGTCCCCGCGCCGATCGTAATGCGCATGCGCCGCCGGCGAAATTTCCCAGCGTGCATTGCTTTAAATGACGTCGCAAGGACGTCATTGTGTTCGTCGTTAACGCTATTAACGTATGGCCGTATTCCCGAACGACTTACGTAAACGACGTACAAAATGGAAGGTCCGGGCATGGTAGGCTTAGGTAGGCTCAGACGGAGGGCTTGTAAGCCGTGCAGGATGCCAGAGAAAGCCGCCGACATATGTTTCGCACGTTGTGCGTCTTCAGGCCCCCCTGAAGACGCACAACGTGCGAAACATATGTCGGCGGCTTTCTCTGGCATCCTGCACGGCTTACAAGCCCTGCGTCTGAGCCTACCTAAGCCTACCAAGCCCGGACCTGTCTGCATCCACAACCTTCGGTGGTACATTGGAACTAGGAGCTGTGACACGCTATACTCCCAGTGCCAGGCAGGCACTAGCTGGGGTAGGAGGCCATTCGGCTGTGTGTGCATTTTTACTTTGATTTTAATAAAACGTTATTGTACCATGATATTTTTTCATTCATATTTCCATGCATAAATGAGCATACCTGCTAGCACTGTGGAACCACGCGATCCAGCATGCCCCTAGTGTTCAGGCACTTATCCTGACCTGCCCATCAGACCTACTTTTAAAAGAGAGGTCTAATCATCTGGTAAGCATCTAGCACTTCCCCAGCACCTGAGGTGGAACACGAATTTTTCAATTGGTGAAGGCTCTTCCACATCCCAGAATCAGCACATCACAATCCTGCTATAATTGTGCACGGACTTTTTCCAATTATTTTTCCTTAAGAAAAGTTTTTCCTGACATTCCACTATTATTGATTGTTATACTATTTATATATTTGGGATTCCAGGTGGACTTACCTTTGTTCATTCACTATTTTAACTTATTAACTGTTATTAGACACATAGATCCTATTTGAATTATTGTTGTTCCATTGTTCTAATACTTATGGCATATAATTAATCACATAGTCACCACGAGTGATTACTTTCTTATATAGTCCCAGTGGCGCCCTCTATTGACACTGAGGAGTAAGCTGTCAAAAACAATATGGGTAAGAGCTGTAAACGATTGTAATGTGGATGGTGGAAAAGAGCTGTCGGAGAATGTAGTGTGGATGGTGGAGAAGAGCTGTCGGAGAATGTAGTGTGGATGGTGGGAGGAGATCTGTCGGAGAATGTAGTGTGGGAGGAGAGCTGGCGGAGAATGTAGTGTGGATGGTGGAGGAGAGCTGTCGGAGAATTTAGTGTGGATGGTGGGAGGAGAGCTGTGGGAGAATGTAGTGTGGATGGTGGAGAAGAGCTGTCGGAGAATGTAGTGTGGATGGTGGGAGGAGAGCTGTCGGAGAATGTAGTGTGGGAGGAGAGCTGTCGGAGAATGTAGTGTGGATGGTGGAGAAGAGCTGTCGGAGAATGTAGTGTGGATGGTGGGAGGAGAGCTCTCGGAGAATGTAGTGTGGATGATGGGAGGAGAGCCCTCGGAGAATATAGTGTGGATGGTGGAGGAGAGCTGTCGGAGAATGTAGTGTGAATGGTGGAGGAGAGATGTCAGAGAATGTAGTGTAGATGGTGGAGGAGAGCTGTCGGAGAATGTAGTGTGGATTGTGGAGGAGAGCTGTTGGAGAATGTAGTGTAGATTGTGGAGGAGAGCTGTCGGAGAATGTAGTGTGGATGGTGGAGGAGATCTGTCAGAGAATGTAGTGTGGATGGTGGGAGGAGAGCTCTCGGAGAATGTAGTGTGGATGGTGGGGGGAGAGCTGTCGGAGAATGTAGTGTGGATGGTGGGGGAGATCTGTCGGGGGAATGTAATGTGGATGGTGGAGGAGAGCTGTCAGAGAATGTAGTGTGGATGGTGGGAGGAGAGCTGTCGGAGAATGTAGTGTGGATGGTGGGGGAGATCTGTCGGGGAATGTAATGTGGATGGTGGAGGAGAGCTGTTGGAGAATGTAGTGTGGATGGTGGGAGGAAAGCTGTTGGAGAATGTAGTGTGGATGGTGGAGGAGATCTGTCAGAGAATGTAGTGTGGATGGTGGAGGAGAGCTGTCGGAGAATGTAGTGTGGATGGTGGGAGGAGAGCTGTCGGAGAATGTAGTGTGGATGGTGGAGGAGATCTGTCGGGGGAATGTAATGTGGATGGTGGAGGGGAGCTGTCAGAGAATGTAGTGTGGATGGTGGGAGGAGAGCTGTCGGAGAATGTAGTGTGGATGGTGGGGGAGATCTGTCGGGGAATGTAATGTGGATGGTGGAGGAGAGCTGTTGGAGAATGTAGTGTGGATGGTGGGAGGAAAGCTGTTGGAGAATGTAGTGTGGATGGTGGAGGAGATCTGTCAGAGAATGTAGTGTGGATGGTGGAGGAGAGCTGTCGGAGAATGTAGTGTGGATGGTGGGAGGAGAGCTGTCGGAGAATGTAGTGTGGATGGTGGAGGAGATCTGTCGGAGAATGTAGTGTGGATGGTGGAGGAGATCTGTCGGAGAATGTAGTGTGGATGGTGGAGGAGATCTGTCAGAGAATGTAGTGTGGATGGTGGAGGAGAACTGTCAGAGAATGTAGTGTGGATGGTGGAGGAGAGCTGTCGGAGAATGTAGTGTGGATGGTGGAGGAGAGCTGTCGGAGAATGTAGTGTGGATGGTGGAGGAGAGCTGTCGGAGAATGTAGTGTGGATGGTGGGAGGAGAGCTGTCGGAGAATGTAGTGTGGATAGTGGGAGGAGAGCTTTTGGAGAATGTAGTGTGGATGGTGGAGGAGAGCTGTCGGAGAATGTAGTGTGGATGGTGGAGGAGAGCTTTTGGAGAATGTAGTGTGGATGGTGGAGGAGAGCTGTCGGAGAATGTAGTGTGGATGGTGGAGGAGAGCTGTCGGAGAATGTAGTGTGGATGGTGGAGGAGAGCTGTCGGAGAATGTAGTGTGGATGGTGGAGGAGAGCTGTCGGAGAATGTAGTGTGGATGGTGGGAGGAGAGCTGTCGGAGAATGTAGTGTGGATGGTGAAGGAGATCTGTCAGAGAATGTAATGTGGATGGTGGTGGAGATCCATCTGAGAATGTAGTGTGGTTAGTGGAGGAGAATGTAGTGTGGATGGTGGGTGAAGAGCTGTCAGCTCTTCATTGAAACATACATTGTAAGCCCTGTGAGTACAGACTTGTTTTTTCAATGTTATATATATACACACTATATTAACATAGTAGACTGCAGTATTTATATTCAATTGGAAATCTTACTTGGAGAACACTGACAGGAAGTTCAAGGTGAATGAATGAATGAGAAATTTATATAGCGTGGCACATGCGAACCAAATTGCCTCTGGGCGATTTGGTTCGAGAGATGATAGATGAGTTGCTTGATCTGACAACAGAAGAGGTAATAAGAGAACACAACCCCCCCCCCCCCCCCTTCATGTCTGTCCTCTTCGTCCATAATCATGTTTGCTATGGTTTATTGACCAAAATCTTAAATATAGAACCATTCATCCAACTGTGACATGTGCCGCCATCTTGGATTTGATGTCAGCACACACAAGTGACATTCCATATCAGTAGTTCCAAACCTCAGTACTCATGTACCCCCAAACAGGGCATGTTTTGGCAATCTCCCCTAGATATAATAGCTGTCATGAATACTAAACCAATTACATAGATTTAAAGCACCTGTGCAAGGTGAAAGAAATCCAGAAAACATGACCTGTTGGGATTAATGGGAGACTGAGGTATAAATAGATTTACTCTTTAGTATTCTTCTGCTCTCATCTAACAGTTACATAAAAGTTTACATAGCGGGGTATATCCCCCCAATATAAGAATTCTAGTAAGAAGGACACCCAGGGGAGAATAGTATCGGTGGTGCTCTTGCAGCCAAATGGGGGGCGTGTTTAGGTTACACTGAATGCTGGGTGTGGTATAATAAAGTCTGAGCCAACTTGTGTATACACCACACACGTATACCGTATTCCTTCTACTCACAGAATACTCCTTTATTACAAAGGAACAAATGAGAGCCTTACAGATACATAAACACACAATGCAAGTATAAAAAAAAAAAAAATAATGTAAAGGAAAACGGTGGCAAGTAAGTAATTACTATACTTTATTTTCTACAGGATCTGATGGTTCTTCAGTGTTATCTTATTATATTCACATACTAAACATAGACGGGACTCCCCCCTATAATAACGTTACGCTCAAGGTGGGGAGCTTTTCGAAACATATGGAGTGCAACTTGGAGACTGTGATTGTTCAGACACAGGAAGTGATACCACAATGTGGAGGAAGTGATGTCGCTACAAACAGGAAGTGATATTTGGACAGGAAGTGAGGTAACATATAAACAGGAAGTAATGTAGGGGACTGAAAAGGAAGTTCTGGGTGAGAGGTGAGGTATGTGGAAGTAGAGAGAAGACTTTGGAGCTTTTCGAGAGAAACCGTTATAAGACGATTCTAGAAGATCACTTAGTTGCTGACAGGAGAGGTAACCAGTGCCAAGAAGATTATAGAAGTCACCAAGAAGATCATTGATCTGCTGACAGGAGAGGTGAGCGGTGCCGGGAATTCTGGGACATTATCCAGTAACAGACAAGGGATGTGTCTGGATGGTGACTGTATCATTGTGTGTGTCAGGTTCCTATAAGGTGTCAGGATGTCACTGTCTATTTCTCCATGGAGGAGTGGGAGTATTTAGAAGGACACAAGGATTTCTACAAGGACGTCATGATAGAGAATCAGCCGCCCCTCACATCACTGGGTAAGAGGAGACTTTATTGTAAAGGAGAGAGCAGTACGGAGGCTCCACCTAGATCCCCCATCATCTGATAAACACATAGAAACAATGTATTCAGTCAGTGTGTGTGTTTCCTACAGATGGATCCAGTAATGGGAACCCACCAGAGAGATGTCCCCGTCCTCTGTATTCCCGGGATTCCACACAGGAAGGTCACACCATCCCCCACCATCATCAGGTAGGTGGGACTGACCAACTAGAACAAAAATAAAAAAATATTTGAAAATAAATTTTTCTATGTAATTCCTTTGCTCCTTTTGACATTTGTATTCTATCATCTTTGTGGTTTAGGGCGAAGAACTGAAAAAAATCAAAGTTGAGATTAAAAAGGAAGAAGAAGAGATGTTGATAAGTGGAGCTCAGCAGTTTATTGGAGGGGATGGTCCTCTGAATTCTCTGAATTCCTATTCCCACCAAAATCAGGTAGATAAAAAGAACATAAAAGTGGCTTCAGACTGTATGAGATTAAATTCTTCTCTTAGCCTATTGGTCCTCATATTTTAAAGTTTTATTTCTTTCTGTTGGTTTAGCGTGAAGAACAGATGTATGTGAAAGATGAGGTTAAAGAAGAGATGATGACTGTAGTCGGCTATCAGGAGTCAACGAAAGAAGGTGGGATGATGGTGACAAGTAAAGAAGAGGAATTTTCTCTAGATAACAGGACAGGTGAGTGATTTTTCAAGTATATATGTTGACTATTGAAGATATGTAGACCTTCACATCCAGTAATATAGTCTCTACAAAGACATCATGATAGAGAATAAGCCGTCCTTCACACCACCGGGTAAGAGGAGACTTTATTGTAAAGGAGAGAGCAGTACGGAGGCTCCACCTAGATCCCCCATCATCTGATAAACACATAGAAACAATGTATTCAGTCAGTGTGTGTGTTTCCTACAGATGGATCCAGTAATGGGAACCCACCAGAGAGATGTCCCCGTCCTCTGTATTCCCAGCTAACAGTGGGACCCAAACTGTATGGTGGTGCACATTATTGTAAAGGAGAGAGCAGTACGGAGGGTCCACCTAGATCCCCCATCATCTGATAAACACATAGAAACAATGTATTCAGTCAGTGTGTGTGTTTCCTACAGATGGATCCAGTAATGGGAACCCGCCAGAGAGATGTCCTCATTCTCTGTATTCCACACAGGAAGTTCATAACTATGTACACCATGATCAGGTAGATCGAACTGAGCAACTGAAACTCAAATAGAATTCTGCACTTTGAGATCGAAGAATGTTATCGTCTCTTGTTTGTTTTTCCAAACGTATTCTATCATATTTGGGCTTCAGGGTGAAGATCTAAAAGACATCAAAGTTGAGGTTAAATTGGAAAAAGAAGAGAAGTCCGGGGATCAGCAGTCTATGGAGGAGGGAGGTCCTCTGTATTCCTGGCATTCTACACAGGAAGATCACACCATCCCTCACCATCATCAGGTAGGTGGGCATGTAAACCTAAATACTGTATGTATTCTGTTTCAATTTAATTTAAATTAAAGGTTTAAAAGAATACATAAACAGGTGGAGGAACATTGGTTTAGCACTAAAATCATTGATAGTATGCAAATTTAAAACACCATTTCTCACCGTGATCAGGTAGGTGGGCTCATTGGTTCTAAATATGTTGGATGACATTCTTCTACTTGGTCTTTTTTTTTATTTTTATTGCTTAACCTTTTTCTGCCCATCTGCTGTGCATTTACGGCACAGGCGGGCACATTCACGTTTATATACGTGACTGTCTACTTCCGGGTTTGTGCGCACATGTGCACGCTCTGCCGACCCTTACTGTGATTGGACATGGCACGAGTTTGGCAGCTGATTTCAGCCATTGATTTTGGCTGAAGTCAGCTGATCGGCTGTGTCCAATCACACACAGAGCTCTGTGTTTACAAAGCTCAGGATTCTGTGTACAGGGATCTGGCTTTTTCTTTTTCTTCTCCCTGCAAAGAAAAGATAGTAAAGCAAAAGCAGCCCACATGGTTAGGCACACGATAATCCGATTTTACAGGTTTTCCTACTTACAAAGCATGTAGCGGTCTGTAAGTTTTATCATAGGTACTCTTCAACTGTGAGGGACATAATCTAAAAAAAAAAATCGACAAAATCGCATTGTATAATTTTTAAGTAATTAAATAGCATTTTATTACATACGTTTTTCATTAAATAGAAAAGCAGAACTTAATATTTTATACAAAAACCTTTGTTTTCAATTACACAGATCATATGTTTCCTGTAGTTCTTGACCAGGTTTGCACACAATGCAGCAGGGATTTTGGCCCACTCCTCCATACAAAGCTTCTCCAGATCCTTCAGGTTTCGGGGCTGTCGCTGTGCAATACGAATTTTCAGCTCCCTCTAAATATTTTCAGCTAATCTATATATACACACACACACACGTTAATTATTTTATCATATATCCCATAGTTTGTAGAAGCTATAACTTTCACACAAACCAATTAAAATACACTTATTGGGATTTTTTTTTCTATTATTTTGGTGTAGGGTGAAAAATGGAGCGATATAAAATCTGAAGTTAAAGAAGAAGAAGAAGTAGAGACGTATGTGGGGGGTAATCAGCCATTCATGGAGGAGGTTGGGATGATTATGAAGAGTGAAGAAGAAGAAATGTCTCACCCTATCAACACAGGTAAATATAGGTACTATGGAAGAATCAGGTCACAATCAGATCACAATCTCATTTTATGTCTGAGTATAAGGATTGTAGTTTAACCAGATCGGCTCTGGAGCACATTTTTAGTTTCTTGCACACAGGTAAAAATCTTAATCTTTAAAATCTTAAAGTCTTAAACAGACTTTGTTCAATAAAAAGGGAAGATGGTTACAAATTTTTCTGTCACATAATATTTGCGCAACTGTTTATTAACCCCTTCCATACTGGGCATTTTCACCCCCTTCCTGCCCAGACCAATTTTTAGTTTTCAGCGCTGTTGCACTTTGAATGACAATTGCGTGGTCATGCAACACTGTACCCAAATTAAATCGTTATGTTTTTTTCCCCACACAAATAGAGCTTTCTTTTGGTGGTATTTGATCATCTCTGCGGTTTTTATTTTTTGCGCTATAAACAAAAGAAGAGCGACAATTTAAAAAAAAAACACTATTTTTTACTTTTTTATTTAATACATATCACAATTTTTTTTTGTAACTTTTTTTTTCCTCAGTTTAGACCAATACATATTCTTGTACGTATTTTTGGTTGAAAAAAACCGCAATAATCGTATATTGATTGGTTTGCGCAAAAGGTATAGCTTCTACAAAATAGGTGATAGATTTATGGCATTTTTTTTTTTTACTAGTAATGGCGGCGATCTGCGTTTTTTTTTGTGACCGTGACATTGCGGCGGACATATTGGACACTTTTGACACGTTTTTGGGACCATTCACATTTATACAGCGATTAGTGCTATAAAACATCACTGATTACTGGCGCTGAAGGGGTTAAAATGTTTCCTAAAGTATGTTCTAACTGTAGGGGGAGGGGGACTCGCAGGGGGAGGAGACCGATGTGTGTTCCTCTGTACTGGGAACACAGATCCAGACTCCTGCCGTAATCAGCGGTAATTGCGGGTGCCCGACGGCAATCGCGTCCGTCAGGCACGCGCACGGGATCGCGAGTCGTGCAGCGGGTGCGCGCCCTAGAATGCCGTGAAGACAGGACGTCCTGTGACGGCCAGTCTCATCGGCGAGGGGTTGTTCAAGACGTAAATCCCCTATGGCCCGGTATTGAAGGGGTTAAGCGCAACGTTTCAGAAAAAAATTAAAAATACATTTTTTTTACTGCAAACACACACAATATAATAACCATTTTATTTGTAGAATGAAAAAGATGGGGTTGTGTTTAGTGAATAGATATCAAACATGTCAAGTCCTAAAATTGCTTCCCCCGTGTTATCCCCCAAAAAACGCTGTTACCCAAAAATCTCCTTAGTGGAGTATTTCAAAGCCTTTCCAACTGATCAGTATTAAGATAACCGGGAGCTCTTGTGTTAAAATTATTGCTTTCTCTATGACATTTGCATTAGTAAACCGTCATTTACACACCCTGGGCATACATTTCCACATGTGTGTGAGGAAGGGGGGTTAATGCAATTTATTTATATTTTCAATACATTTTATTATTTTAATTTTTTTCCCCCCATGTAATAGCGTTGAGTAAGTGACAGGTCCAAAATGGGAGGGTGGTGGGGCGCCAGCAGGGAGGAGCACTGCACCGCCTGCTCTGTGAAAGTGTTTGGTGGCTCTAAAGCTGCCAAATCAGCTGAAAGGTCCATCTCCATTCCTTAATATAATGTCATGTTCCCAACAAATGAGGGGGAGATACTGTACACCATATGAAAGGTCCATCTCCATTCCCCAATATAACATCATGTTCCCAACAAATGAGGAGGAGATACTGTACACCATATGAAAGGTCCATCTCCATTCCTCAATATAACGTCATGTTCCCAACAAATGAGGAGGAGATACTGTACACCATATGAAAGGTCCATCTCCATTCCTCAATATAACGTCATGTTCCCAACAAATGAGGAGGAGATACTGTACACCATATGAAAGGTCCATCTCCATTCCTCCAATATAACGTCATGTTCCCAACAAATGAGGAGGAGATACTGTACACCATATGAAAGGTCCATCTCCATTCCTCCAATATAACGT
Organism: Rana kukunoris; assembly: GCA_029574335.1. Classification (NCBI taxonomy): domain Eukaryota; kingdom Metazoa; phylum Chordata; class Amphibia; order Anura; family Ranidae; genus Rana; species Rana kukunoris. Next base: position 180,621,120 of record CM056056.1, read on the forward strand.
CATGTTCCCAACAAATGAGGAGGAGATACTGTACACCATATGAAAGGTCCATCTCCATTCCTCAATATAACGTCATGTTCCCAACAAATGAGGAGGAGATACTGTACACCATATGAAAGGTCCATCTCCATTCCTCCAATATAACGTCATGTTCCCAACAAATGAGGAGGAGATACTGTACACCATATGAAAGGTCCATCTCCATTCCTTAATATAATGTCATGTTCCCAACAAATGAGGGGGAGATACTGTACACCATATGAAAGGTCCATCTCCATTCCTCAATATAACGTCATGTTCCCAACAAATGAGTAGGAGATACTGTACACCATATGAAAGGTCCATCTCTATTCCTCAATATAACGTCATGTTCCCAACAAATGAGGAGGAGATACTGTACACCATATGAAAGGTCCATCTCCATTCCTCAATATAACGTCATGTTCCCAACAAATGAGGAGGAGATACTGTACACCATATGAAAGGTCCATCTCCATTCCTCAATATAACGTCATGTTCCCAACAAATGAGGAGGAGATACTGTACACCATATGAAAGGTCCATCTCCATTCCTCAATATAACGTCATGTTCCCAACAAATGAGGAGGAGATACTGTACACCATATGAAAGGCCCATCTCCATTCCTCAATATAACGTCATGTTCCCAACAAATGAGGAGGAGACACTGTACACCATATGAAAGGTCCATCTCTATTCCTCAATATAACGTCATGTTCCCAACAAATTATGTGACACCTCTTTTACTCCAAATAGCTTGTATTAATGCACAAAGAAACATTACCCAGCATGTCGTAGTTGTTTTGGAAGTTTTGTTTCCATGAACTGTTTTTTATTTTCATATTTTTATGTTACAATTGTACCCAGTAAAAGCGAAGAACTCCAGTTATTTGTGAACTACTGACATTTGTTACTTTTTTTTTTTTTTTTTTTTTTTAAATTCTTCCCAACAGATGGATGTGATGTGAGGAATTCCTCGGAGAGACATCTTCTATTATCTGCTGATTGTAAGTCAGAAGATAATGTCATCACACAGGATCCTCCAGGAGGAAATCCAAATACACAAAATACACATCACAGACCTTCCTGTCCGGAGACATCAATGGATCCCTCTGATCAGGGGGAATCTTCTCATCAATCACATACTATGATTGCATATATCTATTTAAAATCTCACACTGCAGATAGATCAACAGATTCTTCTAACCCCAAGAAATCTTCACCCAATGAAGGAGATCACCGAGGTGACAATCTATTCTCATGTTCGGAGTGTGGGGCATCATTCACTGTAAAGAAATTCCTTCTTTTACATCAGAGAATTCACACGGGTGTGCTTCCTTATTCATGCTCAGAGTGCGGGAAATGTTTTGCTTTTAAAGGAGACTTTTTAAAACATCAGAAAATTCACAGGGTTGAGTGTTCAGAGTGCGGGAAGTATTTCATAAAAAAAGCTGATCTTGTTATTCATCAGAGAATTCACACGGGGGAGCGTCCTTATTCATGTTCAGAGTGCGGGAAATCTTTCACTAACAAAGCAGGTCTTGATCAACACCAGAGAAGTCACACGGAAAAGCGTCCTTACTCATGTTTAGAGTGCGGGAAATCTTTCACTCGCAAACGAGACCTCGTTCAACACCAGAGAATTCACACAGGTGAGCGTCCTTATTCATGTTCGGAGTGTGGGAAATCTTTCACATATAAAGGAGTCCTTGTTAAACATCAGAGAATTCACACAGGTGAGTGTCCTTATTCATGTTCAGAGTGCGGGGAATCTTTCACTCAAAAATGGATCCTTACAGAACATGAGAGAATTCACACGGATGCGAATCCTTAGTCGTGTACAGAGTGCAGGAAATCTTTTACTCAGAAAGGAGAGCTTGTTATACATCAGAGAACGCACACCTCACAGCGTCCTCCATTGCCTTCAGATTGAGGAAAATGCTTTACACATAAAATAAATCTACTTAAACAACAAGAGGAAATGCAGCTGCCGAATCTTTTGTATGATGGATTTTTACTAGTGGAACTTATTGATCCAGAACACAACTGTAGGAAGAAAATATTTAGTTTATAAATTGGTGCGTTGTAGAAAAAGTGGTATTCAGTTTATAGGTGGAGATGGTTGGCCCGGGTCTTTTTCACTTCTTGTATTTTTTGCAGACTCCAATAATGTGCCTGCCACAGTTCCTGATCCCCAGGTCAGGGCTCTGTGCAGGTCAGTGGAGTTCCTCCACCCCCAAACTTGCTAATCCATGTCTTTATGGATCTTGCTTTGTGCATGGGTGCGCAGTCAAGTTGGATCAGGAATGGGCCATCCCTAAACTGTTCCCACAATGTTGGGATCATGAAGTTGTCCAAAATGTCTTGGTATGCTGACGCCTTAAGAGTCCCCTTAACTGGAACTCAGGGGCCAAGCCCAACCCCTGAAAAACAACCAAACACCATAATCCCCCCTCCACCTAATGATGTGGACCAATGCACAAAGCAAGGTCCATTAAGACATGGATGAGCGAGCCTGCACCGGTCCTGACCTCAACCAAATAGAACATGTTTGGGATGAATTAGAGCGGAGACTACGAACCAGGCCTTCTCTCCAACATCAGTGTCTGACCTCATAAATGCGCTTCTGGAAGAATGGTCAAACATTCCCATAGACACACTCCTAAACCTTGTGGCCAGACTTCCCAAAAGAGTTGAAGCTGTTTATAGCTGCAAAGGGTGAGCCAAATCTATATTGAGCCCTATGGACTAAGACTGGGATAACATTAAATTTCATGTGTGTGTAAAGGCAGGCGTCCCAATACTTTTAGTAATAAAGTGTAAGCCAGCACTGAGCTACACCAATTCTTGTATAGCTAGACATGTAAATTGTCTAATCTGTGGATAACAAACTAGCAATTGTGACAACTGAAGGACAATTTTATCAATACATGACAAGAATAAAGCAATTGTAGCAATAAAATGCAGGTACAGTAACTAAAGTTTAGCCTGTCTGTTTTTTTTGTCTTCTGCTGAATGTACTGTATATGAATCTAGAATGTAGTGTGAATGGTGGAGGAGAGCTGTCGGAGAATGTAGTGTGGATGGTGGAAGGAGAGCTGTCGGAGAATGTAGTGTGGATGGTGGAGGAGAGCTGTCGGAGAATGTAGTGTGGATGGTGGAGGAGAGCTGTCGGAGAATGTAGTGTGGATGGTGGGGGGAGAGCTGTCGGAGAATGTAGTGTGGATGGTGGGAGGAGAGCTGTCGGAGAATGTAGTGTGGATGGTGGGGGAGAGCTGTCGGAGAATGTAGTGTGGATGGTGGAAGGAGAGCTGTCGGAGAATGTATTGTGGATGGTGGAGGAGATCTGTTGGAAAATGTAGTGTGAATGGTGGGGGGAGAGCTGTCGGAAGAATGTAGTGTGGATAGAGGAGAGCTGCCGGAGAATGTAGTGTGGATGGTGGGGGGAGAGCTGTCGGAGAATGTAGTGTGGTTGGTGGGAGGAGAGCTTTTGGAGAATATAGTGTGGATGGTGGGAGGAGAGCTGTCAGAGAATGTAGTGTGGATGGTGGAGGAGAGTTGTCGGAGAATGTAGTGTGGATGATGGAGAGGAACTGTCGGAAAATGTAGTGTGGATGGTGGAGGAGATCTGTCGGAGAATGTAGTGTGGATGGTAGGAGGAGAGCTGTCGGAGAATGTAGTGTGGATGGTGGAGGAGATCTGTCGGAGAATGTAGTGTGGATGGTGGAGGAGAGCTGTCGGAGAATGTAGTGTGGATGGTGGAGGAGAGCTGTCGGAGAATGTAGTGTGGATGGTGGAGGAGAGCTGTCGGAGAATGTAGTGTGGATGGTGGGAGGAGAGCTGTCGGAGAATGTAGTGTGGATGGTGGAGGAGAGCTGTCGGAGAATGTAGTGTGGATGGTGGAGGAGAGCTGTCGGAGAATGTAGTGTGAATGGTGGGGGAGAGCTGTCGGAGAATGTAGTGTGGATGGTGGAAGGAGAGCTGTCGGAGAATGTAGTGTGGATGGTGGGGGAGAGCTGTCGGAGAATGTAGTGTGGATGGTGGAGGAGAGCTGTCGGAGAATGTAGTGTGGATGGTGGAGGAGAGCTGTCGGAGAATGTAGTGTGGATGGTGGGGGGAGAGCTGTCGGAGAATGTAGTGTGGATGGTGGGGGAGAGCTGTCGGAGAATGTAGTGTGGATGGTGGGAGCAGAGCTGTCGGAGAATGTAGTGTGGATGGTGGAAGGAGAGCTGTCGGAGAATGTAGTGTGGATGGTGGGAGGAGAGCTGTCGGAGAATGTATTGTGGATGGTGGAGGAGATCTGTTGGAAAATGTAGTGTGAATGGTGGGGGGAGAGCTGTCGGAAGAATGTAGTGTGGATAGAGGAGAGCTGCCGGAGAATGTAGTGTGGATGGTGGGGGGAGAGCTGTCGGAGAATGTAGTGTGGTTGGTGGGAGGAGAGCTTTTGGAGAATATAGTGTGGATGGTGGGAGGAGAGCTGTCAGAGAATGTAGTGTGGATGGTGGAGGAGAGCTGTCGGAGAATGTAGTGTGGATGATGGAGAGGAACTGTCGGAAAATGTAGTGTGTATGGTGGAGGAGATCTGTCGGAGAATGTAGTGTGGATGGTAGGAGGAGAGCTGTCTGAGAATGTAGTGTGGATGGTGGAGGAGATCTGTCGGAGAATGTAGAGTGGATGGTGGAGGAGAGCTGTCGGAGAATGTAGTGTGGATGGTGGAGGAGAGCTGTCGGAGAATGTAGTGTGGATGGTGGAGGAGAGCTGTCGGAGAATGTAGTGTGGATGGTGGAGGAGAGCTGTCGGAGAATGTAGTGTGGATGGTGGGAGGAGAGCTGTCGGAGAATGTAGTGTGGATGGTGGAGGAGAGCTGTCGGAGAATGTAGTGTGGATGGTGGAGGAGAGCTGTCGGAGAATGTAGTGTGAATGGTGGGGGAGAGCTGTCGGAGAATGTAGTGTGGATGGTGGAGAGCTGTCGGAGAATGTAGTGTGGATGGTGGGGGGAGAGCTGTCGGAGAATGTAGTGTGGTTGGTGGGAGGAGAGCTTTTGGAGAATATAGTGTGGATGGTGGGAGGAGAGCTGTCAGAGAATGTAGTGTGGATGGTGGAGGAGAGCTGTCGGAGAATGTAGTGTGGATGATGGAGAGGAACTGTCGGAAAATGTAGTGTGGATGGTGGAGGAGAGCTGTCGGAGAATGTAGTGTGGATGGTGGGGGGAGAGCTGTCGGAGAATGTAGTGTGGATGGTGGGAGGAGAGCTGTCGGAGAATGTAGTGTGGATGGTGGGGGAGAGCTGTCGGAGAATGTAGTGTGGATGGTGGAGGAGATCTGTCGGAGAATGTAGTGTGGATGGTGGAAAGAGAGCTGTCGGAGAATGTAGTGTGGATGGTGGGAGGAGAGCTGTCGGAGAATGTAGTGTGGATGGTGGAGGAGATCTGTTGGAAAATGTAGTGTGTATGGTGGGGGGAGAGCTGTCGGAAGAATGTAGTGTGGATAGAGGAGAGCTGCCGGAGAATGTAGTGTGGATGGTGGGGGGAGAGCTGTCGGAGAATGTAGTGTGGTTGGTGGGAGGAGAGCTTTTGGAGAATATAGTGTGGATGGTGGGAGGAGAGCTGTGAGAGAATGTAGTGTGGATGGTGGAGGAGAGCTGTCGGAGAATGTAGTGTGGATGGTGGAGGAGAGCTGTCGGAGAATGTAGTGTGGATGGTGGGAGGAGAGCTGTCGGAGAATGTAGTGTGGATGGTGGGAGGAGATCTGTCGGAGAATGTAGTGTGGATGGTGGGAGGAGAGCTGTCGGAGAATGTAGTGTGGATGGTGGAGGAGAGCTGTCGGAGAATGTAGTGTGGATGGTGGAGGAGAGCTGTCGGAGAATGTAGTGTGAATGGTGGGGGAGAGCTGTCGGAGAATGTAGTGTGGATGGTGGAGGAGAGATGTCGGAGAATGTAGTGCGGATGGTGGAGGAGAGCTGTCGGAGAATGTAGTGTGGATGGTGGAGAGCTGTCGGAGAATGTAGTGCGGATGGTGGAGGAGAGCTGTCGGAGAATGTAGTGTGGATGGTGGAGGAGAGATGTCGGAGAATGTAGTGCGGATGGTGGAGGAGAGCTGTCGGAGAATGTAGTGTGGATGGTGGAGGAGAGATGTCGGAGAATGTAGTGCGGATGGTGGAGGAGAGCTGTCGGAGAATGTAGTGTGGATGGTGGAGGAGAGCTGTCGGAGAATGTAGTGTGGATGGTGGAGGAGAGCTGTCGGAGAATGTAGTGTGGATGGTGGAGGACAGCTGTCGGAGAATGTAGTGTGGATGGTGGGAGGAGAGCTGTCGGAGAATGTAGTGTGGATGGTGGGAGGAGAGCTGTCGGAGAATGTAGTGTGGATGGTGGGAGGAGAGCTGTCGGAGAATGTAGTGTGGATGGTGGAGGAGTGCTGTCGGAGAATGTAGTGTGGATGGTGGAGGAGAGCTGTGCAGTTTGTTAATGTAATAATAATTTGTTTTATATTTACACCCTGTAATCCTCCCGTCATGTCCCTCTTAATGCATTACGATAAAAAAAACTTCTGTGTTCAGCCACCCCCCTTACCCTCTAATACATGGGTCTTCAAACTATGGCCCTCCAGTTGTTCAGGAACTACAATTCCCATCATGCCTAGTCATGTCTGTGAATGTCAGAGTTTTACAATGCCTCATGGGATGTGTAGTTCCGCAACAGCTGGAGGGCCGTAGTTTGAGGATCCCTGCTCTAATACTTACCTGAGCCCCATCTTGACCGGCTGTCCAGGACTCTCCCTCCTGATTGACTGAGGAAAAAATGAGAGTCTGACAGACACATAAACACACAATGCAAGGGAGGGAAAAAAATATGGAATGGAAAAACACAGCAATTGACATACCTAATTAAGTGTTTTTATCTACAATTTTTAAAGATGGCTACAGGATTTATTTCTTTTTTGTCATTGCAGTGTTATCTTATAATATTTACATACTCAAAACATACGGGACTTTGCTTTAATGACATTACTCTCAAGGTAGAAATCTTTTCCTATTCTGTTGAGTGGAAGAAAAACGAAATTCTTTGTGAGCTATGGAGACAGTAAGAGTGCGAGTGTACACACAGGAAGTGATGCCACAAATGTGGAGGAAGTGATGTCAGGTGCAGACAGGAAGTGATAAACAGACAGGAAGGGATGTAGGAGACTAAAAAGGAAGTTCTGGGTGAGAGGTGAGTTGCTAGGAAGTAGAGAGCTGACTTTGGAGCTCTCCATGAGAATGAAATAGAAGAAGATTTTAGAAGTCACCAACAAGATCATTGATCTGCTGACAGGAGAGGTGAGCGGTGCCGGGAATTCTGGGACATTATCCAGTAACAGACAAGGGATGTGTCTGGATGGTGACTGTATCATTGTGTGTGTCAGGTTCCTATAAGGTGTCAGGATGTCACTGTGTATTTCTCCATGGAGGAGTGGGAGTATTTAGAAGGACACAAGGATCTCTACAAGGACGTCATGATGGAGAATCAGCCGCCCCTCACATCACCGGGTAAGAGGAGACTTTATTGTAAAGTAGGATGACCAGACATCCCCGGTTTCAGGGGACAGTCCCCGGATTGAGGACACTGTCCCCAGACCAAGTCTGTCCTCAGTTTTGTCCCCAGATTGTATTTGAACAGGGGCTGGGGCAAATTCAAAGACAGTCAGTGCAGAATTAAAAAAATAATAATTCTGAATTATACAGGATGGTGTATTTTTTTTCATTATCTGTGCCCCTTTCTGATGATCATGTGCTGGTCAGAGCGGAGGGAATATTTCTTCAGTTTCGGGTGCATGCTCATTCAGCTCCTTTTACATGTTCTTCTGCCTTGGCTCAAGTCCCGGCCAGCCGCCTGCCTGTTTACCTCCTTGCCTTCCCTGGCAGAGTGATCTTCCTCCACTCCCCACCCAGTAGTAGCCGGGGCCCGGAGAGTAATGCCGCGTACACACGATCACTTTTTGTGATGAAAAAAAAGACGTTTTAAAAAACGTCATTTAAAATGATGGTGTGTGGGCAAAACGTAGTTTTATGTCTTAAAAAAAATGACCAAAAAAAAAATTCTAACATGCTTGAATTTTTTGTGTCGTTTTTCAAAATGTCATTTTCTGTGTCATAAAAAGTGATGGTGTGTGGTCAAAAAGACGTTTAAAACGACTTTTTTAAACCCGTGCATGCTCAGAAGCAAGTTATGAGACGGAGCTTCAATGGAACAGAGTGCCGTCGAACGTGGTGTAGATCCACGCTTTGCTAGAGCTTTGTAGAAAAACGATGGTGTGTACGCAACGTCGTTTTGGAAAATGAAGTTTGAAAAACTTCGTTTTGTGAGATAAAATTACGTTTTTTTCATCACAAAAAGTGATTGTGTGTACGGGGCATAAAACTTGACAGGCTGTAAGGCGGGTGGCAGCGACGGGCAGAGAGTCGCTGATTGCCGCCATTACTAGTAAAAAAAAAAAAAAATATGTCCCCGGATTTCATTTAAAAAATCTGGTCACCTTATTGTAAAGGAGAGAGCAGTACGGAGGCTCCACCTAGACCCCCCATCATCTGATAAGCACATAGAAACAATGTATTCAGTCAGTGTGTGTGTTTCCTACAGATGGATCCAGTAATGGGCACCTTCCAGAAAAATGTCCCTGTCCTCTGTATTTCCCAGCTAAAAATGGGGCCCAAACTGTATGGTGGTGCACATTATTGTAAAGGAGAGAGCAGTACGGAGGCTCCACCTAGATCCCCCATCATCTGATAAACACATAGAAACAATGTATTCAGTCAGTGTGTGTGTTTCCTACAGATGGATCCAGTAATGGGAACCCACCAGAGAAATGTCCTCATCCTCTGTATTCCCGGGATTCCACACAGGAAGATCACAGAATTTCCCACCATCGTCAGGTAGATGTGACTGAGCAACCAGAACTCAAGTAGAATCCTAGTCTATGAGATTATATTTCTTGATCCTTTTTACATTTGTATTCTATCATCTTTGGGGTTCAGGATGAAGAACTAAAATACATCAAATGTGAGATTAAAGAGGAAGAAGAAGAAATGTTGATAGGTGGAGCTCTGCAGTCTATGGGTGTAGGAGGGCCTCTGTATTCCCAGAATTCCATGCAGGAAGATCACACCATCCCTCACTGTGATCAGGTAGATGGGAAGAACATAAAGTAGCCCCAGACTGTATGAGATTATACTCTTCTCAGAGCCTATTGGTCCTCAAATTTTAAAGTTGTATTTCTATTTGTTGGTTTAGCATGAAGAACATATGTATATGAAAGTTGAGGAAGATGTGATGGTTTATCGGGAGTATACAGAGGAAGTTGGGATGATGGTGACAACTAAAGAGGAGAAAACCTCTCTAGATATCAGCATAGGTGAGTAATGGACACTAAATACAGTATATAGGTTGAAGAATGAGGTTATTACGATCTCTACAAGGACGTCATGGTGGAGAATCAGCCGCCCCTCACATCACCGGGTAAGAGGAGACTTTATTGTAAAGGAGAGAGCAGTACGGAGGCTCCACCTAGATCCCCCATCATCTGATAAACACATAGAAACAATGTATTCAGTCAGTATGTGTGTTTCCTACAGATGGATCCAGTAATGGGAACCCATCAGAGAGATGTCCCCGTCCTTTGTATTCCTGGGATTTCAAATGGGAAGATCATAACTATGAACACTATGATCAGGTATATGGGACTGAACAACTAGAACTGAAGGAGAATTCAATGCTTTGAGATAAAAAAAAAAATTCTGTCATCTATTTCCTTTTACATATACGTTTTATTATATTTGGGATTTAGGGTGATGAACCGAAAAACATCAAAGTTGAGGTTAAAGTGGAAAAAGAAGAGATGTTTGGAGATCAGCAGTCTATGGAGGAGGGAGGTCCTCTGTATTCCCGGGATTCCGCACAGGAAGATCACATCATGCCTCACCAGGTAGGTGGGCATGTAGCCCATAATATGTATTTTGTTTTAGTGTTTTTCATTGAAATAAAAGATTCAGAAGAATACATGAACAGGTTGAGGAACATTGGTTTAGCATTACGATTACTGATGTATACCAGTCGTTGATCGGGTGGGTGGATTTGGTATATAGAATACAGAAACAGTTCTAAATTTGTAAGATGAGATTCTTCTACTTAGCCTCTTGTTTTATTGCTTCTATATCAGTCAATGATGTATTAATAATTACAGAACTGCTTGTCATTTGTGTCTTTTTATATCTCTCTGGAGTTCAGCTTTAATAGAAAGTTTCTATTATTTTGGGGTTTAGATTGAAGAACGGATTAATATAAAAGCTGAGGCTAAAGAGGAAGAAGTAGAGACGTATGTGGGGGGTGATCAGCCATCCACTAAAGAAGTCGGGAGGATTATGAAAAGTGAACAGGAAGAAGTGTCTCTACCTACTCGCACAAGTAAGTATAGGCACTATGGAAGAAATAGTTCACAGTCTCATTTTACTTCTGAGTTATGTAGTTTAAGCAGTTCCAGACCATCCACTGCACATTTACTGCGGCAGGGCAGCCCGTCTGTGCACAACAACATACCTGTTGTTTGCGACTTCTGGGTCTTGGGCGTGTGTGCGCTCTGCCAGAGACCCACTCCCTCTGTGATTAGACACAGTGGAAGTCTCTCTCTCTCTCTCTCTCTCAGTTAGAAAGCATTCCCTAGGAGCACACTTAACCCTTTGGTTGCCCCTGATGTTAACCCCTTTTCTGCCAGTGTCATTTATACAGTATCAGGGCCTTTTTTTTTTTTAGCACTGATCACTGGTGTCACTGGTCTCCAAAAAGTGTCACATAACATCCAATTTGTCCTCCGCAATGTTGCAGTCCCGCTTAAATTCGCTGATCGTCACCATTACTAGTAAAAAAAAAAAAAAAAAAAAAAAGTCTCTAAATCTATCCCATAATTTGTAGACACTATAACTTGCACAAACCAATCAATATACGCTAATTGGGATGTTCTTTTACAAAAATATGTAGCAGAATACAAATTGGCCTAAATAGATGCATTTTCTGCTCTGTAAAAAAAGAGATTGGTGGCTCTAAAGACCTTTTATATGGTGTACAGTATCTCCTCCTCATTTGTTGGGAACATGACGTTATATTGAGGAATGGAGATGGGCCTTTCATATGATGTACAGTATCTCCTCCTCATTTGTTGGGAACATGACATTATATTGGGGAATGGAGATGGACCTTTCATATGGTGTACAGTATCTCCTCCTCATTTGTTGGGAACATGACGTTATTATATGGACCTTTCATATGAGTATCTCCTCCTCATTTGTTGGGAATGACATTATATTGAGATGGACCTTTCATATGGTGTACAGTATCTCCTCCTCATTTGTTGGGAACATGACATTATATTGAGGAATGGAGATGGACCTTTCATATGGTGTACAGTATCTCCTCCTCATTTGTTGGGAACATGACGTTATATTGAGGAATGGAGATGGACCCTTCATATGGTGTACAGTATCTCCTCCTCATTTGTTGGGTATATTGAGGAATGTAGAGGAGGAGATATTGTACACCGTTCCTTGATATAACATTAATTTACCACAAAATGATGTGGTCTCTCCAATACTCCCCATAACTGTTAATAATGCTCAAAGAAACATTTCCCATTTATGTTGTTTTGTTCCATTAACTTTTTTTTTCTTCAAATTTTGACGTAACAATCATAACTAGTTCAATGCCAAAGCCCTAATAAACTGTTAACTGCTAGACCAATGGGACCCTTTTCAGAGAAGCGTTAATGCTGGAGTCCATATATGATCTGCAAATTGCTTATTTTAGATCCAGGTAAATATAGCCAATCCAGTGTAGTCACTGTAACGGTCACCACCGCTTAGGATCTTCCATCCAACCACGACAAGTTTATCTGACACACTACGACAATATTGCATACACGATCCATATCAATTCCCATAAACAAGACGAGACTCAAGCTCTGCACTTGCTTTCAAAGATATGACAATTTATTGGTATTTTCTCAGCTTCTTATACAGTCTCAAGCATAATGCAGTTTATCACAGGACAATGCAATCTCCACCCCCCTATTCACTCACTGAGGATAATTCTTTAATTGGTAGCTAGACATGACGGCACCGTATCATCAATAGGGTTCAATTAACCTTGAATAATACACAGACATCTAGTTGAATAAGTTATCTAGACAGCTTCATCACACAATGGCAGAGTCTTGTGAGAGTGGGTGCGATCAACACCTTTTCAACGGAATGTCTTTACAGTGAATAGCCAACACCTTAAGATATTTAAATAGCCTATTATACAAAAGGTATGACTCTCTGTCTGGCTGACCTGGTCATGTCATCATGAACTCCTTGTGATATCTCAGTCCTAAAATGAAGTATTAATAATGTCCCATCTGTAATATATGAATTATGATTCTTTGTCACCCTATGGCCCTAGTGGACATAAGGTGACCCTAGACATAGGAATATCTCAGTCTGTCACGGTGCATTCTGTTACAGTCACAAACCACTAAAGCGTTTCGGCTAATGTAATCTTAGTATTAAATCATTTGGAGACTATATGCAGTCTCCAGTATGAATGTTTTTTTGATTGATTTTGTAGGGAGAACAGGAGCCCAGCTGTGAGATCGGCATTTCCACTTATTCCACCGACGGGGGGAGGGGCTAAAACTCCAGTTATTTGTCATCTACTGAGATTTTTTATATATTTTTTTCCTTCTTTCCAACAGATGGATGTGATGTGAGGAATTCCTCGGAGAGACATCTTCTATTATCTGCTGATTGTAAGTCAGAAGATAATGTCATCACACAGGATCCTCCAGGAGGAAATCAAAATATTCATCACAGACCTTCCTGTCCGGAGACATCAATGGATCCCTCTGATCAGGGGGGATCTTCTCATCAATCGCATACTATGATTGCATATATCTATTTAAAATCTAACACTGCAGATAGATCAACAGATCCTTCTAATCCTGAGGAATCTTCCTCACCCCATGAAGGATATCACAGAGGTCAGAATCTTTTCTCATGTTCAGAGTGTGGGGCATCCTTCACGGAAAACAATATCCTTCTTTTACACCAGAGAATTCACATGGGTGTGCTTCCTTATTCATGTTCAGAGTGCGGGAAAAGCTTTGCTTTTAAAGGAGACTTTGTTAAACATCAGAAAATTCACAAGGTTGAGTCTCCTTATTTATGTTCAGAGTGTGGGAAATCTTTCATAAAGAAAGATAATCTCGTCAGTCATCAGAGAATTCACACGGGTGAGCGCCCTTATTCGTGTTTAGAGTGCGGGAAATCTTTTACTAAAAAAGGTGGTCTTGAAACACATCAGAAAATTCACACGGGTGAGCGTCCATTTTCATGTTTAGAGTGCGGGAAATCTTTCATTTATAAAGGAGACCTTGGTAAACACCAAAAAATTCACACGAGTAAGCATTTATGTACAGAGTGCGGAAAATCTTTCACTCAAAAAGGAGATCTTGATACACACCAGAGAATCCACACGGGTGTGTGTCCTTTTTTATGTTCAGAGTGCGGGAAATGTTTCAGTCAAAAAGGAGTCCTCGTTAAACATCTGAGAAGTCACACGGGTGAGCGTCCTTATTCATGTTCAGAGTGTGGGAAATGTTTCACTCAGAAAGGGAACCTTGCAAAGCACCAGAGAATTCACACGGGTGAGCGTCCTTATTTGTGTACTGAGTGCGGGAAATCTTTCACTCAGAAAGAAACTCTTGTTACACACCAGAGAACACACACTGCACAGCGTCCTCAATTCCTTTCAGACTGCGGAAAAAGTTTTACAGATAAAAGAAGTCTAATTAGACATCAGAGGAAATGCACCTGCTGATTATTTTGACAAATGTTGATGGTTTTTGCCAGCGAAGCGCATTAATCCATAACACGACTATAGGAAAAATATTTATTTTACAAAAATGTGCATTTTTGATAACGTGCTATTCAGTTTACAGGTGGAGATGGAAGGGCCGGGTCTTCTTCATTTCATTTTTTTGGAGACCCCCGAAGGTGGGATGTGCCTGCCACAGTTTCTACTCCCCACATTTTGGTATTCCCAGTTTTCCTTTTTTCTATTTTACACATTTAATATAAATATAACACGGAGAGTGGTAGCCACTCCTAAAGGGTTACACAAAGATATAAGCATAACAGGGATACATTTTAATTTCTTGAGCCACAGATTCTGCAAGGAGGCAGATAGGCCAAGTGTTGTATAGCTAGCCATGTAAATTGTTCAATCTGTGGATAACAAACTAGCAATTGTGAGGCGCCGTACACACGGCCGAGGTTCTCGCTGAAAATCAGCGAGAACCTCGCTGGAATGCACATTCCAGCGAGGACCTCGGCCGTGTGTACGGTCTCAGCACGCTCTCTATTTCCTCGACGGCCCGCCTGGAAGAATGGCTGGTTGCCATTCCCGACGGGCGGGTCGCCGAATTCGACGGCCGGGAGAGAACCTCGACGGGCGGAACGATGTGTTCTGCCCGTCGAGGTTCTCTGCCGTGTGTACGCGGCCTGACAATACAAGGATAATTTAAATCACTACATAACGAAAAACAAAGCAGTTTATTGTAGCTATACATTGACAATAAAATACAAAAACTGAAGCTCAGCCTGCCTTTTGTCTTTGTGTTCTGCTGAAAAGCCTGGATTTAGATCTAAAGCCTCTTGCACACGACCGGTTTTCCCGACAGGAAAACTGCCAGGAGAGCCTTTGGCTGGGAATCCTAGGCGTGTGTATGTTGTGTGGATTCCTGGCAGAATGTTTCCTGCCGAGAAAACCAGTCGTCTGTATGCATACTGTCCGAAGCTAAACCCACGCTTGCTCGATAAGCCTTCGATGCATACGTGGTAGCATACAAGGCATAGTGTAGGGTGTAGCAAGATGGCGGCGACGGCATCGAATGTGACGAGCGCTGGTTCGTCGTAGTCGATGATGTCACTGCGTTCTTGCAATTCAAAAGAACGGCAGTTCTTTTGAATGGCCGTCTGTATGCTTGGCTTGGCAAGCCAAGCTTACCAAGAATCCCATCGGGAAAACCGACGTTTTTTTCCTGACGGAATTCCCGGCCGTGTGTACAGAGCTTAACTTACTGAATGCATAAAGGATCACTGTAACAAAAAATGTACCATACTTACATTGGTGGTCACTGCAGATGGACTTTCTTGAATTTTTACTCATTGTAAAGAATGTTCCGACCACTGGTGGTCTGATGGTTAAGACAATTCTAAAGAATGCTGCAATAAAAGCATTGGAATAAGTTGGCAAGAGAGGTTACTGCAGATAATGGGGAGTGAGCTATTGAAAAATGTATATGGGTAACTGCTTTTAAAGAACGTAGTATGGATGGTGGGAGGAGAGCTATCGGAGAAAGTTGTGTGGATGGTGGAGGAGATTTGTCGGAGAATGTAGTGTGGATGGTGGAAGAGAGCTGTCGGAGAATGTAGTGTGGATGGTGGAGGAGAGCTGTCGGAGAAAGTTGTGTGGATGGTGGGGGACAGCTGTCGGAGAATGTAGTGTGGATGGTGGAGGAGAGCCGTCGGAGAAAGTTGTGTGGATGGTGGAGGAGATCTGTCGGAGAATGTAGTGTGGATGGTGGAGGAGAGATGTCGGAGAATGTAGTGTGGATGGTGGAAGAGAGCTGTCGGAGAATGTAGTGTGGATGGTGGAAGAGAGCTGTCGGAGAATGTAGTGTAGATGGTGGTGGAGAGCTGTCGGAGAAAGTTGTGTGGATGGTGGGGGACAGCTGTCGGAGAATGTAGTGTGGATGGTGGGAGGGGAGCTGTCGGAGAATGTAGTGTGGATGGTGGAGGAGAGCTGTCGGAGAATGTAGTGTGGATGGTGGGAGGAGAGCTGTCGGAGAATGTAGGGTGGATGGTGGGGGAGAGCTGGCGGAGAATGTAGTGTGGATGGTGGAGATCTGTCGGAGAATGTAGTGTGGATGGTGGAGGAGAGATGTCGGAGAATATAGTGTGGATGGTGGAGGAGAGCTGTCGGAGAATGTAGTGTGGATGGTGGGAGGAGATCTGTCGGAGAATGCAGTGTGGATGGTGGGAGGAGAGCTGTCGGAGAATGTAGTGTGGATGGTGGAGGCGATCTGTCGGAGAATGTAGTGTGGATGGTGGAGAAGAACTGTCGGAGAATGTAGTGTGGATGGTGGAGGAGAGATGTCGGAGAATGTAGTGTGGATGGTGGGAGGAGAGCTGTCGGAGAATGTAGTGTGGATGGTGGGAGGAGATCTGTCGGAGAATGTAGTGTGGATGGTGGAGGAGAGCTGTCGGAGAAAGTAGTGTGGATGGTGGGAGGAGAGCTGTAGGAGAATGTAGTGTGGATGGTGGGAGGAGAGCTGTCGGAGAATGTAGTGTGGATGGTGGGAGGAGAGCCGTCGGAGAATGTAGTGTGGATGGTGGAGGAGATCTTTCGGAGAATGTAGTGTGGATGGTGGGGGAGAGCTGTCGGAAAATTTAGTGTGGATGGTGGAGGAGAGCTGTCGGAGAATGTAGTGTGGATGGTGGAGGAGAGCTGTCGGAGAATGTAGTGTGGATGGTGGGAGGAGAACTGTCGGAGAATGTAGTGTGGATGGTGAGAGGAGAGCTGTCAGAGAATGTAGTGTGGATGGTGGAGGAGAGCTGTCGGAGAATGTAGTGTGGATGGTGGGGGGAGAGCTGTCGGAGAATGTAGTGTGGATGGTGGAGGAGATCTTTCGGAGAATGTAGTGTGGATGGTGGGGGAGAGCTGTCGGAGAATTTAGTGTGGATGGTGGAGGAGAGCTGTCGGAGAATGTAGTGTGGATGGTGGGAGAAGATCTGTCGGAGAATGTAGTGTGGATGGTGAGAGGAGAGCTGTCGGAGAATGTAGTGTGGATGGTGGAGGAGGGCTGTCGGAGAATGTAGTGTGGATGGTGGAGGAGATCTGTCGGAGAATGTAGTGTGGATGGTGGAGAAGAGCTGTCGGAGAATGTAGTGTGGATGGTGGAGGAGAGATGTCGGAGAATGTAGTGTGGATGGTGGAGGAGAGCTGTTGGAGAATGTAGTGTGGATGGTGGGAGGAGAGCTGTCGGAGAATGTAGTGTGGATGGTGGAGGAGATCTGTCGGAGAATGTAGTGTGGATGGTGGAGAAGAGCTGTCGGAGAAAGTTGTGTGGATGGTGGGAGGAGAGATGTCAGAGAATGTAGTGTGGATGGTGGGAGGAGAGCTGTCGGAGAATGCAGTGTGGATGGTGGAGGTGAGCTGTCAGAGAATGTAGTGTGGATGGTGGGAGGAGAGCTGTCGGAGAAAGTTGTGTGGATAGTGGGAGGAGAGCTGTTGGAGAATGTAGTGTGGATGGTGGAGGAGGGCTGTCGGAGAATGTAGTGTGGATGGTGGAGGAGATCTGTCGGAGAATGTAGTGTGGATGGTGGAGAAGAGCTGTCGGAGAATGTAGTGTGGATGGTGGAGGAGAGATGTCGGAGAATGTAGTGTGGATGGTGGAGGAGAGCTGTTGGAGAATGTAGTGTGGATGGTGGAGGAGAGATGTCGGAGAATGTAGTGTGGATGGTGGAGGAGAGATGTCGGAGAATGTAGTGTGGATGGTGGAGGAGAGCTGTTGGAGAATGTAGTGTGGATGGTGGAGGAGAGCTGTCGGAGAATGTAGTGTGGATGGTGGAGGAGATCTGTCGGAGAATGTAGTGTGGATGGTGGAGAAGAGCTGTCGGAGAAAGTTGTGTGGATGGTGGGAGGAGAGATGTCAGAGAATGTAGTGTGGATGGTGGGAGGAGAGCTGTCGGAGAATGCAGTGTGGATGGTGGAGGTGAGCTGTCAGAGAATGTAGTGTGGATGGTGGGAGGAGAGCTGTCGGAGAAAGTTGTGTGGATAGTGGGTGGAGAGCTGTCAGAGAATGTAATGTGGATGGTAGCTGGAGATAAGGTGAAAGTGTCTGAGGTATAGCTGCTTCTTGATGGTACAGACCTTACTGGGTTTTAAGGCATCTATCAGTCTCTGTTGGCTTTTATTTAGGAAGTTTCAGGTTGTCAAGCCCTGGTAGGGTAATTGAATTTGTCCAAATTGGCCCAATGACTGCACCAGCCAGCAAGACACTGACTGCAATAAGCTCCTTGAGGCGATTCAGTTTGCATCTTTAGTGCTATACAAGTAATTTAATGCATCCTGGCCACTAAAGTAGCTAGAATAAGAACATCAGAATCTCCCTGCTCACTATGGTCATACGCATCGAGGCCCATGGGTAGGACTGCGTTATAAGCATTGTTTAATAATAAGCTAATGTTGACCATGGTTACAAAACAATAGACTGGATCAACTGTAAATGCAACAATGGTATCTAAGTTCCTATTGTTTGAGGACAGCCTGTGTAATTGTTATCAAGGCATTTGTTTGACAAGTACCCCCGTAAACACTCAAAAGTATCCAGATTTTTGTTTTCTAAACAGATTGTTGTCTGATGAAAAAATCATACATATAGGGCCAGATTCAGGAAGACTTACGACGTGATTTGGAGCATGCGCACTGGGATACGTTCACGGCCGGCGCATGCGCAGTTTGTTTGGCACGTCATTGAAATACAACACGCCCCCTACCTGCCCAATTTGAATTACGCGTGGATACGCCGGCCCATTTACGCTACGCCGCCACAACTTACGGAGCAAGTGCTTTGTGAATACAGCACTTGCCTGTATAAGTTGCGGAGGCGTAGCGAAAATAGGATAGGCTACGCCCACACAAATATACGCGGCGATACCTGAATCTGGCCCATAATGTATATATTTATCTCAAACGCAACACACCTCCTCCTGACATCAACCAGGTTTTCTTTCAGCTGCCCCTATGCCAGAGGTGTACTGGCTTCCTTCATTTTTCTGGCTATTTGGTGCCCTGGTGAACAATGTTGCTGCATAAACATCTCCCTATTGTGCTGTCTTTCAAACAAACAATCTGCACCTCTGTCCATTGCTCATAAATTATTCAATGTATTAACTTCTTGAGATCCGCGCTATAGCCGAATGACGGCTTCAGCGCGGATCTGAATATCAAACAGGCCGTCAATTGACAGCCTCCCCTTTTGGGCATTCCCCGCGCGCGCAGCGAGAAAAATTCTGTGTTGGCCGTGTCCCTTGGATACAGCCAATCACAGATCGCTACAAACGGCCAATCAGAGTGGGCGTTTGCGATGCGATCTGTGAGGCCAATGAGAGATGATCTAATGCCGCGTACACACGGTCGTTTTTTGCGATGAAAAAAAACGACGTTTTTTAAAACGTCATTTAAATTTATTGTGTGTGGGCAAAACGTCGTTTTTTGTCTTCAAAAAAACGACCAAAAAAAAATTCCAACATGCTGGAATTTTTTGTGTCGTTTTTCAAAACGTCGTTTTTTGTTTCACAAAAAGTCACCGTGTGTAGCAAAAACGTCGTTCAAAACGACGTTTTTCAACCCGCGCATGCCCAGAAGCTAGTTATGAAGCGAGCTTCAATGGAAAAGCGTGGTGAACGTAACCTTGCTTTTTGTGAAAAAACGATGGTGTGTATGCAAAATTGTCTTTGAAAAGTGACGTTTCAAAAACGTCGTTTTTTACTTCACAGAAAACTTCGTTTTTTTTCATCGCACAAAACGACCGTGTGTACGCGGCATTATATGTAAACATATGAGATCATCTCTCATTGCCGGCTCACACAGAGACAGCGTCCGGTCTCTATAGAGGAGACCGATCTGTGTCCCTTGTACATAGGGACACAGATCGGTCACCTCCCCCAGTCACCCCCCTCCACCTACAGTTAGAACACTATGTAGGGAATACATTTAACCCCTTCCTCACCCCCTAGTGTTAACCCCTTCAATGCCAGTCACATTTATACAGTAATTAGTGCATATTTATAGCACTGATCGCAGTATAAATGTGAATGGCGCCAAAAATGTGTCCGATGTGTCCGCCATAACGTTGCAGTCCCAATAAAAATCGCAGATCGCCACCATTTCTAGTAAAAAAAAAAAAATATTCCGTCCCCTATTTTGTAGGTGATATAACTTTTGCGCAAACCAGTCGCTTATTGCGTTTTTTTGTTGTTTTTTTTTTTACAAAAAATATGTAGAAGAATACGTATCGCCCTAAACTGAGAAAAAAATGTGTTGTTTTTTTTAAATTGGGATATTTATTATAGCAACGAGTAAAAAATATTGTATTTTTTTTTCAAAATTGTCGCACTTTTTTGTTTATAGCGCAAAAAATAAAAACCACACAGGCGATCAAATACCACCAAAAGAAAGCTCTACTTGTGGGGGAAAAGGGACGTCAATTTTGTTTGGCAATTGTCAGTTAAAGCGACACAGTGCCGGAAGCTGAAATTTCACCTGGGCAGGAGGGGGGTATATGTGCCCAGTAAGCAAGTGGTTATTAAATTCACAGTGTACATGTCTAATATAGCAAGTTTACGTGTTTCAGCCTAACCGGCTTTAGTCATTAGTGTTGCTCATGAATATTCGCTACGAATATTGCATATTCGAGTATTCGCGAATAACTCGAATATTGCGGCGAATATTCGCTATGGCGAATATTTGTATTTTTTCAAATTTATTTTTAAAACAGATCACATCCTAGTGATCTCCATCGACGTCTAAAAGCATTGCTGGTATGATTAGAGAGAGACCCTCGGCCGAGTAGCTGATGCGATTCTTTTATGTTGCTGAAAATTCGCAATGCAACATAAAAGAATCGCATCAGCTACTCGGCCCTTCTTTTGCATCAGAGCCAATCAGAATAACTCGAATATTCGACAAACGGAATATTGCGCGATTATCTTCTCCGCCCTTCTTTTGCATCAGAGCCAATCAGAATTACTCGAATATTCGGCAAAAGGAATATTGCGCGATTATCTTCTCCGCCCTTCTTTTGCCCCCTTATTCTCCTTTCTTTTAAGTAGAGTTAGTGTAGAGTTAGTGTTTAGTGCATATTAGTTTAGTAATACAGGAAATGATCTCCGTTTATGAGAATTTCACAATCATTTTCGCATTAGCGAAATTTTGCATTAGCGAAATTTCGCAAAATTTTTTTTGGATAAAATATCACGAATATTCGATATTAGCGAATATTCGCGAACATTCTTCTATATATTCGCGCAATATCGCGAAATCGAATATGGCGTATTCCGCTCAACACTATAGTCATATGAGGATAGCTTGTTAGGCTGAAACGTGTTAACTTGCTGTATTGGACATGTACACTTTGGACATTGTTTGCAGCTGTGTGATGGAGGATCGTGCACCTGTTAGCTCAGATCTCTGTTATTCCATGGGGTAGTAGCAACAACTTTGCTATATATTATTGTTATGAATCTGCCGGAATGTTTCATGCCCTGTCTGCTTACCTCTGGTCTGTGTATCCGCTTAGGGATCACGCTCTCCCACCTGCATGTTTATGTAATCTTCTCTCAGCATGGCTCCACCCAAGCCTCTAACAGGAAACACTATTTAACGCCGTGTACTGCAAGCCAGCCTTGCCCGAGCAATAGTGTGTTTAGGGCCCCCTGTGTGTTTCTTGCGGTGTGCTCTACGTTTGTACCGACTTTGGCTTGTTCTCCTGACCATCCCTGTCTGCTTGTTACTCCAACCCTTGGCTTGTCCTGACCATTCCTTGTTGCCCTGCACTGCTGTTTCCTCTCCATCCACCAGAGTCTGCCATGAGCATGAGCTGGGAGACCTGTAGTTAGCTGCAGCGAAGTCCATCCTCGCCATCAGAGGCTCTGGTGAAAACCTGCTGGCTCTTAGTCTCCGTGCCCTGGGAAATCTTACGTATGCTCTAGCTTCCTGTTCAATCCGTGTCGGTGCTCAGGTGGAGCTGCTTTTCTGAACCACCCAGAGCTCCATCTGCAGCACTCAGCCAAAGGGTTCACAAGCTAAGCAGTGCGCTCCTGACCCCAGCGGTGTTCACCTGGCATGAGGTGAACTGACAATTATGCTGTCTGTTGCCTCATGCCCTAGATGTCCACAATAATACTGCTCCCCTATACTGTCAAGAGGATTGGTGCATTTTTACATATAAGTGTGCTCCATTGCAATAAAGGTGTTATTATTTGGTATTAAACCCATTCAGTGTCTTGTTTTTTTGTGTGTGTATTCTTTTCACCTGAATGAGCATATTGTGCATTTTGCATTCTGTCCATCTTCTTACCACCCTAAAGAGATTGATCTTCAGTCTGTAGATGTGATATAAGCATTCAGGGTTTTCTGTCCAAGCAAATTCCAGCATTCTGCGAAACTATTGCACTCTGGAACAACAAGGTGCATCCTTTCTGCATTAGACATGTGTTGTCTATGTATGCAAGGTGGTGGTCTGGCCTGCAAGGTCCACACTGAAGTTTAGGTGACTGTAACAGCAGCCAGCCATCAATGCCATTGGACGTAAGCTTCTTCAGGCAGTAGTTTGACATTTCTTAACTTTCTGTTTTAAAAGACTGCTATTTCCCAAGAGTTCAGATGCTGTGTCCCCTGAAAAAATATACTTTCTTCTTTCAGTATTTTTTTCTCCAGTATGGGTGATAGATCCCGACTATAATTTTGTTGTGAATTTTCTGTTGCCCTTGGCCATACTCAAGAAGATTTTTTCAGATGATGATTTTCCTTATGTTCATTTGTTCACTGCTTGCTACTCCTGGGCTTGCACACTCCTAAGGCCTCGTACACACGATCAAATCTGTCTGCTGGAAACGGTCTGCTAGACCGTTTCAGCAGACAGATTCGATTGTGTGTACGGGCAAACAGACGGATTTGGCCACCCGACAGATTGTAAAGCATGCTTACCAATCTGTCGGCTGGGAACCCGTCCGCCCGACATGTCTGCTGGTTAGTACGCTAACCAGCAGACATGTCTTCTCGCACACGCGCCGAATGGTTTCGACGCATGCACGGAAGTGTTTTACTTCCTGGTGCGGTGACGTGGCGGCGTCACCGCCACCGCCACGTCACCGCGCCGTCTGGCGGCGGGGATTTTGGTTTGATCGTGTCGGCCCGACCGATTTGAACAAATCTGTCTGCTCGTGTGTATGGGGCCTAAGTGAAAATTTCCAAATTGGGGCCAAAGTGTCAATATGTTGTGTGGCCACCATTATTTTCCAGCGCTGCCTTAACCCTCTTGGGCATGGAGCTCACCAGAGCTTCACAGGTTGCCTCTGGAGTCCTCTTAAACGCCTCCATGACGACATCACAGTCCATCATCTTTACCCTCATCTTCTTTAGCAAGGCAGTGGTCGTCTTGGAGGTGCCTTTGGGGTCATTATCATGTTGGAATAATTCCCTATGGCCCAGTGTCAGAAGAGATGGGATTATGCTCTGCTTTAGTATGTCACAGTACAGGTTGGCATTCATGGTTCCCTCAATGAACTGTAGCTTTCCAGTGCTGGCAACACTCATGTAGCCCCAGACCATGACAATCCCACCACCATGCTTGACTATAGGCAAGACATACTTGTCTTCGTACCACCTTATTTTTTTGAATGTTATATATATATATATATATATATATATATATATATATATATATATATATATACACACACATATTGAACTAGATGGACTTGTATTTTTGCAACCAAACTAACTATGTAACCATACATACATATGTGAACATAGTAGTCGGCCATATTTGTATTCAAGACAGGAAGTGATGTAGGCACACAAGCAGGAAGTTCCAGGTGAGAGGTTAGTCGGGAGGAAGTAGAGAGAAGACATTGCTGGAACTGGCAGCAGAGGAGGTAATGAGATATTATTTTATATTTACACCCAGTAACCCCCCCCCCCGTCATGTCCGTCCTCTTCCTCCATAGTCACTGTGAAGTCTGTTATGGTTTATAAATCAGATACATCCTAAATACAGAACCATTTATCCAACTATCCATCCAGTGGTTTATAGACCAGATCAGTGGCGGCTGGTGGTTCGTTTTTTTGGGGGAAGCAAACAACCAGCCCCCCAGATGGCTGGCCAGCAGCACCTCCCCCGACCCCTGCTGTCTGCTCGTTGTTCTGGCACTTACCCCATCTAGGTGGCGGGCGGCGGCTCCTGCATCCTCTTCTCCATCATTACAAAACAGATTAAAGCACACATACAAAAATGACATTTATCCTGCAAGGCTATTTTAAAAACACCTGAGCATTTTCGAAAAAAATATGGGAGTTTGGTCACACTATATTGTCTTATAGTGCTAAGCCCACTTATTGCGACAAAGTACCCCGAATTAGTGGATCCTACCCTAGTAATAGAATGAAAGATCCTCAAGTAAGGATGAGCTCCGTCGTGTTTGCAAAGCCCACGTGCAGAGCCCGCCAGGAAGTCGACGCTGCGCTGAGCTAATCACAGGCAATGAGACATTTTCCCGATGCGTGGCTACAGAGATCGGGAAAAGTCTTACTGCCTGTGATTAGCACAGCTTCGACTTCCTGGTGGGCTCTGCACCTGTGCTTTGTGAACACGCCGGAGCTCATCCTTAGTCTCAAGCAAGGGAGACAAACTCATCTATATGGGAGAACTGAAGGGATCCCTCCTATGCACTGGTGGCCACTAATAAGAGGCAATGGGGGGGGGGGGGGGGTGCTCCAGCCCAAGGAACCAGGTCAGGGTTCATACAATATACGTACAATATCATACTTCCACCGTGCGTCTCCTCCCATCCTCCTAGGCATCCAATAGGATCGCCTGTCCATCATCTGGTGATGGGTCTCAAGACCAATGGCTAGATTCACATAGGAGCGCGGGCATAGCGTATGCGCCGGCCGTGGATGTATCCCAGTGCGCATGCTCCAAATCACGTCGCAAATAGTCAATGAAAACTACGTGAGCGTAACTTACGCCCAGCCCCATTCTGAATCGGCTTACACAAACGACGTAAAATTTATAAAATTTGATGCGGTCCCGACGTCCATACTTAACATTGGCTGCGCCATTTATTTGTTGGAATATCTTTACGCCTGAAAACGCCTTACGTAAACGGCGTATCAGTACTGCGACGGCTGGGCGTAAGTTCGTGAATCGGCGTATCTAGCTTATTTACATATTCAACGCGTAAATCGACGGAAACGCCACCTAGCGGCCAGCGTAAATATGCAACTAAGATACGACGGCGTAAGAGACTTACGCCGCTCGTATCTTAGCTCAATCCCGGCGTATCTGATTCTTTGAATCAGGCGCCGGGATACGACGGCGGACAATCAGACTTACGACGGCGTATCTGTAGATACGCCGTTGTAAGTCTACCTGAATCTGGCCACATTTATCCAACTGTCCATCTAGAGCCTCTGGTTTATAGACCAGATACATCCTAAATATAGAGCCATTTATCCAACTGTCTATCCAGAGCCTCTGGTTTATAGACCAGATACATCCTAAATATAGAACCATTTATCCAACTGTCCATCCAGAGCCTCTGGTTTATAGACCAGATACATCCTAAATATAGAGCCATTTATCCAACAGTCCATCCAGAGCCTCTGGTTTATAGACCAGATACATCCTAAATATAGAGCCATTTATCCAACAGTCCATCCAGAGCCTCTGGTTTATAGACCAGATACATCCTAAATATAGAACCATTTATCCAACTGTCCACCCAGAGCCTCTGGTTTATAGACCGGATACATCCTAAATATAGAACCATTTATCCAACTGTCCATCCAGAGCCTCTGGTTTATAGACCAGATGCATCCTAAATATAGAGCCATTTATCCAACTGTCCATCCAGAGCCTCTGGTTTATAGACCGGATACATCCTAAATATCGAACCATTTATCCAACTGTCCATCCAGAGCCTCTGGTTAATAGACCGGATACATCCTAAATATCGAACCATTTATCCAACTGTCCATCCAGAGCCTCTGGTTAATAGACCAGATAAATCCTAAATATAGAGCCATTTATCCAACTGTCCATCATCCAGAGCCTCTGGTTTATAGACCGGATACATGAAATTGCTGTTGGGCACCACCACTTGTCTATGAGTTCTATTAAACAGCGAAGCCGCTATATTTTCTGTCTACAGATATCAGAGTCTTGTATGGATAACATCAGTGAGAATGGAGGGAGACTGAGGGCATAGAAAAAAATAAATCCATCTAAAGCCCTACTAGTCTTAAAAATGTTCTTTCCCTTCTATTATTCATATATTAGATAAGCTGTGTAAAAAGATTTCTGGTCACATGATTCAGCTCCCCTGCGTCAGCCATCAGCAGCTGCAGGGGAGAGGAAGTACTGCAAACAATGTCTGCACCATGGCAGCCTATGGGTGATGGAATTACTCCTGGATTACAAAGCCGTTGTTGGACACTCGGCCCAATTTACTTGCATCATGTGACTGGACTGGAGCGAGCTGAAAATAGGGAAGTACATACATCTTTTTTACTCATTGAGTAAGTATAGGTGTTAAGAGGGGGAAGTGAACATTTTTATTCTATTTAGGCTTTAGCTGAAATTCTCTTATCTCTCTTAATAAAACACAGACCTGATGGGAGAGGTGAGGAGGATTCTGGGAGGTCACATGACATCACTCTTATTTCTATTAATAAAACACAGACCTGACCGGACAGATGAGGAGGATTCTGGGAGGTCACATGACATCACTCATCGCTAATAATAAAAAAGAGACCTGACTGGAGAGGTGAAGAGGATTCTGAGAGTGTTAGATGATATTGTTGCTGTTTTAATGTAGAGTTTTTCTCTGGTGAAGTTTGGTAGCCATTTACCTCATTCCCTGTAATCCAAGAGAAACAGAACAAGATTCTAAAACTCGGTGCACGGTTCCGGGAATTATCCAGTAACAGACAAGGGATGTGTTTGGATGGTGACTGTATCATTGTGTGTGTCAGGTTCCTATAAGGTGTCAATATATCACTGTATTTTCTCCAGGAGGAGTGGAAGTATTTAGAAGGACACAAGGATCTCTACAAGGACATCATGATGGACAATCAGCCGCCCCTCACATCACCGGGTAAGGGGAGACTTTATTGTAAAGGAGAGAGCAGTACGGAGGCTCCACCTAGATCCCCCATCATCTAATAAACACATGGAAACAATGTATTCAGTCAGTGTGTGTGTTTCCTACAGATGGATCCAGTAATGGGAACCCACCAGAGAGATGTCCCCGTCCTCTGTATTCCCGGGATTCCACACAGGAAGATAGCACCATCCCCCACCGTTATCAGGTAGGTGGGACTGAGCAACCAGAACTCAAATACAATTCTACGCTTTGAGATAATATTCTTCTGTCATCTCTTGTTTCATTTTACAAACCCGTTCTATCATATTTTCACTTTAGGACGAAGAACTGAAATATATCAAAGTTGAGGTTAAAGTGGAAGAAGACGAGATGCTTGAAGATCAGTCTATGGAGGAGGAAGATCCTCTGTATTCCCAGGATTCCACATGGGAAGATCACAAAATCCCTCACTATGATCATGTAGGTGGGACTGGGCATGTAGAACTAAATATGTATTCTAAGCTATGGGAAGAAAGTCTTCTATGCAGTCTCTTGTTTTAATGGTTACTTCTACATCTGAAGTGTAGCCTTTTCTTCCTGCACCCCCCATTCCACATGTCTAGCTCCTTTGAGCACCCTACAGTTTCACCCCCATTCTTATTGTTTTTTTTTTCTTTAAAGCAATATACATTCCTTTCTTCTGTGGGTCTTAAGTCCAGTCACATGTCATCATGGGTCCTCTTCCTCCTTGTGTTCCGCCATGGAGATTGGGTGCATACTGAATGAGATGGTGCTGTTCTGTGCTCCTGTAAGTCCAGGCTGATGATATGCCCCTAGGGGACGGGTCTCTGGCTGCCTAGGCTTTCCTAGACAGAAAATGTGCAGTAGACCTCATTTATCTCTGCTTCCCGGTCAGTAACACCTGCCCGTGTTGTGACGAGAAAGGTCCCCCGTCGAATAATGCCCACCCTGTACTGTGCAGGCGTAGTACGAAGCACTACAGAGCTGCCGAAAAGCCACCGAACATGAACAGCCTGTATATGGCACCTGCGCACAGCAGACGACTTTGTGCCAGTCGCTCCGGATGCTCGTGCAACTCTGCAAGGGGCGGATATAATGTTGATTAAAGCGTGTGAGGGGCGGATGCCTACAGAAGAGGCTGTATTTAATAATGATGGGCTGAGCTGATAAATTGGGGATGGATTTCTCAATAAACTACACAGCTTTCTCAATAATACATCCGCCCCTTGGAGAACTCTACCCCCCATTGTATGAGCTCTACCCATCATGCTACAATACGGCCTCTTCTGTATGCACCCGCCCCTTGCAGAGTTTAATGAATAATACACCCGCCGCCCCTTGCAGAGTTGCATGAGCATCGGGAGTGTGTGGCACAATGACATCTTGATTGCGTAGGCGCCGTGAACAGTTGATCAACAGCTGCGTTGTGCTCCGTACCGCGCAAGTGCTGAACCTGCGCAGTACAGGGCGGGCATTATTGAACTGGGGACCTTTCTCGTCGGAAAACCGGTCTTGTCCCCCTCCAGCCTGTGACTGGACAGTGAAAGGAGAAGCTGAGCTTATCTCTCTGCTGCTATCTGCATGTCACTAGTTAGCGGTACATTACAGCTGATTGGCTCCTTGTTCTGCTTCGCTCTTTCCCACTCTGAGTTGTTGTGTACAGGTAATGCAAGAACCTGATACCAGGTCATATTCAGGTACTTACACTGCTTAGACTTTTTTTTAAAACACACATGAATTATATTTTAGGGAAAGCAGAGCTGCTGTCATTTGTGTATTTTATATCTGCCTGGAGTTCAGCTTGAGGCCGGATTCACACCTATGCGAATTGAGTGCGGTTTAAACCGCATCTAATACGCAGAACATTTCTAAATACATTGTTTTCAATGAGGCTGGTTCACATATGTGCGATGCATTCGCACTGCGCATTGCAGAAAAAACGTGTTCAGATTTTATGACTTGCGGTGCGGCTCAGGTGCGAATTCAGATCCATTATCTTCTATGGGTACGCAGCTGATTCGCAGATGTGTTCAGTTCTCTTCAGGAATTTCTCTCATTCAGCTCAATACACTTCTCCCCCACTCTCCTCTCACCCAGAACTTCTCCCAGGTCTCCAAATTCGCAGCTAAAACGCAATGGATCTGCTGAACACTTCCCTTATCTATCTGCAGAGATTACAGAGCTGAAATTCACCCTGCACAAGTGTGATTCCGGCCTTAATAGATGTTTTCTATTATTTTTGGGTTTAGGATGTAGAACGGATTATTATAAAATCTGAGGTTAAAGAGGAAGAAGAAGAGACGTATTTGGGGGGTGATCAGCCGCCCAAGGAGGAGGTTGGGATGATTAAGAAAAGTGAACAGAAAGAAATGTCTCTACTTATCGACACAAGTAAGTATAGACACTATGGAAGAAATGGGTCACAGTTTCATTTTACTTCTGAATATAAGGATTGTAATTTATGGAAAATGTTAGATAATTATCAGATCTTCACATTATCCTGTAGACAATTGCTAAATGGTTAAATATGTGCTTGTGTAATAAAGTGTTAATGTGTGGTGTGTGTGAAGAGTTAACACGTGGTGCTGTGAGGTGCCGTCCCCTGCATGTGTTACTTCCTGATTCTGTGCCTTCCCCTGCATGGAGCAGAGCAGTTGACGTCACACAACTTGAAGGAAGTGAGGTATTGTGGGTCAGGAGCATGGCTGCATGGATATCTTAAAGTGGCCAGTTACTCGTTAAATACTAATTATGTTTAACTTTTCTTTCCAACAGATGGAAGTTATGCCAGGAATTCCTCTGAAAAACGTCTTCTATTATCTGCTGATTGTAAGTCAGAAGATAATGTCATCACACAGGATCCTCCAGGAGGAAATCCAAATACACAAAATATACATCACAGACCTTCCTGTCCAGGGACATCAATGGATCCCTCTGATCAGGGGGAATCTTCTCATCAATCACATACTATGATTGTAAATATAAATGTAAGATCTCACACTGCAGATAGATCAACAGATACTTCTAATCCTGAGGAATCTTCCTCACCCCAGGAAGGTGACAATCTATACCCATGTTCAGAGTGTGGGAAATTCTTCACTCATAAAGAATACCTTGCCAAGCATCAGCGAATTCATACAGGCGAGCGCCCTTTTTCATGCTCAGAGTGCGGGAAATCTTTCACTATAAAAGGAAGCCTTGTTGCACACCAAAAAGTTCACACGGGTGAGCATTCATGTTTACAGTGTGGGAAATCTTTCGCTCAAAAAGGAAACCTTTTGCAACACCAGAGAATACACACAGGTGAGCGTCCTTTTTCATGTTCTGAGTGCGAAAAATCTTTTGCTCAAAAAGGAAACCTTGCAAAACACCAGAGAATTCACACAGGCGAGAGACCGTATTCATGTTCAGAGTGCGGTAAATCTTTCTCTAGAAAAGAGAACCTACATGAACACCAGAGAAATTATAAGGGTGAGCGAAACTATTCATGTACAGAGTGCGGAAAATCATTCTTTAAGAAAGATAATCTTGTTAAACACCAGAAAATCCACACGGGTGAGCGTCCCTATTCATGTTCAGAGTGCGGGAAATCTTTCTTTAAGAAAAATAATCTTTTGAGACATCAGAGATTTCACACTGGTGAGCGTCCGTATTCGTGTTCCGAGTGCGAGAAAGCTTTCAGTCATAAAGGAGACCTTGTTATACATCAAAGAATTCACACAGGGGAGCGCCCTTTTTCATGTTCAGAGTGCGGAAAAGCTTTCAGTCATAAAGGAGACTTTGTTAAACATCAGAGAACTCACACAGGGGAGCGTCCATTTTCTTGTTCACAGTGCGGGAAATCCTACACTCATAAAGGAGACCTTGTTAAACATCAGAGAATTCACTCAGGTGAACTTCCGTATTCTTGTTCAGCGTGTGGGAAATCTTTCAGTCATAATGGAGACCTTGTTAAACATCAGAAAACTCACACGGGTGAACATCTTTATTCATGTTAAGCGCGCGGGAAATCTTTGACTTATAAAGGAGTCTTATAAGGAAAAGTGTAATGGCAGGATGTTATCGGATAATCCATCCGTTTGTACGCTCCATCGGACAATTGTTGTCGGAATTTCCGACAACAAATGCGGGACAGCATGCTTTAAAATTTTCCAACAACTAATATGTCTGGTCGGATTTTTCGAACATGTGTACACAAGTCAGTTGGAAAAAAAGTACAAACACGCATGCTCAGAAGTAATTCTAACCATAAGACAACATTAGCAGAAGCTGCCCAAAGGGTGGTGCTAAAGAGCTGAAAAACCATGTGATTTGGTAAAAGTTGGCTGAAAAAGTCCTGCCTTGTGTATGCATACCGAGTTCACGGCCAACGCCCATTCGAAGCAAAATCCACAGAAAAGCTAGTCGGAAGTCTGAACGTGTGTACGAGGCTGAAAAAAACACGTAGTTTCATGTTTGTTGGACGACAATTCTTTGCTGGTAGTATGCAATCCAAGTTCACGGCCAACGCCCTTCGGACAAAAGTCCTACGCTTTGTCCGATTGAAATCCGATTGTGGCTTTAGATTAACACCAGAAAATTCACTCCAGTGAGCGTCCTTATTTATGTTCAGAGTGTGAGAAATCTTCTTCTAAGAAGGAGAACCTGGATGATCACCAATGAAAACACGCAGGTGAGCATTCATGTTAAGTGCCAGTTCCAACTACAGCGACTTGGGATCTGACTTGTCAGACCTTAAGTTGCCCCAAGTCGCTGGACATGAGAAATTCCATTGAAGTGAATGAGAGCCGTCTTAATGTACGCTACTGAAGTTGCTCCGACTTCAGAAAATGTTCCTGAAGTACTTCAAGGCAACTTATAGACGACTTGTACACATACACTCCAATGGTAGTCGCCTCCAAAGTCGGATCTTCATCTTAACTGAAGCAACTTTACAGGAAAAGAAAATAGTTTACACAGGCAAACCCCTCCTTCCCACAGAGCTGATTATTCAGTGATTGGCCACAGCCAAAGTCACCTGTCCTGGAGGCAACTCAAAGTCACGCTGATGTCACCTTCAAATCGCCTTTCAAAGTCTCGCTGTAAGTCGGGTTGCCCCTGTGTGAATTGGCACTTAGAGTGCGGGAAATCTTTCACTACGAAGGAAAACCTTGTTATACATCAGATAACTCACATGGTGAGCGTCCTCGTTCATATTATGAGTGGGAAAAAACTTTCAGTTCAGAAAGAAACCCTTGTTATACATCCCAGAAGACACACTGCGGAGCATCCTCAATGCATTATGACTGCGGAAAATGTTTTACAGATATGAGAAGTCTAATTATACATCAGAGGAAAAGGAAGCAGTGATTGTTTTGACAAATGTATGATGGTTTTTACTAGTGGAACGTATTAATTCATTGTACATATTTTGTTTATAAAGTAGTGCATGCTGGCAAATGTGATGTTACATTTTAAGGTGGAGATGGGTGAGCCGAGTCTTCTCTTGGCTTCTTGTATCTCTTGGAGACTCCAATGGTTGGATGTGCCTACTACAGTTCTTGCACCCGCATTTTGGTAATCCCGTTTCTCTGTTTTACATTTTGCACATTTAAAAATAAAGATTTAAAAGTTATCACCACTCAAAATAGGTTATGGGGATGCACAAAAAAAGATTAACCTTCTTGAGCCACAGATTGTCCAAGGGGGGCAGATAGGCCAAGTTTTGTACAGTGCACATCACCATACATTAGAGGCATAGTGAATTTTTTTGAGTTTTTAGGGTGGTGGTTTGATCGTTCTATATCCATAAGGAATAAATTATACTACAGTCTTTATATGAACCAGGACTGAGCTACAGTGGAACCTCGGATTACGAGCATAAGAAGCACTCGTATAGCGAGTTTCCCCATAGAAGTCAATGGAAACAAAATAAATTTGTTCCGCATTGACTTCTATGGCATGCAACAACGCATGTGGCCAGATGTGGGGGGCGCCAGAGAGCCTCGGTAATACTCAGAAAGGCTCAGGGACAGCTCGGCTGAACTCAGAAAGGTTTAGGAATGGAGTATTTCAGAGTTTTTCCAAGTATTTCTGAACGGCTCCGGCCAAATGCGGTACTGCACGCCGCTGTGGCTTGAATCCTTGTTTTGCGAGACAACACTCGCAAACCGCGTCAGGATTTTCCAAAATGCTCCTATTTTACGAAACGCTTGTTGACCGTGTTACTAGCAATCCAAAGTTTCACTGTACTCTGATACTTGTATAGCTAGCCATGGAAACTGTCCAATCTGTGGGTAACAAATTAACAATTGTGGCAATACAAGTACAATGTTATTAATGTATGGCAATGGTAGCAATAAATAGGCAATAAAATGCAGTTAAAATAACTGAAGTTCTGTCTGTCTTTTATTTTTGTGTTTCTGCGGAAAGGCATGTATATGGATCTAACCTACTGAATGCAGAAAGGATCCCTTACATTGGTAGAAAGTGAAGGCTCTTGAAGGACATATGTTTCATGTTCCATGTTGACGTAATTTGTAGGGTGGAGTCTGATGACTTACAATACATAATTCCTTTGAATTTACCCGGCTGAAGTCTAAATATGACTTAAAGCGTTTGTTAAAATAAAAATTTAATTAGATCTGTCGGAGAATGTATTGTAGATTGAGGAGAGCTGTCTGAGAATGTAGTCTGGATGGTGGAGGAGAGCTGTCGGATAAAAGTAGTGTGGATGGTGGAGGAGATCTGTCGGAGAATGTAGTGTGAATGGTGGGAGGAGATCTGTCGGAAAATGTATTGTAGATTGAAGAGAGCTGTCTGAGAATGTAGTGTGGATGGTGGAGGAGAGCTGTCAGAAAAAAGTAGTGTGGATGGTGGAGGAGATCTGTCGGAGAATGTAGTGTGGATGGTGGGAGGAGATCTGTCGGAGAATGTATTCTAGATGGAGGAGAGCTGTCTGAGAATGTAGTGTGGATGGTGGAGGAGATCTGTCGGAGAATGTAGTGTGGATGGTGGGAGGAGATCTGTCGGAGAATGTATTCTAGATGGAGGAGAGCTGTCTGAGAATGTAGGGTGGATGGTGGAGGAGAGCTGTCGGAGAATGTAGGGTGGATGGTGGAGGAGAGCTGTCGGAGAATGTAGGGTGGATAGTGGAGAAGATCTGTTGGAGAATGTAGTGTGGATGGTGGAGGAGAGCTGTCGGAGAATGTAGTGTGGACGGTGGAGGAGATCTGTCGGAGAATGTACTGTGGATGGTGGAGGAGAGCTGTTGGAGAATGTAGTGTGGATGGTGGGAGGAGAGCTGTCGGAGAATGTAGTGTGGATGGTGGAGGAGAGATGTCGGAGAATGTAGTGTGGACGGTGGAGGACAGCTGTCAGAGAATGTAGTGTGGATAGTGGAGGAGATCTGTCGGAGAATGTAGTGTGGATGGTGGATGAGAGATGTTGGAGAATGTAGTGTGGATAGTGGAGGAGATCTGTCGGAGAATGTAGTGTGGACGGTGGAGGAGACCTGTCGGAGAATGTAGTGTGGATGGTGGGGGAGAGCTGTCGGAGAATGTAATGTGGATGGTGGGGGAGAGCTGTCGGAGAATGTAGTGTGGATGGTGGGAGGAGAGCTGTCGGAGAATGTAGTGTGGATGGTGGGAGGAGAGCTGTCGGAGAATGTAGTGTGGATGGTGGAGGAGAGCTGTCGGGGAATATAGTGTGGATGGTGGGGGAGAGCTGTCGGAGAATGTAATGTGGATGGTGGAGGAGAGCTGTCGGAGAATGTAGTGTAGATGGTGGAGGAGATCTGTCGGAGAATGGAGTGTGGATGGTGGAGGAGAGCTGTCGGAGAATGGAGTGTGGACGGTGGAGGAGAGCTGTCGGAGAATGTAGTGTGGATAGTGGAGGAGATCTGTCGGAGAATGTAGTGTGGATGGTGGAGGAGAGCTGTTGGAGAATGTAGTGTGGATGGTGGAGGAGATCTGTCGGAGAATGTAGTGTGGATGGTGGAGGAGATCTGTCGGAGAATGTAGTGTGGACGGTGGAGGAGATCTGTCGGAGAATGTAGTGTGGACGGTGGAGGAGAGCTGTCGGAGAATGTAGTGCAGATGGTGGAGGAGATCTGTCGGAGAATGTAGTGTGGATGGTGGGAGGAGAGCTGTCGGAGAATGTAGTGTGGATGGTGGAGGAGAGCTGTCGGAGAATGTAGTGTGGATGGTGGGGGGTGAGCTGTCGGAGAATGTAGTGTGGATGGTGGAGGAGAGCTGTCGGAGAATGTAGTGTGGATGGTGGAGGAGAGCTGTTGGAGAATGTAGTGTGGATGGTGGAGGAGATCTGTCGGAGAATGTAGTGTGGATGGTGGAGGAGATCTGTCGGAGAATGTAGTGTGGACGGTGGAGGAGATCTGTCGGAGAATGTAGTGTGGACGGTGGAGGAGATCTGTCGGAGAATGTAGTGTGGATGGTGGGAGGAGATCTGTCGGAGAATGTAGTGTGGATGGTGGGAGGAGAGATGTCAAATAATGTAGGGTGGATGGTGGATGGTGGATTTGCAATGCCAAATCATGTTTCATGTTCCATGTTGACGTAATTTGTAGGGTGGAGTCTGATGACTTACAATACATAATTCCTTTGAATTTACCCGGCTGAAGTCTAAATATGACTTAAAGCATTTGTTAAAATAAAAAATTAAATTGTGTTTCTTTAAAGCATAAATAACAGAATAACAGTGCTTGTACTGTGTAATTTGGTCCCCTGTATCACCTGAAATGCCTGTCTGATCCTGCCTAGTTCTGCCCTCCCCCTGTAAACTGATCACAGTTTATCATAGCCGCTGAGCCACCATGATCAGTTTATGTGACTCGGCTCTCCTGTCCTCTTCCCCCTCTTCTCCCTGCCTAACGGCTCTGTGTATGAGCCAACCCTCTCCTTGAAGAACCATTCTGAGCAGTATAAAAATTACTGCTCACAATCACTGCCAGCCCATCTGCTAGGATAGCATGTAGTGTATGCCTTTTTTTTTTTAATTCATCTTCTAAATACCTTATTTATCCTCATTGATTAGTGGTCACATGACCACCTGTCAATCTCTTCCTTCGATGTAGAGAGAGGTCATGTGACCGCCTGGCAGACGTCAGAGGGAGATCGTAGGAAGAGAGTGACGGGTGTTCACGTGACCGCTGATCGTGGAGGATAAATACGGTTAGAAGATTAATTTTAAAAAACAGCATACGCTATATACTACATACGGGGCTCAAAATGTAAATTCCTGAGCTAATAGCCAGGCCTCAAGGGTTACTCACCACCAATTGGTGGTGAGGAGGAGGCGGGGCTGTGTGTGACGGAGAGCGGAGACAGTTTCAATGTAAGCTGTTACAGCGTGCTATACTGCTTGGTGATCCCACGACTCTCCTCTTCCTCCATTCTCTCTTCCCCCGTAAGGATGGCTGAGAGAACAGCTCTGGCTCCCGATCTACCCCGTCTGCTGGTGGTGCTCACCCCCCCACTCCGAGGCAGCTCAGTTCCTTGACAGCCCTCATTTTCCACTCGCAAAATGCAAGTAAACGAGTGGAAAATTTGAGGGCATTACTACATGCTATCCTAGCAGAGAGGCTGACAGTGATTGTGAGCACTGCCTTTACAACCCCTTTATAGAGGTTGTTATGGTAAATGTTCCTTTTACCTTAATGTATTCTATGCATTAACCACTTGTCATCTGCCCACCGTCAAATGACGGCGGGCAGACGACTCCATTATCCTGACATCACGTCATATGACGTGATGTCCCTTTAAAGCCGCGGGCGGGCGCACGCGCACCCGCCGCTCTGCGGGGATCCCGTGCGATTGCCCAGCGGCAACGATCGCCGCCAGGCACACGCGATTGCTCTGTAAGTGAGCTGGGACGTGCAGCTCTGTATGTAAACACAGAGCTGCACGTCCCTGTCAGGGAGAGAGGTGACAGATTGTGTTCCTTGTACATAGGGACACAATCGGTCACCTCACTCAGTCACCCCCCCCTTCCCCCACAGTTAGAACACTCATAGGACACACACTTAACCCCTTCCCCACCCCCTAGTGGTTAACCCCTTCACTGCCAATCACATCCGCCCGTCGGGAATGGCAACCAGCCATTCATCCAGGCGGGCCGTCGAGCAAAAAGAGAGCGTGCTCTCTTTTCGCCCGACGGGCGGGGCGAGCCAAAAGCGTACACACGGCCGAGGTCCTCGCTGGAATGCAGCTTCCAGCGAGGTTCTCGCTGGTTTCCAGCGAGAACCTCGGTCGTGTGTACGCCGCCTCACAGGTAGGGTTGCCACATCATCCCTTTAAAACAGAACACATATGAATTACACAGGTTCTGTGGCTGATTATGGTGGTAATTAAACTCACTCGGTGCCTAATCTGCATTAGCCTGAGCCTCAGAACCTGTGTAATTCATATGTGTTCTGTTTTAAAGGGATGAGGTGGCAACCCTAGTCACAGGTTGAAATCACAGTCACTGGGCAGAATTTGCTCTCCACAGAGACTCTCCTCAAATCTAACCACTGTAATTAGCTGAACTCTCTTTACAGGAACCAATCACAGGGAGGGATCAGAGTTACCCGACACCTCACCACAGTGACACATTATTATTATTATACATTTATATAGCTCTGACATATACCAAAGTGCTGTACAGAGATCACTAAACAAGTCACATCAGTCTCTGTACCAGAGGAGCTTACACTAATGTCCCCTCCCCCACAGTCACACACTATTATTATACAGTACATTTATATAGCTCTGACATATACCGCAGTGCTGTACAGGGAACACTGAGCCAGTCACATCAGTCTCTGAAGCAGAGGAGCTTACACTAATGCCCCCTCCCCCACAGTCACACACTATTATTATTATACATTTATATAGCCCTGACATATACCGCAGTGCTGTACAGAGATCACTGAGCCAGTTACATCAGTTTCTGTACCAGAGGAGCTTACACTCTAATGCCCCCTCCCCCACAGTCACTAGGGTGACCACATTTCCAAACTATCATTCAGCGACACCCTCCCTTCCCAAAAATCAGCTTGTGGTGTAAAGAATCACAGCACAGTGATTGGACACAAGAGACGGGATTTATAATTTTTCCAATCACAAGCAGGGGGGCGGGATTGCGCTCCTCCAGGCATTCCCGGCCAGGACAAGTACTGTCAGTGAGTAAAGCAGTGATGTGGCGGCCTTCTTTTTTGAGGGCATCAGATTGGCCCGGGGGGGGGGGGTGGCTGCGTCAGTTTCATTCCGGGACACTGTATTGTCCTGGTATATATGTGCCCGGGACAGACCTGCAAAATGCGGGACTGTCCCAGGCAATCCGGGACACGTGGTCACCCTAACAGTCACACACTATTATTATACATTTATACTTATATAATGCTGTCAATTTACACAGCGCTTTACATATATAATACATTCAGATCAGTTCCTAACCTCAAGAAGTTTACAATTTAGCTCTGACATATACCACAGTGCTGTACAGAGATTACTGAGCCAGTCACATCAGTCTCTGTACCAAGGATGAGCTCCGGCGTGTTCACACAGTCCATGTGCAGAGTAGGGTTGCCACCTTTTCTTCAAGCCAAACCCGAACACTTTTCTGCGCACTCCAATTTTTTTGTAGCATACATTATATATATATATATATATATATATATATATACAAAAGGATTGTAAAAGATCTCGGACACCTTTGTGTGGCTTAAAGGGTCACTAAAGGAAAATTTATTTTTCCTTTAAAATAACAAACATGTCATACTTACCTCCACTGAGCAGCTCGTTTTGCACAGTGTGGCCCCGATCCACATCTTCTGGGGTCCCTCGGCGGCGGTCTCTGTCCTCACCGCAAATACTGACCACAGTCATGCGAGAGCTCGCATGGTGGTCAGTAATTGTGGGCGCACTCCCGTGATAAGGCCATAGCCGCTCACTGCATCACTCGGCCCCGCGCCTCGGCACGCCGCATCACTGGATGCGATTAACCATCAATCTATCCAGGCTGAGCGACTAAAAGGATATCAGGACTGCGCGGGACTTTCGAAGGGTCAGGTAAGTAAAACGGGGGCTCGGGGGGGTGGCAACACCAGATGTTTTTTCACCTTAATGCATAGATTGCATTAAGGTGTAACATTTTTTTCATTTACAACTCTTTTAAAGAGAGTATTAATACAGTGTGCTGTGTACACCACGGTGAACAGAGGGTGAGGCCACATTGCGTTAACCGTGGAAGGGGCCTAAATTAAACCCACCCTACCTACAACACCACTTACTATCCACTGCACCCAAACCTTCCACTGACAGTTCTATCTCAACACTCCAAACCAGTCCATCATATCTAAGGCCAGTGGGATGGACGGGGGGACTGTGGGATGGATGAGGGGACTGTGGGATGGAAGGGGGGACTGGGATGGAAGAGGGGACTGGGATGGAAGAGGGGACTGTGGGATGGAAGAGGGGACTGTGGGATGGAAGAGGGGACTGTGGGATGGAAGAGGGGACTGTGGGATGGAAGAGGGGACTGTGTGATGGAAGGGGGGGACTGTGGGATGGAAGGGGGGGACTGTGGGATGGACGGGGGATAGTGTGGGATGGATGGGGGACAGTAGGATAACGGGGGGCGCAGAATGGATAGGGGGACAGTGAGATGGACGGGGGGGACCGTGGGATGGACAGACAGGGGGACCGTGGGATGGACACACAGGGGGACCGTGGGATGGACAGGGGGACCGTGGGATGGACAGGGGGACTGTGGGATGGATAGACAGGAGGGGATGCTCCTTCTGCTGGGCTCCTGCAAGTAGCACTGCACTGACAGGGGTGAGGGGGTCGGGGGGCTAGTGCTAGAAGGGGCTGTCAGGTTTCAAATGAATCTCACACAAACTTCTGTAAAATGTCCTTTCTCTTACCAAAGCACATATCCTCCTCCTAACCCTCCCCCCCCCCCCCTAATCACTCCACCAAGTGTATATCGTTTTAGTTTCCCCTTATCAATCCCAGACACTCTCCCCCTCTTCTCCCTGTCCAGCTACAAAGAATATAAAAGTTTCTACAGACCTGAAATCAGCGCGAGTTCCTCCTCCCCTCCTCTTGTGTTTACAGAGCTGAATGAGAAGGAGGAGGGGAGGGGAGGGGACAGCATCGATGTGCCGTGTGTGAGTGTGTGAGAGTGAGAGAGAGAGAGACAGGCAGTCCTGCATGGACGGGAGACGTGTATCCGATGATCCTGCAGACATGTCACTCCCTGTGCAGTTCGGTGTGAATGATGTGTCCGGGTCAGAAGAAGATGAAAACCCGTACAGATCATTCAAAAACCGGACTGCACGGGAGAAAACTGTACAGGTGGCAACCCTAGTGCAGAGTCAGCCAGGAAGTTGGCACCGGGCTGAGAGACATTTCCCAATCTCTGCAGCCAAGCATCGGGAAATGTCTCCCTGCCTGTGATTAGCGCAGTGCCGACTTCCTGGCGGGCTCTGCAAATGGACTGTGCAAACATGCCGGAGCTCATCCTTACTCTGTACCAGAGGAGCTTACACTCTTATGTCCCCTCCCCACAGTCACACACTATTATTATTATTATACATTTATATAGCTCTGACATATACCGCAGTGTTGTACAGAGATCACTGAGCCAGTTACATCAGTTTCTGTACCAGAGGAGCTTACACTCTAATGCCCCCTCCCCCCCATAGTCACACACTATTATTATTATACATTTATACATATATAACACCGTCAATTTACGCAGCGCTTTACACATATATATATATATATATAATACATTCAGATCAGTCCCTACCCTCAAGGAGTTTACAATCTAGCTCTGACATATTACCGCAGTGCTGTACAGAGAACACTGAGTGCTGCCGTATAATATTCCCATACTGAAAATAGATGGGACAAGATCGTACAGACACAGGAAGTCAGAGACAGGAAGTGATGTCAGGTGCAGACAGGAAGTGAGGTTCTAAATAAACAGGAAGTGATGTGTGGTCTAAATAGGAAGTTCCGTGTGAGAGCAGCGAGTTGGGAAGGAATATAGAGAAGACGTTGAAGCTGGCAGCGGAGAAGGTAATAGGATATTTTATAATCACTACAGAAATATTACCTATAAAGAGAAGAGGGCCATATATTGCATGAAATAAATGTATGATGTCTAAATGTAAATGTATGATGAGGGGTTGTAAAGGTTTGTTTTTTATTTTCTAAATAGGTTCCTTTAAGCTAGTGCATTGTTGGTTCACTTACCTTTTCCTTCCATTTCCCTTCTGAGAGTTTTTTTTCCTTTGCCTGAATTTCTCACTTCCTGTTCCCAGAGCTGTATTCTGGCCTAGGCCAACAAGGCCCAGGCCTAGGGCAGCACTTTGCAGGGGGGCAGCACGAAAAGAGTCCCCGCCGGCTACACTGTTAGTAAAATGAGTCTAGCGTATGCGGGTGGCCGGCATTCTGCAACTGTGGGGGGGTTTCCAATTTTGACTGTTTTATCATCCTGGACCACAAACCTTCCTCACTGTGCTATATTATTCTGCTGCACCATCTACTTTTAGTAGAACTATAGGCAACACTTTTTTTTTCATTTTGGGTAGAGTAAGGGAGGGTTATAGCCCCTGTCAGTTTATTTTTTACCATCCCTGTCCCATTGCGAAGATTTCCCTTCACTTCCTGCTCTATGGGCAACCAGGAAGTAAGAGGAAATCTAAGTAAATTAAGGGAATACATTGCCCCCCCCCCCCCAGGCTCTCAGAGCTAGTGTCCTCACTCGAAAATTTCAGGGCGGGTCTTAAACAACACAGGGTGTGGCCGTGACAGGAAGGGGTGGGTCATATTTAAATTAGGGGGTGCACAAGTTTAGTCAGGCCTAGGGCACCACAAGACCTAAATACACCTCTGCCTGTTCCTCCTCAGTAAGGTGTTCAGTAAGCTGTTCTAAATGACTTTCCACCACTCAGATGATGGTGGAAAGCTTACTGAGGAGAAACAGGAAGTGAGAAATTCAAACAAAGAAAAAAAAACATTTAGAAGGGAAATGGAAGGAAAAGGTAAGTGAACCAACAATGCACATGCTTAAAGGAACCTATTTAGAAAATGAAAGACAAATCTTTACAACCCCTAGAACTTCTACCTATCTTATTTTTTTTTTGTCTTTTTTTAAAGTGTATTTTTGTGCGTGAACTCGAGAGAGAGGAGCCGGACTGCAGGAGTTGGGAGTAGGCAGACCCTCCCCCCGGAGGCAATCGCCATCCTTCTCCATGCCCCCGGTGGCAATGGCGGGTGTGAAGGGGGGCCTCCCACTCACCCCGCCCTACCTGCTCCTCTTGGGAGCCCAACTGGGGCCCAACGGGACCCCAATGGGGCAGAGGGACTCCCCCTATGAGGGAGTGAGGGGGCCTAGCCCACCCAGCCAGCCCCGTAGGTCCTTCGCCTCTCTTTATTTTAAGAGACCACATGGCCAAAGTGCATGTGTTTTAAACCAATTTCGTGTGCGTGCAAGTGTGGTGGTTTTTGTGGGGGGGGGCTGGGCGTACTAAGCACAGGCGTACCTTGCATAGCACACCCACCGGGAGCCGGGCTGAGACCACCAAACTCAATTCACATGTAGCCGAGACCGGGATCCGAACCCTTGGCTGCAGAGGTGAATGGCTTGTCAGCGCAGTGCCAATCACGTTGAGCCACCACAGCTCCCTCCCTATCTTATTTTTAACATTAAATATAACATAACATATTTAAACAATTTTTGAACACCACACCACATGTTTTTGTTGCATTTTAACAATTTGGGGTTTATGTGTTTTTTTTTTTTTTTTAGTCTTTCATGGTTCAAGCTTTCACGGTTTTCTTGTTGAATATATTTGGTATCAACACAGACACAGCTCTAACCCTCCCTCAGTTTTGGACGGAGGTTTTAAAATGAATCTCTACTGGCATCAATTTTATCTCTATTAATAATACACAGACCTGACCGGAGAGGTGAGGAGGATTCTGGGAGGTCACATGACATCACTCTTATCTCTATTAATAAAACACAGACCTGACCGGAGAGGTGAGGAGGATTCTGGGAGGTCACATGACATCACTCTTATCTCTATTAATAAAACA
This sequence comes from Rana kukunoris, assembly GCA_029574335.1. Lineage (NCBI taxonomy): Eukaryota > Metazoa > Chordata > Amphibia > Anura > Ranidae > Rana > Rana kukunoris. The sequence continues at coordinate 180,664,245 of CM056056.1, forward strand.
CAGACCTGACCGGAGAGGTGAGGAGGATTCTGGGAGGTCACATGACATCACTCTTACCTCTATTAATAAAACACAGACCTGACCGGAGAGGTGAGGAGGATTCTGGGAGGTCACATGACATCACTCTTATCTCTATTAATAAAACACAGACCTGACCGGAGAGGTGAGGAGGATTCTGGGAGGTCACATGACATCACTCTTATCTCTATTAATAAAACACAGACCTGACCGGAGAGGTGAGGAGGATTCTGGGAGGTCACATGACATCACTCTTACCTCTATTAATAAAACACAGACCTGATCGGAGAGGTGAGGAGGATTCTGGGAGGTCACATGACATCACTCTTACCTCTATTAATAAAACACAGACCTGATCGGAGAGGTGAGGAGGATTCTGGGAGATCACATGACATCACTCTTATCTCTATTAATAATACAGACCTGACCGGAGAGGTGAGGAGGATTCTGGGAGATCACATGACATCACTCTTATCTCTATTAATAATACAGACCTGACCGGAGAGGTGAGGAGGATTCTGGGAGATCACATGACATCACTCTTATCTCTATTAATAAAACACAGACCTGACCGGAGAGGTGAGGAGGATTCTGTGAGGTCACATGACATTAGTGTTGTTCTTTTAATGCAGGGTTTTCCTCCGGTAAAGTCTGATGACCATTTCACCATTACAGTGTCTTCACCTCATTCCCTGAAACATTAGAGAGTCAACGAGCAGAAGATTCTAGAAGTCACCAAGAAGACCATTGGTCTGCTGAGAGGAGAGGTGAGCGGTGCCGGGAATTCTGGGGCATTATCCAGTAACAGACAAGGGATGTGTCTGGATGGTGACTGTATCATTGTGTGTGTCAGGTTCCTATAAGGTGTCAGGATGTCACTGTCTATTTCTCCATGGAGGAGTGGGAGTATTTAGAAGGACACAAGGATCTCTACAAGGACGTCATGATGGAGAATCAGCCGCCCCTCACATCACCGGGTAAGAGGAGACTTTATTGTAAAGGAGAGAGCAGTACGGAGGCTCCACCTAGATCCCCCATCATCTGATAAACACATAGAAACAATGTATTCAGTCAGTGTGTGTGTTTCCTACAGATGGATCCAGTAATGGGAACCCACCAGAGAGATGTCCTCGTCCTCTGTATTCCCGGGATTCCACACAGGAAGGTCACACCATCCCCCACCATCATCAGGTAGGTGGGACTGAGCAACTAGAACTCAAATAGACATTATTTTATGTCATCTTTTGTTTCTTTTTACAAATCTGTTCCATCATATTTGCACTTCAGGGTGAAGAACTAAAAGACATCAAAGTTGAGGTTAAAGTGGAGAAAGTAGAGATGTTTGGTGATCAGCAGTCTATGGAGGAGGGAGGTCCTCTGTATTCCCGGGATTTCACACAGGAAGATCACACCATCCCCCACCATCATCAGGTAGGTGGGACTGAGCAATTAGAACGTAAAAGTATTCTAAGCTATGAGATGACATTCTTCTGTGTATTCAGATATAGAAATAAGCATTAAAACAAGAGAAGTGCAATTTTGCACCCCCCATTTCCGTTTCCAGCTTCGTAGAGCACCCTACATTTTTCACCCCTGTTTTATTTATCTACTTTTAAGCAATATACGTTCCTTTCTTCTGTGGGTCAAGTCCAGTCACGTTGTCATGGGTCCTCTCCTCCCTGTGTTCAGGGGGTGCCTACTGAATGAGGTGGTGCTGTTCTTCACTCCTGTAACTCCAGGCTGATGTCATAATGTGCCATTAGGGGACGGGTCTCGGGCTTCCTAGGCTCACAGGAAATGGGCAGTAGACCTGATTTATCTCTGCTTCAGGTCAGTAGCACTTGCCAGTCTTGTCCCTTCCCCAGCCTGTGACTGGACAGTAAAAGCGGCAGACTGATGAGCTCATCTCTCTGTCACTCTGCTCTCTCCTGATATCGGCATGTCTATTGCTAGAACTGCAGTACAGCTGATTGGCTCATTGTTCTACTTCTCCCTCTCCTAGTCTGAGCTTTTATTTACAGGTATTGCAAGAGCCTGATACCAGGTCATATTCAGGTTCTTATATTGCTTATGTGTTATTAACAAAAACATATTTAACCACTTGCTTACTTGGCACTTAAATGCCCCTCCTGCCCGTGACCAATTTTCTGCTTTCACCACTGATGCACGGTCATACAACACTGTACCCAAATTACATTTTTATCATTTTTTTCCCACAAATAGAGCTTTATTTTAGTGGCATTTGATCACCTCTGCTGTTTTAATTTTTGTTGAGAAAAAAAAAAAAGGAGCTATAGATGTAATTTTTCTCCTTCATTGGTGTACGTTGATGAGGCTGCACTGATTGGCACCAATGGGCTGCATTGATGGGCACTGATAGTCGGCACTGAGAGGTGGCCCTGATGGGTGGCGCTGGTGGGCATTGATAGGTGGCACTGGTGGGCACTATTAGGTGGCAGTGGTGGGCACTGATCAGTGGCAATGATGGGCACTTATCAGCACTGGTAGGTTACACTGATAGGCAGCACTGCTAGGTGGCACTGATTGGCACCACTGGTGGGCATTGATAGGGCCACCTGCCAGTGCCCACCAGTGCCACCTATCAATGCCCACCAGTGGTGCCAATCAGTGCCACCTATCAGTGTAACCGATCAGTGCCCATCATTGCCACATCAGTGCCCACCACTGCCACCGATCAGTGCCACCTGACAGGCGGTAATGTGGGCACAGATTGGGCAGATTTTGCCTCCTTCCTTTTCAGGACCTATGTCCTTTGCACATAAACCGGTGATTGGCTTTTTTTTCTCCTCACGCTTTCGGCGTGAGGAGAAAGAAGAAAGATTACCAAGCTTTGTTTACATCACATGATCAGCTGTCATTGGCTGACAGCTGATCACGTGATAAGGGGTCGGTCTGATCTGTGATCACCCAAGTCTCAGTGACTCAGTGATCACAGGGCGTGCGCAAACGGGAGGCTGTCTATTGACGGCCTCCTGGAAATTCAGGTCTGCGCTGTAGCCATTATTCTCTCCTTTTGTGTCTTTTTATATCTGCCCGACGTCCTGAATTAATACATGTTTTCTATTATTTTGGTGTAGGGTGAAGAACGGATTAATATAAAAGCTGAGGTTAAAGAAGAAGAAGTAGAGACGTATGTGGGGGGTGATCAGCCAATCACGGAGGAGGTTGGGATGACTATGAAAAGTGAACAGGAAGAAATGTTACTACCTATCGACAGAGGTAAGTAACAGACGCTGAAATTGGGGAAGGAAACGTACAATGGAGGTCATGTAGTGAAGTATGATGAGAAGGAGGAACTGGCATTAGGGTAGAGGGAAGAGTGGTTGCTGGTGATTGGGGTTCTGCAGGTAGGGGTGGCTTGGTACTTGACAAACTTTTTTGCACCAAAGTTATAGCGTCTAGAAAATGGGGGATAGTTTTATGGCATTTTTAGTAATATTTTTTTTCTTTACTAGTAATGACACTATTTTGGGACCATTATCATTGATACAGCGATCAGTGCTATAAAAATGCACTGATTATGGTAAAAATGGCACTGGCAGTGAAGAGGTTAAAGTGGAGTTCTACCCTGAAAAAAAAAAATGTTTACTTACCAGAAATAGCGGTTGCTATGTGGAAGTTCCTGATCTGCCTCTCCCTAGTCCTTGGCTAGTCTTCTGCCTTGTCCTACTCACAATGTCATCTGGGTAATGGGGCATGCTGCCTTCTGGGAACTGTGTGTATCCCAGAGGGCAGCCTCCCATTCAGAAAACACTGCGAGACTCGCGCATGCACAGTAGGAAACGGGCAGTGAAGCCGCAAGGCTTCACTGCTTGTTTCCCTTAGTAAGAATGGCAGCACCCGGACTTCCCAGGATTGAGGGGACGGCCTCGGGGGGGGGGGGGGGGGGGGGGGGCAACATCGCGTGTGCCAAGGACAGGTAAGTGTCCTTTATTAAAAGTCAACAGGTACACTTTTTTTGGCTGCTGACTTAAACCGGGATTCCACCCGCAATTTTTTTTTAAGTGTGTCCTAGAGAGTGATTCTAACTGTGGGGGGTGGGCTACGTGTGACACAACACTGATCACCGCTCTCAATCACAGGAGCTGTGATCAGTGTCCTGTCACTAGGAAGAATGGGGAAATGCCTTGTTTACATCAGCATTTCCCCGTTCCTCTCCGTGAGACGATCGCGGGTACCCCCGGGGACATGGAGTCGGACTCACTCGCGGAGGGCACAAACCCACAATGCCGCATCTTAAAGGGGACATACAGGTACATCCATCTGCTCAGCTGGGCCATTGTCTCTACGTATATCGTTGTGCGCTGGTACTTTAAGTAGTTAGGCTGCTTGTAGATTATACGCAGACTCCAGTGTGAACCTTTTTCTTATTTAAATTGAAGCAGTGAGATTGGCATTTCCACTGGTGAGGAGAAAGACCAATAGCTCCAGTTGTGATCTACTGACATATTTTATTTTTAATTTTATTTTTTTCAATTTTATTTCCAACAGATGGATGTGATGTGAGGAATTCCTCGGAGAGACATCTTCTATTATCTGCTGATTGTAAGTCAGAAGATAATGTCATCACACAGGATCCTCCAGGAGGAAATCCAAATACACAAAATATACATCACAGACCTTCCTGTCCGGAGACATCAATGGATCCCTCTGATCAAGGGGAATCTTCTCATCAATCACATACTATGATTGTAAATATCCATGTAAGATCTCACACTACAGATAAATCAACAGATCCTTCTAATCCCGAGGAATCTTCCTCACCCCATGAAAGAGATCACCGAGGTGACCATCTTTTCTCATGTTCAGAGTGCGGGAAATGCTTTACCCATAAAGAATACCTTGCCAAACATCAAAGAATTCACACAGGTGAACGTCCTTATTCGTGCTCAGAGTGTGGGAAATCTTTCACTGTAAAAGGAAGCCTTGTTGCACACCAAAAAGTTCACACGGGTGAGCATTCATGTTCAGAGTGTGGAAAATCATTTGCTCAGAAAGGAAACCTTTTGCAGCACCAGAGAATTCACACGGGTGAGCGTCCTTATTCATGTTCAGAGTGCGGGAAATCTTTTGCTCAGAAAGGAAACCTTGCAAAACACCAGAGATTTCACACTGGTGAGCGACCGTATTCATGTTCGGAGTGCGGGAAATCTTTCTCTAGAAAAGAGAACTTGCATGAACACCAAAGAAATTACAAGGGTGAGCGAAACTATTCATGTTCAGAGTGCGGGAAATCATTCTTTAAGAAAGATAATCTTTTTAAACACCAGAAAATTCACACAGGTAAGCGACCCTATTCATGTTCAGAGTGCGGGAAGTCTTTCTTTAAGAAGGATAATCTTATTAAGCACCAGAGAATTCACACAGGTGAGCGTCCCTATTCGTGCTCGGAGTGCGGGAAATCTTTCACTCATAAGGTAGACCTTGGTATACATCAAAGAATGCACACGGGTGAGCATCCCTATGCATGTTCTGAGTGCGGGAAATCTTTCAATTATAAAGGAGACCTTGTTAAACATAACAGAATTCACACGGGTGAACGTCCTTATTCATGTTCAGAGTGCGGGAAATCTTTCACTCATAAAGGAGACTCTGTTAAACATCAAAGAATTCATACTGGTGAGCGTCCTTATTTATGTTCAGAATGCGGGAAATCTTTTGCTTATAAAGGAGACCTTGTTAAACATCAGAGAATTCACACAGGTGAGCAGCCTTACTCATGTTCATTGTGCGGGAAATGTTTCAATCATAAAGGAGACCTTGCAAAACATCAGAGAAGTCACACTGGTGAGCGTCCTTATTCATGTTCAGAGTGTGGGAAATCTTTCACTCACAATGGAGTCCTTGCCAAACACCAGAAAATTCACACGGGTGAGCGTCCTTATTCATGTTTACTCTGCGGAAAATCTTTCACTGAGAAAAATGTACTTCTTAGACACCAGAGAATGCACACGGGTGAGCGTCCTTATTTATGTTCAGAGTGCGGGAGGTCTTTCTCTAAAAAAGAGAACCTGGATGATCACCAGAGAAAACACACAGGTGAGCATTCATGTTCAGAGTGCGGGAAATCTTTTACTACTAAAGGAAGCCTTGTTATACATCAGATAATTCACACCGGCAAGCGTCCTTTTTCATGTTCAGAGTGCGGGAAATCTTTCACTAAAAAAGGAGGGCTTGTTAGACACAAGCTAACTCACATGGGTGCGCGTCCTTATTCATGTACTGAGTGCGGGAAGTCTTTCAATCAGAAAGAAATCCTTGTTACACATCAGAGCTCTCACACCGCACTGTGCCCTCAATGAATTCAGACTGCGGGAAATCCTCCACAGAAAGAAGAACTCAGAGCGAAAGAACCTGACGATTATTTTGGCAAACTGCTGGAATGTATTAATCCATAGCACAACTGTATAAAGAAAATGTTTCATTTATAAAGAGGGTGCATCCTATCAAACAGTGATATTAAATTGGTAGGTGGAGTTTTGGCTTCTTGTATTTCTTGGAGTCTTCAATGTTGGAATGTGTCTGGTACAGTTTCTATCCCTACTTTGTGATATCCCAGAGAATGTAGTGTGGATGGTTGAGGAGAGCTGTCGGAGAATGTAGTGTGGATGGTGGAGGAGATCTGTCGGAGAATGTAGTGTGGATGGTGGAGGAGAGCTGTCGGAGAATGTAGTGTGGATGGTGGAGGAGAGCTGTCGGAGAATGTAGTGTGGATGGTTGAGGAGAGCTGTCGGAGAATGTAGTGTGGATGGTGGAGGAGATCTGTCGGAGAATGTAGTGTGGATGGTGGAGGAGAGCTGTCGGAGAATGTAGTGTGGATGGTGGAGGAGAGCTGTTGGAGAATGTAGTGTGGATGGTGGAGGAGAGCTGTCGGAGAATGTAGTGTGGATGGAGGGAGGAGAGCTGTCGGAGAATGTAGTGTGGATGGTGGAGGAGAGCTGTTGGAGAATGTAGTGTGGATGGTGGAGGAGAGCTGTCGGAGAATGTAGTGTGGATGGTGGAGGAGATCTGTCAGAGAATGTAGTGTGGATGGTGGAGGAGATCTGTCGGAGAATGTAGTGTGGATGGTGGAGGAGAGCTGTCGGAGAATGTAGTGTGGATGGTGGAGGAGAGCTGTCGGAGAATGTAGTGTGGATGGTGGAGGAGATCTGTCGGAGAATGTAGTGTGGATGGTGGAGGAGAGCTGTCGGAGAATGTAGTGTGGATGGTGGAGGAGAGCTGTCGGAGAATGTAGTGTGGATGGTGGAGGAGATCTGTCGGAGAATGTAGTGTGGATTGTGGAGGAGAGCTGTCGGAGAATGTAGTGTGGATGGTGGAGGAGATCTGTCGGAGAATGTAGTGTGGATGGTGGAGGAGAGCTGTCTGAGAATGTAGTGTGGATGGTGGAGGAGAGCTGTCGGAGAATGTAGTGTGGATGGTGGGAGGAGAGCTGTCGGAGAATGTAGTGTGGATGGTGGAGGAGAGCTGTCGGAGAATGTAGTGTGGATGGTGGAGGAGAGCTGTCGGAGAATGTAGTGTGGATGATGGGAGGAGAGCTGTTGGAGAATGTGGATGGTGGGGAGCTTCCAGAGAATGTAGTACAGACATTGAGAAAAGAGATACAACACGGGGTGCATAGTTAGTGATGTGGACAGTGCTGAGGGAACAATGGGCGGTGAGGATGTAGATACTGATAATAAACAGTATTTATTTCATGAATATCCTTCATGCCCCTTCACTGTAAACCTATAGATTTGACATCACTGTAAATTCTTCTTCTATAGTCGCTTTATTTGGTGGATAATTTATTTTCCATTTTTATCAAAAGATAATAAAAGAATTCCGTTTTTGGTCTGGGATTCTACCATATGTTTCCTGACAGTGTTCAGTGCGTAGAAACCAGATCTGGACAATGAGCCCGACCTACAGTGCTGGAGAATTCTATCATCAGAAATGAATGTAGCACTACAGGATTTGCAGTTCTTACCAAATCCAGTCTTTTCTGGAGAATTACACTGCAATGCAGAAAAGTTCTCAACGTGGTGCGCTGGTAGGAACATTCCTTTATATTGATAACCATTTGAAAACGCTGTTAAAATTATATCTTTATACAATTAATGTGTGTACTTTAAAAATGTGTGCATTACTTACCGTTTGTTTGTTTTTCATTTTTTTGCCATGATTTATAAATAGGGATGAGCCCAAGCTCACCTGGTTTTGATTCAGCGCAGATTCAGCGAATGTTACTGAAGTTTGCATCCTGAAGCCGAACCTAATGCCGCGTACACACAACCGTTTTTCGGCATAAAAAAAAAAAAACCTTTTTTTCAAACTTTATCATTAAAACGACGTTGCCCACACACGGACGTTTTAAAAAATGCTCTAGCAAAGCGCGGTGACGTACAACACGTACGACGGCCCTATAAAGTGGAAGTTCCATGCGGATGACGCCACCCATGGGGCTGCTTTAGCTGATTTTGTGTTAGTAAAAGACGATTCATGTTTTTCTGTCCATCCGATGAGAACGGTCCGAAGGACCGTTTTCATTGGTTAACCGAAGAAGCTGACTGATGGTCCGTCGCGCCTACGCACCATCGGTTAAAAAACTGATCGTGTCAGAGCGCGGTGACGTAAAACACAACGACGTGCTGAAAAAAATGAAGTTCAATGCTTCCAAGCATGCGTCGACTTGATTCTGAGCATGCGTGGCTTTTTAACCGATGCTTTTGCATACTAACGATCGGTTTTGACCTATCGGTTAGGCGTCCATCGGTTAAATTTTAAAGCAAGTTCTCTTTTTTTTGAAGGATAACTGACCGATGGGGCCCACACACGATCGGTTTGGACCGATGAAACGGACCTTCAGTACGTTTTCAACGGTTTTGACCGATCGTGTGTACGCGTCCAAAGAATGAGCCAAGTTTCTCCTATGGTGACTGTATCCCTCTCAGTTCACCCTCTCCAAGACCAAGACCTACAAACACATGTATGACACACAGGGGTTGATTTACTAAAGGCAAATCCACTTTGCACTGGAAGTGCAGTCACTGTATATCTGGGGGGAAGCTCTGCTGATTTTATCATCCAATCATGTACGAGCAAAAATGCTGTTTATTTTCCCTGCCTGTCTCCCTCAGATCTACAGCCACTGCACTTCCAAGTAGATTTGCTTTTAGTAAATCAACCCCACAGAGACCATAGAGGTCCAACGTTAGTAAAAGGGACCAATGTTCTACCTGCGCCTGCTACAGTTCTTGAAAAGACCAATCAAAACAAGAAAATTAAGAATCCAAATTGCTAATGTCCGATACATAATAAACCTCATCCACTTAAGAAATGTATCTGCTTCACAAAGAAAACCCTACAAGAACGTAAGGTTCTTTTGAAAAAAATTGGGGTTTGCTACAAATGTTGTGCCTCCACAGAACACGTAAAGAGCAGGGGTCTTCAAACTTTTCAGACAAAGGGCCATTTTATTGTCTTTTAGGCTCCATTCACATCTAGGCGTACGCTGTAGCGGCGTATTGCGGCGACAAATCAATAGGCGTTTTGTCCCCGCGATTTGCGGCGACAAAACGCCTATTGATTTTTTGCAGAAGAGGTGAATTAACATTGCCGGCTATGCCCGTACGCCTGATACGCCTGAAAAAAAAGGGATTTTTAAATACAGCTTACCTGTAAAATCCTTTTCTTGGAGTACATCACGGGACACAGAGCGGCATATTCATTACTATGTGGGTTATATGGAGTACCTTCAGGTGTGGACACTGGCAATCTCAAACAGGAAGTCCCCTCCCTATATAACCCCCTCCCCTAGAGGGAGTCCCTCAGTTTTGTAGCAAGCAGTATGCCTCCCAAAATGGTCACCCAAAAGAGGGGTGGGAGCTCTGCGTCCCGTGATGTACTCCAAGAAAAGGATTTTACAGGTAAGCTGTATTTAAAAATCCCTTTTTCTTTCTCGTACATCACGGGACACAGAGCGGCATATTCATTACTATGTGGGATGTCCGAAAGCAATGCTTTAATGAGGGGAGGGAGACATCTTCCAAAGAAGGATTCAATTTAGAGATAAACTCAAATCATAATAATAATTCCAACTTAGTCAAGAAAAAACTTTTTTTTTTTTTTTTTTTTTATAACCAAGGGCGTTTCTGATCCCGAGGATTTCAAACTGCAGCCTGTAGTACTGCCTGACCAAAGGCAGCATCCGCATTTCTTCTCACGTCTAGTTGATAAAACCTTGTAAACGTGTGGACTGATGACCACGTTGCCGCCTTGCATATCTGAGCCATAGAGATCTGATGGTGTGCTGCCCAAGAGGCGCCCATGGCCCTGGTAGAATGGGCCTTTACCGACAACGGAGGAGGCAACCTCTTCAACCCGTAGGCTTGAATGATTAATTGTCTAATCCATCTCGAGATGGTGGATTTTGCAGCTGCCTGCCCCTTCTTGGGGCCATCTGGTAGAACGAATAACACATCTGTTTTCCGGATCTTTTCTGTAGCTTTAAGATAGGCCTTCATGGCCCGGACAATATCCAAGGTATGCAGCAACCCCTCCTTTCTAGATGTAGGTTTTGGAAAGAAGGATGGAAGTACCAAATCCTGGTTCAAGTGAAATTTGGATATAACCTTTGGTAGAAAGGAAGGATGGGGCCGGAGAACTGCCCTGTCCTTATGCAGAACGAGATATGGTTCCTTACACGATAAGGCTGCTAATTCTGACACTCTCCTGGCCGAAACTATGGCGACCAAGAAAACCAACTTTCTTGTCAGTAAGAGTAAAGGAATCTCAGCCAACGGCTCAAAAGGCTGTTTCTGTAGAGTGGACAGGACAAGATTTAAGTCCCATGGACAAATTGGTGACTTGACAGGAGGATTAATACGCAAGACCCCCTGTAAGAAGGTCTTTACCAGCGAGTGGGTGGCCAGCGGCCTCTGAAACCACACTGACAGAGCTGAGATCTGTCCCTTGATTGTGCTTAGTGCCAGGCCTTTATCCACTCCTAGCTGGAGAAAACTTAACACCCTATCAATAGTATATTTGCGGGAATTCCATCTTTTGGATTCACACCAGCCTACGTAGTTCCTCCACACCCTGTAATAAATCACCCTGGAGACCGGCTTCCTAGCCCTAATCAGGGTAGGAATTACCTGCCTAGACAGACCTCTACCCCTGAGAATCAGGGATTCAGCCTCCAGGCCGTCAAATTTAGACGCTGTAATGTAGGGTGGAGGATCGGGCCTTGTGAGAGTAGGTCTGGTTGTAGAGGGAGAGTCCAAGGGTCTCCCACTGCCATCTTCAGGACTAGTGAGTACCAAGTCCTCCGGGGCCAAGCCGGAGCTACTAGAATGACTGGCTTGTTCTCCACTCTGATCTTGCGCAACAGGCGCGGGAGTAACTGTAGTGGAGGGAATGCATATAGAAGTCTGAATTGATGCCAAGGGCAAACCAACGCGTCGGTTCCGCAGGCCATAGGATCCCTCGCTCGTGACACGAACCTGTCTAGTTTCTTGTTGAACCTGGATGCCATTATATCTACGTCCGGCATTCCCCACCTCTGGCAGATTGTCTGAAAGACCTGGGGATGCAGAGACCACTCCCCTGGCAACAGACTCTGGCGACTTAAGAAGTCTGCCTGCAGGTTGTCCACTCCGGGAATGAATATCGCCGAAATGCAGGGTACATGAACCTCTGCCCATTGAAAAATCAAGTTCACCTCCCTCTGAGCGGCCTGGCTCCTGGTTCCCCCTTGGTGGTTTATGTATGCCACCGCCGTGGCATTGTCTGACTGGATTCTCACCGGGAACCCCTTTAATCTGGAGGTCCAAGCCAGAAGGGCTAGGCGGGCAGCTCTGATTTCCAAGATATTGATGGGGAGCTGCCTCTCTGCTTTCACCCAAGTTCCCTGGCGGGAGAACCCCTCGAAGACCGCCCCCCAGCCTGCCAGGCTGGCGTCTGTGGTAACTACCTTCCAGACAACAGGGCTGAAGGATTTTCCCTTTAGAAGATTCTGAGGGTTCAACCACCAGGCCAGGCTTTGTCGGACCCTTGATGATAGCGTCAAAGGGGACTCTAAGGCATGTGCCCTCTTGCCCCAGGCTGCTAGAATGGCTGCCTGTAGGACGCGAGTGTGGATCTGAGCGTATGGTACTGCCTCGAATGTGGCCACTAGCTTGCCTAGTAATCGCATACACAGGCGAATAGTTGGACTTTTCTTGTTTAGAACCAACTGAACCAACCCCTTGATAGCTTCGATCTTTACAAGGGGCAGGAACACCTTTTGATGTTCTGTGTCTAACCTCATGCCGAGGTATTCCAACTGCTTTGTAGGCTGGAACGCTGACTTTCCCCGGTTCAGGACCCAGCCGAATTCTTCGAGGTACTGAACCGTGAGGTTTACTGCCTTTTGCAGACCCGGCCGTGAGTGATCTATGATTAAAAGGTCGTCCAAGTATGCTAGGACTGTGACCCCTTGGATCCTTAAATTGGCCAGAATTGGGGCTAGGATCTTCGTGAATACCCGGGGGGCCGTGGCCAGCCCGAAGGGGAGCGCCCTGAATTGGAAGTGTCGCTGCCCCACCGCGAAGCGTAAAAACCTTTGATGCGACTGAAAAATTGGTACATGAAGGTAAGCATCCTTTATGTCTATGGAGGCCAGAAAATCGTCCTTCTGAAGCGCGGCGGCTGCTGACCGGATGGATTCCATCCGGAAGGAACGAACCCTTAGGTAACCGTTTAACCTCTTTAGGTCCAAGATTGGCCTGACATCGCCGTTGGGCTTTGGTATGACAAAGAGGTTGGAATAGAAACCTAGGCCTTGCTCTTGGGCTGGCACTTCTATAATTACGTCCTGGCAAAGCAGGTGATCCAAAGCTGCCAGCATTGAGGCCTTCCTCGCTGGATCCCTTGGTAGCCTTGATTCTTGAAAATGAGGCGGAGGATACCTTAGAAATTCCAGTCTGTAACCTGTGGTTACAGATGCCCGGACCCATTTGTCGGGGATCTTGGCTTCCCAAACTTCTGAGAAGAAACAAAGCCTTCCCCCCACCCGCAAGAGTGGGGGCGCCCCTTCATAAGGCAGACTTAGGGGCTGTCTTTGACGGCTTGCGATACCACGGCCTCTTACCCCCAGGGGTCTGTCCCTGCGATCTACTGTTAACGTTGGATCGTGCAGGCGGCCGTCGATACTGCCTGGAATTTGAGGGCCCCGAGACAGGAAAGAGCTGCCTTTTAAATGTAGGAGCCCGGAATGTCTTTTTGACCGGTAAAAGGGTACTTTTGCCATTTGAAATAGTCTGAATATATTTATCCAGATCCTCTCCGAAGAGTCGTCCTCCATGGAAGGGAAACCCTGCCAGAAGCTTTTTGCATGGGGGCTCCGCCGCCCAGTTCTTCAACCATAAGAGCCTTCTCATGTGCACCAAACATAGTGATAAACGAGAGGCCTGCTGGATGGAATCTTTTATAGCATCTACCGCAAAACACAGAGCTCTGGGAATGTCAGAAAACTCTTCTGCTTTTTGGGTAGGCATGTCCCTTAACATTTCCTTTGTCTGGTCTTTTAATGCCTGACAAACTCCAATTGCAGCCACCGCTGGCTGTACCACTGCTCCTGCCGTAGCAAAGGATGCTTTTAAAAGTGTCTCTAATCTTTTATCAACTGGATCTTTAAACATGTGTATGTTTTCCACCGGGCAAGTTAGTGATTTATTCACACATGAGATGGCTGCATCCACTACTGGAAGCCTCCACCTCTTGGAGAACTTTTCCTCCATGGGGTAAATGACCGCAAACCTTTTCGGTGGCAGAAAAATCCTGTCCGGCCGTACCCAATCCCGAAAGATCAATTCCTCCAAGAGAGGATGGACCGGAAAAACTGTGTTGTTTAACGGAGCTTTCAAAGAGCCCAGAGAGGATACCGGAGGAACCTGAGGCTCTGGCAATGGTAAACTAAATGCCGAGCGGACCATGTCCGTCAAAGACTGTACCCACAGTCTTTCTGTCTGGGAGTCTGAAAATGGTTCCTCAGAGGCAGATCCCTCAATCCCTGAACCCTCTTGGTTCAGGTCTAGTTGATCCTCCTGTGATTCCAATTCCTCTGGAGAGAGAATCTCAGCATCTGAGGATACACCTCCTGGTGATGGGGATCTAACCCGTTTCTTACCAGGAATAGCTCTAGCGATCAATGTTGCTATTCTCTCTTCTAGCCCCCCTAGGGATACGGCTAGCATCTCCTCTGTGATGAACACAGGGCTGGGCTGATCTGGGCCAGCCTCCGCACCAGATCCCCCTAATGGCTCATCCAAGGCGCTTCTTAAATTAATAAGTTGCGGGGAAAGTATCGGCATATCAGAATCAGAAAGGGAACCCTTTTGTTTTTTGGTCTTTTTTGTACCCTTTGACCCCGAACCCTTGGAAGCCATAATACAAAATCGAGGGACTCCGCCCACACAACAGACTGTAGTGGGCAGGAGTACAAAAATCAGAGTTTAGGGGACAATAGACCACTAATGCCCAAAAACTGATGGGATCCCGTATGTTCTTTTTCTTTTTTTTTTTTTTTTTTTTTAAATATATTATATATTTTCTTTTGACAACATACAGTGACCCCAAACTAAGTTTGCCAGCCTCCAAACCTGCTGCAAAAAAGGGGGATTTCTTGGCTTAACAAAAAGGTATTGGAACAAAGTCCACATGTACTACCCCTCTTCCGCCACCGGGAGTCACTGTTCTGCCGCTCTGCGTCCTCTCCTCTGAAAATCAGCCTCAGACTGAGCACTGACAATGCCTGCTGTCTATAACAGCACAAAGGCGCGCCCCTGTATGACGCCGCAGGCACGCCCCCCCCCCTCCCTCCTGTGTGAACGGCGCGAAAAACGTCCATAAGACGTGCGCGCGCACGCGCGCGCGTGCGTATGCCGGAAACAGGAGGAACATGGAGGAGCCGCGCTGCTGGAGATCCAGGAACGCAGAAACAGGCGGCAGATTCAAACCCACGGCCAGGTAGGACTCTCCAAAGGCCCCTAGGGATCCTTACTAGCCCTAGGAAGAAACAGCAGGTTTAGCTAGCACACATATTTAGACAGGGGGACCTAGTGATGGGGGAGAAAAGGTGTCATCCTGTCTCTCTTCAGACATAGTGAACAAGGTTGCCCATGCAGAGCATACTTAGGCTATCCCCCCTTTTAGGTTACCCCGGAGAGCCTGCTGTCGAACCAAGTCCCGCAGGCTCCCCCTTACCTGCTCCATGCTGCAGGATGTTTGTCCAGCAAACTGATCCAATCTTCTCCCATCTCCGTGGGTAGCGTAGTAGACCTTCAGGCCCTGGGGTCCTATGAAGGTACCCACTGTCCTGGACCTATATAGCACCCTGGCAAACAGGAACTTATGGTTTTTACAAACTCCAAGTCCTGGGCCCAGGGTCCAGCCCTCCAAAGAGGAGCATTATAGGCAAAACCCCACGGCTTGGGGCCCGGGTACTGTCCACTTTGGCACTGAGGCTCCTTGGACAGATCCGGTTAGCCCGCCCTTAATCCCAAGGATGTGGAGCAAAGCTATTCCGTGACCAACACCTAAGACACTGGCGAAAAAACTGAGGGACTCCCTCTAGGGGAGGGGGTTATATAGGGAGGGGACTTCCTGTTTGAGATTGCCAGTGTCCACACCTGAAGGTACTCCATATAACCCACATAGTAATGAATATGCCGCTCTGTGTCCCGTGATGTACGAGAAAGAAAAGGGTCCGGGACTTGTTTGAGCTTCAGGCGTTTGGGCGTTCGGCGTGGAGATGTGAACCATCTCCATAGCCGACAATGTTAATTCGCCCCTCCAGCGTATCTAGGGCTGCTTCAGCGTCGGGCGTAAGGCGACAAAACGCCTAGATGTGAATGGAGCCTTAGACTTTAGGAGGGCCAGATTGTGGCCAGCCGGGGCAATAGATATCAATGGCCCAGCATCAGTGAACATAAATATATTGGCCCCACGGTTGGTGGTTAATAGGAAGAGGAGTAGTATCCCATCATTGGTATCGGTGGAAGTTATAGTGCCCCATTGATGGTGTCAGTGGGAGAAATATTGCCTCGTATCAGTGGGAGGAATAGTGCCCCAAGGGCCAGTTAAAGGCTAGCAAAGGGCCACATATGGCCCTTGGGCTGCAGTTTGGAGACCCCTGGTATAGAGTGTGACAGTAATGACCATGTGTAAGCTCTTCATCAATACCCGCACAACGCTACGATGTTCACAAACAATCTTTCTAAAGCAAGGCGGGGAGCGCACAGATCAGACAGCACCTTCCACCTCATGCCTAGTACACACAACCATTTTTTCCGTCGGATAAAAAACCAATGATTTTCCCGACAGAATTCCTCTCAGCCTGCCTTGCATACACACGCTCAGACAAGAGGCCACCCGTCCAAAGGCGGTGACGTACAACACATACAACGGCACTATAAAGGGGAAGTTTCATTCCAATGGCGTCACCCTTTGGGCTGCTTTTTTTTTTTTTTTTTTAAAGTGTATTTTTGTGCGTGAACTCGAGAGAGACCCTCCCCCCGGAGGCAATCACCATCCTTCTCCATGCCCCTGGTGGCAATGGCGGGTGTGAAGGGGGGCCTCCCACTCACCCCGCCCTACCTGCTCCTCTTGGGAGCCCAACTGGGGCCCAACGGGACCCCAATGGGGCAGAGGGACTCCCCCTATGAGGGAGTGAGGGGGCCTAGCCCACCCAGCCAGCCCTGTAGGTCCTTCGCCTCTCTTTATTTTAAGAGACCGCATGGCCAAAGTGCATGTGTTTTAAACCAATTTTGTGTGCGTGCAAGTGTGGTGGTTTTTGTGGGGGGGGGGGGTGGGCGTACTAAGCACAGGCGTACCTTGCATAGCACACCCACCGGGAGCCGGGCTGAGACCACCAAACTCAATTCACATGTAGCCGAGACCGGGATCCGAACCCTTGGCTGCAGAGGTGAATGGCTTGTCAGCGCAGTGCCAATCACGTTGAGCCACCACAGCTCCCTCTCACCCTTTGGGCTGCTTTTGCTGATCCTCGTGTTAGTAAAAGTTTGGTGAGAGACGATTCGCGCTTTTCATGCGCTGCATTAAACAATGCAATAATTTGCAGCATGATGAATGTGCTATCTCCATTACGAACGCTAGTTTTACCAGAAAGAGCGCTCCCATCTCATACTTGATTCTGAGCATGCACGTTTTTTTGCAGAAGAATGTTTTTCCTGCCATAATTTTTTCCTAATGGGGGAAAAAAAGATCCTGCTCTTTTTTTTTTGTCTGGCAGTTTTCCCGTCGGAAAAACTGCGATGGAGCATACACACGGCCGGGATTCCTGATGAAAAGCTCTTATAGCAGTTTTCCCGTCTGAAAAACTGGCCGTGTGTACGAGGCATTCGTGTTCTCTACTTTTACAGAAGTCTGTGGAGAAGGACTCTGTGATAAATACTTTGCAAAGATATGCTTGGTTTGTGTATACCCCAAAGGTAAACCTGAAAAGGCCATAGGACCACACATTAAAATAGCGGCACTATACCGCCACCGCACATACTGCCCCAGTGTGAAAGGGGCCTTAAGTATTACTAAAGGCATAACTTGGATTAGAACACCTGACAGTTTTTATTGCTGTCTGTGCCCTTTCTATGGAGATTCACCCTCTCTAGTTGTCCTGTTTAGGCCCCCTTTCACACGATCGGCCTGCTCAGATTTGCCTGTCCGTTTTTCAGATGGACCCGAATGGGCCATTGACTTCTATAGGCAGGCGGATGTCAGTGGAGATGTGTCCACTGACACCCGGCTGCCATCTGTTCCGACAAGATCCTCTTAAAACAGATGGATCAAATCCCGCGGATTGGATAAAAAAGGACAGGCTGTCCGTTTTCATCCGATCTCCCCATAGAAAACAGTGTGGCTCTGACAGGTCCGTCTCTGCACAGTGAGCAGAGACAGATCCGTCATCCGCCACATGTGAAAGGGGCCACGTACACACGATCGGAAAAATTCCGACAACAAACCTGTGTTTTTTTTTTTTGCGACAGAATTTTGGCTCAAACATGTCTTGCATACACACGGTTACACCATTCTTCTCGCAAATTCCAAACGTCAAGAATGCGGTGACGTACAACATTACTACGAGACGAGAGGTGGTTTAATAGCTAAAAACCATTAACGCCAAAAAAATGCTATTGCAAAAACGTTGAAAACAGTTGAAAAATTCACTGCAGAGCTAATGACGTTTTAATAACGTTATTTTAACGTCCAGTGTGCATGAGGCCTGAAAATAGACGTGAATTCCCCTTTATATAAAGATTACTTTTACAATGGAGATATTTTCCTATTATATTGAGTAGAACAAAGAGACAGGAAGAGTGTGATTGTAAGGACACAGGAAGTGATACCACAGCTGGGGAGGAAGTGATGTCAGGAGCAGACAGGAAGTGATGTAGCTTATGAACAGGAAGTGATGTAGGGGGCCAGAAAAACTTCCGGGTGAGCTGTGAGGCCGTAGAGAGAAGACTTTACATGTGGCAGCTGAAGAGGTAATAAGATATTATTTTATTATTACACTGAATATTCTTACCCTCCCCCCGTCATGTCCGTCCTCTTCCTCTTTTCTTCCTTACTGTGATGTTTCATGTTGAATATATTTGGTATTTATTGACACAACACAAAACCTCCCTCACTTTTGGACAAAGGATTTACAATGAACCTCTACTTGTCTATGAGTTCTAATGACCAGCGAGGCGGGCGCTATATTATCTGTCTACAGCATGGGCCTTCAAACTACGGCCCTCCAGTTGTTCAGGAACTACAATTCCCATCATGCCTAGTCATGTCTGTGAATGTCAGTATGTTACAATGTCTCATGGGATGTGTAGTTCTACAACAGCTGGAGGGCCGTAGTTTGAGGATCCCTGGTCTACAGAGATCAGAGTCTTGTATGGATCACATTAATGAGGATGGATGAGAATCCAAATCACATGACTGAAAGGAAAACGAACCATCTCCAGCCCAGACCATTTCTGACATTTCTCCTCTACATATAAAAATCTAATTATTATTTTTTGCTAGAAATTGACTTAGAACCCCCAATTGTTATACATTTTAACCACTTAAGACCCGGACCAAAATGCAGGTAAAGGACCCGGACAGTTTTTGCGATTGGGCACTGCGTCTCTTTAACTGACAATTGCGCGGCCGTGCGGCGTGGCTCCCAAACAAAACTGGCATCCTTTTTTGACCACAAAAATAACTTTCTTTTGGTGGTATTTGATCACCTCTGCGGTTTTTATTTTTGACGCTTATTGTGATTTTTTTTTTTTATATTTTTTTACCAAAAATATGTAGAAGAATACGTATCGGCCTAAATTGAGGGGGAAAAAAAAGTAATTTTATAGCTTTTTGGGTATGTAAAATAATTCTGAATGAACAAAATGGCAGCGCTAAGTTCAGTGACTGAACAAAAAATAAATAAATATACCCATGTGAAAGAGTGTATCATACATATACTAAAAAAATTTGCACATATATATATACAGGGCTTTTTTTCTGGGGGAACTTGGTGGAACTCAGTTCCACCACCTTTGGCTCAGACCCTTTGGTGCCCGCTCTCCACAATCACTTGTGAACACAGAAGTCTGGTTTCTGTGTTCACAAGTGACAGCTTTGTAACCCCCTGAACTCTGCACTCTGTATGTAGTGCAATTCTGGTATTTAATGCCCCTTTAAGACCCTTCTACTGTTTGTGAAATCTGAATGGGTCGTGGTTGAGTTCCTGCACCTATTTTCTGAGAAAAAAAGCTATGTGTGTATATATATATATATATATATATATATATATATATATATATAGTTAGTGAACTGAGTAATTGTGATTAAAGCGGCAGTTCACCCCTATATTTAAGTCTCTTGTAGCCTTACTGTCTCCCAGCGAGCATTACTAAACAGTGTGTTTTTTTTATTTTTTATAAATGCTTACCTTTATCTTTTCGCTAATGTTGCCTGTCACTCACCTCTCCCCGCGGATTATTGGGCGTGCCTTCCTTTTCCCCCGATGCGCAGAGCCTCCTGGGAATTCGATGTGATGTTCCCAGGAGACGATCTCTCTTAAAATCCCGCGATATTACCGCGGTCACGTGACTCGGCAAGCGGGTCATATTGACGCCGGCCGTTGCCATGGTAACTGTGCTGTGTTGACGGCGCCGTCCGCCGTGAACACAGCACAGCAAAGGACATGCGCGGGATACAGCGGTGCATGCTGGGATGTCAGCATTCACCGTCGTATCCCGGAAATGATTAGGGCTGGGCTTCAACGTGCCCAGCGTGCCATGGATGAAGATGGAAACTGCCTGAACACAGATATATAACTTATCCTTTGGCAGTAGAATCGCATCCTGGGGGCGAATAATTCGGGACACACGGGCTGTTATTTAACTAAGGTAAGAGGAGCCTAAAACTTTTTTAAAAAAAAGAAGAAAAACGAGTGAAAGACCGCTTTAAATGTTCATCCAGTGGTCACTGAGCACCATAAGCACCATAAGTGCTCAGTGACTCCACACCCTAAGGAATTGCACTTACCAATAGTACATGCCTCACATTCACATGTTTGGCAATATCGCAGAATCTCCGAAAGCATCAAACGACTCCACCAGTGCTCCAGCACCTCAGAGTCGGTTCACACATATTCGGCACGACTCCGGGGGCGGCTCTGTAATAACATTGAGGTGCTGGAGCACTGGTGGAGTCGTTTGATGCTTTCGGAGATTCTGCGATATTGCCAAACATGTGAATGTGAGGCATGTCCTATTGGTAAGCGCAATTCCTTAGGGCGTGGAGTCACTGAGCACTTATGGTGTGGTGGAAGGTTTTAAAGAAGATTGTTCAAGAGGACTGGGCGTTTTTCGAGCGTTATTACAGCGTTTTAGCGTTAAAAATAGCGCTCTTAAAACGCTCATAAAACACTCTCCATGCATCTCAATGGACCTTTTCACACCGAGTCCTGCAAGCAGCATCTTTGGAGCAGCTTTTGAGCGCTGAAAATAACTCTCCAAAAACACCCCTCTCCATTGAAATTAAAGAGGAGTTCCACCCTAAAAAATGACTTTTTTTTTAATCCACTCCTCATCCCCTTACATGCCACATTTGGCATGTAATCTTTTTGGGGGGGGAGTGGGGGCTTCAGTAGGAGTGGGACTTCCTGTCCCACTTCCTGCTTCCGCCGAGGGGCTGTTTAGGCGATTAAGCCTTAATCGCCTACACCAGCCCCTCCCTGTAGGCGATCACATGGGACACTGTCAGGTCCCATGCGATCGCCTCTCCAATCAGCGGCTCGCGCATGCGCAGTGCGGCTCGCGCATGCGCAGTGGGTGCCCGGCCGTGAAGCCGAAGGCTGTCACGGCTGGGTGCCCACAGTCGAGATGGAGACGCCGGCTGGGGAGGGGGGGAGAGGAGCGGACCCCCCCGGCCGGCGCGTCGCTGGATCGTGGAGCAGGTGAGTGTGTGTTTATTAAAAGCCAGCAGCTACACTTTTTGTAGCTGCTGACTTTTAATAAACACAATTTTGGCTGGAACACCCCTTTCATTTAAAAGCGGTGTAAAAACGCCTTACCCTTTCACACCGAGGCACTGCAAAAACGCCCTAAAACTTTAGGGTCTTATCGGTGCTTTACCAGCACATTGGGATTGCAGATAAGGCTTTGCTCGAATAACACTGTAATGACGCTCGAAAAACGCCCCGGTGTGAAAAGGGCCTTATAGACTTGGCTTGTTACAACTTTTGTTTTTTGACCACTGGATGAACGTTTTGAACATTTAATCACAGTTACTCAGTTTGCTTTATGTATATATGTATAATATATATATATATATATATGTGTGTGTGTGTGTGTGTGTGTGTGTGTGTATGTATGTATATGTATATATATATATATATATATATATAATGCCATTTTTTTAGTATATGTATGATACTCTTTCACAGGGGTATATTTATTTATTTTTTGTTCAGTCACTGAACTTAGCGCTGCCATTTAGTTCACTCCGGATTTTTTTACATCACTATTTATTTAAAGTAGCTGCTTTAGGGTCTTTTTTTTTTTTTCTTTATTCTTTGGCACAATGGGGTGTGAGAAGGTGGAAGGGCGCCTTAATATTCCCCTTTTCACCATGTTTTATTATCTTTTTGGGTATACCTATTATCGCAAAAAGTAAAAAATTAGGTAGGACTGAGCAATTAAATTGCACAAGCTATAAGATGACATTTATATAACCTCTTGGTCCATTTTATAAATAAATTTTATCACCTTTTAGGTTTTAGGGTGAGAGATTTCCCCCTCCTCTGTATTTTTGGGATTCCATAAAGGAGGATCACACCATCCCTCACCATCATCAGGTAGGTAGGACTGGGCCTGTAGACCTAAATATATATTTTAAGCTACGAGATGATATTTTTCTCTGCAATCTCTTACTTCATTTTATAAATGTATTTTATCTCCTTTAGGGTGAGGAACAGAAAGGGACACCAAAGTTGAGGTTAAAGTGGAAAAAGTAGAGATGTTTGGGAATCAGCAGTCTATGGTAGAGGGAGGTCCTCTGTATTCCCGGGATTCCACACAGGAAGGTCACACCATCCCCCACCATCATCAGGTAGGTGGGGGCTGGGCCTGTAGAACTAAATATATATTCTAAGCTGTGAGAGGACATTTATATTTAGTCTCTCTTGTTTTAATGCTTATTTCTACCTCTTTATTTTTCTAGCTCCTTTAAGCTACATTTTTTTATTGTATTTTTACTTCTCCCTTCCCAGTCTGAATAATGCCACGTACACGCGACTGTTTTTCATGACGTGAAAAATGCAATTTTTTTTAATTGGCCATTAAAAACGATCGTGTGTGGGCTCCAGAGCATTCTTCTCGACATGAAAAATGGCCATTAAAAATGTAGAACCTGCTCTAATTTTTCTTGTCGTTTTTCACAACGTGTGGGCTTTAACGACAGGGGGGAAAAAAACACGCATGCTCAGAAGCAAGTTATGAGACGGGAGCGCTCGTTCTGGTAAAACTAGCGTTTGTAATGGAGATAGCACATTCGTCACACTGTAACAGACTGAAAAGCACGAAGACTGAAAAGCGCAAATCGTCTCTCACCAAACTTTTACTAACGCAAAAGCAGCCCAAAGGGTGGCGCCATCCGAATGGAACTTCCCCTTTATAGTGGCGTCGTACGTGTTGTTCGTCACCGCTCTTTGCTCGAGCATTTTTTATTTATTTTTTTCCGATCGTGTGTATGCAAGGCTGGCTTGACAAGAATCACGTTGAGAAAAACAATTTTTTTTCCCGTGACGTGAAAAATGGTCGTGTGTACGCGGCTTTATGTACAGGTACTGCAATAGCCTGACACCAGTTCCCATTCAGGTACTTGCACCACTTACATTTATTTAAAAATAAATAAAACGCACACATGTAATGACGTAGTAGGAAATGCAGAGCTTCTGTCATTTGTGTCTTTTTAGATCTGTCTGGGAATCGGCTTTAATAGATGTTTTCTATTATTTTTGGTGTAGGGTGAAGAACGAATTAATATAAAAGCTGAGGTTAAAGAAGAAGAAGTAGAGATGTATGTGGGGGGTGATCAGCCAATCACGGAGGAGGTTGGGATGATTATGAAAAGTGAACAGGAGGACATTTCTCCATCTATTAACACGAGTAAGTATAGGCACTGTGGAGGAAACGGGTCTCAGTCTCATTTTACATCAGAGTATAAGAATTGTAGTTTAAGAAAACTGTTAGATAATTACCGGATCTTCACATCACCCTGTAGGCAGGTGCTAAAAAGTCAAATATGTGTTTGCCTCCCAAAGGTGTGGGAAGGGTTAACACTTGGTGCAGTTCCACTACATGTGTCACCTTCTGAAGTGATATACGTGGTCTGCCCATGTATGGGAGGTGATCAGTGAGGACGCCGTAAAGATGTGAACTGAACTGTGTGGTGGAATTTCCCCTTAGCGGGACCCCTGGATGGGTTCTGAGGACCGGTACCGTGTTCTATGAGAGAGAGGGAGTGAAAATGCAATTATGATTCCGCATATTGCACAAATGTTCCTAATAAGCATGTACATAACTGTGAATATACAGTTGTGCTCAAAAGTTTGGATCGCGTGGCAAAAATTGAGAAATTTTGGCATTGATATTGAAAATATGACTGATCATGTCCAAAAAAACATGAAAATTTCTTATCAAATACTTACCGTAATTTTCTTTTGGATGGGTGGATGGGCGGTGTACTGAGCGGTATGTGTACTGCACTGTATTTCCTGATATGTAAACAAATAATGCATTATTAATCGATTATGAAAATAGTTGACAAGTACAGTGGAACCTTGGTTAAGAGTAACTTGGTTTGAGAGCGTTTTGATTTGTGAGCAACTTTTTAAAAAAAATTCTGACTCGGTTTGCGAGTGTTGACTCGTAAGATGAACAGAATTCAAGCTAAATAGGCCTGCAGTACCTCATTTGGCCTGAGGTATAGGGGGCGTAGGACCCGAGCAGAGCTGAAAATAGGTCTGCAGTACCTCATTTGGCCTGAGGTACGGGGCGCAGGACCCGAGCCGAAGTGTCCTCGTTTTCGGCACTCTGGCCGAATTTGGTATTGCATCCCATTGAAGTCGTGCGGAACAAATTTATTTTAGTTTCCATTGACTTCAATGGGAAAACTCCCTTTTGATATGCGAGTACTTTGGATTACGAGCATTCTCCTGGAACGGGTTATGCTTGTAATCCGAGGTTCAACTGTATTTTCATAATTGATTAGTTGTTTTTCGGCCCCAGTACTGTTCATTCACTTATTAAGAAGTGCAAAATTCATGGATCTCTTGAAGCCAAGGTCAGGTAGTCCAAGAAAGATTGCAGTCACAACTGTCAGAAGAATTGTTCGGAATACAAAGAAAAACTCACAAGTAACCTCAGGAAAAATACAGGCTGCTCTGAAAAAAAATGATACTTGATCAAAAATGAGCTACATGGTTAAGTTGCTAGAAAGTAGCCATTATAGCGCCAGTGCCAAAAAAAAGCCTGGTTACGATGTGCCTGACAACACCTTGACACGCCTCACAGCTTATGGCACACTGTAATCTGGAGTGGCAAGGCCAAAATAAAGTATTATGGTCACAAAGTGCTTTGTAATCTATAGCAACAAGAATACCATCCCCACTGTGAAGCATGGTGGTAGCTCACTGATGTTTTTGAGGGTGTGTGAGCTATAAAGGTACGGGGAATCTTGTGAATTTGATGGCAAGATGAACACAGCATATGGGCCCTTTCACACGGGCGGACAAATGGTCCGCTTAGATTGTAACACTTTCCTATGGGATCACGGCCATAATCGGATGAGCATCCGCTAACGTCCGTAATGACCCGTCTCCGTCAGGATCCGGTTTTTCAGACAGAAGAAAACCCTATTTTTCTTCCGTCTGAAGGATCGGATCGGATGAATACGGACACACGGTCCGTATTCATCCGATTCCCCATAGGGGAGAGACAGGGCGGTCCCTGCACAGTGTGCGGGGACCGCCCTGTCAGCCGACAGCTCAGCGGGGATTAACGGAGGAATCCCCACTGAGCCAAACGGCCTAACGGAGCGGATCAATACGGATCCGCTCCGTGTGAAAGAGCCCTATAAAAGAAAATACTGCCAGACAATTTGCATTCTTCTGCATGAAAGCTGGGCATGGGACACACTTGAACTTTCCAGCATGGCAATGACCCTAAGCACAAGGCCAAGTTGACTCCCCGGTGGTTACAGCAGAAAAAGGTGAAGGTTCTGAAGTGGCCATCACAGTCTCCTGACTTTGCAGTGCACTGTGATATAAGAAAGGGTGGGGTACTGTTGACTTTAGATGGTGGTGGACTCTTGACATCTGATATAAGGGGGGTTGGGTTGTTTGGACATCTGCTTATAATTATGAGAATAATACAATTCTATGCCAGTTGAGGCGCGTCGCATATCGCTGGTATCATCCACAAGAAACTTTACTGGAGACTCAAGCCCTGTACACCCGGGCCAGAATCTCGTCAGGAAAAAAACGTTGTTTCTGACGAGATTCTTGGCAAGAATCTCTTGCGGCCCGAGTGTACAGACACTCCTTTTGCAGTTCTTTTGAAAGGCAAGAACGCAGTGACGTCATCGTGTACGACGAGCATGCTCTCGTCACATTTGATGCCGTCGCCATCTTGCTACACCCTACCTATGCCTAAGAAGCTACCGCGCATGCGTCAGTCATTTCAAACATGCGCAAGTTTCCACGGCAACAGGTAAGTATACACACTCGGATTTCTTGGGGGAGATACTGTACACCATATGAAAGGTCCATCTCCATTTCTCAATATAATGTCATGTTCCCAACAAATGAGGAGGAGATACTGTACACCATATGAAAGGTCCATCTCCATTCCTCAATATAACGTCATGTTCCCAACAAATGAGGAGGGGATACTGTACACCATATGAAAGGTCCATCTCCATTCCTCAATATAACGTCATGTTCCCAACAAATGAGGAGGAGATACTGTACACCATATGAAAGGTCCATCTCCATTCCTCAATATAACGTCATGTTCCCAGCAAATGAGGAGGAGATACTGTACACCAGGGGTGTCAAACTCAATTTTATCGTGGGCCGCATGGGCATCATGATTGCCCTCAAAAATGGTTGGTTGTATCTGTAAGATTAGATGTCCAGCGCATCCCATCCCCTTACATTAGATGTCAAGAGCCACCCCACCATCAGAATATACTATATAAAAGGTCCACCTTCATACCTTAATATAACGTCATGTTCCCAACAAATGCGTTCAGTAAGGAAAAAAATTGAAGAGACTTCGAGAATGACCATAACAACATCGTCAATGTATCTACTCCACAGCTAAATTTTCCATATGAAAGGTCCATCCCCATTCCTCAATATAATGTCATGTTCCCAACAAATGAGGAGGAGATACTGTACATCATATGAAAGGTCCATCCCTATTCCTCAAACTGATCTGGCATCCCCATTAGTCCCGATAGCTGGCATTAATGCACAATGGAATGTTACCCAGTGTGTCATAGTTGTTTTGGGTGTTTTATATATTTTAACTGGTTTGTTTTCATATTTTGATGTTACATTTGTACCCAACTCCATACCAGAGCTCTGTGAAACTTTTGAATGTTAGACCAACATGAACTTTTTAGAAAAGTGTTCACACTGGAGTCCATAAAGGATCTGAAAATTCTTTATAATTTAAAATCCAAACGAATAGTGGCAATCTGATTTCGTAACAAATCAAAAATGCATTTTAGCTAGTGAAGACTCAGGGCTGGCTGACACCATGCCCACACATGAACCACACATGAACTCGGTGTGAAGACTTTTTGGAGGAAGAACAAGAGTCCAGCTGTGAGATCGGCATCTCCATTTATTTCACTGACAGGGGAGGAGCTAATAGTCCAGTTATTTCAGAAATAAAGAGATGAACTTCGGGCAAGTCAAGGACTTTTTGGGCACTATAGACTGGTAGGGATATAGTTAAGAACAGGTAAGAATTTTCATAAAAGAAAAAATGTATTACAAAAGTTAATCAAATACTAAAAAACGTAGTTCGCTAAAACCGTACATAGAACTGGGGTTCCAAACAGCTATCAGTATTGTAGTAGAATATGGATTAACTTCTCTGTGTGAGTTCTCAAGATCTTCACCTGTGTGTGTATATATACTGTTCCGTCATAGGAATGACCAGGACTTCATTTTAGCTTCTTTGCCCTATGGGTTGACTACTCTTTATAAGTATCTCAAGCCGGGCATTTTTGTTATTGTCCTATCATTGTATCAAACTTAATAGAGGCTTTATGAAGAATTGCTAATCTCAGCGCGAAACATGTCAAGCCACAGCGTTGTATTTATCAACTCGCAGAAACATCGATTCTACTGTTCCTCAATTCCTTCCAGGATGTAGCTATTATATAAATGATTGGAGGCTATACCTCTGCTAGTATTTTTGCAATACGAATATTTATATTTGTTGTTATTATACAATTCATTATTTGTCTTGAGGGACTACTACAATGCTGTTACGTTTGGTTGTTCTATGTACGGTTCCTAGCAAACTACGTTTTTTTTTTTTTTAGTATTTGATTAACTTTTGTAATACATTTTTTCTTTTAAGAAAATTCTTACCTGTTCTTGACTATATCCCTACCAGTCTATAGTGCCCTAAAAGTCCTCGACTTGCCCATAGGTCGTCTCTTTATTTCTGAATTAATTAAGGACGTGGCACGCGTAACACCTTAATGTATCCACATGACCACTACATGTGATGATACATTTCAATTTTATTTTTTCTTAAATTACTCCAGTTATTTGTCATCTACTGAGATTTTTTTTTATATATATATTTTTTTACTTCTTTCCAACAGATGGAGGTGATGTCAGGAATTCCTCGGAGAGACCTCTTCTATTATTATTGTGCTATAGTAATGTCATCACACAGGATCCTCCAGGAGGAAATCCAAATACACAAAATATACATCACAGACCTTCCTGTCCGGAGACATTAATAGATCCCTCTGATCACATGGGTAACCGTCCTCATTCATGTGCAGAGTGTGGGAAATCTTTCACTTGTAGAAGGGGCCTTGTTGTTCATCAGAGAATTCACACGGGTTCGCGTCGTCATTCATGTTCAGAGTGCGGGAAATATTTCATTTATAAAAGATCTCTTGTTACACATCAGAAAATTCACGCGGGTGAGCGTCGTTATTCATGTTCAGAGTGTGAAAAATCATTCACTAATATAAGAAAGCTTCTTCATCACCAGAAAATTCACACGGGTGTGCGTCCTTATTCATGTTCAGAGTGTGGGAAATCTTTCACTCGTAGAAGAGGCCTTATTAAACATCAGAGAATTCACACGGGTGCGCGTCTTCATTCATGCTCAGAGTGTGGGAAATCTTTCATTCATAAAATATCTCTTGTTACACATCAGAGAATTCACACGGGTGAGCGTCCTTATTCATGCTCAGAGTGTGGGAAATCGTTCCTTCACAAACAGTATTTTGTGCTACACCAGAAATTTCATATGGGTATGAGCCCTCATTCATGCTCAGAGTGCGGGAAATCTTGCATTAACAAACGGGCTCTTGTTCAACATCAGAAAATTCACATGGGTGAGCGTCGTTATTCATGTTCAGAGTGCGAAAAATCATTCACTAATATAAGAAAGCTTGTAAAACATCAGGAAATTCACACGGGTGAGTGTCCTTATTCATGTTCCGAGTGCGGGAAATCTTTTACTCAGAAAGGAACTCTTGTTCAACATCAGAGAATTCACACGGGTGAGCGTCCTTATTCATGTTCAGAGTGCGAGAAATCTTTCATTCAGAAAAAATACCTTGTTAATCACCAGAGAAGTCACACAGGTGAGCGTCCCTATTCATGTTCAGAGTGTGGAAAATCTTTCATTCAAAAAGCACACCTTGTTACACACCAGAAAATTCACACTGGTGAGCGTCCTTTTTCATGTTCAGAGTGCAGTAAATCTTTCACTCAGAAAGGAACCCTTGTTGCACACCAAAAAATTCACACAGGTGAGCGTCCTTTTTCATGTTCAGAGTGCAAAAAATCTTTTTGTAAAAAAAGTAATCTTGTCCAACACCAGAAAGTACAATGTAGTGTGTATGGCAGAAGGAGAGCTGTCGGAGAATGTAATGTGTATGGTGGAGGAGATCTGTTGGAGAATGTAGTGTGAATGGTGGAGGAGAGCTGTCGGAGAATGTAGTGTGGATGGTGGGAGGAGAGCTGTCGGAGAATGTAGTATGAATGGTGGAGGAGAGCTGTCGGAGAATGTAGTGTGAATGGTGGGAGGAGAGCTGTCGGAGAATGTAGTGTGGATGGTGGAGGAGAGCTGTCGGAGAATGTAGTGTGGGAGGAGAGCTGTCGGAGAATGTAATGTGTATGGTGGAGGAGAGCTGTCGGAGAATGTAGTGTGAATGGTGGAGGAGAGCTGTCGGAGAATGTAGTGTGAATGGTGGAGGAGAGCTGTCGGAGAATGTAGTGTGAATGGTGGAGGAGAGCTGTCGGAGAATGTAGTGTGAATGGTGGGAGGAGAGCTGTCGGAGAATGTAGTGTGAATGGTGGAGGAGAGCTGTCGGAGAATGTAGTGTGAATGGTGGAGGAGAGCTGTCGGAGAATGTAGTGTGAATGGTGGGAGGAGAGCTGTCGGAGAATGTAGTGTGAATGGTGGGAGGAGAGCTGTCGGAGAATGTAGTGTGGATGGTGGAGGAGAGCTGTCGGAGAATGTAGTGTGGGAGGAGAGCTGTCGGAGAATGTAGTGTGGATGGTGGAGGAGAGCTGTCGGAGAATGTAGTGTGGATGGTGAAGCAGTGCTGTCGGAGAATGTAGTGTGAATGGTGGAGGAGAGCTGTCGGAGAATGTAGTGTGAATGGTGGGAGGAGAGCTGTCGGAGAATGTAGTGTGAATGGTGGAGGAGAGCTGTCGGAGAATGTAGTGTGGATGGTGGGAGGAGAGCTGTCGGAGAATGTAGTGTGGATGGTGGAGGAGAGCTGTCGAAGAATGTAATGTGTATGGTGGAGGAGAGCTGTCGAAGAATGTAATGTGTATGGTGGAGGAGAGCTGTCGAAGAATGTAATGTGTATGGTGGAGGAGAGCTGTTGGAGAATGTAGTGTGAATGGTGGAGGAGAGCTGTCGGAGAATGTAATGTGTATGGTGGGAGGAGAGCTGTCGGAGAATGTAGTGTGGATGGTGAGAGGAGAGCTGTCGGAGAATGTAGTGTGAATGGTGGAGGAGAGCTGTCGGAGAATGTAGTGTGGATGGTGAGAGGAGAGCTGTCGGAGAATGTAGTGTGAATGGTGGAGGAGAGCTGTCGGAGAATGTAGTGTGAATGGTGGAGGAGAGCTGTCGGAGAATGTAATGTGTATGGTGGGAGGAGAGCTGTCGGAGAATGTAGTGTGGATGGTGAGAGGAGAGCTGTCGGAGAATGTAGTGTGAATGGTGGAGGAGAGCTGTCGGAGAATGTAGTGTGAATGGTGGAGGAGAGCTGTCGGAGAATGTAATGTGTATGGTGGGAGGAGAGCTGTCGGAGAATGTAGTGGGGATGGTGAGAGGAGAGCTGTCGGAGAATGTAGTGTGAATGGTGGAGGAGAGCTGTCGGAGAATGTAGTGTGAATGGTGGAGGAGAGCTGTCGGAGAATGTAATGTGTATGGTGGGAGGAGAGCTGTCGGAGAATGTAGTGTGGATGGTGGAGGAGAGCTGTCGGAGAATGTAGTGAGAATGGTGGAGGAGAGCTGTCGGAGAATGTAGTGTGGATGGTGGAGGAGAGCTGTCGGAGAATGTAGTGTGGATGGTGGGAGGAGAGCTGTCGGAGAATGTAGTGTGAATGGTGGAGGAGAGCTGTCGGAGAATGTAGTGTGGATGGTGGGAGGAGAGCTGTCGGAGAATGTAGTGTGGATGGTGGGGGAGATCTGTCGGAGAATGTAGTGTGGATGGTGGAGGAGAGCTGTCGGAGAATGTAGTGTGGATGGTGGAAGAGATCTGTCGGAGAATGTAGTGTGGATGGTGGGAGGAGAGCTGTCGGAGAATCTAGTGTGGATGGTGGAGGAGATCTGTCAGGGAATGTAGAGTGGATGGGGGGAGCTTCCAGAGAATGTAGTATAGACATTGAGAAAAGAGATACAACACGGGGTGCATAGTTAGTGATGTGGACAGTGCTGAGGGAACAATGGGCAGTGAGGATGAAGATACTGATAATAAAGGAATGTTCCTACCAGTGCGCCACGTTGAGAACTTTTCTGCATTGCAGTGTAATTCTCCAGAAAAGACTGGATTTGGTAAGAGCTGCAAATCCTGTAAATTCTGGTGATAGAATTCTCCAGCACTGTAGGTCGAGCTAATTAATCAGATCTGGTTTCTACGCACTGAACACTGTCAGGAACCATATGGTAGAATCCCAGACGAAATAGGGTATACTATACGCCTCAGAGGCTGCATGGAATATATCCGCACCGCTCTCCTAATTGCCCTCGATGCCATTCTCCCGAAGCTAATTATATTCACATGTTCTGGGCCTGCCCTAGGCTCTCGGACTACTGGTCTGATATTTTTGACTTTATTAATGTTCGTCTGCAGTTAGATCTGCCAATTACTCCAGCACCGGCTCTCTTGGGGATACAGGATGACGATCAAAGGCCTAGACATACTAAACTCCTTTTGTCAATGTTGCTCTTTTATGCCAAAAAAGTGATCCTATTTAAATGGAATTCTAGAGCCCCGCCCACGATGGAGGCGTGGATGGACTCGGTTAATGCTGCTTTACCTTTATACAAACTGACGTACATCAATAGGGGATGCCCGCTGAAATATGAACATGTCTGGGGTCCTTGGATTAATCCCATGTAATTTATACTCGGGTGTGCTTGCTCCATTGGTTGGTCATTGCTGTGGGCTTCCTTCCCCCTCCCCCCCCCCCCCCCACACTAGTCGGTCCTTCATTCACCGTTGCTTCGCTGGTTCGGTAATGTAGTTGTTTCCGCTTATGTATATCTTGTATGTTCCGCCCTAGGAGTTCTCCTTTGTTTAATGTGCTCCTTATACTTTGTACCCCTGCTTCTTTGTTTATTGTATGTAATGTGCCTTGTACCTTCGATGATTCAATAAAGACCAACCTTGTTTGTTAAAAAAAAGAATCCCAGACGAAAATTATATATTTTTTTTATTATCTTTTGATAAAAATGGAAAATAAATTATCCACCAAATAAAGCGACTATAGAAGCAGAGCTTTTTTTCTCAGAAAATAGGTGCAGGAACTCAACCACGACCCGTTCAGATTTCACAAACAGTAGAAGGGTCTTAAAGGGGCATTAAATACCAGAATTGCATTACATACAGTGTGCAGAGTTCAGGGGGTTACAAAGCAGTCACTTGTAAACACAGAAACCAGACTTCTGTGTTCACAAGTGATTGTGGTGAGCGGGCACCAAAGGGTCTGAGCCAAAGGTGGTGGAACTGAGTTCCCCCAAGTTCCCCCAGAAAAAAAGCCCTGTATAGAAGAATGTCTTAGTGATGTCAAATCTGTAGGTTTACAATGAAGGGGCATGAAGGATATTCATGAAATAAATACTGTTTATATTGATAACCATTTGAAAATGCTGTTAAATTATAATATCTTTATACAATTAATGTGTGTTGTGCATTACTTACCGTTTGTTTTTCATTCTTTTGTCATAATTATAAATATGGATGAGCTAAACGTACCTGGGTTTGATGTAGCGCAGGTTCAGCGAATGTTACTGAAGTTTGCATCCTGAAGCCGATCCTAATGCCGCGTACACACAAAAGTTTTTCGGCATAAAAAAAAACCCGATGTTTTTCAGCTTGTAGGTTCATCCGATGAAAACGGTCTGATGGATTTTTTCATCAGATATCCGATGAAGCTGACTTTCATTAGTCTTGCCTACACACCATCAGTTAAAAAAACGATCGTGTCAGAACGCGGTGACATAAAACGACGTGCTGAGAAGAAGGAAGTTCAATGCTTCCGAGCATGCGTTGATTTTTAACCGATGGATTTCTCCACAGACGATCGTTTTTTTCTATCGGTTTTTTAACCATCAGAAAATTTTCAAACAGGTTCTACGTTTTTTCACCGATGGGGGGAAAAAAAACTGATGGTCCATCAGACCATTTTCATCAGACGAACCGATCGTGTGTACGCGGCATTACTCTTTTAAGCAGTTGGATGCTCTAGGATGGGATAGCCAGATATTCAATTATTTTATGCGATATTGGAGTCGTTTTTATAATCAAGCATAGGTTCGTACTGAGCTTGAATATTTAGTCTGGCGGATGACAATTTGTGTTGTTAATTAATAACTTTCAATAAAAATGTATTGTTTAAAAAAAAAAAAAAAAAAAGAATTGCGGACACAAAGAATATGCCAAGTTTCTCCTATGGTGACTGTATCCCTCTTAGTTCACCCTCTCCAAGACCTACAAACACATGTATGACACACAGACCATAGTGGTCCAGTGTTAGTAAAAGGGACTAATGCGCTGTCTACAGTTCTTGAAAAGACTGATCAAAACAAGGAAATTGAGAATCCAAATTGCTAATGTCCGATACATAATAAACCACGTCCACTTAAAGGGGAGTTCCAGGCATTTTTCATGTCTAAAAAAAGTCAGCAGCTACAAAAAGTGTAGCTGCTGGCTTTTGATAAACATGCATTCACCTGCTCCACGTTCCAGCGATGCGCCGGCCGGGGCTCGACTCCTCTCCCCCACTCTCCGACCGGCGTCTCCATTCCTAGTGTGGGCACCTGGCCATGTCCCCTTTCAGCTTCACGGCTGGGCATTCACTGCGCATGCGCTGTCTAATTGGACAGGCGATCACCTGGGACCTGTCACGTGTCCCAGGCGATCGCCTACAGGGAGGGGCCGCCAAAGGCAATATGACGTATCGCCTTAGCGGCCCCTCGGTGGAAGGAGCAAGTGGGACAGGATGTCCCACTCCTGAAGCCCCCACTCCCCCCCCAAAAAAATTACATGCCAAATGTGGCTTGTAAGGGGGCGAGGAGTGGATTATGCGGAAGTTCCAATTTTGGGTGGAACTCCGCTTTAAGAAATGTATCTGCTTCACAAAGAAAACCCTACAGCAACGTAAGGTACTTTTGAGAGAATTTGGGGTTTGCTACAAATGCTGGGCCTCCACAGAACACTTTGCAAAGGACTGTAAAGCCATTATTAACTGTATAGAGCAGGGGTCTCCAATCTTTTCAAACAAGTCCATTTTATTGTCTTTTAGACTTTAGGAGGGCCAGATTGTGGCCAGCAGGGGCAATAGATATCAATGGCCCAGCATCAGTAAAAATAAATATATTGGCCCCACGGTTGGTGGTCAATAGGAAGAGGAGTAGTATCTCATCATTGGTATCAGTGGGAGGAATAGTGCCCCAAGGGCCAGTTAAAGGCTAGCAAAGGGCCACATATGGCCCTTGGGCCACAGTTTGGAGACCCCGGTATAGAGTGTGACAGTAATGACCATGTGTAAGCTCTTCATCAATACCCGCACAACGCTACTATGTTCACAAACAATCTTTCTAAAGGAAGGTGGGGAGCGCACAGATCAAACAGCACCTTCCACCTAATGCCTAGTACACACAACCATTTTTTGAGAATTCCTCTCAGCCTGCCTTGCATACACACGCCCAGACAAAAGTCCACCCGTCCAAAGGCGGTGACGTACAACACATACAACGGCACTATAAATGGGAAGTTTCATTCCAACGGCGCCACCCTTTGGGCTGCTTTTGCTGATCCTTGTGTTAGTAAAAGTTTGGTGAGAGACGATTCGCGCTTTTCATGCGCTGCATTAAACAATGCAATAATTTGCAGCATGATGAATGTGCTATCTCCAATACGAACGCTAGTTTTACCAGAAAGAGCGCTCCCATCTCATACTTGATTCTGAGCATGCACGTTTTTTTGCCTGTCAGAAAACCATACAGAAGAATGTTTTTCCTGCCATAATTTTTTCCTAATGTTGGAAAAGAAAAGATCCTGCTCTCTTTTTTTGTCTGGCAGTTTTCCCGTTGGAAAAACTGCGATGGAGCATACACACGGCCGGGATTCCCGACGAAAAGCTCTCAAAGCAAGTTTTCCTGTCTGAAAAACTGGCCGTGTGTACGAGGCATTCGTGTTCTCTACTTGTACAGAAGTCTGTGGAGAAGGACTCTGTGATAAATACTTTGCAAAGATATGCTTGGTTTGTGTATACCCCAAAGGTCAACCTGAAAAGGCCATAAGACCACACATTAAAATAGCGCCACCGCACATACTACCCCAGTGTGAAAGGGGCCTTAAGTATAACTAAAGGCATAACTTGGATTAGAACACCTGACAGTTTTTATTGCTGTCTGTGCCCCTTTTATGGAGATTCACCCTCTCTAGTTGTCCTGTTTAGGCCCCTTTCACACGATCGGCCTGCTCAGATTTGCCTGTCCGTTACCCTTCGCACTCCTCCCCTGTACATACTGCCCCCATCATACCCTCCACACGCCTCCCCTGTACATATTGCCCCCATCATACCCTCCACACTCCTCTCCTGTACATACTGCTCCCATCATACCCTCCGCACTCCTCTCCTGTACATACTGCTCCCATCATACCCTTCACACTCCTCTCCTGTACATACTGCTCCCATCATACCATCCGCACTCCTCTCCTGTACATACTGCTCCCATCATACCCTCCACACTCCTCTCCTGTACATACTGCCCCCATCATACCCTCCACACTCCTCTCCTGCACATACTGCCCCCATCATAACCTCCACACTCCTCTATTACACATACTGCCCCCATCATACCCTCCACACTCCTCTCCTGTACATTCTGCTCCCATCATACCCTCCACATTCCTCTCCTGCACATACTGCCCCCATCATACCCTCCACACGCCTCTATTGCACATACTGCCCCCATCATACCCTCCACACTCCTCCTCCTGTACATACTGCTCCCATCATACCCTCCACACTCCTCTCCTGTACATACTGCCCTCATCATACCCTTCACACTCCTCTCCTGTACATACTGCCCCCATCATACCCTCCACACTCCTCTATTGCACATACTGCTCCCATCATACCCTCCACACTCCTCCTCCTGTGCGTACTGCCACCATCATACCCTCCACACTCCTCTCCTGTACATACTGCTCCCATCATACCCTCCGCACTCCTCTCCTGTACATACTGCTCCCATCATACCCTTCACACTCCTCTCCTGTACATACTGCTCCCATCATACCATCCGCACTCCTCTCCTGTACATACTGCTCCCATCATACCCTCCACACTCCTCTCCTGTACATACTGCCCCCATCATACCCTCCACACTCCTCTCCTGCACATACTGCCCCCATCATAACCTCCACACTCCTCTATTACACATACTGCCCCCATCATACCCTCCACACTCCTCTCCTGTACATTCTGCTCCCATCATACCCTCCACATTCCTCTCCTGCACATACTGCCCCCATCATACCCTCCACACGCCTCTATTGCACATACTGCCCCCATCATACCCTC
Organism: Rana kukunoris; assembly: GCA_029574335.1. Taxonomy (NCBI): domain Eukaryota; kingdom Metazoa; phylum Chordata; class Amphibia; order Anura; family Ranidae; genus Rana; species Rana kukunoris. Next base: position 180,701,404 of record CM056056.1, read on the forward strand.
CACACTCCTCCTCCTGTACATACTGCTCCCATCATACCCTCCACACTCCTCTCCTGTACATACTGCCCTCATCATACCCTTCACACTCCTCTCCTGTACATACTGCCCCCATCATACCCTCCACACTCCTCTATTGCACATACTGCTCCCATCATACCCTCCACACTCCTCCTCCTGTGCGTACTGCCACCATCATACCCTCCACACTCCTCTCCTGTACATACTTCCCCCATCATACCCCCCACACTCCTCTCCTGTACATACTGCCCACTGTCTTACCCTCCACACTCCTCTCCTGTTCATACTGCCCCCATCATACCCTCCACACTCCTCTCCTGTACATACTGCTCCCATCATACCCTCCACACTCCTCCTCTTCTGTACATACTGCCCCCATCATACTCTCCACACTCCTCTCCTGTACATACTGCCCTCATCATACCCTCCACACTCCTCTCCTGTGCATACTGCCACCATCATACCCTCCACACTCCTCTCCTGTACATACTGCCCCCATCATACCCTCCACACTCCTCTCCTGTACATACTGCCCCCATCATACCCTCCACACTCCTCTTCTGTGCGTACTGCCACCATCATACCCTCCACACTCCTCTCCTGTACATACTGCCCCCATCATACCCTGCACACTCCTCTCCTGTACATACTGCCCCCATCATACCCTCCACACTCCTCTCCTGTACATACTGCCCCCATCATACCCTCCACACTCCTCTTCTGTGCGTACTGCCACCATCATACCCTCCACACTCCTCTCCTGTACATACTGCCCCCATCATACCCTCCACACTCCTCTCCTGTACATACTGCTCCCATCAAACCCTCCACACTCCTCTACTGCATATACTGGTCACTGTTACACCCTCTTCACTCCTTTCCTGCAAGTAATACCTACCCTCTGCACTCATTTCCTGTACATAATGGGCCAGATTCTCTAAGAAATTCGCTGGCGTAGCGTAAGCCATTTACACTACGCCGCCGCATCGTACTAGAGCAAGTGCCGTATTCCCTAAGCATTTGCTCCGTAGTTTGCGTTGGTGTAGCGAAAATGGCCCAGCGTAAGCCCGCGTAATTCAAATGGGGCAGCTTGTATTTAAATTAAGCGCGCCCCCGCGTCTAATGAACTGCGCATGCGCCGGCCGGGGAAAAAGCCCAGTGCGCATGCTCCAGCTCACGTCGGAAAGTACAGTTGAAACCGACGTCAAAACGACGTGATCGTCACTACGCAATGCCCTATTCGCGAACGAGTTAGTAAAACGACGTAAGCGACGGAAAAAGCCGACGCTGACCCGACGCCATACTTAACATGGCATCTGACGGCATCCGACGGTACTTCGTAAGGTTACTCCTCATAGAAGCAGGGGTAACCTTACGCAAACGAAAACGACGTACGTGACGACGGGGCGGCGTAAAAGCGATCGGGAATCGATGTAGTAGCCTCATTTGCATAGGCAAATGAGAAAACAACGTAAAGGCCACCTAGTGGCCGGAGTTGTCATTATAACTACGATCCGCAAGTGTAATGGTATTACACTTGTCGGATGTTCAAGCGTATCTATGCCAAAATGATGCTAAGCATCACTCGCATAGATACGAGCCAAAAAAAACGGCGATACGACGGGGTATCTGAGATACTCCGTCGTAGCGCCGCTGAGAATCTGGCCCAATGTCTTACACTTTGCACTCCTTTCCTACACATACCAACATACGCGCCACCCTGCACATACTGTAATACCCTCTGTACTTAATGAAAATGAAAAGGTGAACTAATGCCCTTGATCTCCACTGCACTTACCTCTGTAGTAATGGAAGAGTTTTATTTTTTTTAAATGATTGTGCTAAGGTTTATTCATGTCAGCAAGACTCCTACTTGTGGCACAGCAAAGTAAGCATATTTTTTAGGTAAAATAATTATTTTGTTTAATTTAATCATGCCCCCTGAGGCCCCTCCCACAATATGGCCACACCCACCATATACAGTGGCGTGTTCGGGGTTTGGCTTGAGGAAAAGTTGGCAACCCTAATTCTGACATCTGACACAGACAATGGAGCACCATTTCTCCCACTGACACCACTAATGGGGCACTATTTCTCCCCCTAATACCGGATGTTTACTTCCACTGATGCCTGGAAAATTGTCACTACCACAGGCCAAAGTCCGGCACTCCAAGACTCTGAAGGACAATAAACCGGCCCTTTGTTTAGAATGTTTGGAGATCCCTGCCCTAGAGGGCGGAGATACAGAAGCAGAGATATTTTCCAATTATATTGAGTAGAACAAAGACAAGAAGAGTGTGATTACTACAGACGTAGGACGAGTGATACCAGAATTAGGGAGGAAGTGATGTCAGGTGCAGACAGGAAGTGAGGTAACTTAGGAACAGGAAGTGATGTAGGAGACTAAAAAGGAAGTTCTGGGATAGAGCCGTTGTGAGGGAAGTAGAGAGAAGATGTTGGAACTGCCAGCAGAGAAGGTAATAAGAGATTATTTTTTAAACTACACCCTGGAGATCATCTACTTGCTGACCGGGAAGGTGAGGGGGATTCTGGGAGGGTCAAATGCCATCACTTCTCTCTATTAAGTGCTTGCCTCTTGGTCACAGTAAATCTACAATTAGGGTTGCCGCCTTATCTCTTTAAACCCAAACACATATGAATTACACAGGTTCTGAGGCTGATATAAGGCAATGAGTGAGTTTAATCACCACATTAATCAGCCACAGGGCTGGTCTAATTAATATGTGTTCGGGTTTAAAGGGATGAGGTGGCAACCATATCTAGGGTACATTAAATCTGCCGGCATGCTTCCTGGTTTAAGGAACGCGTCATCCACCCCCAAACCCCCCCCCCCCCCCACACTGTTTTTAGGTAAAATAATTATTTTGTTTAATTTAATCATGCCCCCTGAGGCCCCTCCCACAATATGGCCACACCCACCATATACAGTGGCGTGTTCGGGGTTTGGCTTGAGGAAAAGTTGGCAACCCTAATTCTGACATCTGACACAGACAATGGAGCACCATTTCTCCCACTGACACCACTAATGGGGCACTATTTCTCCCCCTAATACCAGATGTTTACTTCCACTGATGCCTGGAAAATTGTCACTACCACAGGCCAAAGTCCGGTATTCCAAGACTCTGAAGGACAATAAACCGGCCCTTTGTTTAGAATGTTTGGAGATCCCTGCCCTAGAGGGCGGAGATACAGAAGCAGAGATATTTTCCAATTATATTGAGTAGAACAAAGACAAGAAGAGTGTGATTACTACAGACGTAGGACGAGTGATACCAGAATTAGGGAGGAAGTGATGTCAGGTGCAGACAGGAAGTGAGGTAACTTAGGAACAGGAAGTGATGTAGGAGACTAAAAAGGAAGTTCTGGGATAGAGCCGTTGTGAGGGAAGTAGAGAGAAGATGTTGGAACTGCCAGCAGAGAAGGTAATAAGAGATTATTTTTTAAACTACACCCTGGAGATCATCTACTTGCTGACCGGGAAGGTGAGGGGGATTCTGGGAGGGTCAAATGCCATCACTTCTCTCTATTAAGTGCTTGCCTCTTGGTCACAGTAAATCTACAATTAGGGTTGCCGCCTTATCTCTTTAAACCCAAACACATATGAATTACACAGGTTCTGAGGCTGATATAAGGCAATGAGTGAGTTTAATCACCACATTAATCAGCCACAGGGCTGGTCTAATTAATATGTGTTCGGGTTTAAAGGGATGAGGTGGCAACCATATCTAGGGTACATTAAATCTGCCGGCATGCTTCCTGGTTTAAGGAACGCGTCATCCACCCCCAAACCCCCCCCCCCCCCCCCACACTGTGATTCACTACAGCACAAATTTGGCAGAAGATTCTGTCCAATGATTTTGGACGTGGAAAAAAAACTGATCAGCTGTAGCCAATCATACATGGAGAGAACAGCAATCCAGTTCTTTCTTCTCCCTGAAAAGCAGGGAGGAAAAACAGATTAGTAAGTAAAAGCAATACACATTACATTTGTTGGGCACACAGTTAACCCCTTGATTGCCCCTAGATGTTAACCCTTTCCCAGCCAGTGTCATTAGTACAGTGACAGTGTATGGTATTATCACTGATCATCGTATTATGCCCCGTACACACGATCGGATTTCCCGTCGGAAAAACCTTGAATTCCGCTCAAGCTTGGCCTGCATACACACGGTCACACAAAAATTCTCTGAACTTTCGACCGTCAAGAACGCGGTGACGTACAACACTACAACGATCCGAGAAAATTAAGTTCAATGCTCTCGAGCATGCGTCAAATTGTTTCCGAGCTTGCGTCGGAATTTTGCGCGTCAGAATTGCTACAGACGATCGGATTTTTCGATCTGAATTTTTCCCGTCATAAAAATTTTAGAACCTGCTCTCATTCTTTTGCTGGCGGAAATTCCGACAGCAAAAATCGGATAGAGCCTACACACGGTCTAAGTTTCCGACCAAAAGCTCACATTGGACTTTTCGTGTGTACGGGGCATTAGTGTGCCTAGCAATGTCGGTGACGCTCCTAGACCACCACCCTATCACAGTCCCATTGTCTATAGCTACGTAACTTCAAATATACTGTTTATTTTACATTGTTGGCCTAAATTTATGGGGAAAAAAATGTAAACACACAAATCCACATCCTGTCAGGTGAGTGAAACCCAATGGTGTTTTCTCATTACAGAGGAACACCGATTGGTCTCCTCCCCTTGTGAGTCCCCCTTCCCCTACAGTTAGAATCACTCCAAGGTCCAAGGACCACGGCTATGGAACGTTCTACCCACAAACATGGAAGAAAACCATCGGGCCTTCAGGAAAAAACTTAAGACCCACCTCTTCTGAAGGATCAGGGCGACACTGGATGGAAATAAGCGCCTTGAGGCGATTTAGTTTGCATTTGCAGCGCTATACAAGTAATTCACTCACTCACTCTAGCTAACACAATTAACCCCTTGATCGCCCCCTAGTGTTAACCCCTTCCCTGCCAGTGACATATACATAGTAATCAGTGCATTTTTATAGCACTGATCACTGTATAAATGTTAATGGTCCCAAAAATGTGTCAAAAGTGTGCGATATCTCCACCATAATGTCACAGTCATGATAAAAATCGCTGATTGCCGCCATTACTTGTATAAAAAAATAAAAATGCCATAAATCTATCCACTATTTTGTAGAATAGAAAAGGAAGGAAAAGGGGAATGGGATTTTCTAAACGGTGCTGGATAACAAAAAATTATTGGTATGAGAAAGAAAATATTGTACAAGTCAATAGGTACAAAAATAGAAAAATATTTATTATATAAACATCAATATAATGATATATCCATAAGGCCCCTTTCACATTGAGGCGTTTTTCATGCGGTACAGCGCTAAAAATAGCGCTGCTATACCGCATGAAAAATCATGCCCTGTAGTGTTCAATGTGAAAGCCTGAAGGCTTTCACACTGAAGCGGTGCGCTAGCAGGAACGCTCCAAAAGTCCTGCTAGCCGCATCTTTACCGCGGTATAGGAGCGGTGTGTTCACCGCTCCTATAGCGCGCCTTCCCATTGGAATCAATGGGAAACCGCGGTAATAGCGCGGTAATACCGCCCGCAACGCGGGCGGTATTAACCCTTTTTTGGCCGCTAGCGGGGGTTAAAACCTCACCGCTAGCGCCCGAATATCTCGGTAAACACGACGGTATAGCGGCGCTACAAATAGCGCGGCTATACCGTCACCGCGGCTCCACTCCTCAATGTGAAAGGGGCCTAAGAGACAACAAAAGTCTTATGAATACTATAGATTAAAAAAGGGTTGTCGGTCAAAGGTAGGTAAAATTGGTTTGGAGCCACACTGGATTGTTGTATCCCAACAGTTTCGCTTGTAATAAGCTTCTTCAGGGGTAGATGGTGACAATCAAGGCTTTTGGATTGATTAAACCTTAGACCACAAAAGACCAGGAACCGTCTGGTTGCTCGCCACCAGGTGGGGTGGACACCCCCACACACACACAGGCCCAAGAGTACACAAATGTGGATGGGCTACTCCAATGGTTTGATCCTTTAGATTGAAGAACGATCAAAGGCTAGATTCACAAAAGCAGAGGTATGTGAGGGATGAAAAAAAATTTGTTTATATTTTTTATATATTGGAGAGATGACACGAGGTGTAGAACGATGATGTGCTTAAGTAGCACAGCTTGGATCGGGATCGTGAGATGGTGTTTACAGCTGCATCCAGTGTCATCTGCAAATATATTTTGTAGAGCAGGGGTGTCAAACTGGCGGCCCTCCAGCTGTTCCGAAACTACAAGTCCCATCATGCCTCTGCCTGTGGGAGTCATGCTTGTAACTGTTAGCCTTGCAATGCCTCATGGGACTTGTAGTTTTGCAACAGCTGGAGGGCTGCCTGTTTGACACCCCTGTTGTAGAGGCTATGGCCTGGATTCACAAAGCACTTACGCCAATGTATCTCCAGATACGCCGACTTAAGTACAAATGTGCGCCGTCGTATCTATGCGCTGACCCACAAACTAAGATACGCCTAAAAATAGGCTTCATCCCACCGACGTAACTTTCCTACGCCGTCGTAGAGTGGGCGCATATTTACGCTGGACGCATGTGGCTTTCCCATAGATTTTCTATTAAAATATGCAAATGAGTGAGATACGCCAATTCACGAACGTACTTGATTTATGCGATTTGCTGTGAATATGGGCCGACCTGGGTCTGGCTGGGCGTAAGTTACGTTCATGGCGTACACAGTGATCCGGCGTATCTTAGGCAGTTTTTCAGACGTGGTTCTACGAATGCGCACAGGGGTTGCGTCCAAGTCTCAACGCATGTGCATTTCCTTTCTAAGTGCTTGTCTGACGCCCGGCCCATCATTTGCATGGGGTCACGCTTCATTAGCATGGATCACGCCCACTTCCACCTTCTTCCACTTGCGCCTTCGAAATTACGTTACGCCGGCATAATGTTAGGAGCATTTGCTTTGTGAATTCCATGCTTGCCTCTCTGCGATGTGTCGGCGTAGCGTAAAAGAGATACACTACGGCGGCATATATATGCGCCGATGTATGTGAATCCAGGCCTATAACTTTTTTAATATACGCTTATTCAATTTTTTATTTTTTATTTTTTAACCACAAATATGTAGAAGTATACATATCGACCTAAACTGAGGAAAAACATAATTTTTTTATTTATTTTTTACTGGGATATTTATTATAGCAAAAAGTAAAAAATACTGTATTTTTTTTCAAACTTGTCACTCTTCTTTTGTTTATAGTGCAAAAAATAAGAACCGCAGAGGTGATCAAATCCCACCAAAAGAAAGCTCTATTTGGCTACAGTGTTGCATGACCGCACAATTGTCATTCAAAGTGTGAGAGCGCTGAAAACTAAAAATTAGACCTGGCAGGAATGGGGTGAAAATGCCCTGTATTGAAGTGGTTAATCATTAAAGTTCATTCACTTCATTCCTTGAACCCCAAGAAAAACAATTGCAAGAAGATTCTAGAAGTCACCAACAAAATCACTGGATCTGCTGACAGGAGAGGTGAGCGGTGCCGGGAATTCTGGGACATTATCCAGTAACAGACAAGGGATGTGTCTGGATGGTGACTGTATCATTGTGTGTGTCAGGTTCCTATAAGGTGTCAGGATGTCACTGTCTATTTCTCCATGGAGGAGTGGGAGTATTTAGAAGGACACAAGGATCTCTACAAGGACGTCATGATGGAGAATCAGCCGCCCCTCACATCACCGGGTAAGAGGAGACTTTATTGTAAAGGAGAGAGCAGTACGGAGGCTCCACCTAGATCCCCCATCATCTGATAAACACATAGAAACAATGTATTCAGTCAGTGTGTGTGTTTCCTACAGATGGATCCAGTAATGGGAACCCACCAGAGAGATGTTCCCGTCCTCTGTATTCCCGGGATTCCACACAGGAAGGTCACACCATCCCTCACCATCATCAGGTAGCAAATAGAACTCAAATAGAATTCTACTCTTTCATCCATCATCTCTTGTTCCCTTTTACAAATCCATTCTATTGTATCTGTGATTTAGGGTGAACTGAAACACATCAAAGTTGACGTTAAAGTGGAAAAAGAAGAAATGTTTGGGGATCAGCAGTCTATGGAGGAGGAAGGTCATCTGTATTCCACACAGGAAGATCACACCATCCCACAACATCAGGTAGATGGGACTGAGCAACTAGAACTCAAAGTTTTCTAAGCTATAAGATGATATTCTTCTACATAGTCTCTTGTTTTAATGCTTACTTCTCTATCTGAAGTTCAACTTTTTCACCCCTCACCTCCAGTAAAAGGAAAAAGAGCTGCTGCTCTAGGTGTATGATGAGAACTTGAAGTGGAATGTCTCGTAGAGTGCCAGCCCCAGCCCTCCTCAGTGGGAAACTTGTAAGAAAAGAAATTCAGGTATTTTAAATGCCTTTTATTGTTCAAAGTGATTACACAAAAGACACCAACACAAGGTCATGTAGATGCATTTCACATACAGCTTGTGCTTAATCATCATGATTAAGCACAAGCTGTATGTGTTAAACACGTATACATGACCTTGTGTTGGTGTCTTTGGTATTATCACTTTGAACAATAAAAGGCAAACAACAAAAACAACAACACCAACACAAGATCATGTAGACACGTTTCACATACATCTTGTGCTTAATCATCATGATTAAGCACAAGATGTGTGTGTGAAACGCAACTACATGACCTTGTGTTGGTGTATTTGGTGTTATCACTTTGAACACTAAAAGGCAATTGGAATTCCTGAATGTGCAGCCATTTATTTGATTACATCTCCATTAAAAGCTCTTTTTAGCACCCTACATAGTTACATAGTTAATCAGGTTGAAAAAAGACACAAGTCCATCCAGTTCAACCACAAAATATAAACAAACAAAATAAAACACAGTACAATCCCATACACCCAACTCCATACCCACAGTTGATCCAGAGGAAGGCAAAAAAAAACAGCAGAGCGATGATCCAATTTGCTACAGGAGGGGAAAAAATTCCTTCCTGATCCCTCGAGAGGCAATCAGATTAACCCTGGATCAACTTTACCTACATTTTCATGTCCCTCCCCCGAAATCTCCAATTGTATTTCTTTGTCTTTTTTATCAATATACCGTATTTATCGGCGTATACCGCGCACTTTTTTCCCCTTTAAAATAAGGGGAAAATGGGAGCTGTGGTGGCTCAACGTGATTGACACTGCGCTGATAAGCCGTTCACCTCTGCAGCCAAGGGTTCGGATCCCGGTCTCGGCTACATGTGAATTGAGTTTGGTGGTCTCAGCCCAGCTCCCGGTGGGTGTGCTATGCAAAAACCACCACACTTGCACGCACACGAAATTGGTTTAACATGCACGCACTTTGGCCATGAGGTCTCCTAAAATAAAGAGAGGCGAAGGACCTACAGGGCTGGCTGAGTGGGCTAGGCCCCCTCACTCCCTCATAGGGGGAGTCCCTCTGCCCCGTTGGGCCCTCACTCCCTCATAGGGGGAGTCCCTCTGCCCCGTTGGGCCCCCAAGTGGAGCAGGTAGGGCGGGGTGAGTGGGAGGCCCCCCTCACACCCGCCATTGCCACCGGGGGCATGGAGAAGGATGGCGATTGCCTCCGGGGGGAGGGTCTGCCTTTTACCAACTCCTGCAGTCCGGCTCCTCTCTCTCGAGATCACGCACAATATACACTTCGGCTTCACTCGTGCTCACCATAAATGTCACAGAGCGTGAGCATGAGCGAAGCTGAGCCTGGTCGAATGTACCCGGGTGTACTTCACTCGGTATATGTCGGCGGAGGCATTCAAACTGAGCGCGGGATGTGGGGATTCGACTTGAGACATCGCTGGAGAAGCCGGAAGACACCACTGAAGCCGAAGACGGACGCCGGACCGGACAAGGCCGCCGATGGACGCTGCGCAAGACACCAAAACTGTAAGTACTAATATGTTTTTTTTACAGGAATTTCGGGTCCACATTAGGGCTATACGCCGGAGCGCGCAATACCCCGATAAATACGGTACATTCCTTTCCTCTGTGGGTCTAAAACTTCAATCACGTCATCGTGTGCCATCTTCCTCCGCTGGGGGGGGGGGGGGGAATGAGTGACCCGCTGCTGTTCTTTGCTCCTGTAAGTCCGACCTGATGTGTTGACTTGCTACTAGGGGACGGGTCCCGGGCTTTCTAGGCTCACATGAAATGGGCAGTAGACCTGAGACTGAGCAAGAGACGGAGCAGACATCGACAGGAGAATCCGACAAATGTTGGATAGCTGTCAATGAAGTACAATTGTTAGAAGTCACAAAATGTACATGTCAAAATGTTTCAATGTCCAAAAGTTGACCAAGGTGTTTGTTAGTAGTACCTGACTCAAACTCCAGATCTCTCAGGATAGGCATCAAAGTAGAGGGGTGCAGGGAAATGTCCGGTAAAGAGATTGTGGAAGATATCACCTTAAGTGTAGCTCCTATGGTCAGTTGCGCAGTGAGAGACGGCGGTTATGAAGGGAGCCAAGGGAGACAATAGAGAACTGCTGTCATTTGCGTCTGTAACATCTGCCTTGAGTTGACTATAATACTAATATTTTTTTCTATTATTTTGGGGTTCAGAGCAAAGAACTGAGTAATATAAAAGCTGAGGTTAAAGAGGAAGAAATGGAGACATATGTGGGGGGTGATCTGCAGTTGACGGAGGAGGTTGGGATAATTATGAAGAGTGAACAGGATGGAAATTCTCCACCTATCAACACAAGTAAGTATAGTCTCTCTCTCTCTCTCTCTCTCTCGCTTTCAGCGCTCTCTCTCTCTCTCTCTCTCGCTTTCAGCGCTCTCTCTCTCTCTCTCTCGCTTTCAGCGCTCTCTCTCTCTCTCTCTCTCTCTCGCTTTCAGCGCTCTCTCTCTCTCTCTCTCTCGCTTTCAGCGCTCTCTCTCTCTCTCTCTCGCTTTCAGCGCTCTCTCTCTCTCTCTCTCTCTCTCTCTCTCGCTTTCAGCGCTCTCACTCTCTCTTTTAAGCTTTCAGCGCTCTCTCTCTCTCTCTCTTTTAAGCTTTCAGCGCTCTCTCTCTCTTAAGCTTTCAGCGCGCTCTCTCTCTCTCTCTCTTTAAGCTTTCAGCGCTCTCTCTCTCTCTCTCTCTCTCTCGCTTTCAGCGCTCTCTCTCTCTCTCTCGCTCTCTCTTTTAAGCTTTCAGCGCGCTCTCTCTCTTTTAAGCTTTCAGCGCTCTCTCTCTCTCTCTCTCTCTCTCTCTCTCTCTCTCTCTTTTAAGCTTTCAGCGCTCTCTTTCTCTCTCTCTCTCTCTCTCTCTCTCTTTTAAGCTTTCAGCGCTCTCTCTCTCTCTCTCTCTCTCTCTCTCTCTCTCTCTCTTTTAAGCTTTCAGCGCTCTCTCTCTCTCTCTCTCTCTCTTTTAAGCTTTCAGCGCTCTCTCTCTCTCTCTCTCTCTCTCTTTTAAGCTTTCAGCTCTCTCTCTCTCTCTCTCTCTCTCTCTCTCTCTCTCTCTCTCTCTCTTTTAAGCTTTCAGCGCTCTCACTCTTGAATGACAATTGCACGGTCATACAACACTGAACCCAAATTACATTTTTATCATTTTTTTCCCCCCACAAATAGAGGTTTATTTTGGTGGTATTTGATCAGCTCTGCAGTTTTTATTTTTTGTAAAAAAGACAGAATTAAAAATAAACAAATACAAAACAGTTTTATATTTTGTTATAAAATTTAGTAAACGGGTAATTTTTCTCCTTCATTGATGTACGCTGATGAGGCTGCATTGGTGGGCACTGATAGGAGGCATTGCTGGGCACTGAGATGTGGCGCTGATGGGTGGCACTGAAGGGCTTTGATAGGTAGCACTGAGAATTGGCACTAATAGGTGGCACTGATAGGTGGCAATGATGGGCACTGATAGGTGGCAATGATGGGCACTGATAGGTGGCAGTGATGGGCACTGATAGGTGGCAGTGATGGGCACTGATAGGTGGCAGTGATGGGCACTGATAGGTGGCAATGATGGGCACTGATAGGTGGCAGTGATGGGCACTGATAGGTGGCAGTGATGGGCACTGATAGGTGGCAGTGATGGGCACTGATAGGTGGCAGTGATGGGCACTGATAGGTGGCAGTGATGGGCTCTGATAGGTGGCAGTGATGGGCTCTGATAGGTGGCAGTGATGGGCTCTGATAGGTGGCAGTGATGGGCTCTGATAGGTGGCAGTGATGGGCTCTGATAGGTGGCAGTGATGGGCTCTGATGGCTGGCAATGATGGGCACTGATTAGCACTGGTAGGTGAGACTGATAGGCAGCACTGCTAGATGGCACTGATGAGGTACTGGCTGGCATCACTGGTGGGCATTGATGGGAAATGATAGGTGGCACTTTATTTTACTGGTGGTCACTGTGTGCACTGGCAGGAGGTACTGGTGGGCACTAATGAGGCTGATGTGCCTCTTCCACTGGGGACCAATGTCCTTTACACAAGAGCCAGTGATTGGCTTTTTCTTCTCCTCGCGCTGAGGAGAAATTTTTTTTTTTACCGAGCATTGATTAAAATTGCAAGATCATCTGTCAGCCAAGCCGCAACTGACCCCTTACTCGGATCTGTGATCACTCGAGTCTCAGGGGGCACGCGGGGGGCATGCTAAGGGGAGGCCGTCTATTGACGGCCTCCCAGCAAATGGGGTCTGTGCTGTAGCCGTCATTCGGCAATGGTGCGGACGGGAAGTGGTTAAGGAAAAAGGCTGTCCAAACCTGCCTGGCTTTATGTGAAAAAGTAATTGCCCCCTAAACCTAATAACTGGTTGTGCCACCCTTGGCGGCAACAACTGCAATCAAGCGTTTGTGATAACTGCCAATGAGTCTTTCACATTGCTGTGGAGTTATTTTGGCCTCTCTCTTCTTTGCAGAATTGTTTTAATTCTGCCACATGTGCATTAGTTTTCGTCCGAATTTTGGGGATTTTCACGTTCGTTTTAACAAATGATAACGAATGTGCAGACTAAAAGATCGACATAAAAAATGCTTCATTTTCAAATTCTTTCTGACAACAATGTGATATGAATAGAAGATTCGACATGACGGTGACAATAGCAATCTGTGTCTATTGAATTTGCGGTTGAATGGGCCCAACCTTAACTATTAGTCTGGGATTATTCCGACGGAATGTTGGCTCAAACTTGTCCTGCATACACACGGTCGCACAAATGTTGTTCGGAAATTCTAAACGCCAAGAACACAGTGACATAGAACACTACAACAAGAAAGGATTTTTGTGCGTCAGAAATTGCATACACACGATCGGAATTTCCGACAAGAACTTTTGTTGTCGGAAAGATTAGGAACCAGCTCTCAAACATTTGTTGTTGGAAATTCTGACAGCAAATGTCTGATGGAGCCTACATACGAACCAGCTTACATCGAACATTTGTTGTCGGAAATTCTGATCGTGTGTACGCGGCATTACATAGCTCCCAACTGTCCCGGATTTCGAGGGACTGTCCCTGATTTGGAGCAATGTCCCTCTTTTCTCCTCATTTGTCCCTCGTTTTGGTCTGATCTATATAGATGTACTGTATATACTCGAGTATAAGCCGAGGCACCTAATTTTACCACAAAAAACTGGGAAAACATATTGACTCGAGTATAAGCCTAGGTTGAGAATGCAGCAGCTACTGTAAGCGGAAAAGAGGGTCCATTTTTTAAAACTCGCGGCTTTCTCCTGGTCCAGCCCCGTTCCCTGATAGGCGTTTGGCACTGTGTTCAGTGTTCAGCCAATCACGGACGTTCTTTCATCCTCGGATTACAGAAGGTCCGTTATAGGCGGAACACTGAACACAGTGTCTGCTGGAAAACTGAGTCCGAGGATGAAAGAACGTCCGTGATAGGCGAACACTGAACACAGTGTCATCCGCCTATCACGAAATGGGACGGGACTAGGAGGGAGCCGCAAGTTTTAAAAAATGGATGTCCAAGGTACACTGACTCGGGTATAAGCCGAGAGGGGTATTTCCAGCTTTAAAAAAAGGGCTGAAAAAATCAGCTTATACTTGAGTATATACGGTATATAAAATTTACTTTTTAATCGATCAAAAACGGTGTTCCAGCGCTAAACCTTTCATCTGATTTCTAAATTGCTGCATTTGTAAATTTCAAAAGCTAATATAAAAGAATACTGTAGTAGTGGTCAAAAGGCACTTGTGGGTTTAACCAATCTTGTTGCTTTTTTTTTTTTTGTACAATTCTCCTTTTAAGGGGGCGTGGCAAGGGGTGTGTCCTATGGCTCCATACTTTTGCTGATAGGTGTCCCTCATTTCCATCTCAAAAAGTTGGGAGGTATGGCATTCGTGTGCTTCACTTTGTCAGACAGCTTCTATTTATGTGATTTCTTGATTCAACGGGTCTGGCAGTAGTCAGGCCTGGGTGTAGAGAATTAAATGTAACTCGGCTGTCCAAAAAATTGTGGTTGATCACAATTTATTCATGGGAGGGGGAAATTACTTTTCACAGCACTGTGTGTGTGTGTGTGTGTGTAAGTATATATTTTATTTTTGATATTTCTTTCCAACAGATGGATGTGATGTGAGGAATTCCTCGGAGAGGCATCTTCTATTATCTGCTGATTGTAAGTCAGAAGATAATGTCATCACACCGGATCCTCCTGGAGGAAATCCAAATACACAAAATATACATCACAGACCTTCCTGTGATCCTTCAATGGATCCCTCTGATCAGGGGGAATCTTCTCATCAATCACATACTATGATTGTAAATATCCATGTAGGATCTCACACTGCAGATAGATCATCAGATCCTCCTAATCCAGAGGAATCTTCCTCACCCCATGAAGGGGATCACCGAGGTGACCATCTATTCTCATGTTCAGAGTGCGGGAAATCTTTCACTCGGAAAGGAAAACTTATTCAGCACCAGAGAGTTCACACGAGTGACCGTCCTTTCTCTTGTTCAGAGTGTGGGAAATGTTTTAAACATAAACAAAACTTTGTTGCACACCAGAAAATTCACACAGGTGACCTTCCCTATTCATGTTCAGAGTGCGGGAAATCTTATAGTCATGAACGAGACTTTGTTAAGCATCAAAGAATTCACACAGGGGAGCGTCCCTTTTCATGCGCAGAGTGCGGGAAATCTTTCATTTCTAAAGGAGATCTTGTTAGACACCAGGTAATTCACACTGGTGAGCATCCCTATTCATGTTCAGAGTGCGGGAAATCTTTTCAGAAGAAATCTTATCTTGCTAGACACCAGAAAATTCACACAGGTGAGCGTCCCTATTCATGTTCAGAGTGCGGGAAATCTTTCATTTATAAAAAAGACCTTGATATACACCAGAGAATTCACACAGGTTTGCGCCCTTATTCATGTTCAGAGTGCGGAAAATCATTCACTCAGAAGGGAGGGCTTGTTGAACACCAGAGAATTCACACAGGTGAGCATCCTTATTCATGTTCAGAGTGCGGGAAATCTTTCACTCTTAAAAGAGAGTTTGTTAAACATCAGGGAATTCACACGGGTGAATGGCCTTATGTATGTCCAGAGTGCGAGAAATCTTTCACTACAAAAGGAGGCCTTGTTGCCCACCTGAGAATTCACACGGGCGAGCGTCCTTATTCTTGTTCAGAGTGCGGGAAATCTTTTACGAAAAGAGGAGGCCTTGTTACACACCAGTTAACTCACACGGGTGATCGTCCTTATTTATGTTCAGAGTGCGGGAAATCTTTCATTCATAAAGGAGACCTTGTTAAACATCAGAGAGTTCACAGGGGTGAGCGTCCATATTCATGTTCAGAGTGCGGGAAATCTTTCACTTATAATGGAGACCTTGTTAAACATCGGAGAGTTCACACGGGCGAGCGTCCTTATTCGTGTTCAGAGTGCAGGAAAACTTTCATTTATAAAGGAGACCTTGTCAAACATCGAAGAGTTCACACGAGTTAGTGTCCTTAGTCATGAACTATGTGCGAGAAACGTTTAAAGCGGAAAGAAATCCTTGAAATAAATCCTTGTTACACATTAGGGAAGACACTCCCAATTATGCATCGGGAGTTTTTCTGTACCTGCATGTAAATAGAAGTATGAGTGCTGCCAGCATTGCTGCAGAGGTTGAAGGGGTGGGGGCTCAGCCTGTCAGTGCTCAGACCATACAACGCACACTGCATCAAATTGGTCTTCGTGACTGTCGTCCCAGAAGAAAGCCTCTTCTAAAGATGATGCACAAGAAATTTCGCTAACAGTTTGCTGAAGATAAGCAGACTAAGGGCATGGATTACTGGAACCATGTTGTGACAGACTCACCTGGGACAAAGGGTTTTGGAGGGAACTGAATGGTAGCCTCTTGCCTTGCGATCATGGGCCCTGGCATTTGGGGGAACGGTTCTCTTTGTGAGCTGTATGCCTGGGGACCCTGTATATGCCATATTACAGTGACTGATTCATACTATTGGGACATACAGTGCAAGGAGATGCTAATGCCATCACCTTCAGACATCTGTCTGTTCTCAGTGCTAATTGACCCTGCTATTGTGTGAAAATGTCCTGTGTTTACACTTATGATAATGTGTATTGTATAGCAGGTGAGCGAGGAGATGTGATGTCTACTCTGAAAGGTCATATCTATGACTCACCTAGTCTGGGTAAATGATTAGTTAATTAGCTTATGTTAATTTATGTTCTGGTTACCTCCTCTTGAAACTGTATATAAGGTTGTATTCTTGGTTCTATTAAACACTCCATGTTCAGCAGACAAACAAGTCTCGTCTCGTTGTGTGCTTGAGACTAGCTGGAATATCTGATATCTATATCCAGACTGATAGGAAGCGATATATGATGGAAGCACTCAAGCGGAATGTGGGACGTTCAGTTACACATGTCCTGTGGTCCCATGAGACCAAGATAAACTTATTTGGTGTCAGATGGTGTCAGGCGTGTGTGGCGGCAACCAGGGGAGGAGGACAAAGACAAGTGTGTTTTGTCTACAGTCAAACATGGTGGAAGTGTCATGGTCTGGGGCTGCATGAGTGCTGCTGGCACTGGGGAGCTACAGATCATTGAGGGAACCATGAATGCCAACATTTACTGTGACATACTGAAGCAGAGCATGATCCCCTCCCATCAGAGACTGGGCCACAGGGCAGTATTCCAACATGATAACGACCCCAAACACACATCCAAGACGACCATTGCTTTGCTAAAAAAGCTGAGGGTAAAGATGATGGACTGGCCAAGCATGTCTCCAGACCTAAACCTTATTAAGCATCTGTGGGGCATCCTCAAATGGTGGAGGAGCGCAAGGTCTCCAACATCCACCAGCTCCGTGATGTCATAATTGAAAAGTGGAAGAGGACTCCAGTGACAACCTGTGAAGCTCTGATGACCTCCATGTCCAAGAAGGTTTAGGCAGTGCTGGAAAATAATGGTGACCACACAAAATAGTGACACTTTGGGCCCAATTTGGACATTTTCACTTAGGGGTGTACTCACTTTTGTTGCCAGCGGTTTAGACATTAGTGTTGAGTTATTTTGAGGGGACAGAAAATGTACACTGTTATACAAGCTGTACACTCACTACTTACATTGTAGCAAAGTGTCATTTCTTCAGTGTTGTCACATGAAAAGATAGAATAAAATATTTACAATATACAATGTACAATATGTGAGAGGTGTACTTACTTTACTGATACTGATATACTGTATGTGTATGGCCGTCGAGGAGAGGTTAATCATGTCAGCTCCAGAAGGGTTTACCCTGCTTCCTGACAGGCTTTCGTGCCCAAATAAAATTGGCATCCTTTTTTTCCCACAAATAGAGATTTCTTTTGGTGGTATTTGATCACCTCTGCAGTTTTTATTTTTTGCGCTATAAACAAAAAAAGAGCGAAAATTTTGAAAAAAAAAACAATATTTTTTACTTTTTTGCTAAAATAAATATCCCATTTAAAAAAAAAATGTTTTATCAATTTAGGGCGATACGTATTTTTCTACATATTTTTGGTAAAAAAAAATCACAATAAGCATATAGTGATTGGTTTGCGCAGAAGTTATAGCGTCTACAAAATAGGGGATAGATTTATTACATTTTTTTTTTACTAGTTATTATTTAGGTACTTATATAGCGCCGTCAATTTATGTAGTGCTTGTCTTTTTGGACTTGGAGGAAACCGGAGTACCTGGAAGAAACCCACAGGGAGAACATGCAAACTCCAGGCAGGTAGTGTTGTGTTCAGGATAGTAATTGTGGTTATCTGCAATTTTTTTCAGGACTGCGATATTGTGGCGGACATATCGGACACTTTTGACACTATTTTGGGACCATTCACATTTATACAGCGAACAGTGCTATAAATATGCACTGATTACTGTATAAATGTGACTGGCAGGGAAGGGGTTAACACTAGGGGGAGATCAAGGGGTTAAATGTGTTCCCTAGGGAGTGGTTTTAACTGTGGGGGGAGGTGACTGATCAGTGTCCCTATGTACAAGGGACACACCATCGGTCTCCTTTCCCTGACATGACGTGAGTCTCTGTGTTTAAGCACAGAGATCCCCATCCCTGGCTCTGTAACTTCCAATCGCGGGTATTTGTCGAACATCGTGGCCGCCAGGCACACGCATCGGCACCCATGGGACGTGGCGGGCACAAGTGCATGTGTCCTCTCGGGAGGCTCGAGGACGTCATATGACATCCACCCAGGATGGCAGAGCCACCTTGTGGACATCATATTACTATAGGAAGGATGTGAAGTGGTTACGAATTCTAGTAAGAGGGGCACTCAAGAGAGAAGATGATCTGTGGTGCTCTTGTGGCGGAAAGGGGGGGGGACGTTTAGGTTACACTGAATGCTGGGTGTGGTATAATAATGTCTGAGCCTACTTGTGAATACACCACACATGTATGCCATATTCCTTCTACTCACAGAATACACCTTCATTACAGAGAAACAAATTAGTTTTATGCCGCGTACACGCGATCATTTTTCGGGTTGTAAAAAAACTACGTTTTTCAGGCTCTAGAAAAAACGTTTTTTTCAACCCGATCATTAAAACGGCCTTGCCTACACACGATCGTGGGAAAAAAAATGCTCTAGCAAAGTGCGATGACGTACAACACGTACGATGGCACTATAAAGGGGAATTTCCATTCGGATGGCGCCACCCTTTGGGCTGCTTTAGCTCATTTAGAGTTGGGGAAAACATTGTAAAGGAAAAACACCACAACTAAGCAATGAACATACTTTTACCAGCAATTTTTTAAGACGTTTCTTCTTATTTTTTTTAACTATTGCAGTGTTATCTTATAATAATCACATTGTGAAAATAGACAGGACGCCCCCCTTAATAAAATGACTCTCAAGGTGGAGAACTTTTTCAATTATATTGAGTGGAACACGGAGACAGGAAGACTGTGATTGTACAGACACCGGAAGTAATAGCACAACTGGAGAGGAAGTGATGTCAGGTAGTAACAGGAAGTAATAGACAGACAGGAAGTGAGGTTTCTTATATGCAGGAAGTGATGTAGGGGTATAAACAGGAAGTTCCGGGTGAAAGGTGAATCGGGAGGAATTAGAGAGAAGACATTTTGAAGTGGGAGCAGAGGAGGTAATAAGATATTATTTTATATTTACACCCAGTATTCCCATGTCATGTCTGTCCTCTACTGATTAACACAGGTTCGTTAGTATAGGTTTTAGAAGGGGGAGGAGCATTTTTAAGACTAGTTAGCCTGTATCTGAAATTCTACTTTAAACCTCACCCACCTGCTCACCGGAGAGGTGAGGAGGATTCTGGGAGATCACATGACATCACTCTTATCTCTATTAATAAAACACAGACCTGACCGGAGAGGTGAAGAGGATTCTGGGAGGTCACATGACATCACTCTTATCTCTATTAATAAAACAGACTTGACCGGAGAGGTGAAGAGGATTCTGGGAGGTCACATGACATCACTCTTATCTCTATTAATAAAACAGACCTGACCGGAGAGGTGAGGAGGATTCTGGGAGGTCACATGACATCACTCTTATCTCTATTAATAAAACAGACCGGAGAGGTGAGGAGGATTCTGGGAGGTCACATGACATCACTCTTATCTCTATTAATAAAACACAGACCTGACCGGAGAGGTGAGGAGGATTCTGGGAGGTCACATGACATCACTCTTATCTCTATTAATAAAACAGACCGGAGAGGTGAGGAGGATTCTGGGAGGTCACATGACATCACTCTTATCTCTATTAATAAAACGCAGACCTGACCGGAGAGGTGAGGAGGATTCTGGGAGGTCACATGACATCACTCTTATCTCTATTAATAAAATACAGACCTGACCAGAGTAGTGAGGAGGATTCTGGGAGATTACATGACATTAGTGTTGTTCTTTCAATGCAGAGTTTTCCTCCGGTAAAGCCTGGTGACCATTTCGCCATTATAGTGACTTCACCTCATTCCCTGAAACATGAAAGAATCAATGACCAGAAGATTCTAGAAGTCACCAAGAAGATCATTGATCTGCTGACAGGAGAGGTGAGCGGTGCCGGGAATTCTGGGACATTATCCAGTAACAGACAAGGGATGTGTCTGGATGGTGACTGTATCATTGTGTGTGTCAGGTTCCTATAAGGCAGGGGTGCCCAACCTTTTAAAGAGCGAGGGCCACTTAAGCGACTTGGTAACCTGTCGCTGGCCACAATGAGCAGATGACAGGTCTGCGTCCACTCTGCGTATGCAAAGCGGACACAGACACAGCCCTCTCTACTCTATGGGCCCTCTCTTCTGATCAAATGGAAGGGAACGGGTCCACTTCTGTTTTTTTTTTTAGCAGACCGGATTGGAAATAGGCAGGTGTAAATGGACACAAGTCTGTGCACATCTGCCACTCCATTGAGGGTCCGATTGGGTCAGACAGATCATGTTAAAGGGGCCTAAGGCTACGTTTATACTGATGGTCTGCAGTCTACCCACACCCAACGCAGTGCGCCTGTGGCTTTCCTGCAGGTTAGCTGTACTTTGCCATAGAATTCTATTATATCTTGCAGGTGTGGTGCACTTTCTGAAAGTGCACAAAACCTACAGGCAGGGCTCTATTAATGAGAGGGCACACTTGGGCACTGCCCAGGGGCCCCTGCACTTTCACCAAAGCACACTGTTTAACTGCAATGTCATCATTGTAGGCAGTGGCAGGACAAGGTCATCCAGCGCCCAGGGCAAAGATGCCAAACTGTGCCCCCCTTTCCATTAGGGCTAGGATCAGGGTGCCCCCCCATCCCTGCAATAAACCATTGCGCCAGGGGCAGCCGACCCTCCTGCCAACCCCTTGTCCCGGCCCTGATTGTAGGGGCCCCAGAGCATTACTTTGCCCAGGGGCCCATGATGCTATTAAGATGGACCTGCCCACAGGTAAAACTAGAAGTCTATGGCTCAGTGCAGGACTGTACTACACCTGCGGATCAGTTTGAAAGCAGCCCAGTAACCACTGCAGAACAGATATGTCCATATATACAATGTGATTTTAGTAAGAAACTTGCTGTCCCAGGCAGAGCACATTTGGTATCACTCCACCTATGACAGGAGCCGGTGCTATACAGGAAGCATTGGCTTATGCGGCTCTGCTCTGCAGCTGCTTTCTTTTTTTACCGCTGGCTTCATTCTCAACTCTGGCCAACCCGCCATCCCAGGGCCAAATCAGAGTAAGGTGACCAGATTTTTAAAATAAAATGTGGGGTCACATTTTTTACTTACTATTAATGGCGGCAATCAGCGACACTCTACCCATCGCCACCCGCCTCACAGCCTGTCAAGTCTCGCTCTCTGGGCCCCGGCTACTACTGGGTGGGGAGCAGAGGAAGATCACTCTGCCAGGGAAGGCAAGGAGATAAACAGGTAGGCAGTAGGCCGGGACTTGAGCAAAGGCAGAAGAACACGTGAGCGGAGATGAATGGGCATGCACCCCGAAACTGAAAAAAAATTCCCTCTGCTTCGACCAGCACATGATCATCAGAAACGGGGACAGGTAATGGGAAAAAATACCCCCTTCCCCCCCTAGGCTTAGAGGAGCGGCAGAGCGTGGAGTGTAATTCAGAATTTTTTATTTTTTTTTATTCTGCACTGAATGTCTTTGAAATTGCCCCAGCCCCTGTTCAAATCCAATCCGAGGACAAAACTGGGGACAGTTCTGGTCTGGGGACAGTGTCCTCAATCCGGGGGCTGTCCCATGAAACCGGGGATGTCTGGTCACTCTACATCAGAGGGCTCCGCGGGCCACTGGTTGGGCACCCCTGCTATAAGGTGTCAGGATGTCGCTCTCTATTTCTCCACGGAGGAGTGGGAGTATATAGAAGGACACAAGGATCTCTACAAGGACGTCATGATGGAGAATCAGCCGCCCCTCACATCACCGGGTAAGAGGAGACTTTATTGTAAAGGAGAGAGCAGTACGGAGGGTCCACCTAGAGCCCCCATCATCTGATAAACACATAGAAACAATGGGCCAGATTCAGGTAGATGGGCGCATCTTTTTGTTGGAGTAACGTTTCTCATTTACGTTACTCCGCCGAAACTTTAGGAGCAAGTACTGTTATTCACAAAGCACTTGCTCTTAAAGTTGCGGCGGCGTAGCGAAAATGAGCTGGCGGAATTCAAATTGGGCGGGTAGGGGGGTGTGTATTATTATAACTAGCGATCCCGCTGCGAAGGTACTGCGCATGCGTCGACTGTCAGTGCGCATGCTCCAAATTCTGTCAGTGAACGTCAATCCCCATTCACGGACGTTTTACGCAAACGATGCAATTTTTTTTAAATTCGACGCGATGACGATGGCCATACTTAACATAGGATACTCCACTAGGGGGCTGGTTTTTCTTTACGCCGCGTATCTCTTACGAAAACGTCGGAAATGTCACTGCGTCGGGCCCGAATACGATCGTGAATTGCCGATTCTCGCTGATTAACATATTCTCGGCGTTAATCAGCGGGAACGCCCCGAGCGCCATTTTTAAAATTGCAGGTCTGATACGACGGCGAAATACAATTACGCCGCTCATATAGGAACTCCAACCCGGCGTTTCTTGTTTTCTGCTTACAGAAAACAAACGCCGGCTTAAAGTGAGAGTTAGGCTGGAGTATCACTGATACTCCAGCCTAACTCTACCTGAATCTGGCCCAATGTATTCAGTCAGTGTGTGTGTTTCCTACAGCTGGATTCAGTAATGGAAATTCCACACAGGAGGATCACACCACCCTTCCCCACTATCGGGTAGGTGGGACTGAGCAATTAGAACTCAAATACGTTGTAGAATTCTACACTTAGAGATAACATTCTTCTATATCATCTCTTATTTCCTTTTAAAAATCTACTTTATCATATTTGAGGTTTAGGGTGAAGAACTGAAAGACATCAAAGTTGAGGTTAAAGTCGAAAATAGATGTTTGGGGATCAGCAGTCTATGGAGAAGGGTGACCCATCAGACAGATGTCCTCGTCCTCTGTATTCCCGGGATTCCATACAAGATCACACTATCCCCCACCATGATCAGGTAGGTGGGACTGAGCAACTAGAATAGAATTCTAAGCTATGATAGGACATTCTTCTACGTAATTTATTGTTCCATTTTACACATATATTCTATAATCTTTGGGGTTTAGGATGAGGAACTAAAAGTCATCAAAGTTGAGATTAAAGGGGAAGAAGAAGAGATGTTGATAAGTGGAGCTCTGCAGTCTATGGAGGAGGGAGGTCCTCTGTATTCCCAGGATTCCACACAGGAGGATCACACCATCCCTCACCCTCATCAGGTAGGTGGGACTGATCAATTGGAACTCAAATATATTCTAATCTATGAGGTGATATTTTTCTGTGTAATCTCTTGCTCCATTTTATAAATGTATTTTATCATCTTTGGGGTTTAGGGTGAGAGATGTCCCTGTCCTTTCTGTTCTATACAGGAGAATCACACCATCTCTTACCAGGATGAGGTAGATGGGGCTGGACATGTAGACCTTAATACGTATTTTAAGCTATGAGAGGACGTTCTTTTTTTGTAGGTTTTTGTTTTAATGCATAATTCCATCATCTTTGATTCCTAGATTGTTTTCTCTTTTCTTTTTAATCAATATACGTTCCTTTTTCTGTGGCTGTTAAGTCCAGTCATTGTGGGTCCTCTTCCCCCTTGTGTTCTTCCAATGGGGGTGCCTATTGAATGAAGTGATGCTGTTCTTTGCTCCTGTAAGTCCAGGCTGATATTATATCCCACTAGGGGACAGATCCCGGGCTTCCTAGGCTCACAGGAAATTGGCAGTAGACCTTATTTTTCTCAACTTCTGGTCAGTAATACCTGCTGGTCTTGTCCCTCCCCCAGCCTTTGACTGGACAGTGAAAGAGGAAACAGCAGATTGATGAGCTCATCTCTCTGTCACTCTGCTCCCTCCTGCTATCAGTTCTTGTTAACCACTTCAGCCCCGGACCATTTTGCTGGTCAATGACCAGGTCACTTTTTGCGATTCGGCACTGCGTCGCTTTAACTGACAATTGCGCGGTCGTGCGACGTGGCTCCCAAACAAAATTGGCGTCCTTTTTTCCCACAAATAGAGCTTTCTTTTGGTGGTATTTGATCACCTCTGCGGTTTTTATTTTTTGCCCTATAAACAAAAATAGACACAATGAAGAAGGGGGAAGGTGTGTTTACACTCACCTCTCCCAGTTCTTCAGCGGCGGCGATCGGGTCCCGTGGCCGTGGTCACGGAGCTTCGGACCGGGTCGCAAGCGTGCAGGCGACGGCGCGCTTGCAACCCCACGGCTGGGCTTAAAGAGACACATACAGTTACGTGCATGTGCCCGTGGTGTTCTGCTGACGTATATCGTCGGTAGGGGGTCCTTAAGTGGTTAACCAGAGGGCCCATCGTGCCGAGTTCACTAAAGCCAAAGTTTTGGTGGACATCCTGATTGACTTCGCAGAGGCGTTTGCTACATACCCCTATGCACAGGACCACTGCCTGGAGAGAGCGCAGCTCACCCGTAGTTCCTCGCAGCGCTTCTATCATGGCGGAGGAAACACAACTGAGGCCACGGTGGAAGTGTCCTGCCTTAAAAGACATTGATCACAGTGTTTCCTGGGAAAGTGGGTGGCGCTGCGCTCTCTCCAGGTGCTGTCCTGAAAGATGTTTTGACAAAAACTTTTATTGATGTATTAGGTAATGGAAAGCTGCTGCTGTTATTTTTCTTTTCTTCTAGTTGACTTTATTTTTATTTTATTTATTATTTTGGGGTTTAGGGTGAAGAACAGATTAATATAAAAGCTGAGGTTAAAGACGAAGAATGGGAGACGTATGTGGTGGGTGATCAGCCATTCACGGAGGAGGTCGGGATGATTATAAAAAGTGAAGAAGAAGAAGAAGAAGAAATGTCTCCACCTATTGACACAAGTAAGTATAGGCACTATGGAAGAAATGGGTCACAGTCTCATTTTACTTCTCAAACGCCTGCTTTTATTGCCAGCGGGAATTTAGCCTAGCATGTGTTGGCAACATATTTAATCCCTTGATCATCCTAGATTTTAATCCCTGTCCCAGCCAGCATCATTAGTACAGTGCATATTTTTAGCGCTGATCACTGTATTGGTGCCACGTCACAATATTTCAGTCCCGTTTATGTCACTGAACGCCGCCATTACTAGTCAAAAATTAATAAATATTTCATAAATATATCGCATAGTCTGGAGATGCTATAACTTTTGCGGAAACCACACCATATGAAAGGTCCATCTCCATTCCCCAATATAACGTCATGTTCCCAACAAATGAGGAGGAGATACTGTACACCATATGAAAGGTCCATCTCCATTCCTCAATATAATGTCATGTTCCCAACAAATGAGGAGGAGATACTGTACACCATATGAAAGGTCCATCTCCATTCCTCAATATAACGTCATGTTCCCAACAAATGAGGAGGAGATACTGTACACCATATGAAAGGTCCATCTCCATTCCTCAATATAACGTCATGTTCCCAACAAATGAGGAGGAGATACTGTACACCATATGAAAGGTCCATCTCCATTCCTCAATATAACGTCATGTTCCCAACAAATGAGGGGGAGATACTGTACACCATATGAAAGGTCCATCTCCATTCCTCAATATAACGTCATGTTCCCAACAAATGAGGAGGAGATCCTGTACACCATATGAAAGGTCCATCTCCATTCCTCAATATAACGTCATGTTCCCAACAAATGAGGAGGAGATACTGTACACCATATGAAAGGTCCATCTCCATTCCTCAATATAGCGTCATGTTCCCAACAAATGAGGAGGAGATACTGTACACCATATGAAAGGTCCATCTCCATTCCTCAATATAATGTCATGTTCCCAACAAATGAGGAGGAGATACTGTACACCATATGAAAGGCCCATCTACATTCCCCAATATAACGTCATGTTCCCAACAAATGAGGAGGAGATACTGTACACCATATGAAAGGTCCATCTCCATTCCTCAATATAATGTCATGTTCCCAACAAATGAGGATTAGATACTGTACACCATATGAAAGGTCCATCTCCATTCCCCAATATAACATCATGTTCCCAACAAATGAGGAGGAGATACTGTACACCATATGAAAGGTCCATCTCCATTCCTCAATATAACGTCATGTTCCCAACAAATGAGGAGGAGATGCTGTACACCATATGAAAGGTCCATATTAGGGTTGTCCCGATACCACTTTTTTAGGACCGAGTACAAGTACCGATACTTTTTTTCATGTACTCCCCGATACAGATTACTGATACTTTTTTTAGATGCAGCCTTGTGTCCCTAGATGCAGCCTTGTGTCCCTATATGCAGCCTTGTGTCCCTAGATGCAGCCACGTCCCTAGATGCAGCCACGTCCCTAGATGCAGCCTTGTGTCCCCTAAGACAAAGCCAAGTTAAATCCCCCCCTGCCGCTGCCGACATCTAGTCATTATGCATTTGCATTTGAATAGCTCATGTATAGCCCCTCCCTCTTTCCCGGGCACTTTGATAGACAGATCACCTGTCCAATCCTGGGACGGATGACCTGTCTATCAAAGTTTCTGGGCAAGGGGGAGGGGCTATACATGACGAGGCGTGGCGGGGAACACACAGCTATTCAAATGACAGTTGTTGTGTTCCCCCAACTAAATGTCGGCAGCGGCGGGGGGAGGGGGGGGATTGACTTGGCTTTGTCTAAGGGGACTAGGTGGCAGCAGCTCTCCTCTCCTCCATACGAGGACTGCTCTTCTCCGCTCTCCACCCGCTCTAAAAAAAAAAAAAGTATTCGGCCAGGCATCTGGAGCATTTGTGCGAGTACAAGTACTCACGCAAATGCTCAGTATCGGTCTCGGTTGCAAAAAGACATTTTACCCATTGTGTCTTAGTTGCTTTGGGTGTTTAATATCCTTTAACTAGAAAGACGTTGCAAGCCTTAGCAGAGGATCAGCAAAGCTGGGGGTTACTACTAAGTGATGGATCAGTAGAGCTGGGGGGGGGTACTACTGAGTGGGGGATCAGCAGAGCTGGTGGGTTCTACTCAACATGGGATCTGCTAAACAAGGGTACTAATAAGCTGGGGATCTTCTGAGTGTCTTCTCTTCAGTGTTGTCACATGAAAAGATAGAATAAAGTATTTACAACATTGATGTCCTTTTTTTTTTTTTCCCCACAGATAAAACTTCCTTTTGGTGGTATTTGATCACCTCTGCGTTTTATTTTTTTTGCGATATAAACAAAAATAGAGCGACGATTTTGAAAAAAAAAAACTTACATTTTTTTACTTTTTGCTATAATAAATATCCCCAAAAAATATTTTGTTAATATAATAGTTAAGGCCGATACGTATTCTTCTACATATTTTTGGTAAAAAAATTGCAATAAGCGTATATTGAGTGGTTTGCGCAAAAGTTATAGCGTCTATAAATATGTCAGTTTAGGCTGATACGTATTCTTCTGCATATTTGATTGGTGTGCACAAAAGTTATAGCGTCTACAAAATAGGGGATAGTTTTATGGCAATTTTATTAATATTTTTATTTTATTTTTTACTAGTAATGGCGGCGATCAGCGTTTTTTGTTTTTTTTTGTGACTGCGACATTATGGCGGACACTTTTGATGCCATTTTGGGACCATTCACATTTACTGTATACAGCGATCAGTGCTATAAAAATGCACTGATTACTATAAAAATTACACTGGCAGTGAAGGGCTTTACCAGTAGGGGGCGCTGAAAGGGTTACGTCCTAGGGAGTGATTTTTAACTGTGGGGAGGAGGGACTACATGTGGGACGACACTAATCACTAGGGTTGTCCCGATACCAATACCAGTATCGGTATCGGGACCGATTCCGAGTATTTGCGGGAGTACCTTTACTCCCGCAAATACCCCCGATACCAAAATAGAATACTTTCCCCCCCGCCGCTTGCCGCACCACGCCCGCCGCCGACCGCCGCTAATCCCGTGCACCTTGTAAACATGTAATACCCGCGGTGCCATGTATAGACACGCGATTGGACAGATCCGTCCAATCGCGAGCAAGGGGGGAGTGTCTATACGCGGATACGTCCATAGGCACTCCCCCCTTGCTCGCGATTGGACGGATCCGTCCAATCGCGTGTCTATACATGGCGCCGCGGGTATGTGTTACACGGGGATTAACCCTGCAGCAGCGGCGGAGGTATGGGGGACATGACATGGCTGCAATATGGGGCACAGGACATGGCTGCATATGTGGGGGGACATGACATGGCTGCATATGTGGAGGGACATGACATGGCTGCAATATGTGGGGACATGACATGGCTGCAATATGTGGGGGGACATGGCTGCAACATGTGGGGGGACATGGCTGCATTTGGGGACACATTTAAAAAAAGTATGGGTATTCGGTATCGGCGATTACTTGAAAAAAAGTATCGGTACTTGTACTCGGTCCTAAAAAAGTGGTATCGGGACAACCCTACTAATCACCACTGATCAGTTTCCTGTCACTAGGAAGAACGGAGAATTGCTTGTTTACATCACCATTCCCCCGTTCTTCCTCTCCGTGAGGCGATCTCGGGTATCCCCACGGACATCGAGTCCGCAGGACCCATGGTTGGACTGGCGGAGCTTGCGGTGCAATGACGCATCTTAAAGGGGAAGTATATATACGTCGATCTGCCCAGCCGAGCCATTGTGTCGACGTATATCGTTGTGCGCTGGGTCGGCATGTGGATAATGAAGCCTCAGTCATAACTATTTATTATTCTAAAATTAGAAGATCATATATGGACTCGGTGTGAAGACTTTTCAGATTTTTTTGGAGGGAGAACAGGAGCCCAGCTGTGAGATCAGCATTTCCACTTATTCCACGATGGGGGGGGGGGGGGGGGGGAGCTAAAACTCCAGTTATTTGTCATCTACTGAGATTTTTTATATATTTTCTACTTCTTTCCAACAGATGGATGTGATGTGAGGAATTCCTCGGAGAGACATCTTCTATTATCTGCTGATTGTAACACAGAAGATTATGTCATCACACAGGATCCTCTAGGAGGAAATCCAAATACACAAAACATACATCACAGACCTTCCTGTCCGGAGACCTCAATGGATCCCTCTGATCAGGGGGAATCTTCTCATCAATCACATACTATGATTGTAAATATCCATGTAAGATCTAACACTGCAGATGGATCAACAGATCCTTCTAATCCCGAGGAATCTTCCTCACCCCATGAAGGAGATCACCGAGGTGACCATCTATTCCCATGTTCAGAGTGCGGGAAATCTTTCCATAAGAAATCTAATCTTGTTAGACATCAGAGAAATCACACGAGTGAGCGTCCTTTCCCTTGTTTGGAGTGCGGGAAATGTTTCAAACGTAAACAAAACTTTGTTGCACACCAGAAAATTCACACAGGTGAGCGTCCTTATTCATGTTCAGAGTGCGGGAAATCATTCGCTGAAAAAGGAACACTTATTGGACACCAGAGTGTTCACACTGGTGATTATCCTTATTCATGTTCGGAGTGCGGGAAATCTTTCACAAAGAGAGGAAGACTTACTGACCACCAGAGAGTTCACACGGGCGAGCGTCCCTATTCATGTTTGGAGTGTGGAAAATCTTTCACAAAGAGAGGAAGACTTACTGAGCACCAAAGAATTCACACAGATGACCTTCCCTATACATGTTCAGAGTGCGGAAAATCTTTCCTTAGGAAAAATCATCTTGTTAGACATCAGAGAATTCACACCGGAGAATGTCCCTATTCATGTTTAGAGTGCGGAAAAGCTTTCAAAGACAAAGGAGATCTTACTAAACATTATAGAATTCACACAGGTGAGCGTCCTCATTCATGTTCAGAGTGCGGGAAATCTTTCACTGAGAAAGTATATCTTTCGCAACACCAGAAATATCACAGAGGTGACCTTCCATATACATGTTCAGAGTGCGGGAAATGTTTCCTTAAGAAATATCGTCTTGTTAGACATCAGAGGATTCACATGGTTGAGCGACCATATTCATGTTCAGAGTGTGGGAAAGCTTTCAAAGAGGAAGGAGAACTTACTAAACATCACAAAATTCACACTGGCGAGTGTCCCTATTCATGTTCAGAGTGCGGGAAATCTTTTATTGAGAAAGGAAATTTTTTGCAACATCAGAAATATCACACAGGTGACCTTCCCTATACATGTTCAGATTGCGGGAAATCTTTCCTTAGGAAACATCGTCTTGTTTCACATCAGAGAATTCACACCGGTGAGCGTCCATATTCATGTTCAGAGTGTTGGAAATCTTTTACTCATAAAAGTGGTCTTGCTATACATCAGAAAATTCACACGGATGAGCGTTCATATTCATGTTCAGAGTGCGGGAAATCATTCACTTACAAAGGTGATCTTGCTATACATCAGAGAATTCACACTGATGAGCGCCCTTATCCATGTTCAGAGTGCGGAAAAGCTTTCAAAGACAAAAGAGATCTTTCTAAACATCACATAATTCACAGCGGTGAGCGTCCTTATTCATGTTTAGAATGCGGGAAATCTTTTAGTCATAAAAGAGGCCTTGTTAGACATCAGAAAATTCACACGGGTGAGCGTCCTTATTCATGTTTAGTGTGCGGGAAATCTTTCACTCAGAAAGGAGACCTTGTTCTACATCAGAGAATTCACATGGGTGAGCGTCCTTATTCGTGTTCAGAGTGTGGGAAATCTTTCATTGATAAAGGAAACCTTGTTATACACCAGAGAATTCACACGGGTAAGTGTCCTTTTATATAAATGAGGGACATTTTTAACTCATAAAGGACACCTTCCGAAACAGAAAATAATTCACATGGTTGAGCTTCCTTATGTATGTTCAGTGTGTGGAAAATCTTTCTTTAGGAAAAACAATCATGTTAACCACAACAAGTGTAGTGTGGCTAGTGGAAAGAGAGCTGCCAGAGAATGTAGTGCAGATGGGGGGGTATAAATGTCAGAAAAAATAGTGTAGACGATAGGGGGACCTGTCATAGAATGGGTGAATAGTGGAAGAACTTCTGAAAAACTGTCTAGGAATGTTGTGTGGATGGTGGGAGGAGATCTGTCGGAGAATGTAGTGTGGATGGTGGAGGAGAGCTGTCGGAGAATGTAGTGTGGATGGTGGAGGAGATCTGTCGGAGAATGTAGTGTGGATGGTGGGAGGAGAGCTGTCGGAGAATGTAGTGTTGATGGTGGGAGGAGAGCTGTCGGAGAATGTAGTGTGGATGGTGGGAGGAGAGCTGTCGGAGAATGTAGTGTGGATGGTGGAGGAGAGCTGTCGGAGAATGTAGTGTGGATGGTGGAGGAGAGCTGTCGGAGAATGTAGTGTGGGTGGTGGGGGAGATCTGTCGGAGAATGTAGTGTGGATGGTGAAGGAGAGCTGTCGGAGAATGTAGTGTGGATGGTGGAGATCTGTTGGAGAATGTAGTGTGGTTGGTGGAGGAGATCTGTCGGAGAATGTAGTGTGGATGGTGGAGGAGAGCTGTCGGAGAATGTAGTGTGGATTGTGGAGGAGATCTGTCGGAGAATGTAGTGTGGATGGTGAGAGGAGAGCTGTCGGAGAATGTAGTGTGGATGGTGGAGGAGAGCTGTCGGAGAATGTAGTGTGGATGGTGGAGGAGATCTGTCGGAGAATGTAGTGTGGATGGTGGGAGGAGAGCTGTCGGAGAATGTAGTGTGGATGGTGGGAGGAGATCTGTCGGAGAATGTAGTGTGGATGGTGGAGGAGAGCTGTCGGAGAATGTAGTGTGGATGGTGGAGGAGAGCTGTCGGAGAATGTAGTGTGGATGGTGGTGGAGGATGTAGTGTGGATGGTGAAGGCGATCTGTCGGAGAATGTAGTGTGGATGGTGGGAGGAGATCTGTCGAGAATGTAGTGTGGAGGAGAGATGTCGGAGAATGTAGTGTGGATGGTGAAGGCGATCTGTCGGAGAATGTAGTGTGGATGGTGGGAGGAGATCTGTCGAGAATGTAGTGTGGAGGAGAGATGTCGGAGAATGTAGTGTGGATGGTGGGAGGAGAGCTGTCGGAGAATGTAGTGTGGATGGTGGAGGAGAGCTGTCGGAGAATGTAGTGTGGATGGTGGAGGAGAGCTGTCGGAGAATGTAGTGTGGGTGGTGGGGGAGATCTGTCGGAGAATGTAGTGTGGATGGTGAAGGAGAGCTGTCGGAGAATGTAGTGTGGATGGTGGAGATCTGTTGGAGAATGTAGTGTGGATGGTGGAGGAGATCTGTCGGAGAATGTAGTGTGGATGGTGGAGGAGAGCTGTCGGAGAATGTAGTGTGGATTGTGGAGGAGATCTGTCGGAGAATGTAGTGTGGATGGTGAGAGGAGAGCTGTCGGAGAATGTAGTGTGGATGGTGGAGGAGAGCTGTCGGAGAATGTAGTGTGGATGGTGGAGGAGATCTGTCGGAGAATGTAGTGTGGATGGTGGGAGGAGAGCTGTCGGAGAATGTAGTGTGGATGGTGGGAGGAGATCTGTCGGAGAATGTAGTGTGGATGGTGGAGGAGAGCTGTCGGAGAATGTAGTGTGGATGGTGGAGGAGAGCTGTCGGAGAATGTAGTGTGGATGGTGGTGGAGGATGTAGTGTGGATGGTGAAGGCGATCTGTCGGAGAATGTAGTGTGGATGGTGGGAGGAGATCTGTCGAGAATGTAGTGTGGAGGAGAGATGTCGGAGAATGTAGTGTGGATGGTGAAGGCGATCTGTCGGAGAATGTAGTGTGGATGGTGGAAGGAGATCTGTCGAGAATGTAGTGTGGAGGAGAGATGTCGGAGAATGTAGTGTGGATGGTGGAGGAGAGATGTCGGAGAATGTAGTGTGGAGGAGAGATGTCGGAGAATGTAGTGTGGATGGTGGAGGAGAGATGTCGGAGAATGTAGTGTGGATGGTGAAGGAAAGATGTCGGAGAATGTAGTGTGGATGGTGGAGGAGATCTGTCGTCTGTGTGTGTAAGAAAATAAATATATTAAATAATCTTTAAAAAAACGAGATCAAGGTTTGATATAGGTCAGTAACATGGTTTTTGTCAGGGTCAGTATATTTTTTGAAGGGGGGGTAGAATATTTTTTTTTTGTGTGTTTTTAGGTAGGATAAGAAAAAAGCAGCATAGGAAGTCACTTGTGATCTTATTTTTAGTACCACGCTGTATTCTGTACAAATGCAAAAAATTTCAATGCCGTGTTTCAGAGACAACAGCCAAACAAGGCGCAGTGACTGGAGAGTATGGAAGTAAATTGATTTGGGCCTTGTGCAGCAATCTAATTTTTGTTCCTAAAAATAAAACAAGAGTGTTAATTCAAAAACAGCAACCAATAATATTGTATAGACTTGCTTCCCTTTTTTTCCTTTTCTTTCCATTTTTGCATTTATTATTCTTTTGATATCATTCCAGTTGTATAAAGGTGTTTAACTACCATTGTTCTGCTCGTATTCCTTTTGGATTTCTCTGTAATACCTGATCAATCTTCAGCCCCTGCGTGGGCGACCTATATGCTTGCTTGTGATTTCTTATGTTGTGTCAAAAAAAATAATAATCAATAAATACATTGAAACAGAAACCATTTGTACTTGGTAACCATAAGGTATATGTTATTCTGGAGAGAAAAAAGTCCAGATACATCCTAAATATAGAGCCATTTATCCAACTGTCCATCCAGAGCCTCTGGTTTATAGACCGGATACATCATAAATATAGAACTATTTATCCAATTGTCCATCCAGAGCCTCTGGTTTATAGACCAGATACATCCTAAATATAGAGCCATTTATCCAACTGTCCATCCAGAGCCTCTGGTTTATAGACCAGATACATCCTAAATATAGAGCCATTTATCCAACTGTCCATCCAGAGCCTCTGGTTTATAGACCGGATACATCCTAAATATAGAGCCATTTATCCAACTGTCCATCCAGAGCCTCTGGTTTATAGACCAGATACATCCTAAATATAGAACCATTTATCCAACTGTCCATCTAGAGCCTCTGGTTTATAGACCGGATACATCCTAAATATAGAACCATTTATCCAACTGTCCACCCAGAGCCTCTGGTTTATAGTCCGGATACATCCTAAATATAGAACCATTTATCCAACTGTCCATCCAGAGCCTCTGGTTTATAGAGTGCATACATCCTAAATATAGAACCATTTATCCAACTGTCCTTCCAGAGCCTCTGGTTTATAGACCGGATACATCCTAAATATAGAACCATTTATCCAACTGTCCATCCAGAGCCTCATGTTTATAGACCAGATACATCCTAAATATAGAGCCATTCATCCAACTGTCCATCCAGAGCCTCTGGTTTATAGACCGGATGCATCCTAAATATAGAACCATTTATCCAACTGTCCATCCAGAGCCTCTGGTTTATAGACCGGATACATTCTAAATATAGAGCCATTTATCCAACTGTCCATCCAGAGCCTCTGGTTTATAGACCGGATATACTGGACTTATGCTGGATACAGCCACCTTGGATGTGATATTAGCCGACTCGGAACTGTCACTCAAGTGAAATTCTATATCAGTCATTCCCGACCATGGTCCTCAGGTACCCCCAACGGGCCATATTTTTTTAATATTTTCCCTTAGATATAACAGCTGTCATAAATACATAGCCATTGTCATGAATTAAAAGCACTTGTGCAAGGTAAAGGAGATCCTAAAAACATGACCTATTGGAGGGAATAGAGTACTGAGGATTGGCAGCACTGCTCTATAGTATTCCCCATGTGTTCCTCCCCACTAGGGGTATACCTCCTGACAGGGCTGCCATCAGGAATTTTGGGGCCCATTACACAGCTTCAGGCATGGGCCCCCCTGTGTGGAGCAGAAAACTGGGGGGTGGTGGCACAAGTTGGGGATACGAATTGAGAAGGTCTGGTGGGCTTTGGGCTCTGACGTACAAAAATAGATTGAAAAAAAAAAAGGGGGGGGGATTGCCATCCAGGCCCCTTACAGGTCGGGGGGGCTTTGGGTGCTGACGAACAAAGAAAAAAATAGGGGGTTGCCATCCAATCTCAGGGGGGTTGCCATCCAGACCCCTGGGGACCACTGGGCCTCTTACAGGTCAGAGGGGAGGGGCTTTGGGTGCTGACGAACAATTTAAAAAATAAATAAATAGAGGGTTTCTATCTGGGGACCCCCGGGCCCCTTACAGGTGTACTGCCTGTACCCCCTTGACAGCGACCCTGCTTCATGACTTAAAGCAGTGTTCCACCCAAAAAATAGAATAAAAACTAGCAGCTGCTGGCTTTTAATAAATGGACACTTACCGTCCTGAAGTCCAGTGATATCTGCACCCGCAGCTGATGTTTCCATCAACTGTCTGGTGCTGCCGTCGCTACCATTGTGGGTAAGGGTACCTGGCAGTGTAGCCTTCCAGCTTCACCCCAAAGAACCCTACTGCACATTTGCTAGGCCCACTCCTCTCTCCTGGCCTGGGGGGGGAGCCCTGCACTGATGTCACAGGCCATGGTCCGGACTCATGTAAATGGCAAAGGATACCTGTCAAGGACAGGTATATTGTCCCCCCTCCCCCCGAAAGGTTCCAACTGTGGCACCGGAGGGGGGGGGGGGAATCTGATGAGCGGATGTTCCACTTTTGGGTGGAACTCCGCTTTAAGAATAGAATTAGGATCGGCGTGTTTGAAACCCCATGTGCCCGATCCCACCAGGAACAGGAAGCCAACACGGCAAACGGCTAATCACAGGCAGTGAGACATTTCCTGCACAGGTCAAGAAATGTCTCACTGCCTGTGATTCACCGTGTCCAATGTCGGCTTCCTGTTCCTGGTGGAATTGGGCATGTGGGGTTTCAAACGCGCCCAAGTGGATCTCTACATAAGAATTCTAGTAAGAGGGGCACCCAAGGGAGAAGAGGACCTGCGGTGCTCCTGTATCCAAAAGTGGGGGTGCATATTTTCCAACCATCCTAGATTCGCCAAGACTGTCCCGGGATTTGATGGAAGTCCCGGAATCCTGATGAATCAAGGCTCAGTCCCAGAGTGGAGCTAAGTGCCGGAATAAGCTCTGGCGCTTGGCTCCAGGGACTTGCCCAGCAGGAGCGCACCATCGCGGGCACAAGTTATACCTGCCCGCAGCTTGTGGGGTCCCGCAAGGCACATCACAGTGGTGGAATTCCCCCTGTAGTGGACTACCGATGATCGGTGTAGCGACTCACCTGATCTCGATGGGGACGCGTCTATCTGTGTGATCGAGACAGAGGAGGCCGACGCCGGCCACAAGTTACATCTGTCCGCGGCTTGTGGGGTCCCATCGGCACATCGCAGTGGTGGAACCCCTACCAATGATTGGTGTGTGCAGTGAGTGGTTAGTCCCCTGGTCTCAATGTAGACACGTCTTACTGTGTACACAGACTGGTGGTAGCAGTGTGATTAGCACAGAGGAGGACAGTGCTGAAGCCAAAACATTCCATCCCGTGTACACACAGCCAGCACCCTGTAAGTCATGCTAGGTCCTGTATGTGTGCAGGGTACTACACACCGGGATCCGGCTCTCCATCTCTTCTCATATATTCATACATGCTGTATTGTATCAGCAATCAACTCTATTGGAAGCCTGCACATGATTTTGGGGGGAGGTTATGTGTGCTAGGTGGGCACTAAGGGAGAGGGGAGCACTTTTGCTGGAAGGGGTGTTGTATATGTCCTTCCCTACCTCCCAAAGTGTCCCTAGCACATATCCTCTTCGCCCATCCCCCCAATCAAAAATGCTGGCAGAGGGGGTGATTGTGTTGCCTTCCCCCAGGCACCCTGGAATAGGTGAAATTGTCTCAGGTGCCCAAGCTAGTGCCCCCTGCCATGCATGGTAGTGAAACTTGTTTCGGCACTGGGCTCCAGGACTCAGGGCTCGTTTGCACCATATACTGCACAGGAACGCCCTGTGCATTTCACATGCGACCCAGGTGCAATGTAATTTCAGCCCGTTCATGTGAATGAATTGAAATGGCACCAGAATGGGCCAAAAGTAGTGCATGCACTACTTTAAAAAACACACAGCAATTGGATCCCATGGTATTATTGTACCTTGCCTTTTCCTTTTGCTCTCTTCTTTTTCTTTGACTGCATCAACTTTGGTTGTTTTTTCATTTGATTTTTTGTTTTTTATGTTCTGAATAAACACATTGTTTTTTGAGGAGCACGGCGGTCTAGGATTTTTCTTTCATCCCATATTATTGTACTATGTGAGACAACGAACACTTTGGTGAACAAATTTGGCCACACCCACATTTTGCAGTGGACCGCTCCCGCAGGTCACTTCCTCCCTCAAGTCCAAAACTTGGGAGGCATTGTGGGTGTGTAAGTTACACTGAATACAAAAAACAGACTGGACCCCCCTCCTTATGATATTACTCTGAAGGTGGAGATCTTTTCCTATTATATTGAGTGGAACACGGAAACAGGAAGAGTGTGATTGTACAGACACAAGAAGTGATACCACAGCTGGGGAGGAAGTGATGTCAGGTGATAATAGGTGTATCTTCATACTCCGCTCCCCATCACAGACTGCTCCGGAAGTGCTGTGGTGGTCAACTGCGCATGCGCGATGCATTCTAAAAGCATCTGCGATGCGTTCCAATGCATTTACGGCAGTGCACACCAGCGAAACTTCGGTCGGCATCCAGGCTCATTCCTTAACATCCCCGTGGATTGGAGGATGTTAAAAAAAGAGCCAGGAGGCCGAGCGAGCGGAGCGAGCTGTCCGAGCGAAGCAAGGACGTGAGGCCGACTGGCCACTTTCCCCTAAGTCCACGTCGCTCTGAATGACGGCTTCGCTGGTGTGCAGTGTTGTAAATGCTTTGGAACGCATCGCGCATGCGCAGTTGGCCACCACAGCACTTCTGGAGCAGTCTGTGATGGGGGAGCCGAATATGACGCGTCATAGGCAGTGAAATATAGACAGGAAGTGAGGTATCTTATGTACAGGAAGTGATGTAGAAGGTTAAACAGGAAGTTCCGGGTGAGAGGTGAGTCGGGAGGACGTAGAGTGAAGACGTTGGTAGTGGCAGCAGAGGAGGTAATAAGATATTATTTTATATTTACACCCAGTAACCCCCTTCATGTCCGTCCTCTTCCTCCATAGTCACTGTGATGTCTCTTATCTCCAGCGGATGATGATACACACATATATAGTATAATCTATACAGTAACTGTACTGTCTGCAAACTGTTGGGGCCAGATTCAGAACGTATTTACGTCGACGTATCTAGAGAATATCTAGCCGGTGTATCTAGCCGGTGTATCTTTTTTCTGTATTCAGGAAACAAGATACGCCGGAATTCAGCTAAGATACAAGCGGCGTAAGTCTGTTACACCATCGTATCTTAGTTGCATATTTACGCTGGCCGCTAGGTGGCGCTTCCGTCGATTTATGCGTCAAATATGTAAATTAGGGAGATACGCCGATTCACGAACATAGTTGCGGCCTGGCGTCGTAGTTTGCGTAAGCGTTAGTCCGGCGTAAAGTGACCCCTGCTATATGAGGCGCAGCCAATGTTAACTATGGACGTCGGGACATCGTCGAATTGTATGTGGTTTGTGTAAATCGTTCGGGAATGGGGCTGTACATAAGTTACATTCACGTCGTTTACATTGACTACTACTCACGCATGCGCACTGGGATACGTCCACGGACGGCGCATGCGCCATTCAGAAAATACGTAAATTGCGTGGGGTCAGGATTTATTTATGTGAATCACGCCCCCTACATGACTAATTTGAATTCGGCGCCCTTGCGCCGGCCACTTTATGCTACGCCGCCGCAAATTACGGAGCAAGTGCTTTCTGAATAAGGCACTTGTCCATTAAACTTGCGGAGGCGTAGTGTAAAGAGCATACTCTACGCCGCCGGATAGAGACAACATTGTATCTGAATCTGGCCCTTGATGCTTTATAATTCATGCATAATAATAATAATACAGAAATATTACCAATATACTGTATAGAGTCATATATTCCATTACATGGAAATATGATGTCCTCATAAACAGAACTTACTAATAACATCGGGTTCCGCGCGATGCCACGGGTGCACGTGCCCCCTAGACTGCCGGGAAGCCCAGAACGTCATATGACGTCCACCCAGGATGGGAGATCCGATCTGTGGATGTCTTATGATTATGGGTGGGTAGGGAATTGGTAATAAAACACAGACCTGACCGGAGAGGTGAGGAGGATTCTGGGAGGTCACATGACATCACTCTTATCTCTATTAATAAAACACAGACCTGACCGGAGAGGTGAGGAGGATTCTGGGAGGTCACATGACATCACTCTTATCTCTATTAATAAAACACAGACCTGACCAGAGAGGTGAGGAGGATTCTGGGAGGTCACATGACATCACTCTTATCTCTATTAATAAAACACAGACCTGACCAGAGAGGTGAGGAGGATTCTGGGAGGTAACGTGACATTAGTGTTGTTCTTTCAATGCAGAGTTTTCCTCAGGTAAAGTCTGGTGACCATTTCGCCATTACAGTGTCTTCACCTCATTCCCTGAAACATGAGAGAATCAATGAGAAGAATATTCTAGAAGTCACCAAGAAGATCATCGATCTGCTGACAGGAGAGGTGAGCGGTGCCGGGAATTCTGGGACATTATCCAGTAACAGACAAGGGATGTGTCTGGATGGTGACTGTATCATTGTGTGTGTCAGGTTCCTATAAGGTGTCAGGATGTCACTGTCTATTTCTCCATGGAGGAGTGGGAGTATTTAGAAGGACACAAGGATCTCTACAAGGACGTCATGATGGAGAATCAGCCGCCCCTCACATCACCGGGTAAGAGGAGACTTTATTGTAAAGGAGAGAGCAGTACGGAGGATCCACCTAGATCCCCCATCATCTGATAAACACATAGAAACAATGTATTCAGTCAGTGTGTGTGTTTCCTACAGATGGATCCAGTAATGGGAACCCACCAGAGAGATGTCCCCGTCCTCTGTATTCCCGGGATTCCACACAGGAAGGTCACAATATCCCTCACCATCATCAGGTAGATGGGACTGAGCAACTAGAAAAGGATTCTAAGCTATGAGAGGACATTCTTTAATGTAATCTCTTGTTCCATTTTTCACACACAATCTATGGCGTTTAGGTTGAGGAACTAAAAGACATCAAAGCTGAGATTAAAAAGGAGGAAGAAGAGATGTTGGTGAGTGAAGCTCAGCAGTCTGTGGTAGAAGGTGGTCCTCTTTATTCCCTGGACTCCACACAGGAAGATCACACCATCCCTCACTATCATCAGGTAGGTGTGACTGAGCAATTGGCAGTCATATGTATTCTAAGCTATGAGATGATATTTTTCTGTGTAATCTCTTGCTCCATTTTTTAAAATGTATTTCATTTCCTTTGGGGTTGTGGGTGAGGGATTTCCCCGTCCTCTGTATTCCCGGGATTCTATACAGGAGGATCACACCATCCCTCACCATCTTTAGGTAGGTGGGGCCAGACATGTATGAATTCTAAGCCATGAGATGAAATTCTTCTATGTAGATTCTTCTTTTAATACTGATGCCGCGTACACACGATAATTTTTCGGGTTTTAAAAAAATATACGTTTTTCAGGCTCTAGAAAAAACGTTTTTTTTCAACCTGATCATTACAACGGCCTTGCCTACACACGATCGTGAATAAAAAAATGCTCTAGCAAGGCGCGGTGACGTACAACATGTACGACGGCACTATAAAGGGGAAGTTCCATGCGGATGACGCCACCCTTTGGCTTCTTTTGCTGATTAGTAAAAGACGATTTCCGCTTTTCTGTCTGTTACAGCGTCATGAATGTGCTTACTCCATTACGAATGGTATTTTACCAGAACGAGCGCTCCCGTGTCATAACTTGCTTCTGAGCATGCGTGGGTTTATCACGTCATTAAAGCCCACACACGATCATTTTTTACAACCCGAAAAACGACAACGTTAAAAACGTTGTAAAAAATAGAGCATGTTCAAAAAAAATTTTTTACCGTTTTTCAGAACCCGAAAAATGCTCTGAAGCCCCCACATGATCGTTTTTAATGACATTAAAAAAAAAAATATATATATATATATATATATATATATATATATATATATATATATATTTTTACAAAACTGAGAAAAAAAAAACTGCAATCAAAAGCACTGACTCTAACCCCATACCCCAAGGCTGCAGGGACCTACTGCTGCCACAATCCGGTGTACCTGGATCTCACAGATGCGTCGCGCAGGTAACCGCAATCAATTGGGCCTGCCCGATCATCTCCATCAGAAGTCTGCATCCCCAGGACCACCCTGCGAACTAAACGACGCCCGACCTGCCCACAGCACTCCATCACAGCAGAGCCAGTTCCTTTCTTCATGGACATTCCTCTGGGAGTAAGTTCACTTCTGGTAGCATGGCCTCCGGTCGGCAGCCATTTTCCCAGAGCCCAAAAAACAGAGGACTTCCTGGACAACACAGCAGAATCCCCCCTGCCTAATGAAGGAACTAGCACTGCGGTATGTGCAGGTGTTGTCCACCAACCTGCATGGGGCCCGAGCTCAAGCAGAAAGCAGTCAAAAGGACTCCTCCAACAGAGGATCCTGGTGGCTGACTATGTCGGGCGCTTCTCCACCCTGCCCTGCAAACCAGGACAGCTCCAAGATAAGCCAGAATACTCCTGTGTCACTTCTGTCTTAACCTCACTTGCGAATACTGCTCCAAAGAGCTTTCTCTGACCACCCTTCCTCGCGGGGATTCTCTGTACTTGATTCCTGGCAGGAACCCCGGAGGAAAAGAAAAAAAAAAAAAAGCATGTGCTTCGTGCAACCACCGGTTTCGACCCGAATGGAAGAAACCTCTATGCCAGAAATGCATAGACAAAATGGTGGCTAAAGAGTCGCAAGGTTTTCTGCACAAACTACTCAACACTGTTAAAAAAGAGATAAAGAGCACCATGGCACGGCTACGCTCAGCTATTGAAAAGCTAGAAACGCCAACTAATGCTAGTCAAGCCTGCACTCCATCTACCAGTAGGACATGCATCCTCACAGGTAACAAAGAACAGTCATTAACACAAGAACAGGAGGAGGATTCGGATGAATCCGTACAACCCGAATCAGAGGACTCTGAAGAGGAAGATCCAGCCTCACAGGGCAACTTATTTCCTTCAGAAGACACGGACAGTCTTCTTAAAGCCATAGCGGACACGCTAGGCATCAAAGAGCAAAAAAACGCAGAGCTCACTCTACATGATAAGATGTACAAAGGGCTGCAACCTAAGAAACCCAGGACATTTCCCGTAAAAACAAACTCTCAGAGACATTGTCAAAAAAGAGTGGGAAGATCCTGAGAAAAAGCTTTATATACCAACATCAGTCAAACGCAGATACCCGTTTGCTGAGGCAGACACCAAAACTTGGGCCAAATGCCCCAAAGTGGATGCCTCCCTAGCAAAAGTCACAAATAAATCTGAGGCCCTGTATACACTGTTCCCTGTCAGGAAAAATAAAAGTCAGTTTTCCTGATGGGATTTCTGGCAAGCTTGCCATGCATACAGACGGGCATTCAAAAGAACCGCTGTTCTTTTGAATTGCAAGAACCTCGGTGACATCATCGACTACGACGAGCCGGTGCTCGTCACATTCGAAGCCCCCATCTTGCTACACCCCACACTAAATTTGTATGCTACCGCGCATGCGTCAAACTCTTATCGAACGGGTTTACCTGGGACAGGTAAGTATACAGATGACCGGTTTTCTCGTCAGGAAACACTCTGCTGGCAAACCCCATGAGAAAGTAGAGAGCAAGGTTCTTTATTTTCACGTCGGGATTCTTGGCTGTTTTCCTGATGGGAAAACTGCTAGGGAGCACACACACGGCCGGGATCCCCAGCCAAATGCTCTCCTGGCAGTTTTCCTGACGGGAAAAATGGTAGTGTGTACAAGGCTTTACTTGGCTTTCGATGACGCAGATACACTAAATTATCCCATGGACAAGAAAATAGACAAAATAGTTCTCTCTCCAGACCCAGCCTTCCTACCCAAGGTCTCTTCTAAGTTCCATAGAAACCAAAAGATCATTATCATTTCACATTTTTAAAATCTATGGACACCAAGTAAAGAGACATTTACACCAAACTCGAAAAAAATTTGTTCCGCATTGACTTAAATGGGATGCAATACCAAATGCGGCCAGAGGTGGGGGGAGCCAGAGAGCCTCGGAACGGCCGAAAAGGCCCAAGGACATGCTGGTTCTGGTTCCTGCCCCCCCGTACCTCAGGCCAAATTAGATACTGCAGGCCTATGTTCGGCTCTGCTCTGCTCCTGCACCCCAGTACCTCAGCTCAAATGAGGTACTGCAGGCCTTCTTAGCTTGAATTCTGCTCCTTTTGCGAGTCAACACTCACAAACCGGGTCAGAATAAAAAAAAAAAAGTTGCTCGCAAATCAAAACACTCTCAAAACAAGTTACTCTTAAACCGAGGTTCCACTGTATTTTAGTTGACTTAAATAGATGCATTTTTATTATGTTGGGGTTTAGGGTGAAGAATGGATTAATATAAAAGCTGAGGTTAAAGAAGAAGAAGAAGAAGAAGAAGAAGTAGAAGTAGAGACGTTTGTGGTGGGTGATCAGCCATTCATGGAGGAGGTTGGGATAAATATGAAAAGTGAAGAGGAAGAAATATCTCCACATATCCACACAAGTAAGTATAGGCACTATGGAAGAAACGGGTCACAAAAAAATGTCATACATTTAATCGCATAGTTTGTAGACGCAAACCACGCCATTTGAAAGGTCCATCTCCATTCCCCAATATAACGTCATGTTCCCAACAAATGAGGAGGAGATACTGTACACCATATGAAAGGTCCATCTCCATTCCTCAATATAACGTCATGTTCCCAACAAATGAG
This sequence comes from Rana kukunoris, assembly GCA_029574335.1. Classification (NCBI taxonomy): domain Eukaryota; kingdom Metazoa; phylum Chordata; class Amphibia; order Anura; family Ranidae; genus Rana; species Rana kukunoris. Next base: position 180,745,897 of record CM056056.1, read on the forward strand.
GAGGAGATACTGTACACCATATGAAAGGTCCATCTCCATTCCTCAATATAACGTCATGTTCCCAACAAATGAGGAGGAGATACTGTACACCATATGAAAGGTCCATCTCCATTCCCCAATATAACATCATGTTCCCAACAAATGAGGAGGAGATACTGTACACCATATGAAAGGCCCATCTCCATTCCCCAATATAACGTCATCTTCCCAACAAATGAGGAGGAGATACTGTACACCATATGAAAGCTCCATCTCCATTCCCCAATATAATGTCATGTTCCCAACAAATGAGGAGGAGATACTGTAGACCAGGGGTGCCCAACCTTTTGAAGAGCGAGGGCCACTAAATCGACTTGGTAACCGGTCGCGGGCCACAATGAGCGGAGCGGGTGGATGGCATATCTGTGTCTGCCGAACACGGACACAGCCCACTATTCTTTTTTTTAGCGGATCGGATTGGATGTATGACACAAGTCGGTTTATGTCTACCACTACTTAGAGGTGAATGGAGGGTCCAATTGGTCGGACTGACCATGAGAAAGGGGCCCAAGGCTGCTTTCACACTGATGTGCTGCGGTTTACCAGCACCGCAGTGTACCTTTTGGCTTTCCTGCACTTTGCAATAGACTTCTATTATATTCTGCAGGTTTGGTGCACTTTCAGAAAGCTCACCAAACTCACAGATAATAACAAAAGTCTATGGCTCAGTGCAGGTAACCCGCAGGTGAACTGCTCTGCACCTGCGGATCAGTTTGAAAGCAGCCCAGTAACCACTACAGAACAGATATGCCCATATATACACTGTGATTTTAGTAATAAACTGACCTTTAATAACAGTATTCTATTCCATCCCAGAGCAGGAGGTCGCGGGCCACATCAGAGGGCTCCGCGGGCCATATGTGGCCCCCGGGCCACTGGCTGGGCACCCCTGCTGTACACCATATGAAAGGTCCATCTCCATTCCTCAATATAATGTCATGTTCCCAACAAATGAGAATTATAGTCACATGATCTATGTACAGTAATTTAGTTTGTAAATGATTGGTGTCTTGGTACTGCAAAATGACGATCTCTGTTAAAAAAAACATTTTCAACAGTCGGTACTACCCTTGTCCAATATAGAAAACTTCACATCCTTTGATAAGGAAAAGATTATTTTCAGTCCATAAAGAACATCATCAACGTATCTAGTCCACCACAGCACATAGTGACATTTTTAGAAAATAAATCATACCGGAGTCCATATATGATCTGCAAACTCTTCATCATATAAAATCCAGCCAATCCGATGTAGTAACAATCCACTAACGCGTTTTGGATAATGAAGCCTCAGTCATAACTATTTATTATTCTAGAATTTGCCGATCATATATGGACTCGGTGTGAAGACTTTTCTGATTTGATTTTGGAGGGAGAACAGGAGCCCAGCTGTGAGATCGGCATTTCCACTTATTCCACCGACGGGGGAGGAGCTAAAACTCCAGTTATTTGTCATGTACTGAGATTTTTTATATATTTTTTTTCCTTCTTTCCAACAGATGGATGTGATGTGAGGAATTCCTCGGAGAGACATCTTCTATTATCTGCTGATTGTAACACAGAAGATAATGTCATCACACAGGATCGTCCAGGAGGAAATCCAAATACACAAAATATACATCACAAACCTTCCTGTCCGGAGACATCAATGGATCCCTCTGATCAGGGGGAATCTTCTCATCAATCACATACTCTGATTGCAAATATTCATGTAAGATCTCACACTGCAGATAGATCAACAGATCCTTCTAATCCCGAGGAATCTTCCTCACCCCATGAAGGAGATCACCGAGGTGACCATCTATTCTCATGTTCAGAGTGCGGGAAATCTTTCACTCAGAAAAAAATACTTATTCGGCACCAGAGAGTTCACATGGGTGAGCATCCCTATTCATGTTCGGAGTGCGGGAAATATTTCACAAAGAGAGGAAAACTTACTGAGCACCAGAGAGTTCACACGGGTGAGCGTCCCTATTCATGTTTAGAGTGCGGGAAATCTTTCACTCAGAAGGGAAATCTTTTGCAACATCAGAAATATCACACAGATGAACTTCCCTATACATGTTCAGAGTGCGGGAAATCTTTCCATAGGAAATATAATCTTGTTAGACATCAGAGAAGTCACACCGGCGAATGTCCCTATTCATGTTTAGAGTGCGGAAAAGGTTTCAAAGACCAAGGAGATCTGGCTAAACATAAGAGAATTCATACTGGTGAGCGTCCCTATTCATGTTCAGAGTGCGGGAAATCTTTTGCTGAGAAAATATATCTTTCGCAACATCAGAAACATCACACAGGTGACCTTCCCTATACATGTTCAGAGTGCGGGAAATCTTTCCTTAAGAAAAATCGTCTTGTTAGACATCAGATGATTCACACTGGTGAGCGTCCCTATTCATGTTCAGAGTGCGGGAAAGCTTTCATAGACAAAGGAGAACTTACTAAACATCACAAAAAAATTCACACTGCTGAGTGTCCCTATTCATGTTCAGAGTGCGGGAAAGCTTTCAAAGACCAAGGAGATCTTACTAAACATCAGAGAATTCACACTGGTGAGCGTCCCTATTCATGTTCTGAGTGCGGGAAATCTTTCCTTAAGAAATATAGTCTTGTTACACATCAAAGTATTCACACGGGTAAGCGTCCATATTCATGTTCAGAATGCGGGAAATCATTCACTCATAAAGATGGTCTTGCTGTACATCAGAGAAGTCACACTGATGAGCGTCCCTATTCATGTTCAGAGTGCGGGAAAGCTTTCAAAGACAAAAGAGATCTTACTAAACATCAGAGAATTCACACTGGTGAGCGTCCCTATTCATGTTCAGAGTGCGGGAAATCTTTCCTTAAGAAATATAGTCTTGTTACACATCAAAGTATTCACACGGGTAAGCGTCCATATTCATGTTCAGAATGCGGGAAATCATTCACTCATAAAGGTGGTCTTGCTGTACATCACAAAATTCACAGCGGTGAGCGTCCTTATTCATGTTCAGATTGCGGGAAAACTTTTACGCATAAAAGAGGCCTTGTTGAACATCATAAAATTCACACGGGTGAGCGTCCTTATTCATGTATAGTGTGCGGGAAATCTTTCACTCGTAAAAGAGTCTTTGTTCTACATCTGAGAATTCACACGGGTGAGCGTCCTTTTCCGTGTTCAGAGTGCGGGATATCTTTCATTGATAAAGGAAACCTTGTTAGACATCAGATAATTCACACGGGTGAACATCCTTTTATATAAATGAGGGACATTTTGGACTCAAAGGACTCCTCCTGAAATACCAGAGAATTCCCATGGTTGAGCATCTTTATATATGTTCAGAGTGCGGGAAATCTTGTTAACCACTACAAGGGGAGAGATGTCGGAGAATGTAGTGTGCATGGTGGAGGAGAGCTGTCGCAGAATGTAGTGTGGATGGTGGAGGAGAGCTGTCGGAGAGTGTAGTGTGGATGGTGGGAGGAGAGCTGTCGGAGAATGTAGTGTGGATGGTGGGAGGAGAGCTGTCGGAGAATGTAGTGTGGATGGTGGGAGGAGAGCTGTCGGAGAGTGTAGTGTGGATGGTGGGAGGAGAGCTGTCGGAGAATGTAGTGTGGATGGTGGGAGGAGAGCTGTCGGAGAATGTAGTGTGGATGGTGGGAGGAGAGCTGTCGGAGAATGTAGTGTGGATGGTGGAAGGAGAGCAGTCGGAGAATGTAGTGTGGATGGTGGAGGAGATCTGTAGGAGAATGTAGTGTGGATGGTGGGAGCAGAGTTGTCGGAGAATGTAGTGTGGATGGTGGAGGAGATCTGTCGGACAATGTAGTGTGGATGGTGGAGGAGATCTGTCGGAGAATGTAGTGTGGATGGTGGAGGTGAGCTGTCGAAGAATGTAGTGTGGATGGTGGAGGAGAGTTGTCGGAGAATGTAGTGTGGATGGTGGAGGAGATCTGTTGGGGAATATAGTGTGGATGGTGGAGGAGATCTGTCGGAGAATGTAGTGTGGATGGTGGAGGAGATCTGTCGGAGAATGTAGTGTGGATGGCGGAGGAGCACTGTCGGAGAATGTAGTGTGGATGGTGGAGGAGAGCTGTCGGATAATGTAGTGTGGGTGGTGGGAGGAGAGCTGTCGGGGAATGTAGTGTGGATGGTGGAGGAGATCTGTCGGAGAATGTAGTGTGGATGGTGGGAGGAGAGCTGTCGGAGAATGTAGTGTGGATGGTGGGAGGAGAGCTGTCGGAGAATGTAGTGTGGATGGTGGAGGAGAGCTGTCGGAGAATGTAGTGTGGATGGTGGAGGAGATCTGTCGGAGAATGTAGTGTAGATGGTGGAGGAGATCTGTCGGAAGAATGTAGCGTGGATGGTGGAGGAGAGTTGTCTGAGAATGTAGTGTGGATGGTGGAGGAGAGGAAGTTTTGGGACGCCTGCCTTTACACACATGAACTTTCATGGCATCCCAGTATTAGTCCCTAGGGTTCAATGTTGAGTTGGCCCACCCTTTTTCAGCTATAACAGCTTCAACTCTTCTGGGAAGGCCGTCCACATGGTTTAGGAGGGTGTCTATGGGAATGTTTGACCATTCTTCCAGAAGCGCATTTGTGAGGTCAAGCACTGATGTTGGATAAGAAGGCCTGGCTCGCAGTCTCCACTCTAATTCATCCCAATGGCGCGCGCCCCCTAGCGGCCTTTAAAGTGCCGACGTAGAGCTACGGGCTCTCGCCCAGGCGTTTCCCGACCTGCCACAGTAATATGACGGAGGCTGGTCGGCAAGCAGTTAATGTGTGCATCAATTTCAGTTTGTTTTTCATTATTTTCTTTTGCCATAATTATAAAAAGAAATGAGCCTAGGTACCTGGGTTTGATTCAACGCAGGTTCAGTGAATGTTACTGAAGATTGGATCCTGAATCCGAACTCCATTGAAGTCAGTGGGAGTGGAACCTTGGCAGTAATGGTCGTTTTCTGGGCTAATAGACAAGGGATTGTCAAACAAAAGGGAGCTGAGCAGTTGCCTGGGGGATATGTACCAATGTTAATAACATTTTAAAAACTATTGTTCAGTAGGAAGAAGGTTTTTTTCAGGCAGCTTAAAGTTTAATATTAACCCCCTTCATGCCAACATCACATAAACATGCGGCCCCACTGCACTGCGCTCTTTGCAGTGAGGCCGCATATTTGCACACCTCCCCTTGTGCTAGCACAGAGATGGCGTCTCTCCTTGAGCTCCGGGCCTTATACTAACGATCAGGGCCTGGAACTCGAGATTCCGGGTCACCTGATCACTGTGATAGCCTCTGATTGGCTATTAGTGATCAGTCACTGTGAAGCCCGCCCCCGTGTTTTCTTTTTCTGTGAATGGAGGAGAGATACATCGGAACGCTCACTATCCTTGAAAAGAAATAAAAAGGGTGTAACAAAATAAATATATTAAATAATAATAAAAAAAAAAAAAAATCAAGGTTTGATTTGGGTCAGCAACAGGGTTTTTGTTTATGCCAGGGTCGGTATTTTTTTTTTGGAGGATGAGAAAAAAGCAAAAAGCGGCACTGGAAGTCATCTGTGATCTTATTTTTAGCACCACGCTGTATTCTGTACAAATGCAAAAAATGTCAATGCCGTGTTTCAGAGACGACAGCCAAACAAGGCGCAGTGGCTGGAGAGTATGGAAGTAAAATGATTCGGGCCTTGATCAGCAATCTAATTTTTGTTCCTAAATATAAAGCAAATGAGTTATTTCAAACACAGCAGCCAATAATATTGTATAGACTTGCTTCCCTTTATGACATAATTTCTACTCCCCTGGGATGACTGTGAGTAGGCCGTGACTTTTTTTTCTTTTTTTGCTTAAATTTCTTTCCATTTTTGCATTTATTATCCTTTTGATATCATTCCAATTGTATAAAGGTGATTAATTATGATTGTCCTGTTAGTATTCCTTTTGAATTTCTCTGTAATACTTGATCATTCTTCAGCCCCTGCGTGGGCGACCTATATGCTTGCTTCTGATTTCTTATGTTGTGTAAAAAATAAAAAATCAATAAATACATTGAAACAGAAAGCATTTGTACTTGGTAACCATAAGGCAGGGCTCAACATTTCAAGTTCTGAGCTACTAGCCAGGCCTCAAGAGCTCATCGCGGCCAGTTGCCCCACCCAACTCCTACCCTGCCCCGCCCATAATCACTCCCCACTAGGGGTATACCCCCTGACTTAAGAATAGAGTTAGGCTCAGTGTGTTTGTATCCCCACATGCCCGATCCCACCAGGAAGCTGACACTGCACACGGTTAATCACAGGTAGAAAGACATTTCCTGCACAGGTCAAGAAATGTCTCACTGCCTGTGATTATCTGTGTCCAATGTCGGCTTTATGTCCCTGCTGGAATCGGGCATGTGGGGTTTCAAACACGCCCAAGTCGATCTCTACATTAGAATTCTAGTAAGAGGGGCACCCAAGGGAGAAGAGGACCTGTGGTGCTCCTATTGCCAACAGTGGAGGTGCATACCTTCCAACAATCCCAGATAGGCCGGGACTATCCCGGGATTTGATGTAAGTCTCAGAGTCCTGGCGAATCAAGGCTCAGTCCCAGAGCGGAGCTAAGTGCCCGAAAGGTGCCAACTGTGGCACCGGAGGGGGAGGAATCCGATGAGCAGAAGTTTCACTTTCGGATGGAACTCCGCTTTAAGAAAAGAGTTAGGATCGGCGTGTTTAAAACCCCATGTGCCCGATCCCACAAGGAAGCTGACACTACACGGCTAATCACAGGCAATGAGACCTTTCCTGCACGGTCAAGAAATGTCTCACTGCCTGTGATTAGCCGTGTCCAATGTCGGCTTCCTGTTCCTGGTGGATTCGGGCATGTGGGGTTTCAAACACGCCCAAGTCGATCTCTACATAAGAATTCTAGTAAGAGGGGCACCCAAGGGAAAAGAGGACCTGTGGTGCTCCTGTATCCAATAGTGGGGGTGCATACTTTCCAACCATCCCAGATTTGCCGGGACTGTCCCGGGATTTGATGTAAGTCCTGGAATCCTGATGAATCAAGGCTCAGTCCCAGAGTGGAGCTAAGTGCCGGAATAGGCTCAGGCGCTTGGCTCCAGGGACTTGCCCAGCAGGAGCGCACTATGGCGGGCACAAGTTATACCTGCCCGCAGGTTGTGGGGTCCTGCAGAGCACATCACAGTGGTGGAATCCCCTCCTGTAGTGAGTCCCAATGATTGGTGTGTCAGTGCAGTGAGCGGTGACTCGCCTCATCTCAAAGGGGACACGTCTTCCTGTGTGATCGCAATGGTGGAATGCCCCTGTACTGGATTCCCGATGATTGGTGTGCACAGTAAGTGGTGACACGTCAATGGAGACACATCAGGTGGTAGCTGTCAGTGTTTGATTTGCACAGAGGAGGCCAGGACATCCAATCCCGTGTACACACAGCCAGCACCCTGTAAGTCATGCTAGGTCCTGTATGTGTATGTGTGCAGGGTACTACACACCGAGAATCGGTTCGCCATCTCTTCTCATGTATTCATACATGCTGTATTATATCAGCAATTAACGCTATTGTAAGCCTGCGCCTGATTTGGGGGGGAAGTTATGTGTGCTAGGGGGCACTAAGGGAGGGGGAAGCACTTGTTATATCCCACCCCTTAAAGTGACTGTAAAGCTTGTTTTTTTTCTTAATAACGTCATAATTACCTCCACTGTGCAGCTTGTTATGCACACAGTGGCCCCTATCCTCGACTTCTGGGGTCTCTCAGAGGCTCCACCCTGCATCAGATAACCCCCTAGGACAGGGGTGTCAAACTCAATTTCATTGTGGGCCACATCAGCATTATGATTGTCCTCAAAAGGGCCGGTTGTATCTGTAAGATTAGATGTCCAGCGCATCCCCTCCCCTTACATTAGATGTCAAGAGCCACCCCACCATCAGAAGTTGAGTCCCCTACTCTCCCTTACATCACAGTTCACCCCGCTTTCCTTATGCTGCTGCTGGGAAGAAGCTGGATGCATTGCTTGAAAGCAGAAAGTAGGGGTCTGGAGGAGGACCAGATGAGCTCTCCTGCAGCTGCAGGAGAGGTGCGAGGGCCACATGAAATGGCCTGGAGGGTCAGATTCGGCCAGCAGGCTTTGTGTTTGACACCTGTGCCCTAGGAGAAGCACTCTCCCGGGGGTTACCTTACGGGCGAGCTCCAGAATCCCGCATTTGCATCCAGAGACAGAAATACCGGAATCGGCCCTGCCACCGCATCATTAGATTTGATTGACAGCAGTGGGAGCCAATGGCTGCACTGCTATCAATCTATCCAATCAAGAGCCAGGACCCTGTGAAGAGAGGGACAGCGCATCCCCGCCGAGGAAAATATGGGGCCCAGGTAAGCATAATGGTGGGCTGGGCTGCTGGTCACTATCAGAAGTTTTTTCACCTTAATGCATTAAGGTGAAAAAACATAAGGGTTTACAATCCCTTTAAGCCCCCCACCACTGGCAAATTTGGCCACACCCACATTTTGCAGCGGAACGCTCCTACAGGTCACGTCCTCCCTCATTCTGATGTTCAAAACTTGGGAGGCATGGGGGTATGTAAGTTACACTGAATACAATAAATAGACTGGACTCCCCCCTCATGATATTACTCTGAAGGTGGAGATCTTTTCCTATTATATTGAGTGGAACGTGGAAACTGGAAGTGTGTAATTGTACAGACACAGGAAGTGATACCACAGCTGGGCAGGAAGTGATGTCAGGTTATAATAGGCAGTGATATACAGACAGGAAGTGATGTATCTTATGTACAGGAAGTGATGTAAGGGGTTAAACAGGAATTTCCGGGTAAAAGTTGAGTCAGGAGGACGTAGAGAGAAGACGTTGGTAGTGGCAGCAGAGGAGGTAATAAGATATTATTTTGTATTTACACCCAGTAATCCCCCCGTCATGTCCGTCCTCTTCCTCCATAGTCACCGTGATGTCTTTTATCTCTAGCAGATGATGATACACATATATACAGTACAGACCAAAAGTTTGGACACACCTTCTCATTCAAAGAGTTTTCTTTATTTTCATGACTATGAAAATTGTAGAGTCACACTGAAGGCATCAAAACTATGAATTAACACATGTGGAATTATATACATAACAAAAAAGTGTGAAACAACTGAAAATATGTCATATTCTAGGTCCTTCAAAGTAGCCACCTTTTGCAGCAGACACACCTCTAGAACAACTGATAAGAGGAGACTGTGTGAATCCGGCCTTCATGGTAGAATATCTGCTAGGAAACCACTGCTAAAGAAAGGCAACAAGCAGAAGAGACTTGTTTGGGCTAAAGAACACAAGGAATGGACATTAGACCAGTGGAAATCTGTGCTTTGGTCTGATAAGTCCAAACTTGAGATCTTTGGTTCCAACCACTGTGTCTTTGTGCGACGCAGAAAAGGTGAACGGATGGACTCTACATGCCTGGTACCCACCGTGAAGCATGGAGGAGGAGGTGTGATGGTGTGGGGGTGCTTTGCTGGTGACACTGTTGGGGATTTATACTGAACCAGCATGGCTACCACAGCATCTTGCAGCGGCATGCTATTCCATCCGGTTTGCGTTTAGTTGGACCATCATTTATTTTTCAACAGGACAATGACCCCAAACACACCTCCAGGCGGGGGAAGGGCTATTTGACCAAGAAGGAGAGTGATGGGGGTGCTGCGCCAGATGACCCGGCCTCCACAGTCACCGGACCTGAACCCAATCGAGATGGTTTGGGGTGAGCTGGACCGCAGAGTGAAGGCAAAAGGGCCAACAAGTGCTAAGCATCTCTGGGAACTCCTTCAAGACTGTTGGAAGACTATTTCAGGTGACTACCTCTTGAAGCTCATCAAGAGAATGCCAAGAGTGTGCAAAGCAGTAATCAAAGCAAAAGGTGTCTACTTTGAAGAACCTAGAATATGACATATATTTTCAGTTGTTTCACACTTTTTTGTTATGTATATAATTCCACATGTGTTAATTCATAGTTTTGATGCCTTCAGTGTGAATCTACAATTTTCATAGTCATGAAAATAAAGAAAACTCTTTGAATGAGAAGGTGTGTCCAAACATTTGGTCTGTACTGTATATTATAATCAATACAGTAACTGTACTGTCTGCAAGCTGTTGGCGCTTTATAAATCATGTTTAATAATAATAATACAGAAATATTACCTATATACTGTATAGAGCCATATATTCCACTACATGGAAATATGATGTCCTCATGAACATTTACCCCTCCCAGGCCATTTTTTAACATACTGCACTGCATTAATTTAACTGACAATTGCACGTTTGTGCAACACTGTATCCAAATAAAATGTCCTTTTTCCCCCCACAATTAGAGCTTCCTTTTGGTGGTATTTGATCACCTCTGCGGTTTTTATTTTTTGTGCTATAAACAAAAATAGAGCGACAATTTTGAAAAAAAAGGAGGATTGTGGGAGGTCACATGACATCACTCTTATCTCTATTAATAAAACACAGACCTGACTGGAGAGGTGAGGAGGATTCTGGGAGGTCACCTGACATCACTCTTATCTCTATTAATAAAACACAGACCTGACCAGAAAGGTGAGGAGGATTCTGGGAGGTCACATGACATCACTCTTATCTCTATTAATAAAACACAGACCTGACCGGAGAGGTGAGGAGGATTCTGGGAGGTCACATGACATCACTCTTATCTCTAATAATAAAACACAGACCTGACCGGAGAGGTGAGGAGGATTCTGGGAGGTCACATGACATCGCTCTTATCTCTATTAATAAAAAGCAGACCTGACCGGAGAGGTAAGGAGGATTCTGGGAGGTCACATGACATCGCTCTTATCTCTATTAATAAAAAGCAGACGTGACCGGAGAGTTGAGGAGGATTCTGGGAGGTCACATGACAATAGTGTTGCTCTTTCAATACAAAACTTTCCTTCGTGAAGTCTAAAGACCATTTAACCATTACAGGGCCTTCACCTCATTCCCCGAACCTGAAGCCAAACAGTTAGAAAAAGACTCTAGGAGTCACCAAGAATATCATTGATCTGCTGAGAGGAGAGGTGAGCGGTGCCGGGAATTCTGGGACATTATCCAGTAACAGACAAGGTATGTGTCTGGATGGTGACTGTATCATTGTGTGTGTCAGGTTCCTATAAGGTGTCAGGATGTCACTGTCTATTTCTCCATGCAGGAGTGGGAGTATTTAGAAGGACACAAGGATCTCTACAAGGACGTCATGATGGAGAATCAGCCGCCCCTCACATCACCGGGTAAGAGGAGACTTTATTGTAAAGGAGAGAGCAGTACGGAGGGTCCACCTAGATCCCCCATCATCTGATAAACACATAGAAACAATGTATTCAGTCAGTGTGTGTGTTTCCTACAGATGGATCCAGTAATGGGAACCCACCAGAGAGATGTCTCTGTCCTCTGTATTCCTGGGATTCCACACAGGAAGGTCACACCATCCCTCACCATCATCAGGTAGATGTGACTGAGCAACTAGAACAGAATTCTAAGCTATGAGAGAAAGTTCTTCTATGTAATTTATTGTATCATTTTACACATATATTCTCTCATCTTTGGGGTTTAGGCTGAAGAACTGAAAGACATCCAAGCTGAGATTAAAAAGGAAGAAGAAGTGATGTCGATGAGTGGAACTCAGCAGTCTATACAGGAGGATCACACCATCCCTTACCATCATCGGGTAGATGGGACTGATCAATTAGAACATAAAAGTATTCTAATCTATGAGATATTTTTCTGTGTAATCTCTTGCGTCTATATAATTTTTTTTTATCGTGTTTGGGGTTTAGGGTGAGAGATTTCTCCCTCCTATGTGTTCTTGGGATTCCATACAGGAGGATCACACCATCCCTCATTATCATCAGGTAGGTAGGACTGGGCATCTAGACCTAAATATATCTTCTAAGCTATGAGATCTATGTAGTCTCTTGTTTTAATGCATACCTCTTGATCATATATCACAGGACACAGAGCTTTAATTACTTAATGGGTTATGTATTCACCGCAGGTGATTGGACACTGGCAAACCCGATTCAAATTGAGCTTCTCCCCTATATAACCCCTCCCAACTGGAGAGTACCTCAGTTTTTTCGCCAGTGTTAAGGTGGTTGGTCACATTCAACATGTGCTAAGAAGAAAAATTCTCTTTTGATGCTCTGGCTGCAGAGACCTAGGAGCTATAACCGGTTCCATTCCTTGGGCTGATATCAAAAGCCTAAGATGGTTGGTACCCGGGCCTCGTGTTGAGAAGAAACAAGGTTTGCCTGTAATGTGTCTTTGCCGAGGTCTGGGGTCCAGACTTTGGTGTACTAATACATCCGTGGCATGAAAAGTTTCTAGCAGAGTCTTCTACAGGTCCAGGCATGAGGTTTTCTCTAATAAAACCCTTTGTAAACCTGAAGTGGCGATGGCCACCCCAGTCTAACACTAGGGGAAAAGCCCAGAGCCAAGCCCAAGGGCAAAAAAGAACTTGGGGTTCAAAGTCTAAACGGACCCCCAAAACTTCCCTATGAAGGGATGCCCCTGTTCGGCCGAGTGGGGGGAAGGCTGTTGCTTTTCGCAAACGCATGGCGGGATGAGATTCAGGACACGTGGGTCACCTCCACACTGTCCTCAGGCTACAAGCTGGAATTCAGAGAACTTCCCCATCCCCGTTTTCTGAGATAAAGAATTGCCAAAGATCCAGAAAAAAGAAGGCCTCTACTACTGGCCTTGGAAAACCTGTTGTCCCAAAGGGTAACCTTGGAGGTTATCCCTAGAGAATCAGGGGTCAGGACTCTATTTAAACCTGTTTACGGTTCCAAAACCAAGTAGGAAGACCTTGGATTCTTCCATTACGCCCAGACCTATTATTGCAGGGTCCAATATTCCATCCTGCCTTACAAAGTCTAAATTTGATGGTTTGGCTGTTAAGACCCACATTCTGTGGAAACGTGGGCTCTCAGGGCCAGTCCTATCCACGCTGGTTAATGCTAGGAAGCCTCCAGGCTCATCTACTACAGAACCTGGAAGGCATATGTTTCCTGGTGTGAACCCAGAAAGTGGCATCCTAGGAAGTTTGCCATTAATAGGATTCTTGCCTTTCTTCAGTTGGGCTTAGATATGAGGTTGGGGGAAAGGAGTCACCGTCCAGGTGGGTCTTGTGAGCAATTAGGAACCTCCCAGGAAACCAAGGTGCTGGCAATGCACTAGGCAAATGTAGAATTTTCAGAAGAGATGGACAGCCGCACTCCAAAGGAACTTCAAAAGTTGTCTTTATTTGTAAAATTAAAGAACATGCATCACAGAATACAGCCAAAAAAGGGACAGCCGATGCGTTTCACACTAATTCAGTGCTTAGTCATGGCCCTTTTCTGGCTGTATTCTGTGATGCATATCCTTTGATTTTACAAATAAAGACAACTTTTGAAGTTCCATTGGAGTGCTGCTGTCCATCCCTTCTGAAAATTCTAGATATGAGGTTGGCCTTGAGCACTATCAAGGGCCAAATCTCGGCTTTGTCGGTATTCTTTCAAAAAACAATTGTTTCTCATTCCCTAGTCAGGGCCTTTGTTCAGGGTGCACTGCGGTTATATCCGCCAATTAAGTCTCCCGTGTCCCCATTGGATTTGAATTTCGTATTGTCAGAAGCTAACTTTTTAACCTGTACACCAGGTTTCTCTAAGTCTGTTGACACAGAAGCTACCTACATAGGGCTCGCCACTGTTATTCGCTTAGCCGTTCAGTGGGTGGTGCCATAGATCATTGGCTGGGACCCACTGATTGGCTTGTGCTACAGAGAATGGCAGTGCAGCCCGGAAGGGTCGGACCATGTACATGTACGTGATCTGGCGCAGGGGGGGGCACTCTGCTTCAGTATATCTGCGATAGGCAGTCCCCAAGTGGTTAATTAAGAAAAATACACTTTTAATGATGTAATAGGGAATGCAGAGCTTCTGTTATTTGTTTATTTTATTTTAGTTGATTTTAATAGATGGTTTTTCTATTATTTTGGGGTGTAGGGTGAAGAACGGATTAATATAAAATCTGAGGTTAAAGAGGAAGAAGTAGAGATGGACGTGGGGGGTGATCCGATGTCCACGGAGGAGGTTGGGATGACTATGAAAAGTGAACAGGAAGAAACGTCTCTACTTATCAACACAAGTAAGTATAGGCACTATGGAGGAAACGGGTCACAATCTCATTTTACTTCTGAGTATAAGGATTGTAGATTAAGGAAACATTTTTGCTAATTAATGGTGGTGACCAGTGGTGAAGGTTTTGTAGGTAGGGGTGCCTTGGCACTAGGTGAACACTACTGAGTAGGATTGTAGTAAGGAAAAATGTTAGATAATTATTAGATCCCTACATCATCCTGTAGCCAGGTGCTAAAAGGTTCAATTGGTTAAGAGTAACCATAACCGTGTTACTCTGGAAGAGAAGGTGCTTTCCGGTGTATTGGGGAGACGAGATGTACAATTCAGTTAACTTTTGATATCAAGATAGTGGGGAGCAACCAGTCAGCAAAATGGGGGCCCCCAAGCACCCCCCCCCCACACGCAAAGCTTACGTTAGCGCTGCACTAATTTTTTACACCCATGTTCTCACTCCTCCCCCCTCCCTAGTCCCCATGTTTTTTTAATCTCGCCTCCCCTTCTTCCCTGTAGGCTGCTGCTGTAGCGTGGCCGAGCTCCTCTTTATCCTGTCAGTCTGGTGTTTTATCATTTTGGGTCCCCGTTCCCCTATCAGATAGTGCCCGGGCCGGGTACTGCGCGGTACAGGAGATTCAGTTTCCTGTGTTCCCGACCGGACTGAAAGGAAGTGAGCACTCAGTGTGCACTTCCAGTCAGTCCGGCCGGGAACAGGAAACTGAATCTCCTGTACCACACGCGGTACCCGGCCGGACTGACAGGACTGCAGAGGAAGAGGAGATCGGCCACGCTACAGCCTTGGAAGGGGAAGTTGGGGCCCCCAGGCCAGCTCAGGGCCCCAAGCAATTGTTTGTTTTGCCTGTCCTGTAGCGACAGGCCTGCAACCAGTAAGGGAATGGTGGTGGTTAGTAAAGGAGGTTCTGTAGGTAGGGGTAGCTTGGTATTTGGTGGTCTCTACCAAGTGGCTAAGAGCAATATTCCCACCTCATGTTACTTCACCTGGGCCCACACCAGAAGGATCTTATCACCTGCCAGTCACACCTGTCTCGGCACTGACTACAGAGGCATTTTAAAGGAAATGGCACTGATCATTGATTGTCCTCCACCAGCTCTTCACAACACCATGCTCTGTACACTTCACCCTGTCAAACCCGACGGCAAAGAGGACAACTACCACAGACACTTTGTGAGGCCTCGCACACTATCATTACAGGTACTTTTCCTTGGAGGACTCTTCGCTCCATTGGGCCCTAACTTAGGGACCTAAACACTCGGTAGTGAAAAAATGTCATCAGCATCACCCTAACCCGAAGGAGCCTAGTCTAACCCTAGTGGTGTATCTCCTGAAAGACCAGAGACTTGCAGGCAAACTGAGCCGCTGCGCCTGTCTGGTATTGTACTGTCAAGGCTGCTGCTTCAGCCTTTATCACCAGAGATGATCTCTCCTCAGCTCTAGACGGGTTAGAGGACAGGATTGCTGGCATGATTGCCTCCATCTGACAGAGTGGCAAGAAGCGTGACAGACCCCCCCTCCCCTGATCATCCTTGTACAGGAAGGGGTTGATAATGGGGGAAGGAAGGAGCTAAATGCCAAGGATTCTGTAGAGGGCCTGGCAGAAGAGTTTACTTCTGAGAAATCTGGGCCAGAAGATGTCCAGCTGTGGTCGGAGTTGGGCACCGTCTGCCTCCCGGGGGGCTCCGGGGGTGGGTTCAGGGCGACGCTTACCGGGGCGAGGTGGAGCGGGTTCGGCCAAAGCCTGACCTCCCTGGGCCTCTCAGGCCGCATACACACGATCAGTCCATCCGGTGAGAATGGTCCAAAGGACTGTTTTCATCAGTTAACCGATGAAGCTGACTGATTGGCTGATGTGCCTACACACCATCAGTTAAACACGGTGACGTAAAACACAACGACGTGCTGAAAAAAATAAGTTCAATGCTTCCAAGCATGCGTTGACTTGATTCTAAGCATGCCCGGCCCTTTAACCGATGCTTTTGCATACTAACGATCGGTTTTGACCCATCAGTCAGGCGTCCATCGGTCAAATTTCAAGCAAGTTCTCTTTTTTTTGACCAAAGGATAACTGACCGATAAGGTCCAAACATGATCGGTTTGGACTGATGAAAACGGACCTTCAGTCCGTTTTCATCGGTTTTGGCCGATCGTGTGTACACGGCTTTAGACGCAGAGGCTTTTGATCCAGACTCTTACCGAGATGGTTCAGTCTGCCTTTAAGTTACCTCCCACAAAGGTTTCTGAGCCGCCTGGTCCTCTGTGTGGTGCTTGAGGCCTCCTCATGCCTCACAGGCTTTCCACGTGCACCCACTGTCTGAACAGGCAGTGTGTGCTGATTGGGAACATCCTGACAGTACTTGCGTTCCGCAAGAGGTTTTCCCTTTTATATCCCAGGAGAAAAAGGTTGTTAAAAAATAGAGCATGCCAGCAGCTGGGGTTTACTACTGAGTGCGGATCAGCAGAGATGGGGGTTACTACTGAGTGGGGGATAAGCAGAGCTGGGGGTTACTGCTGAGCCCATGGGATCAGAGGAGCTGGGAGTTACTATTTAACAAGAGTTCAGCAAAGCAGCTGAGCTGGGGGTTACTACTGAGCTAGGGATCTGCAGAGCTGGGAGTTACTACTAAACAGGCGATCAGAAGAGCTGGAAGTTAAAGAGGTTGTAAAGGAAAATGTTTTTTCACCTTAATGCATCCTATGCATTAAGGTGAAAAAACATCCGACATCCGACATAACCCCCCGAGCCCCCGTTTAACTTACCTTCTCCCCCTGAGGATACACATCCGAAAGACTCGCTCCTGTCAGCCTCCTCTATTCGAAGCCTGGTCGTTGATTGGCTGCAGTGGTTGGATTGAAAGCAGCGCAGCCATTGGCTGGCGCTGCTGTCAATCACATCCAATGGTGCGCTGGGGGCGGGGCCGAGTGATACAGCAGCGGCGGCTACGGTATCACGGGAGCGTGCCCGCAACAGCTCCACACTATGCAAGCTTGACCCCAGAAGACGAGGATCGGGGCCACTGTGTGCAAAACGAACTGCACAGTGGAGGTAAGTATAACATGTTTGTTATTTTAAAACTAACAAAAAAATCCTTTTACTGACCCTTTGATACTGAGTAGAGGATCAGCAGAGCTGGGGGTTTCTACTGAGCTGGGGGTTTGCAGAGCTGGGAGTTACTACTGAGTGTGGGATAAGCACGGCTGGGGTTACTACTGAGCAGGGGATCTGCTGAACTAACGCGTAAACAAAAAAAAAGTCGGCAGAGGATTAGCAAAGATGGGGGTTAGTACTACTAATAAACTGGGATCCTCTGAATGGGGGTACTACTGGGCCCCTTTAAGATAAATAGAAAATCAACACACACAAAGGGCATTTGCCAAACTTCATTAAAACATCAAAAATCAGAACCAATCACCAACCATGACTTTCATTACTGACATTTTTATAAAGGCGTTCGTATCTGTGTCCATATATGATCTGCAAACTCTTCATCATATAAAATGCAGCCAATCCGATGTAGTAACAATCCACTAACGTGTTTTGGATAATAAAGCCTCAGTCATAACTATTTATTATTATAGAATAAGCAGATCATATATGGACTCGGTGTGAAGACTTTTCTAATTGATTTTGGAGGGAGAACAGGAGCCCAACTGTGAGATCGGCATTTCCACTTATTCCACCGACGGGGGGAGGAGCTAAAACTCCAGTTATTTGTCATCTACTGAGATTTTTTTTATATTTTTTTTCCTTCTTTCCAACAGATGGATGTGATGTGAGGAATTCCTCGGAGAGACATCTTCTATTATCTGCTGATTGTAAGTCAGAAGATAATGTCATCACACAGGATCCTCCAGGAGAAAATCCAAATACACAAAATATACATCACAGACCTTCCTGTCCGGAGACATCAATGGATCCCTCTGATCAGGGGGAATCTTCTCATCAGTCACATACTACGATTGTAAATATCCATGTAAGATCTCACACTGCAGATAGATCAACAGATCCTGAAGGAGATCACCGAGGTGATAATCAATTCTCATGTTCAGAGTGCGGGAAATCTTTCACTCAGAAAGAAGGCCTTGTTACACATTTTAGAATTCACACAGGTGAACGTCCTTATTCATGTTCAGAGTGCGGGAAATCTTTCATTCGGAAAGGAACACTTACTTCACACCAGAGAATTCACACGGGTGAGCGTCCTTATTCATGTTTAGAGTGCGGGAAATCTTTCACTAAGAAAGGAAATCTTATTCAGCACCAGAGAATTCACACAGGAGAATGTCCATATTCATGTTCAGAGTGCTGGAAATCTTTTACTAAGAAAGGAAATCTTATACAGCACCAGAGAATTCACACAGAAGAAACTCCATATTTATGTTCAGAGTGCGGGAAATCTTTCACTGAGAAAGGAGCACTTACTTTACACCAGAGACTTCACACGGGTGAGCGTCCTTATTCATGTTCAGAGTGCGGGAAATCTTTCACTAAGAAAGGAAATCTTATTCAGCACCAGAAAATTCACACAGGAGAATGTCCATATTCATGTTCAGAGTGCGGGAAATCTTTCACTAAGAAAGTAAATCTTACACAGCACCAGAGAATTCACACAGGTGAACGACCTTATTCATGTACAGAGTGCGGGAAATCTTTCACTAGGAAAGGAAAACTTATTCAGCACCAGAGCATTCACACAGGTAAGTGTCCTTTCCTTTGTTTAGAATGTGGGAAATCTTTCACTCATAAAGGAGTCCTTGTTGAACATCTTAGAATACACACAGGTGAGCGTCCTTATTCATGTTCAGAGTGTGGGAAATCTTTCACTAACAAAGGATTCCTTGTTAAACATCAAAGAATTCACACAGGTGAGCGTCCTTATTCATGCTCAGAGTGCGGAAAAGCTTTCACTCTAAAAGGACTACTTGTTAAACATCAAAGAATTCACACAGGTGAGCGTCATTATTCATGCTCAGAGTGCGGAAAATCTTTCACTATAAAAGGAAACCTTCTGACACATCAGAGAATTCACACAGGCAAGGGTTCTTATTCATGTTCAGAGTGCGGGAAATCTTTCAATCATAAAGGACCTCTTTTTATACATCAAAGAATTCACACAGGTGAGCGTCCTTATCCATGTTCAGAGTGCGGGAAATCTTTCACTAACAAAGGGTTCCTTGTTAAACATCAAAGAATTCACACAGGTGAGCGCCCTTATTCATGTTCGGAGTGCGGGAAATCTTTCGCTCAAAAAGTACATCTTGTTACACATCAGAGAATTTACACAGGTGAGCGTCCTTATTCATGTTCAGTGTAGGAAATCTTTGATTAGGAAAAATAATCTTGTTGAACATTAGAAAATTCATTATGGGTTAACATCCTTATTCATATTCAGAGTGCGGGAAATCTTTCACTAGGAAAGGAAATCTTTTGCAACAGCAGAGAGTTGATATGAGTGATCTTCCTTATTGATGTTGTAGATCAGGGATCTCCAGACTTCGGCCCTCCAGCTGTTGCAGAACTACACATCCCATGAGGCATTGTAATACTCTGACATTCACAGACATGACTAGGCATGGTGGGAATTGTAGTTCATAGTATGAAGAGCTCTGTTGTAGACGAGTCAGCCTGGTGCAGGTTTAGGAGCGGGTTAATAGTAGAGGGCGGGGACTTGTTTATTAAAAAGTCATTGACAAGACAGCTGCTGAACGCTGCAAAAATTCTGATTCCCAGACAATGGAAAACGAAAAGGCCCTCCTTCCATTTCTGAATGGCTTCACTCCGTAGGGAGTATTTATCATATGGAGGAAACAGTTGCCATTTCTAAGGCAACCTTTGAAAAATTTTACGAGATTTGGTCTCCTTGGCTGGTGTTTCCATATTCTGATCAATACTCACAACTAGATGCTGATTCTGATCAATACTCACAACTAGATGCTGGTTGAGATCGTTATTTTAGCTTGGCCCATTGTCTTTGCCACCTTGGGTAGGTTGACACATTGAATGCTCACTATTGTAGAGGTTATTGAGGTCTCTGTCCCTCAGGTGGACACGGACGACTTTTATGCTCACCACTTTGACAAATTTATCCTTAGGCTCTATCAACATGGTTCTTTTTCTTCATGTTCTATTATTATTTTCTCATTTCCCCCCTTAATTTGCTAATGGTTGCTACCTTGTTTCCCCCGAAAATAAGACATACCCATAAAATAAGCTGTAGCAGGATTTCTAAGTATTTGCTCAATAAGCCATACCCCGAAAATAAGACATAGTGATTTATGTGCTGCAAGCCGAGGCATAGAGGGAGAAATAGAAAGTGAAAGTAAAAGTCTCCTCCGTGAAGTGAGGAGCGGGATGCTCTGCTTTAGGTATTGTGTATCCTCAGGGGAAGAAGTAAAGCTGTGGCTCCCTTTTTACTCAGCAGTGTGGGTTTCTCCCCCCCCCAGCAAGAGTATGTGGTTCTCTCTCACCCCCCACAACCACCAGTAAAGCTGCTGCTGCTTAATAAAAATAAGACATTCTCTGAAAATAAGACATAGTGATTTCTGTGTGTGCTGCAAGCTGAGGCATAGAGAGAGAAATAGAAAGTGAAAGTAAAAGTCTCCTCAGTGAAGTGA
The DNA here is from genome assembly GCA_029574335.1 of Rana kukunoris. Taxonomy (NCBI): domain Eukaryota; kingdom Metazoa; phylum Chordata; class Amphibia; order Anura; family Ranidae; genus Rana; species Rana kukunoris. The sequence continues at coordinate 180,766,713 of CM056056.1, forward strand.
GAAGCGGGACTCCCACTGCCTGGAATAACAGCCGAGCCGGATCGGCCCTTGTCACCTGATAGCCAACCACCCGCTCTAAAAAAAGGCATTGGGGTATAGGGTGCAGCTGCAGGCTATATCCCGATACATCCACTTCCTCCTACTGATGTACAGCTATGGCGGTTTGTGGGAAGTGGTTAAAACAACACAAGGAGCTCTTCTCATCAGTACAGCATAGTCTTATTTTGTAAATAACATTCAGCGTCCCGGCCACAGCATCTGCAATATTGCCCCGGTTACAGGTCAGCTCACCCAGTAGGTTCAAGTCAGAGTAAGGGCTCATGCACACTGCAGCTCAAAGCAGCGGCTCCTACAGGCTTTTGAGCTCAAATTTTTTTCTGCCTAGAAACTCCCCTCCATGTTGGCCAATGTGTCCATGCACACTATGGCTTTTTCAGGCTCCTACAGACAGAAAAAAAAAATCACCAAACTCACATTTTCGAGAGGACCTAGTGCCCCAATGAGTTCAAAGAAGCTTGAAAACATTTGTTCCAGCTTTTTGTTTTGTTTACACAGTGGTTAAGAAAATCTATTGATAGGAAACCCTGTGCAGTACAGGAAGTTCCTGGTGGCCCTGCCCTCTGTTGTTCATCAGATTGCAGTGTATTGCAGCCCTTTTTTGCTTTTGCAAAATAGCTAACGCATCAAAGTTGTTGAGCGGGGCTTCCGCGGATCGGAGTTGTTGAGCGATGGGGGGTCAGTGGATTGGAGTTGTTGAGCAGGGGGGGTCCACGGATCAAAGTTGATGGGCAGGGGGGTTTTACCGCGAATCGCCGGATTTACCATGAATCGCGGGGGGGAAATCGCGGGACTCGAGCCGTGATCGCGGGACAGTTGGGAGGTATGGCTAAGGATGTTAGCCAAACTCAGCTAATCACTGCCATGCAGGAATATCCACAGCTGTGGGACCCTGGGCATGTCCACACGGTAGCTGCTAGACCCCCTGTGTCCCCAGGTGATTTGTCCAGTGCTTCTCAGTAATGACTCCATGATGACTTCTCGTGTCCATCCAGCCTCTATTCTGCTCCTCTGTGTCCAATGTCATCAGTCATTTCAGCCTGAAACCACAAGCCTGCTCCTGTGATTGTCATGTAGCCCAGTCTGTATCCTTCTCCAGTGACCCTGTGCACTCCTACCAGCATCCATTCTTCCTTCATCACCGTCTCTTCCTCTGCACTTCAGTCAGTTATCTGCTTCTCTGCACCAATGTGTTTCCCTGTGAGTTCCAGCCAGCCTCCCATTACCAGCACCTGTCAACATGTTCTTGTGGACCATCAATGATTGGCGACCGCTGTTCTAGAGTAAAGCTTCGTACAAACAGTTTTTCCCAACAGGATTCCTCTCAAACCTGCCTTGCATACATACGTTCGGGCCAAATAACCCCGGTCCAAAGCATGGTGACGTACACCACATACGGCGGGACTATAAAGGGGAAGCTCCATTCAAACAGCGCCACTCTTTGGGCTGCTTTTGCTGATCCTCGTGTTAGTAAAAGTTTGAGAGACGATTCGCGCTTTTCAGCCTCGTGCTTTTCAGTCCGTTACAGTGTGACAAACGTGCTATCTCCATTACGAACCTTAGTTTTCCCAGAATGAGTGCTCCCGTCTCATACTTGATTCCGAGCATGTGCGTTTTTTTTCCCCTAAGAAAAGCATACACTGGTGTTTCCACGTCGGGAAAAAGTCCGCCGCGAATCCCTGTTGGGAAAATGGCGATAGAGCATACACACAGCCGGGATTCCTGGCCAAAAGCTCTCATGGCAGTTTTCCCGCCGGGAAAACCGGTCGTGTGTACGAGGCATAACAGGTAGATGTATACTGCACAGAAAACTACTTTTTGTAGTTTTATGATGCTGGGATCCATCAAAGTAGATCATTTTCTGAGGTTGGCCAGGGCTGTCATCCCTTGACATTGGAAGTCTCCTGGGATCCCATCCATTTTGGAATGGATAGAGTAGCTTAGATAGTATCATAGACTTGAAATCTCTACTAGCAGTTGAGCATGATAGACTGGATGATTATACTAGTACACGGGCCACTTGGAGTGTTTTCTGTAATTCACAATTGTGTCAGGTTACTATATGTAAAAGTATAAAGTACCGGGGTTGGACAAAATTGTGGAAAGCCAGGCAAAATAATGAAATTCTTACCTAATATGCTGATGGACCGCCATAGACATCAAATACGGGCTGAATTGACAAATATAAGCCTTGGATGGAGGATAATAGAATCCGATACCACTCTTCATGCAAAACCCGTCCCAGTTCCTGCAGAGATGACGGAGGGGGATAACGAGGCCGAACCTTGTTCTCCAATAATACCTGTGATATTTTTTCTGGTTTATACTTATATATATGATTGTTCTATGTTTGTTGCTATATATTGAAGACCGAAGACTGTAGTATTAAAAGATTTAGATATGTTTTATTATAATTTTGTTTGGTAAAATTAATAAAATCAGATTAAAACAAAAATGGGAATTTACAGTATATTATCCACAAAATAGAATAACTAGACCAGAATGATTTATAGTGATGTCTTATTTGTAAGTTTACTATGAAGAGGCATTAAGGATGTTAATTAAATGAGTGCGGTGTATTTTGCTAACCGTTTTAGAACATATATTTGTGCATCAATTTTACTTGTTTTTCATTTTTTATTTTATTTTGCCATAATTAAAAAGAGGAATGAGCCGAATGTACCTGGGTTTTTATTCGGCGGAGGTTTAACAAATTCTAATGAAGGTTAAAACCTGAATCCAAAGCTTCGAGATCAGTAATGGACATTATCTGGGCTAATAGGCAACGGATTGTCAAACACAGGGTAGTTGACAATGGCCTGAGTGATATGTATCAATGTTAAACCTTCTGTAGGAAGGTCTTTTTGGGCAGCCTAAAGTTCGATATTAAAAAAATAAAAAGTCATTCAAACTACATGCTTAGGGGATGTGTGTTTCATAGAACATTACAATCCTCAGTGACATCACATTATGTCATCAAATAAATTACATATGTAATCATTTACATTCCTTTTCTCATTGACTCACATGCAGCAGCGGCAACCCAATATGGTTGGGTTCCAGTCAAAAAAAAATCTTTATTAGATAGTTCTTTTCAAAGACAACACATTTTTGCTGTAGTAGTTGTAGACCATAAGTGAGCACTGGAATTAGCAGGGACAACATGGCTACTACATACTTTAAAAATACAAATCGGCCACCTGTGCATTAAGAGTGCGGCCTGCCAATCCTTTCTCTATTCCCTCATGAAAAAAATTCAAGGATGGAAACCTCAGCAAACAGAAGAAACCCCTTCTTTCTTGTTCATACATCACGGGACACAGAGCCTTAATTACTTAATGGGTTATGTAGTCACCACAGGTGATTGGACACTGGTTAACCCAATTAAAATTGAGTTCCTCCCCTATATAACCCCTCCCAAATGGAGAGTACCTCAGTTTTTTTGCCAGTGTTAAGGTGGTTGGTCACATTTAACATGTGCTAAGAAGAAAGTACTCTTTTGATGGTCTGTCTGCGGAGGCCTAGAAGCCGGACAGGCCTCTCTCACTGACCTGGCAGCCGGAGTATCACTCGAACCTTAGTAGGATAAAGTCTCTGCCACAGACCCTCCTGAATGAACTTGAACTTGAGGAAAAGTCTCTGCCACAGACCCTCCTTAGAATGAACATCAGGGAGACACCTCTGCCATAGGCCCTCTCTGATTGTAGTTACAGAGGCAATCCTTCTTAAGTGAATTATGTCTGGATCTTCTCCTTAATGTCGCCCAGGTACGGACTGACAGGTGATCAATTCTTGAGTGTCCGGCTATCTTTATCCCCGGTGGTTTGTCAAAATCCTTTTGGATCGCCAACCTCTCATTGGCGCTCCTCAGGCAGACTCCCCACCGAACAGCAATACCACTTGGGATCCTCAAAGGTGGGAACCCAGTCGATCACTGGGTCCCCATCGCTGCTCAAATGCTCCAGACCAACATGGTCCAGGAAACCAGGAACGCCCCGGCCAGGTAGGCCATAACGCTGGGGCGCCGTGATGTGGTCACCCTAAAGGTGCCACACTGGACGAAGAAGAACCAGAAACCAGGGCTGTGGAGTCGGTAGATAAATCGACTCCTCTGTATTAATATGCAAATATATTTTATACATTCCTTGAAGGAAAGAATGTCAACTATAAAGGGGAAGTTCGATTCCACTGGCTCCACCCTTCGGGCTGCTTTTGCTAATCTCGTGTTACCGCGTGTTAAGTAAAAGTTTGGTAAGAGACGATTTGCGTTCCTTTCCGGACTTGACAAGCCGGTTTGGACTTCCACCCTGCATGCTTTTCTGCTACTATCAGTTGCGGCATGCCTTCCAGGCCCAGTTCCCTACACTTCCTATCCTCCAGGCCGATGTTGTTGAGGATTTGCTGGCTCAGAGCTCTCTGAAGAAGGCTCTGTCCACCTTGTACCTGACGATTCTTATTAAGGACCCCCCAAGATAGATTCACTATGGAGAAAGTGGGAGGGATATATCCCATCCCTGGACATGGAGGCGTGGGAGGAATGTTTTAAAGATAGCTACAAGTTGGTGATCTCCTCTAGGGATAAATTGATACAAACTAAGTTTTTACATAGGGTGTACTTTACACCTCGGAGACTGCATGGGATCGATCCGCAACGCCCCCCGGACTGCCCGCGATGTTGCTCTCCGGAGGGTACTTATCAGTGAGAAATATAAGAGAAAGTGTGGGGGTGGTGGCGCTGTCTCTGAGTGAAAAGTTAAAATACTAGTAGCCGCAAAGGTAACTTAATATATACTAGCCATAAGTATAATGTGTGCTGGAAAAAGTGTGGCTAATGCCGTACAATATAGTTGCCTAAAGGGACAGATATCCCCTATACTATGATGTGCAATCCTTAAAAAGTGGTAAATATACAAAATCAGTGGTATAAGAACAAAGTCACCATGAGGTCATATATAAAGTAGATATGTGCTTAAGATTATAATCCTGTTAAAGTAACCAGAGTGCCCATCAATTTATAATAAAAATGATAAACTAATATATCCAATGTATGAACCAGTTCACACAGTGTGCGATAGTGCCACATAAATAAAATACTAATAGAGTCAATAATTAAAGTCCAGTGCTGTACCTGGGTGACGCCCTAAAGTGGGGTGTCTAAAGCACAGTGTAAAAAATCTAAAATAATATAAGTGATCCAATGGATGAAGACAGGCAATATATAAACCAAAACAGTAGTCTGCGTGCAGTAGGTCCAGTAGTAGCCAGGTAAGGTAAATCTATTCCAAGGTGCACCTAGACTAGGTGGGTGATCACAATAAACATTTTAGTGCTTCACATAGTGGTTCCGGTGCTCCCCCTCCTGGGTCCCCACTCACCAGGAACACTCACCCCTGCAGGGGTAAAGTGTATAGATGTATAAACTGTAACGATTCCTCAGCGCGACTCTCCCGTCCCTTTGTACTCTGGGTTGGTCCTCTGGTCCAAGTGATAGGGTCCTTTTAGTAATCCAGATTCCTCCGGGAAAAGAAACAGGCTTGCATTGCGTAGTATGTTTGAAAAACAAAAATATTTTATTGGCACTACCACTACCATTTGGCCCATTTTTTTTATATATTGTGAAAGATAATGTTACGCAGAGTAAAATGATACCCAACATGTCGAGTTTAAAAATTGCGCCCGCTCGTGACATGGCGTCAAACTTTTACCCTTAAAAATCTCGATAGGCGACGTTTAAAAAATTCTATAGGTTGCATTTTTTGAGATACGGAGGAGGTCTAGAGCTAGAATTATTGCTCTCGCTCCAACAATCGCAGCGATACCTCATTGTGTTATTTATGTAAACATCCCTTGTAATAGAAAAAAGCATGACAGGTCTTTAAAAAGACCTCAGATCTCATATTTAGACTAAAATGCAAAAAAAAGAACTGTCATTTAAGACGCTGGGCGGGACTGACGTTTTGACGTCACTTCCGCCCAGCAGAGCTATGGGGACGGGTGAAGGACATTTTTTCTTTACTCGCAGCCCCTCTCCTGGCACCGATAACGACGATTTCACGGTGAATCCGCCGCGGAGACCGCCGTTATCGTTAACAGGACCGCTCACACTAAAGATGGATACCTCGGTTGTGGCAGCAGCTGCTGCCGTTACCGAGATATCCATCTTTAAAGTACCGACGTAAATGTACATGAACTGGTTCTTAAGTGGTTAAAAACGGGTATAAAACCACTTGCTGCTGATAAGCAGATATCCCAGCACAGCACTTAAGTTCCGATAAGAGGTCATACCAGCATGGGAACGGCGTGCGTTCCACTAAAGGACCAGCTGGTCAACCCGGAAGTGCGTGTGGGTGTGTGTGTATCCGCTTAAAGCTACGCTACACTACGGGAGGAACCTTGGTTTTCCTTCGGAGGTTGCCAGAATTAGTTGGTGTGGCTTTCGTGGGCTTCGCTGAGCGAAAATGTTGCCGGAACTGTTAAACCTTCGGAGATTTGTACAAGGTCCGATTGTTCTCATCATTCACGCTGGTGGAAATTACGTAGGCCTGTCTCGTTCGGTGGACCTTATCTCGACGATTAAAATGGACATTGCTCATTGCTGTGCCTCTTTTGCTGACTTAACGGTCGTTTGGTCGGAAATTGTCCCCCGTCGGGTCTGGGCTCATGGCACCTCAGGTGCGGGCCTGGAGCTTTTCCGGCACAAGGTGAAAGCTCAAGTGTCAAAATTTGTTCGCCGGATCGGTGGTATTGTGGTGCGGGAGCATCACCGGGAGCTTGAAGGAGATAATAATGATTTACTTACTAAACGAGACTGGCGTCAACATTTCTAACCTAGGCCTCATTGGTGGCGTCGAGCAAGCGCTGGCTGCGGTGGGGCGCTAGTCAGTGTACCACTGACTGCGTGTGGCGGTTTTACCTGGCCAGCAGTTGGCATTACTTTTTTGGGCTAAGCCCTCACGTTAAATCACAGAGTCAGTTTAATGCCTGTCTCGCACTGATGGTGGAGACAGGCCTCTTAGACTAGACATTTTTTGGTTTAGATATGCTCACGGTGTAACCGTGACTGGCGTGTTTTTTTTTGGATTGTTGGGATTTGAAAATTGTTATAATATTTTTAATAAAGCTGTGGCCTTGCCCATTTCCAACTTTAAATGGTCTGTGCGTAATTATTGGGGGGCAAGGTTTTTTGGTATGGTTGAATTAAGAGCAAGTTAAGCATAAGCTTCCCAGCAGTCATGTAGTGTTGATGGTGGAGGAGAGCTGTCAGAGAATGTAGGGTGGATGGTGGAGGAGAGCTGTCGGAGAATGTAGTGTGGATGGTGGGAGGAGATCTGTCGGAGAATGTAGTGTGGATGGTGGGAGGAGAGCTGTCGGAGAATGTAGTGTGGATGGTGGAGGAGAGCTGTCGGAGAATGTAGTGTGGATGGTGGAGATCTGTCGGAGAATGTAGTGTGGATGGTGAAGGAGATGTGTCGGAGAATGTAGTGTGGATGGTGGGAGGAGAGCTGTCGGAGAATGTAGTGTGGATGGTGGAGGAGATCTGTCGGAGAATGTAGTGTGGATGGTGGGAGGAGAGCTGTCAGAGAATGTAGTGTGGATGGTGGAGGAGATCTGCTGTAGTGTGGATGGTGGGGGAGAGCGGAGAATGTAGTGTGGATGGTGGAGGAGATCTGTCGGGGGTGGATGGTGTAGGGGGAGAGCTGTAGTGTGGATGGTGGGGGAGAGCTGTCGGAGAATGTAGTGTGGATGGTGGAGGAGAGCTGTCAGAGAATGTAGTGTGGATGGCGTAGGGGGAGAGCTGTCGGAGAATGTAGTGTGGATGATGGGGGAGAGCTGTCGGAGAATGTAGTGTGGATGGTGGGAGGAGATCTGTCGGAGAATGTAGTGTGGATGGTGGAGGAGAGCTGTCGGAGAATGTAGTGTGGATGGTGGAGGAGAGCTGTCGGAGAATGTAGTGTGGATGATGGGGGAGAGCTGTCGGAGAATGTAGTGTGGATGGTGGGAGGAGATCTGTCGGAGAATGTAGTGTGGATGGTGGGAGGAGATCTGTCGGAGAATGTAGTGTGGATGGTGGGGGAGAGCTGTCGGAGAATGTAGTGTGGATGGTGGAGGAGATCTGTCGGAGAATGTAGTGTGGATGGTGGGAGGAGATCTGTCGGAGAATGTAGTGTGGATGGTGGGGGAGAGCTGTCGGAGAATGTAATGTGGATAGTGGGAGGAGAGCTGTCGGAGAATGTAGTGTGGATGGTGGGAGGAGATCTGTCGGAGAATGTAGTGTGGATGGTGGGGGAGAGCTGTCGGAGAATGTAGTGTGGATGGTGGAGGAGAGCTTATAGACCAGATACATCCTAAATATAAAGCCATTTTTCCAACTGTCCATCCAGTGCCGCTAGTTCGTAGACCAGATATACTGGACTGATGCTGGGTACAACAATCTTGGATGTGATATTAGCTGGTTTAGAGCTGTCACTCAAGTGAAATTTTAGTCCTCAGTTACCCCTAACAGACCATATTTTTTATATTTTCCCTTAGATATAACAGCTGTCATAAATACATAGCCATTCTTATGGATTAAAAGCACTTGTGCAAGGTGAAGGAAACCCTGAAAACATGACCTGTTGGAGGTAATTGAGTCAGGAGGTTGGGCAGCACTGCTCTACAGTTTTCCCCACTAGGAATATACCTCCCGACTTAAGAATAGAGATGGGCTTTGGCATGTTCAGGATCCCGCCAGGAAGCCGACACTGCATACGGCAAGTTATAGGCAGTGAGACATTTCCTGATCCGCAGCTGCTCAGATCGGGAAATGTCTCAATGCCTGTGATTAGCCATGTGATTAGCCATGTGCAGTGTCAGATTCCCGACCGGATCGGGCATGTGGGGTTTCGAACATGCTCAAGCCCAGCTCTACTTAAAGGGTTTGTAAAGGAATTTTTTTTTAATCTTAATAGCTTCCTTTACCTCAATGCAGTGCTGTTTTCATGTCCTCGTTGTTCGTTTTTTGCTCTCAAGTTGCTGTAATTCTTCTCTGATCTCCACACTGGTTGTCTGTTTCCTGATGACCACAGTACTGGGAGCTTTCTCTCTGTGGTCACTAATCAAGAGGTGCGATTACTGTGTGTCTAAAACCCCTCAGCACCAATCCAGTTTAGTTTTCTAAACCATCCACTGCCCTGTATTGGCTCTGTGTGCTCTGTAAGGCAGAGAGGCAGGAAACAGCATGCAAAAACAAAACTAGAAACTGCAGGTACATTATATCATTAATTTTTATCTAGTTTTAATCGTTTTTAAAAGTAATCAGTTAACTATTATGTCTCTATATCCTGTAAACCAGGGGTGTCCAAACTTCTTTCAAAGAGGGCCAGATTTAAATTAAGTGAACATGCGTGAGGGCCGACTATTTTGCCTGATATTCTTTGAACCATCAAAATTCGGTGTTCGTCTGAGCACTACTACACTGCCCAACAAGAATTCTCTTGCCTTTGTGGCTGTGTGTGGTGAAGAGATGAGCTTGGGCGTGTTATTTGGATACACTGTATATATTTCTTTTGTGGCCCCAACGAATCCCAGATTGCTGCTTAGGACTAAGGATGAGCTTGTGCGTGTTATTTGAATATATACCATATTTATTGGCATATAACACGCACAGGCTTACCATTGCAACCAATGCAGCCTTACCATTGCAACCAATGCAGCCTTACCATTGCAACCAATGCAGCCTCACATGTGCCATAAATGCAGCCTCACGTGTGCCATAAATGTAGCCTCACATGTGCCATATATGCAGCCTCACATGTGCCATAAATGCAGCCTTACATGTGCCATAAATGCAGCCTTACCAATGCAACCAATGCAGCCTTAGTATTGCAACCCATGCAGCCTTACCATTGCAACAAATGCAGCCTCACATGTGCCATGAATGCAGCCATACTATTGCCATCAGTGCAGCCTGAACTATGCCCATCTGCAGCCTCGGAGGGCAGAGGGAGGGGGCGGGACGAGTGCCGATAGATTACAAACAGGAGAATCTCTTGTTTACTCTGTGGCCTCTTTAATACCAAGTCCCGCCTCCTATGATAGACAGAACAGTCATCCAATGGCATCTTAAGAGACGGGACTTCCAATAGAGACGCTGCTGAGTAAACAGGAGATTCTCTTCATGTAATCTGACGGCGCTCGTCCTCTCCCCTCCAAGGCAGCGCCGATAAATACAGTATATAACTTTTGTGGCCCTGGGGGGCCACAAACAATATATATATATCCAAATCCACAAGGGGGCCATATTAAATCAACAGGGAGACCGCATTTGGCCCTGGGGCCGAACTTTGGACATTTTTATTTTATTTACAACTCCTTTAAGAATTTTAGTAAGAGGGGCAACCAAGGGAGAAGAGAATCTATGGTGCTCTTGCGGGCAAAAGTGGGGGTGTGTAAGTTACACTGAATACTAAAAATTGACAGGACTCCCCCATTAATGACATTACTCTCAGGGTGGGGATCATTTCCAATTATGAGTGGAACACAGAGATAGAAAATGTGTGATTGTACAGACACAGGAATTGATACGACAGCTGAGAAGGAAGTGATATATACAGACAGGAAGTGAGGTGTTTTATGAACAGGAAGTGATGTAGGGGGTTAAACAGGAAGTTCCGGGTGAAAGGTGAGTGAGGAAGAAGTAAAGAGAAGACGTTGGAAGTGGCAACAAAGGAGGTAATAAGATATTATTTTCTATTTACACCCAGTAACCCCCCCGTCATGTCCGTCCTCTTCCTCCATAGTCACTGTGATGTCTTTTATCTCTAGCAGATGATGATAAACACATATATAGTGTATATTATAGTAACTGTACTGTCTGAAAACTGTTGGCACTTAATCATGTATAATAATACAGAAATATTACCTATATACTGTATAGAGTCATATATTCCACTATATGGAAATATGATGTTTTTTATAAATAGAACTTATTACTAACATTAATATTAAAAAAAAACCTCCCCATCCTTCATGACCAGGCCATTTTTCTGCAATACGACACTGCATTACTTTTTTTTTTACAGAAGGACGGCATTGCATTACTTTAACTGACAATTACAGGGCCGGGTGACTTTCAAGACACTCTGCCTCACTCACAAATGTACACAAGAAAACGCTCCTCAATACTTAAAGGGGCTGTAAAGGTAAACGTTTTTTTTTTTACCTTAAAGGGGAGGTTCACCTAAAAATAAACTTTTAACATTGCATTTATGAGATTAATGACAATAATGCCGCGTACACACGATCATTTTTTGTGATGAAAAAAAAACGACGTTTTCTGTGAAGTAAAAAACGAAGTTTTTTGAAACGTCACTTTTCAAAGACGATGTTGCATACACACCATCGTTTTTTTCACAAAAAACGAGGTTAAGTTCACCACTCTTTTCCATTGAAGCTCGCTTCATAACTAGCTTCTGGGCATGCGCGGGTTGAAAAACGTCGTTTTAAACAACGTTTTTGCTACACACGGTGACTTTTTGTGAACGACACAAAAAATTCAAGCATGTTGGAATTTTTTTTTGGTCGTTTTTTTTTAAGACAAAAAACAACGTTTTGCCCCACTGGAATTTTAAATGACGTTTTAAAAAACCCTTTTTTTCATGGCAGTTTTTTTTTAAGACAAAAAACAACGTTTTGCCCCACACATGATCAATTTAAATGACGTTTTAAAAAACAACGTTTTTTTTCATCGCAAAAAACGACCGTGTGTACGTGGCATTAGAATCGGCCGTTTTTTTTTAAAAATACATCCGTACATACCGTTTCCTATATGCATTCTCATCGCCGCTTCCGGGTATGACGGTCGGGGTTGGGCGTGCCTAATTGATTGACAGGCATCCGACCGACGCATACAGCGCATCACGAGATGCCGAAAAAAGCCGAACGTCAGTGCGCAGGCGCCGTATAGAGCCGCAACAACGTTCGGCTTCTTTCGGCATCTTGTGACGCGATGTATGCGTCGGTCGGATGCCTGTCAATCAATTAGGCAAGCCCAGCCTCGACGAACATACCCGGAAGCGGCGGTGCGAATACATATAGGAATCGGTATGTACGGACGTATTTTTTTTTTTAAAACCCGGCCGATTCTAATGTCATTAATGTCATAAATGCAATGTTAAAGTTTATTTTTAGGTGAACCTCCACTTTAATGCATCCTATGCATTAAGGTAAAAAAAACATCTGACAGCACCGCTCCCCCCCCCCCGTTTTACTTACCTGACCATTCGAAATTCCCGGGCTTGTCATCCTGTTCGGTTCCCAGCCTGGCCGTTGATTGGCTAGGCTGGGTGGATTGATAGCAGCGCAGCCATTGGCTGGCGCTGCTGTCAATCACAGCAGATGACGCGGCGGGGCGGGACCGAGTGATACAGTCGGCGGCTATGGCTGCCGCTGTATCACGGGAGCGCGCTCGCAAAAGCTTTCCACCTCGCTCGCATGAAGGTAGAAAGCTTTTGCGAGGAGGAGCCGAGACAGCCGCCGAGGGACCCCAGAAGACACCGTTCGGGGACACTCTGTGCAAAACGAGCAGTGGAGGTAAGTATAACATGTTTGTTATTTAAAAAAAAAAAATGTTGCCTTTAGTGTTCCTTTAAGCGAGAAAATAAAACCCTACCTCACAAAACGTGTGCTCCGGTCAACCAACCAAAACCAAATCCCTAAATCCCGCTACAAATCTAAGGGAGAACGCAGATTGGCAGTCCAAGGACCTCGGCTCTGGAATGCTCTACCCACGACCATCCGCCTGGAAGAAAACCATCAGGCTTTTAGGAAAAAACAAAAGACCCACCTCTTCTGAAGGACCAGGACGACACTGCACGCAAAGCGCCTTGAGGCGATTAAGTTCACATTTGTTGCGCTATACAAGTTACTCACTCACAATTGCGCATTTGTGCACCACTGTGCCTAAACAAAATGTATGTATTTTTTCCCTCATAAGCAGAGCTTTCTTTTGGTGGTATCTGCGTTTTTTTTATTTTTTTTTGCGCTATAAACAAAAAAAGACATACATTTTAAAAAAATATATATATATTTTTTTTTACTTTCTGCTATAAAAAATGCAATAATGTGAAAAAAATGTAGGCCAATATGTATTCTGTTGCATACAGTATTTTTGGTAAAAAAAAATCCCAATAAGCTTATATTCATTGGTTTGTGCAAAAGTTATAGCGTTTACAAACTATAGGATGTTGTTTTTTTTTTAAACTAATAATGCCGGAGATCAGCAACTGCAGGACTGCAATATTAGATAGTAAGGGACACTAACTGACACTTTTTGGGTGACACTAATACAGTGATCAGTGCTAAAAAAAAATATGCACTGTCACTGTATATGACACTGACTGGGAAGGAATTAACATCAGCGGGTGATCAAAGGGTTAAATGTGTGCCTGACCAGTGATTTACTACTGTGGGGGAGATGCTTTTACTGGAAGAAGGCATGGATCGATGCCCGTTACACAGGATCCATGTCTTCTGTTTTATTTTTTTAATTTTAATTTTTTCAGGTACCGTATTTATCGCCCTATAGCGCGCACCGGCGTATAGCGCGCACCCCCACCTAGAAGGGAATCCTAAGGGGAAAAAATAAATACTGGCAGTTTACAGTTGCCCGGTGTCCATCGGCGGCCTTGTCCGGTCCGGCGTCCGTTTGCGCCCTCCGTGGTGTCCTCCCCGCTTCTCCCGCGCTGCGATCCCCGCTTCCCGCACTGTGTTTGAACACCGCCGCTGAGATATACCAAGCGCAGTACACTCGGGCACGCTTGGCTCCTCTCGCATAAGGGGTAGGAGGCGGCACAGGGCGTGACCGTGAGGGGAGCCGAGCCTGGCCGAGTGTGGCCGAGTGTACTGCGCTCGGTATATGTCGCGGCGGCTTCAAACACAACGCGGGGATCGGCGTATATAGCGCACCGAAGATTTTCCCCTGATTTTAAGGAGAAAAAAGTGCGCGGTATACGCCGATAAATACGGTACTTATGGTATATAGCGCTGTCAATTGATGCAGCATTTTACATATAGAATGTACATTCACATCAGTCACTGCCCTCAAGGAGCTTACAATCTAAGTTCCCTAATTCACATTTACACATACTAGGGCCAATTTAGACAGGAACCAGTTAACCTACCAGCATGACTTTGGAGGGTGGGAGGACTCGGAGGAAACCCACGCAGGCACAGGGAAAACATGCAAACTCCAGGCAGGTTGTGTCGTGACAGGCCGCCGTTCTGCCTGTGTACTGAAGCATCGGCATGTGTCTAATCACAGCGAGAGTGGGCCGCGGGTGGCACGCATCGCTCGCCCCAAACCCAACAGAGCAGGATGACGTGATAGGTAGGAGAGGTGCCTTGCTGCCGTATATCTACAGGATGCTGTTGGCAAGCGGCAACTATAACATAATAATAATGTTTTTTAAGATTTATTGAAAAACACACATAGATAAAGGTTTTTATTTGTTGTATATGTACAATTTTGGGTATTGTAGATTTTGTTTTTTCAGCCATTCGTGGTTTTCATGTTGAGTATATTTGTTATTTATTAACACAACATGGACACAAAACTCCTTCACTTTTGGAAGGAGGGATTAAAATGAATCTCTACTGGTCTATGAGTTCTAATGACCAGCGCGGGCGCTATATTATCTGTCTACAGAGATCAGAGTCTTGTATGGGTCACATGACCTCATCAATGAGGAGGACCCGAGTCACATGACTGACAGGATATTAAACACTAGCTGGTCGGCTCGGCTGCACGAAACGACGTAATATGATGTAATTTCACATTTCAGCCATCAGGGGAGCATGCTCGCCCCTGGTGCCGACGCACGTGCCCGGCAGCCGCGAAAAACCGCCAGGCACCCACGATCGCTCGTTACAGAGAGAGAACCCGTTCCTGTCAGGGGGAGAAATGACTGATCGTCTGTTCATACAATGTATGAACAGCGATCTGTAATTTCCCTTAGTCAGTTCCACCCCCCCTTCAATTAGAACACACCTAGGGAACATAAATAACCCCCTTCCTCGGCTCATATTTTGTAGACGCTATAACATTTGCGCAAACCAATCGATAAACGCTTATTGCGATTTTTTTTTTTATTTTTTTTTTTTTTACGAAAAATATGTAGAATACGTATCGGCCTAAACTGAGGAAAAAAATTATTTTTTTTATCTATTTTTGGGGGATATTTATTACAGCAAAAAATATTCATTTTTTTTTAATATTGTTGCCCTTTTGTCTATAGCGCAAAAAATAAAAGTGGTTAAAGTAGAATTCTAGCTAAGCCTAAATACTCCCTCCAAACACCAATATTTATTATCCTGTGTAAAAAAAAAAATGTGCATACTTGCCTACTTTCAGCCCATTCTGGTCCAGTCACTTGATTCGGTTTCCATGTTTCAGCCATGGAAGCTGCAGGGGAGAGGAGGGATCACCGACAGTGGCCTGACCATGGAAGCCTATAGTTTTTTTTTTGTTTTTTTAAGCACACACATAAAGAGTGCACACACATAAAGAGTGACACAAAACGTGCAACCTTACCCTGATCCCCATGGGCGTTAGGCTCCTGACAGGGACTGAGGTACTCACTAGGTCCATCTGGCCGAAACCATACGGACCCCTTTCTCTGAAGGGTCTGCCGAAACAGACCCACCCAAATACTCGGTGGGACTCCCCCCGAATTAAGTCAGAAGGCCATGTCCACCCCTCCCAAGACCTTCAGGGTTGGCCCTTCAGCCAGGAATCAAAAATTCCTCTGGTCCTAGCTAAAAGGCTTGGCCCTAGGGGCAGGTGCGGAAAAAGTGTGTAGTGAATTGACCGAGATGCCAATTCTCGAAGTGCCCCTCAACACTTGTGTGAGTTCTGGCACCCCTGGACTGCCACCCCAGGGGCACATTCACCACAGGCTTTTCTCTCAACCCTGACCAACAGCTCAGACTTATACAGCCCCACCCCTGCCAGAAAGGTATCAGAAAACTGAGAGTCTCTGGAAAGGCCACACTGGCAAAACCTCCACTATCGCTGCCATTGCTCCCACCTAATTATATTCGAGGGTACCGGCCAATTCCCCTCAATAACACAGAGGGCTTTCCCAACCGAAAAACTGAAAGGGGCAGAAACGACACAAATCTAGGCCTGAGACCCGACCCTTAAGCCAGACCCAATGGTTCTCTGTCCCCATCAGGAGGCTTCCCTTTTCGGCTTTCTCTAAAGGTGGCCTACTAATGCCCCTCCATTCGTCGAGCATTACTCTTTCGGTCTACCATGATACTAACTGTCCAGGTTTCCATTACGCCAAGAGGTCTTGCCTACCGCTATCCCTAATCCACTGCCACTATAGGCGTTAGCCTGTAGCTGGAGCTCTACTTTAAACCTCACCCTGCAATTAATCATCTACCTGCTCACCGGAGAGGTAAGGAGGATTCTAGAAGGGTCACATGACATCACTATTATCTCTATTAATATAACACAGACCTGACCAGAGAAGTAAAGAGGATTCTGGGAGGTCACATGACATTAGTGTTGTTCTTTTAATTTAGCGTTTTCCTCCGGTAAAGTCTGATGACCATTTTGCCATTACAATGCCTTCACCTCATTCCCTGAAACATTAGAGAATCAATGAGCAGAAGATTGTAGAAGTCACAAAGAAGATCGTTGATCTTCTGACAGGAGAGGTGAGCGGTGCCGGGAATTCTGGGACATTATCCAGTAACAGACAAGGGATGTGTCTGGATGGTGACTGTATCATTGTGTGTGTCAGGTTCCTATAAGGTGTCAGGATGTCACTGTCTATTTCTCCATGGAGGAGTGGGAGTATTTAGAAGGACACAAGGGTCTCTACAAGGACGTCATGATGGGAGATCGGGAGATCCAACGGCATCAGCAGGTAGAAGCTTAACAACCGATGTCATTTGTCTTTTTTCGACTTTGCAACTTCTGCCTTGTTACTATTATTTTTTCCTTCTACATTCAGAGTGGAAGCCTGACTGATTTTAATGTTATTGTTAAAGAAGAAGTTGATGATGAAGGAGATGAGAATGACGTCACAGGGGAGTCAGAGTTTTCTGAAGGGTGCAAAGATCTTGAGAAGGTCGTCATGATGGACAATCAGCCGCCCCTCACATCATCGGGTAAGAGGAGACTTTATTGTAAAGGAGAGAGCAGTACGGAGGCTCCACCTAGATCCCCCATCATCTGATAAACACATAGAAACAATGTATTCAGTCAGTGTGTGTGTTTCCTACAGATGGATCCAGTAATGGGAACCCACCAGAGAGATGTCCCCGTCCTCTGTATTCCCGGGATTCCACACAGGAAGGTCACACCATCCCCCGCCATCATCAGGTAGGTGGGACTGAGCAATTAGAACTTAAATAAGTTGTTAAATTGTACACTTTGAGATAACGTTCTTCTATAACATTCTTTTTCTTTTCCAAATTTGTTCTGTTATATTTGGGGTTTAGGGTGAAGAACTGAAAGACATGAAAGTTGAGGTTAAAGTAGAAAAAGAAGAGATGTTTGGGGATCAGCAGTCTATGGAGGAGGGAGGTCCTCTGTATTCCCGGGATTCCACACAGGAAGATCACACCATCCCCACCATCATCAGGTAGATGGGACTGAGCAATTAAAATCTATGAGCTATGAGATGCCGGTCTTGTACCTCCCCCAGCCTGTGACTGGACAGTGAAAGGAGAAGCAGCAGACTGATAAGCTCACCTCTCTATCACTCTCCTCCCTCCCCCTATTGGTTATTGTTAGAACTGCAGTGCAGCTGATTAGCTCCTTGTTCTTCTCCCCCCTCTTCCAGTCTGAGCACTTATGTATAGGTACTGCAAGAGCCTGATACCAGGTCCCATTGAGGTACTTACACTGCTTACATTAATAATAAAAATAAAAAAAACACTTTTAATGATATAGGGAATGCAGAGCTGCTGTCATTTATTTGTTTTAGTTGACTTTTCTATTATTTTTGGTGTAGGGTGAAGAACAGATTAATATAAAAGCTGAGATTAAAGAAGAAGAAATAGAGACTTATGTGGTGGGTGATCAGCTACCTGCAGAGGAGATTGGGAGGACTATGGAGAGTGAACAGGAAGACATTTTTCCACCTATCAACACAAGTAAGTATAGGCACTATGGAATAAATGGGTCTCACTTTACATCTGAGCATAAAGATTGTAATTTTAAGGACATTTTTTAGCTAATTAATGGTGTTGACCAGTGGTAAAGGTTCTGTTGTCAGGGGTAGCTTGGCAC
This sequence comes from Rana kukunoris, assembly GCA_029574335.1. Classification (NCBI taxonomy): domain Eukaryota; kingdom Metazoa; phylum Chordata; class Amphibia; order Anura; family Ranidae; genus Rana; species Rana kukunoris. Next base: position 180,785,053 of record CM056056.1, read on the forward strand.
TAAGCAAACACTACTAAGTGCCTGGGTCCCTAACTTAGGGCCCGCTGCAGAACAGAACCCTCCTAAAGACCATGCTTGAAACCACAATGTGCAAGGCCTCAAAAAGTGAACAGGATGACATTTCTCTACATATTAACACAAGTGCAGCCACTGTGCCATCAAATGCAGTTGCTGTGCCCATTAATTGCAGCCAATGTGCCATCAATAGCAGCCACTGTGCCCATTAATTGCAGCCACTCTGCCAAACACAGAGGGACCCCCTCCTAGGCCACCAGCATTCTCCTCTGAACTACATCTTCCACCTGACTCCCCTGCTAGCATGGCCCCACCGTATTTATCCCCACTCCCAGAGGGCAGCGAGACCACAAGGAACATCCACAAAGACATGGTGGAACAGTCACTATTGGGCCCACTCACATATGTGCAGGAGTATTACTGTTGGTTTTGTTGGTGATCCAACATATTTAAGGACTGACCTAACCACCCTGCCAGGATATTCTGCCTGGGGATTGGCCAAGTTTCCTCAAGTATGCAGATCAGCCCTCCTGGCCTCCACCCACTAACTTCTAGACGTTTCTCTAAACTTCTAGAACCAGGGCGAAGCACCAAAGACCTGCCTCTGTGGAGCCATCCAGGCTGAACTGCAGTAAACCTGACCCAATTGCTGACTCACAAATTAACCATGAGTCCTACTTACATTTGCCTGCACTTATCCAGAAGCACACTAGAGGGTGCTACATATGGAACATACCTTGTGCTAAGGTAAGGCTTTGTTCTAAAAATCAAAGAAAGCTTTCATTTTTCTGCAGTAGAAGTACATTAATGGTATATTGCAGTTCCAGCGAGGCAAAATCCTGAAGGCGTCAGCATACCAAGACACTTTGGACAATTTCATGCTTCCAAGTTTGTGGGAACAGTTTGGGGATGGTCCCTTCCTGTTCCAACATGACTGCCCACCAGTGCACAAAGCAAGGTCCATAAAGACATGGATTAGTGAGTTTGGAGTGTAGGAACTTGGCTAACTTGCACAGAGTCTTGACCTCAAGAGCAGAGTCTTCTTGTCCACATCAGTACCTGACCTCACAAATGTGCTTCTGGAAGAATGGTAAAACATTCCCATAGACACACTCCTAAAACTTGTGAACAGCCTTCCCAGAAGAGTTGAAACTGTCATAGCTGAAAAGGGTGGGCCAACTCAATATTGAACACTACGGTCTAAGACTGGGATGCCATTAAAGTTTATGTGTATGTGAGAGAAATTCACCTGAGACTACACTCAGTTTTCTTTATTGACTCTTACGAGGAGACAAGTTACCACAAAAGGATAGATATTTGCCTATTGGTTCTAACAGCCTGCCACCCGTGCAATAGGGCTGCATAGACAGTCAGCCTGCTAGACACCAATCTGATCAGATAATTGCCCACTGGTTCTGATCTGTATGACCTGTGCAATAGGGCTGCATACCTGGGGCCAGATCCACAAAGAATTACAGCGGCATATCTCCAGATACGCCACCATAATTTCAAATTCCCGCCGGCGTATCTTTGTTTTGTATCCACAAAACAAGATACGCCGGAATTACGCTAAGATACGACTGGCCTAACGCTATTACACCGTCGTATATTAGTTGTATACTTACGCTGAGTGCTAGGGGCGCTTCCATCGTTTTTCTGCGTTTGAATATGCAATAGAGCGAGTTACGCCAATCCACGAACGTACGAGCGGCCGGTGCATTCCTTTTACGACGTTTGCGTAAGCGTATGTCCGGCGTAAAGTTACCCCTGCTATATAGAGGCGTACACCATGTTAAGTATGGACGTCGGGCCAGAGTCGAATTTTCCGTAAACCGTTCGCGAATAGGGATTTGCGTAAGTTACGTTCACGTCATTTTCATTGACTATTTGCGACGTGATTTCACGCATGCGCACTGGGATACGTCCACGGCCGGCGCATGCGCAGTTAAAAAAAAACGTCATTTACGTCAGGTCATTCATAATTTAAATAAAACACGCCCACCTCTTCCCCATTTGAATTAGATCTGCGAACGCCGGCCCATTTACGCTACGCCGCCGTAAGTTACAGCGGAAATTCTTTGTGGATAAGGATACGCCACTGTAACTTACAGTGGCGTAGCGTAAATTCGATGTGGATCTGCCCCATAGAGTTCAGCCTTATGAGCTCCTGTCTGACATGTCTGTCTATCAATTAAAAAACTTGCATTTGTATACCTTTACAATCCTTACCTTAGCCACCTCTCCTTGATAGGATTGGTTGCTAAGATCTACGTCAATGTAACACCTGTCCTACAACCAGACAAACTCAATTATTCCCAGAATTCCTATATGTTCATCAAAGTGATTTATAACTGGTTTTGTCCAATTAAAAACACCGGTGTAGAGACAGTATGTGTTGGATCAAACCCTCCTTGTGCTGATAAGATTACACCAACTTTAAGGAGAACAGATTTATGACTTTGGGAGAATGAACTTTCAATAACCCCACCTTATGCGTTATGTCTTACTATATAATCCTATATGTACGTATTCAATATATATACACAAAGCCAACTACTTTATTCAATATTGTCCTAATTATTAATTATCACTTTACAACCCATTTATCAGTGTAAAGGCAGGTGTCCCAATACTTTTGACAATGTAGTGTATATATGAGCCCTGCACATTGATCTCTCTACCAGCATAGTGAAAGAGAAATGTGTACACACTTCTCTGATGGCAGACCTGGTAAGAGGGAGAACGTCCCCATTTTCCTGCACACAGAGCAATAATGCTAATGCACATGGGGTGTTTAGGGTGTGGCCAGTTACAGCCGGCACACACCTATGAGGGAGGTAAAGCTAAAACTCTAGTTGCTTGTGAACTTCTTACAATTTTCTTTTTTCACATTTCTTTCCAACAGATGGAGGTGATGTGAGGAATTCCCCGGAGAGACCTCTGTCTATTATTATTGTGTTATAGTAATGTCACCACACAGGATCCTCCAGGAGGAAATCCAAATACACAAAATATACATCACAGACCTTCCTGTCCGGAGACATCAATGGATCCCTCTGATCAGGCGGAATCTTCTCATCAATCACATACTATGATTGTAAATATTCATGTAAAATCTCACACTGCAGATAGATCAACAGATCCTTCTAATCCTGAGGAATCTTCCTCGCCCCACGAAGGAGATCACCGAGGTGACAATCTGTTCCCATGTTCAGAGTGCAAGAAAGGTTTTTTTTACTTACGGGACCTTGCTAAACATGAGAAAATTCACATTCAAGAAAGTTCCTATCCATGTTCAGAGTGCGGGAAATCTTTCACCAAGAAAGGACAACTTATTCGGCACCAGAGAATTCACACAGGTGATCGTCCTTATTCATGTTCAGAGTGCGGGAAATCTTTCCGACAAAAACATAATCTTGTTAGACACCAGAAAATTCACATGGGTGAGCACCCTTATTCATGTTCAGAGTGTGGGAAATCTTTCACTACGAAAGAAAGCCTTTTGCCACATCAAAGAACTCACACGGGGGAGCGTCCTTATTCATGTTCAGAGTGCGGGAAATCTTTCAATTATAAAGAAAACCTTGTTAAACATCAGAGAATTCACAATGGTGAGCGTCCTTTTTCATGTTCAGAGTGTGGGAAATCTTTCACTCAGAAAGGAAACCTTAAGCGACACCAGAAACGTCACACTGGTGAGTGTCACTTTTCATGTTTAGAGTGCGGGAAATCTTTCACCAAGAAAGGACAACTTATTCAGCACCAGAAATTTCACACTGGTGAACATCCCTATTCATGTTTAGAGTGCGGGAAATCTTTCAGTGATAAAGGACAACTTTCTAAGCATCAGAGAATTCACAGGGGCATGCGTCCTTATTTGTGTCCAGAGTGCGGGAAAGCTTTTCAGAAGAAAGATGGTCTTCTTAATCATCACAGAATTCACACAGGTGAGCGCCCTTATTCATGTTTAGAGTGCAGGAAATCTTTCTCTTGTAAAGGAAACCTTGTTAAACATCAGAGAGTTCACATGGGTGAGCGTCCTTATTCATGTTCAGATTGCGGGAAATCTTTTATTTATAAATGTGGTATTGTCATGCATCAGAGAATTCACACAGGTGAGCATCCCTACTCATGTTCCGAGTGCAGGAAATCTTTCACTAGAAAACACAGTCTTATTGAACATCAGAGAATTCACACCGGTGAGCATCCCTTTTCATGTTCAGAGTGCGGGAAATCTTTCACTCATAAAGGAGTCCTTGTTAACCATCAAAAAATTCACACGGGTGAGTGTCCCTATTCCTGTTCAGAGTGTGGGAAATCTTTCACTCATAAGGGAACCCTTGTTCAACATCAAAGAATTCACACCGGTGATCGTCCTTATTCATGTTCAGAGTGCAAAAAATCTTTCATTCATAAAGGAGACCTTGCTAAACATCAGAGAATTCACACGGGTGAACGTCCTTATTCATGTTCAGAGTGTTGGAAATCTTTCACTCGTAAAGGACACCTTGTTGAACATCAGAAAATTCACACGGGTGAGCGTCCTTAGTCATGTTCAGAGTGTGGGAAATCTTTCACTTATAAAGGAGGCCTTGTTAAACATCAGAGAATTCACACGGGTGAGTGTCCTTTCTCATGTTCAGAGTGTGGGAAATCTTTACTTAGGAAAAATTATCTTGCTGAACATCGGAAAATTCACACAGGTGAACGTCCTTATTCATGTTACAAGTGCAGAAAATATTTCACTAGGAAAGGAAACCTTGTGCAACATCAGAGAATTCACATGGGTGAGCTTCCTTATTCCTGGTCAGAGTGTGTGAAATCTTTTTATAAGAAAGATAATCTTGTTAAACACCAGAAAATCCAGTGTAGTGTGGATAGTGAGGACAGTAGGGGGACCTATCATAGAATGGGCGGACAGTGGGAGGACATCTGATATATGAATATGTAGTGTAAATGGTGAGAAAGAAGGGATTCCTTCAAAACATGTTACAGCTCCACTTTCCACCAGCATGTAGAGGTTACCAAGAGGCAGCTGTCAAAACAGATTCTTGTGATGCCAGGCAGAGGGTCCTGGACCTGATGTTTCTGTACACAGTCTTGCTTTTTATCCATCTTGTTAATTCCTACTACCCATGCTGATTTTCAAGAATTTTAACTGAAGTGTGCTGTATTTTTCTCTCAATAAATGTATATTTGTCAGGTGAATTATGTGCTCCTGTTTTCTTGTTGTCTAAGAATGTAGTATGGATGGTGGGAGGAGAGCTATCGGAGAATGTAGTGTGGATGGTGGGAGGAGATCTGTTGTAGAATGTAGTGTGGATGGTGGGAGGAGAGCTATCGGAGAATGTAGTGTGGATGGTGGAGGAGATCTGTCGGAGAATGTAGTATGGATGGTGGGAGGAGAGCTATCGGAGAATGTAGTGTGGATGGTGGGAGGAGAGCTATCGGAGAATGTAGTGTGGATGGTGGAGGAGAGCTGTCGGAGAATGTAGTGTGGATGGTGGGAGGAGAGCTGTTGGAGAATGTAGTGTGGATGATGGGAGGAGAGCTGTCGGAGAATGTAGTGTGGATGGTGGGAGGAGAGCTGCCGGAGAATGTAGTGTGGATGGATGGTGGAGATCTGTCGGAGAATGTAGTGTGGATGGTGGAGGAGAGCTGTCGGAGAATGTAGTGTGGATGGTGGGAGGAGAGCTATCGGAGAATGTAGTGTGGATGGTGGGAGGAGAGCTATCGGAGAATGTAGTGTGGATGGTGGAGGAGAGCTGTCGGAGAATGTAGTGTGGATGGTGGGAGGAGAGCTGTCGGAGAATGTAGTGTGGATGATGGGAGGAGAGCTGTCGGAGAATGTAGTGTGGATGGTGGGAGGAGAGCTGCCGGAGAATGTAGTGTGGATGGATGGTGGAGATCTGTCGGAGAATGTAGTGTGGATGGTGGAGGAGAGCTGTCGGAGAATGTAGTGTGGATGGTAGAGGAGAGCTGTTAGAGAATGTAGTGTGGATGGTGGGAGGAGAGCTGTCGGAGAATGTAGTGTGGATGGTGGAGGAGAGCTGTCGGAGAATGTAGTGTGGATGGTGGAGGAGAGCTGTTAGAGAATGCAGTGTGGATGGTGGAGGAGAGCTGTCGGAGAATGCAGTGTGGATGGTGGAGGAGAGCTGTCGGAGAATGCAGTGTGGATGGTGGAGGAGAGCTGTCGGAGAATGTAGTGTGGATGGTGGAGGAGAGCTGTCGGAGAATGTAGTGTGGATGGTGGAGGAGAGCTGTCGGAGAATGTAGTGTGGATGGTGGGAGGAGAGCTGTCGGAGAATGTAGTGTGGATGGTGGAGGGGAGCTGTCGGAGAATGTAGTGTGGATGGTGAGAGGAGAACTGTCGGAGAATGTAGTGTGGATGGTGGAGGAGATCTGTCGGAGAATGTAGTGTGGATGGTGGAGGAGATCTGTCGGAGAATGTAGTGTGGATGGTGGAGGAGAACTGTCGGAGAATGTAGTGTGGATGGTGGAGGAGAACTGTCGGAGAATGTAGTGTGGATGGTGGACGGGAGCTGTCGGAGAATGTAGTGTGGATGGTGGGGGAGAGCTGTCGGAGAATGTAGTGTGGATGGTGGAGGAGAGCTGTCGGAGAATGTAGTGTGGATGGTGGAGGAGGTCTGTCGGAGAATGCAGTGTGGATGGTGGAGGAGAGCTGTCGGAGAATGTAATGTGGATGGTGGAGGGGAGCTGTCGGAGAATGTAGTGTGGATGGTGAGAGGAGAACTGTCGGAGAATGTAGTGTGGATGGTGGAGGAGATCTGTCGGAGAATGTAGTGTGGATGGTGGAGGAGATCTGTCGGAGAATGTAGTGTGGATGGTGGAGGAGAACTGTCGGAGAATGTAGTGTGGATGGTGGAGGAGAACTGTCGGAGAATGTAGTGTGGATGGTGGACGGGAGCTGTCGGAGAATGTAGTGTGGATGGTGGGGGAGAGCTGTCGGAGAATGTAGTGTGGATGGTGGAGGAGAGCTGTCGGAGAATGTAGTGTGGATGGTGGAGGAGGTCTGTCGGAGAATGCAGTGTGGATGGTGGAGGAGAGCTGTCGGAGAATGTAGTGTGGATGGTGGAGGAGAGCTGTCGGAGAATGTAGTGTGGATGGTGAGAGGAGAGTTGTCGGAGAATGTATTATGGATGGTGGGGGGATGGGATCTGCTAGACAATGTAGTGTGGATGGTGGGGGAGAGCTACCAGAGATGATTATATTGATGGGGGAGGTGGAGCTCTTGTAGAACTTATTGTGTGTTGTGTCACTCCACTTTTCAATGCTCCAACTTCAGTTTATTCCCTCTGTGTCCAGCCTCCTGCTTCCTCCAGCACTGCAGCCAATCACAAAGGAGGGCACTGTCTTAAAGGGCTAACATGCGGGTTTCTCGCTATTAGATTAACATGTCCACATGCTAGCAGCCACACACCCAGTGTCCCCGGGTGATTTATCTGTTTTCCAATGCCTCCAAGTACTTTCTCCTTGACCTCTAGTGCGTATCCAGCTCCTGTGTGTCTCGTGATCTCAGCAGTTCCCAACAGGAAGAGTGTGAATGTAAAGACATGTAAGCGGGGATGGGGTGTAGCAGCTTCACAGAGGGAATCACACATACTGACTTTATAAACCAGGCACCGTTTATTACCAGAGAGACGGTGGTAGAAAGAGTATTTACAGCAGTAATACAAGTAGCTTCACTCCAAGCATGGAGGCACAGATACACAGCACAGTCACATCTGATGTAAGCAGTAGTTGTATACAATAGGCACTTTCCACTGACTGACACAGTATAAACTCAAGCACGCAATGTGTATCTGTAGAGGCTGACATGCACAAACGTTACCCGGTAACAACGGTATTCCTTCAGCAGAGGGATATATCTGCAACACCCAACCAGGCTTGCTGATACAGAACTCCGTAGGAACCCTGAGCTATCCCTCACAGACCAGAACACTCTCCCTACGGCTGTTTTCACATTGGGCAGTGGAGCCGCGGTGGCGGTATAGCAGCACGATTTTTAGCGCTACTATACCATCGTATTTACCGCGGTATATAACCCCGCTAGCGGGCAAAAAAGGGTTAATACCTTCCACAATGCACCTCTGTAGAGGCGCATTGCGAGCATTATTACCGTGGTTTCCCATTGATTTTTCAATGGGAAGGAGCAATATAGGAGCGGTTAAATACATCGCTCCTATACCGCTGCAAAGATGCGGCTAGCAGGACTTTTGGAGCGGTCCTGCTAGCGCACCGCTTCAGTGTGAAAGCCTTCGGGCTTTCACATTGAAGACTACAGGGCAGGTTTTTTTCAGGCGGTATAGCAGCGCTATTTTTAGCACTGTACAGCGTGAAAAATGCCTCAGTGTGAAAGGGGCCTACCTCCTCCTAACTCTCCCTCACAAGCGGGTTCTCTGACCATGTCTATATATATACACACACACACACACACACACGTGTTCTCCCTAGGGTTGCCACCTTTTCTTCAAGTCAAACCCGAACACTTTAGCGGTGCACAGCAATTTTTATTTATTTTTTATAGTATAAACACTATCCATATATTATGCTATTAAATAACATTTGAAGTTAGTAACAAGAGTCCCTCTTTACATCAGAGTCCACAGAGTCCCTCTTTGCATCAGAGTCTAGAAAGTTCCCCTTTTACACCTGAACTCACAGAGTTCCCTTACACTGTAAGGGGGGACTCTGCAGACTCTGATGTAAGGGAAAACTCTGGGGACTCTAACATAAGGGATGCTCTGAGAACCCTGAATTAAAGGGGAGAACTCTGATGTACGGAGAAGACTCTGATTTAAGGGGGAACACTGTGGCCTCTGGTGTGAAGGGAAATTCAGATGTAAGGGGTGCTCTGAGAACCCTGATTTACCTTAGTGTACTGTCTCAGAGGCAGGAGAGAGAATGGGGGGGGGGGGGAGACTTCAGTCACAGACAGGGATGGATCTAGATGGATCTGAGGCTGCTAGACTTCAAATTTTCAGTTGCAACTTTCCTTTTCTGAGGCACAGCCCCAGAGATTGGAATGTGGGCATCCACAGATGGGTAGGGGTGTTTGGGGAAGGTGGGAGGTGTTAGTGCCAGCTTTAGGCAGCATGAACAGACACTCTCAGCTTAGACAACTGGAGCCAGCAACCCTGCTGGGAAGCCATAGTCCAGTCTAAATAATGTGTCCGGGTTTCAGGCAGTCTGAAACCCAGACGCATAATTCCAAACCCGAACTGTCCGGGTGAATCCTGGACAGGTGGCAACCCTAGTTCTCCCCTTAACATGGCTGGGCTTTTCTTATATATGATATCCACCCAAAAATGGCCGACCAAATATCCAGAGATTTGCTTGTCCTATCAGGACACCAGGCTTCTCCAAAATGGTGTTGGAGACAATTATAGAGGTCAAACAGCTCTGAACATATATACACAAAATCATATCAAATTGGCTGAAAAGGGAGTATATAAACTTGCTAACCCACTTCCTCTTGCAGCCACCTTGGCTGCCCTGCACTACGGCTTCCTACAGACACAGGAAGTGATACCACAGCTGGGGTATCAAGTGATGTCAGGCGGCAACAGGAAGTGAGGTATCTTATGAACAGGAAGTGATGTAGGGGTAAAACAGAAAGGTCCGGGTTAAAGGTCAGTCAGAGAGAAGACGTTGAATGTGGCAGCATTGGAGGTAATAAGATATTATTTTATATTTACACCCAGTAACCTCCGTCATGTCCGTCCTCTTCCTCCATAGTCACTGTGATGTCTTTTATCTCCAGCAGATGATGATACACACATATATAGTGTATATTATAGTTAATACAGTAACTGTACTGTCTGCAAACTGTTGTCACTTTATAAATCATGTATAATAATAATAATATAATACAAATATGACCTATATACTGTATAGAGTTATATATATATATATATATATATATATATATATATATATATGGAAATATGATGTCTTTATAAATAGAACTTATTACTAACATTAAGATTTACCCGCCCCCCATGACCAGGCCATTGTTTGCGACACTACGTTACTTTTACTGAAAATTGCACAGTCATGCACCACTGTACCTAAACCAAAATTTGTATTTTTTCCCTCATAAGTAGAGCTTTCTTTTGGGGGTATCTACGTTTTTTCTTTTTTTTGCGTTATAAACAAAAAATAATTTTGAAAAAATAATATACCACGTTTTTTTACTTTCTGCTATAAAACATCCAAAAAAAAAAAAAATCTAATCTCATCAAATTTAGGCCAATATGTATTCTGTTACACACAGTGTTTTTGATAAATATTGATTGGTTTGCGCAAAAGTTATAGCGTCTACAAACTATGGGATATTTTCTTGTAACTAATAATGGCGAAGATCAGCGACTGCAATATTGCGCCAGATAGTCGGGACACTAACTGACACTTTTTGGGGACAAGGACACTAATACAGTGATCAGTGCTAAAAAAAGGGAAGGGTTAACATCGGGGTGATCAATGGGTTAAAAGTGTGCCAATCAAAACAATCGCAGCGCAAGATAAATTCTTTTTACTGCTGCTGTAATCACCATATCGGATGTCACAAGTCGAATGGTTAGGACTTCAATGATATTCGGTGGGCTGAAGTAGGATCAAAGTCGGACCAAAGTAGTACAGGGAGCATTTTCAAAGTCGGATCGACTTGTGTCGGACCAGTTAATACGGCTCTCTTAGGGAAACATTGATCTTCACATGTAGCGCCTGTGTACTTCTAAGTACCGGTGCTGTTTGAAATTTAAGGGATGATCAGAGAGTAAGTGACTCTGATCTCAATTATAATTGTTGGTGAGGTCTCTGTTTCAGCCTGGCTGTTCTGTGGGCTCGTTCTGTCGAGCCTGGGGTGTTGTTCCACCCCAGGGCGATGGGTGGCAGCAGTGAGTTGGGACTTCGGTGCTTTTTTCCAGCAGCCAATCGGGAGGAGGTTTCCCTCGCTGGGCATGCTGGGAGAGGGTACTTATGGGACAGACGCCATTTTAGATGGGTCTTCCTGGAGTGTGGCGCCCACCTTTAGGGTGACCACATCACCGAGCCTCTAGCGTTATGGCCTACCTGGCCGGGGGGGGGGGGGGGTGTGCTACGCGGTGTTCCTGGGCTGTGTGGGCCTGGGACATCCAAACAGGACGGGGACTCAATGGTCGACTGGGTCCACACTTTTGAAGATTCCAAGCAAGTGTGGCTTTTCGGTGGGGAGTCCGTCTGAGAAGCGCCAATGAGAGACTGGCAGTCCAATAGGATTTCGATGAACCACTGGGGTTTGAGGGTGCTGGACACTGAAGGATTGACTACTCTTTCAGTCGTTACCTAGGCGACGTTAACGGGAAGATTCAGGCAAAGCTTTCTTGAGGAGGGGCTCCTCCGCATCTGCAATCAGAGAAGGCCTTTTTTTTTTTTTGAAAAGCCTGTGGCGTGCAAAACACAACCCAAAAACTTCACCCGGTGCAGGAAAAAATGTGCACACACATAAAGAGTGAAACACAAAAAACTGCGACGGGTGCCATCGTCAATGGTCCTCCGAAGAGGACCCAGCTCTGATCCCCCGGGGCGTTAGGCTCCAGGCAGGGAAAAGAGTATAGGAGTCCAAGCAGCCAAAACCACAAGGACCCCACTAAGGCCCATGCAGCCGAAACCACATGGCCTAACATCCTCGGAGGGACTGCCGAAACAGAACCCTCCTCTGTGAGGCTCCCCCGAAGGGAGACCCCATGAGAGCAGGTGAACTAAGCCAGAAGGCCATGTCCACCCACTCCCAAGACTTTCAGAGTCAGGCCCGAGGACCAGCACCCTACTCGCCACACTAAAAGTGCTCAGCACCAAACAAAAAAAAAGTGACAAAACAAGACAAACAGGGGGTAAAATAAAAAAGAAAGTGGGGGAAAAGGAAGGTGGGAATGGTGAGTGGAAAGTGGCCACTGTGCAATACAATGGCCGGCCCTCCGGCCAGGAACAAAAAATTCCTCTGGTCCTAGCCAAAAGGCTCGGCCCTAGAGGCAGGTGTTAAAAAGGTGTATGTGGAGATATGTGACCTAAGGTGCCACACGTTGAGTGCCCCTCAACACTCAGTGCAATGTATGGCACCCCTGGGCTGCCACTCCAGGGGCACTATCTCCACAGGCTTTTCAACGGATCCTGTGGCAGAGGTGCTTCTCTGACGTTCATTCAGAAGTGTCTGTGGCAGAGACACCCTTCTAAGTTCCCAGTGATACTCTGGCTGCCAGGTCAGTGAGAGAGGCCTGTCCAGGTACGCTATTCCGACTCAGGTTGGAGTGGCGAAAGAAATCTAAATGTGGTCGGAAGCAGGACTGTTTCCATATTTGAAAGCCTGAATCTGCTGTTCTTCTTCAAATTTTCGTCTATCCCCTTTCCAATCACCTGTTGACTGTTTTTAAAGAGCACATATAAAAGAGACATTTTACTTGCGGACATTCCTTTTATTGCTGTTATACCCTAGACACTTCATCAGAGCCATGAGGTAACACGCCATCCCATCATTTCTCAGCGGCTCCTCCGGGGGTGAGCGCTACACATGTCATGCGACTTGAGCTCCCAATGTCGGAGTGTTTGTCGGACAAGTGTGAACCTGGCCTAAATATCACCCTAGAATTAATCATCTGCCTGCTCACCGGAGAGGTGAGGAGGATTCTGGGAGGTCACATGACATTAGTGTTGTTCTTTCAATGCAGAGTTTTCCTCCGGTAAAGTCTGATGACTATTTTGCCATTACAGTGTCTTCACCTCATTCCCTGAAACATGAGAGAATCAATGAGCAGAAGATTCTAGAAGTCACCAAGAAGATCACTGAGCTGCTGACAGGAGAGGTGAGCGGTGCCGGGTAGGGTTGCCACCTCATCCCTTTAAAACAGAACACATATGAATTACACAGGTTCTGTGGCTGATTATGGTGGTAATTAAACTCACTCTGTGCCTAATCTGCATTAGCCTGAGCCTCAGAACCTGTGTAATTCATATGTGTTCTGTTTTAAAGGGATGAGGTGGCAACCCTAGTCTTGGGAATTCTGGGACATTATCCAGTAACAGACAAGGGATGTGTCTGGATGGTGACTGTATCATTGTGTGTGTCAGGTTCCTATAAGGTGTCAGGATGTCACTGTCTATTTCTCCATGGAGGAGTGGGAGTATTTAGAAGGACACAAGGATCTCTACAAGGACGTCATGATGGAGAATCAGCCGCCCCTCACATCACCGGGTAAGAGGAGACTTTATTGTAAAGGAGAGATACTCCATAGAAACAATGGGCCAGATTCTCAAAGAATCCCCGGCGGCGTATTGTTAGCCATTTACACTACGCCGCCGCAACGTACTTTATTCTCAAAGCACTTGCTCCGTAACTTGCGGCGGCGTAGTGTAAATGGCCCGGCGTATCCCCGTGTAAATCGAAGGGGGCGGCTTGTGTTTAAATTAAGCGCGCTCCCGCGCCGAACGTACTGCGCATGCGCCGTCCCAAAAACTTCCCGACGTGCATTGCGCAAAATGAAGTCGCAAGGACGTCATTGTATTAGACGTGTACGTAAATGGCGTCCAGCCCCATTCACGGACGTCTTACGCAAACTACGTTAAATTTTCAAATGGCGACGCGGGAACGATGGCAATACTTAACATAGGATGCGCCACCTTCGGGCTGCTTTATCTTTACGCCGCGCAAACCTTACGGAAACAACGTAAACTACGACGGGGCGGCGTAAAAACGTTCGGGAATCGGCGTATTAGGCTCATTTGCATAGGCAAATGAGAAAACAACGTTATGGCCACCTAGCGGCCGGCGTTGTCATTACATCTACGATCCGACGGTGTATCTATGCGTAAGTGATTCTAAGAATCACACGCATAGATACCCATTGAGATACGACGGTGTATCTGATATACACCGTCGTATCGCCTCTGAGAATCTGACCCAATGTATTCAGTCAGTGTGTGTGTTTCCTACAGATGGATCCAGTAATGGGAACCCACCAGAGAGATGTCCCCGTCCTCTGTATTCCCGGGATTCCACACAGGAAGGTCACACCATCCCTCACCATCATCAGGTAGGTGGGACTGAGAAACTAGAATTCAAATACATTGTAGAATTCTACGCTATGAGATATTATTCTACTATGTCATTTTTTTCTTTTTACAAATCCATTTTATCATATTTGGGGTTTAGAGTGAAGAACAAAAAGACATCAAAGTTGAGGTTAAAGTGGAAAAGGTAGAGATGTTTGGAGATCAGCAGTCTATGGAGGAGGGAGATCCTCTGTATTCCCGGGATTCCACACAGGAGGATCACACCATCCCCCACCATCATCAGGTAGGTGGGACTGGGCCTATAGAACTAAATATGTATTGTAAGCTGTGAGAGGACATTTCTATGTAGTCTCTTGTTTTAATGCTAATTTCTACATCTTTTGTAGCTCCTTTGAGCACCCTAAATTTTTATTCTATTTTTTTTTTTCTTTTCAATGAACCACTTGCCGACAGCCGCACGCTGATGTACGTCGACAGATTTGCGTACAGGTACGTCCATTTGAATCTGCTGCCCAGCGGGCGCGTGCCTCTTGAGTGCAGCCGCGGGTCCCTAGAACTCGATGTTCGTATGCACGTGGACCGGCATAAACACGGCATTCTGAATGGGATCCCATTCAGAAAACCGGGACGCTCAGCACGCCGTAGACATCGGTGTAGAGTTTTCTGCAAATATCTCATTAATCGTGTAGGGTAAGGAGATATTTATTGCACCTACAGATAAGACTTAATCTAGGTTTACCTGTAGGTGCAAGTTGTCAAAGTGGGTTTACAACCACTTTAATTTAAAAAATATATATGTTTTTTTTAATGATGTAGTAGGGAAAGCAGAGCTGCTGTCATTTGTGTCTTTTATATCTGCATTGAGTTGACTTTTTAATAGATGTTTTCTATTATTTTTGGGTTTAGGGTGTAGAACGGATAAATATAAAAGCTGAGGTTAAAGAAGAAGTAGAGACGTATGTGGGGGGTGATCAGCCTTGGGCGGAGGAGGTTGAGATGACTATGAAGGTTGAACAGGATGAAATGTCTTCACCTATCAACACAAGTAAGTATAGGCACTATGGAAGAAATGGGTCACAATCTCATTTTACTTCTGAGTATAAGCATTGTAGTTTTAAGTAAAAATGTTGGATCTTAAATGGTGATTTAAGGGTACCGTGGCACTAGACGAATACTACTGAGCAGCTGTGTCCATATATTTAGGCCCGCTGCAGAACAGAACCCTCTTAGAGACCACGCTTGGAACGTGCAATGCCTCAAAAAGTGAACAGGATGTCATTTTTCCACTTATCAACACAAGTATAGGCACTATGGAAGAAACAGGTCACAGTCTTATTTTACTTCCGAGTATAACGATTTCAAGTTTAAGGAAAAACTGTTGACAATTAATGTTGGAGGACAGTGGTGAAGGTTCTGTTGGCAGGGGTAGCTTGGCACTAAGCAAACACTATTAAGCGGCCGGGTTCCTAACTTAGGGCCCGCTGCAGAACCGAACCCTCCTAGAGAATGAGCCTGGAACCACAGTGAACAAGATGAAATTTCTCCACCTATTGACACACGTAAGTATAGGCACTATGGAAGAAACAGGTCACAGTCTCATTTTAGTTCCGAGTATAAAGATTATAGTTTATGGGAAAATGTTATATAATTAGCAGATCATCACCCCATCTCGTTGGCAGGTGCGAAAAGGTTAAATATACAGGATGTTTGCCTAGTAAGGAGGGTTTAATAGGCTATTTCTGCCGGCACATAGGGCTATGATGCTAATGCACATGAGGGGATTAGGGTGTGTCCAGGCACCTCTGACACACCCTGTGCACATGCTTATGAGGGAGGAGGAGCTAAAACTCCAGTTATTTATAAACTTACAATTTTATTTTTTTTCATATTTCTTTCCAACAGATGGATGTTATGTGAGGAATTCCTCGGAGAGACATCTTCTATTATCTGCTGATTGTAAGTCAGAAGATAATGTCATCACACAGGATCCTCCAGGAGGAAATCCAAATACACAAAATATACATCACAGACCTTCCTGTCCGGAGACATCAATGGATCCCTCTGATCAGGGGGAATCTTCTCATCAATCACATACTATGATTGTAAATATCCATGTAAGACCTCACACTGCAGATAGATCAACAGATCCTTCTAATCCCGAGGAATCTCCCTCACCCCATGAAGGAGATCACCGAGGTGACCATCTTTTCTCATGTTCACAGTGCGGGAAATCTTTCACTCGGAAAGATAATCTTGATAGACACCAGAAACGCCACAAGGTTGAGCATCCTTATTCCTGTTCAGACTGCGGGAAATCCTTCAGTGAAAAAGATTATCTTGTTAGACACCAGAGAATTCACACAGATGAGTGCTGTTATTCATCGTCAGAGTGCAGGAAATCTTTCACTCATCAAGAAAACTTTGTTAGACACAAGAGAATTCACACGGGTGAGCGTTCGTATTCATGTTCAGAGTGCGGGAAATCTTTCACTCATAAAGGAGGCCTTGCTAATCATCAGAGAATTCACACAGGTGAGCGCCCTTTTTCATGTTCAGAGTGCGGGAAATCTTTCAATCAGAAAGGAAACCTTGTTAAACATCAGAGAATTCACATGAATGAGCGCCCTTTTTCATGTTCAGAGTGCGGGAAATCTTTCCCTTTTAAAGGAAGCCTTGTTGAACATCAGAGAATTCACACGGGTGAGCTTCCTTATTCATGTTCAGAGTGTGGGAAATCTTTCACTTGTAAAGCAAGCCTAGTTGAACATCAGAGAATTCACACGGGGGAGCGTCCTTATTCATGTTCAGAGTGCGGAAAATCTTTTACTCGTAAAGGAGACCTTGTTAAACATCAGAGAATTCATACGGGTGTGCGTCCTTATTCATGTTCAGAGTGCGGGAAATCTTTCACTCATAAAGCAAGCCTTGTTGAACATCAGAGAATTCACACAGGTGAGCGTCCTTATTCATGTTCAGAGTGCAGGAAATCTTTCACTCATAAAGGAGGCCTTGTTAAACATCAGAGAATTCACACAGGTGAGCGTCCTTATTCATGTTCAGAGTGCGGGAAATCTTTCTGTAAGAAAGTTTATCTCGTAAAACACCAGAAAATCCAGTGTAGTGTGGGCATTGAAAGGAGAACTGCATTTAGTGTGGGTAGTGTTCTGGGGACAACTGCCAAAAAATAGTGAGAACAGTGGGGGGGGGAATCTATAGTAGAATGGGCGGACAGTGGGAGGTAGGGATTCTGTTAAAACATATAATTGCCCCATAGAGGTCCCCACAAAGGCATTAGGCAAAGGCACAGAATGCCGTTGATTGGTGGACTCTTGGACAACAGACAAAGCAGATTCCTGTGGTACCGGACAGAGGAATTGGAGCTGATGTTCCTGCACACAGCCTTGCTTTTTATCCATCTTGGTCATTCCTACTACCCATGCTGATTTCCAAGAATTCAACTGTATGTGTACTATTTTGTTCTCTCAATAAATCTATTTTGTCATGCTAATGAGGATTATATACTCCTGTTCTCTTGTTGTCAAAGACTGTAGTATGGATAGTGGAGGAGAGCAGTTGGAAAATGTAGTGTGGATGGCGGGTGAGATCTGTCGGAGAATGTAGTGTGGATGGTGGGAGGGGAGCTGTCAGAGAATGTAGCATGGATGGGGGAGGAGATCTGTCGGAGAATGTAGTGTGGATGGTGGAGGAGAGCTGTCGGAGAATGTAGTGTGGATGGTGGGAGGAGCGCTGTCGGAGAATGTAGTGTGGATGGTGGGAGGAGAGCTGTCGGAGAATGTAGTGTGGATGGTGGAGGAGAGCTATCGGAGAATGTAGTGTGTATGGTGGAGGAGAGCTATCGGAGAATGTAGTGTGGATGGTGGAGGAGAGCAGTCGGAGAATGTAGTGTGGATGGTGGAGGAGAGCTGTCGTGGAATGTAGTGTGGATGGTGGAGGAGAACTGTCGGAGAATGTAGTGTGGATGGTGGAGGAGAGCTGTCGGAGAATGTAGTGTGGATGGTGGGGGGAGAGCTGTCGGAGAATGTAGTGTGGATAGTGGAGGAGAGCAGTTGGAAAATGTAGTGTGGATGGCGGGTGAGATCTGTCAGAGAATGTAGTGTGGATGGTGGGAGGGGAGCTGTCAGAGAATGTAGCATGGATGGGGGAGGAGATCTGTCGGAGAATGTAGTGTGGATGGTGGAGGAGAGCTGTCGGAGAATGTAGTGTGGATGGTGGGAGGAGCGCTGTCGGAGAATGTAGTGTGGATGGTGGGAGGAGAGCTGTCGGAGAATGTAGTGTGGATGGTGGAGGAGAGCTATCGGAGAATGTAGTGTGTATGGTGGAGGAGAGCTATCGGAGAATGTAGTGTGGATGGTGGAGGAGAGCAGTCGGAGAATGTAGTGTGGATGGTGGAGGAGAGCTGTCGTGGAATGTAGTGTGGATGGTGGAGGAGATCTGTCGGAGAATGTAGTGTGGATGGTGGAGGGGAGCTGTCGGAGAATGTAGCGTGGATGGTGGGAGGAGAGCTGTCGGAGAATGTAGTGTGGATGGTGGAGGAGAGCTTTCGGAGAATGTAGTGTGGATGGTGGGGGAGAGCTGTCGGAGAATGTAGTGTGGATGGTGGGAGGAGAGCTGTAGGAGAGTGTAGTGTGGATGGTGGAGGAGAGCTGTCGGAGAATGTATCGTGGATGGTGGGAGGAGAGCTGTCGGAGAATGTAGTGTGGATGGTGGGAGGAGAGCTGTCGGAGAATGTAGTGTGGATGGTGGGAGAAGAGCTGTCGGAGAATGTAGAGTGGATGGTGGAGGAGAGCTGTCGGAGAATGTAATGTGGATGGTAGAGGAGAGCTGTTGGAGAATGTAGCATGGATGGTGGAGGAGAGCTTTGGAGAATGTAGTGTGGATGGTGGAGGTGAGCTGTTGGAAAATGTAGTGTGGATGGTGGAGGAGAGCTGTCGGAGAATGTAGTGTGGATGGTGGAGGTGAGCTGTTGGAGAATGTAGTGTGGATGGTGGAGGTGAGCTGTCGGAGAATGTAGTGTGGATGGTGGAGGAGAGCTGTTGGAGAATGTAGTGTGGATGGTGGAGATCTGTCTGAATATGTAGTGTGGATGGTGGGAGGAGAGCTGTCGGAGAATGTAGTGTGGATAGTGGGGGGGGGGGTGATTTATCTAGTTTTTTCCAATGCCTCCAAGTACTTTCTCCTTGACCTCTAGTGCGTATCCAGCTTCTGTGTGTCTCGTGATCTCAGCAGTTCCCAACAGGAAGAGTGTGAATGTAAAGACATGTAAGCGGGGAATCACACGTACTGACTTTATAAACCAGGCACCGTTTATTACCAGAGAGACGGTGGTAGAAAGAGTTTTTACAGCAGTAATACAAGTAGCTTCACTCCAAGCATGGAGGCACAGATACACAGCCCAGTCACATCTGATGTAAGCGGTAGTTGTATTTGTCAACACAATAGGCACTTTCCACTGACTGACACAGTATAAATCCAAGCACACAATACGTATCTTTAGAGGCTGACATGCACAAACGTTACCCGGTAACAATGGTATTTCTTCAGCAGAGTGATATATCAGAACACTCTCCCTACCTCCTCCTAACTCTCCCTCACAAGCGGGTTCTCTGTCTCTGTCTACACACACACACACACGTGCTCTCCCTTAAACATGGCTGGCCTTTCCTATATATGATATCCACACAAAAATGGCAGACCAAAAGTCCTGAGATTTGCTTGTCCTATAAGGTAGGGTTGCCACCTGTCCGGGATTCACCCGGACAGTACGGGTCTTGAATCCTCTGCCGGATTTTGTACTGTCTGTAACCCTGGACACATGAGTCAGGCAAGAAGAGGAACAGACCATTTAGACAGGAGGGATTGTAAAGAAAACACTGTGCCTGCAGTGTATGTTTGCAATCCTAAACTGCTTTTTGTCGCCCCCCCTCTCACCTGCCCCAGTCTCATGGTCCCTGTTATCTGACTCAACCCCCCTTCCCCCCTCCAATCACCAATGCGGTGGTGCGCTGAAAGAATCGGGAGGCGGAGCACACTGTAGCTCCTGTCGGGTAGGCCAAAGGAAGGAAGGGGGGAGGCGAGCTGAATTTCTTTCTGGGAGAAGTTTCTTTTGTGGATAGTTTCAAAGTTTCAGGGCTGGAGGATTTGTTCTTCAGGAGATGCAATGAAGGGTTAAGTTGATAGGAGACTAGGAGATAGTAAGTGTGGGGGAGGGGGAGTCTGCTGCCCAATCACATTTGACAGATGGCTAAGCCTGAACTGTCTGTGCAAACATCCCCAATTGTTCAGACCAGATCATGTAAAGTCATTTATTCATGTAACGCTGTGTGTATGTCATCTGATCACCTTCACATTATCTGGGTATACCGAGTGCCAGGAGCTGGATTACATAGATCTGTACTTAGTAGCACTATTGTATCAACTATTGTTGTATATGTTTTTAATGGATAAGCATAAGAGCGTTTTTTAATTATATACATCACTATCTGACCACTTCTTAGCCCCCATCTCCCCCCAGCCTACATCACCCTTAGACCACTTCATACAGACATCACTCAGAGCTGCTTCCTCCCCCTCCCCCAGCTGAGGGACATCATTCAGTGGTCACTTTCCTTCCCTTATCTTCCCAAAATCACTCCTTGGTCACCCCATAGACACTGCAAGAAATCCTTCCGCATTCTGCACCGATCATACCCTCCGCACTCCTCTCCCATACATACTACCCCCACCATACCCTCCGCACTCATCTCCCATACATACTGCCCCCACCATACCCTCCGCACTCCTCTCCCATACATACTGCCCCCACCATACCCTCCGCACTCCTCTCCCGTACATACTGCCCCCACCATACCCTCCGCACTCCTCTACTGTACATACTGCCCCCACTATACCCTCCACACTCCTCTCCTATACATACCTCCCCCACCATTCCCTCTACACTCCTCTCCTGTACATACCGCCCCACCATACCCTCCACACTCCTCTCCTGTACATACTGACCCCACCATACCCTCTACACGCCTCTCCTGTACATACTGCCCACTGTCATACCCTCTGCACTCTACTGTACATACTGCCCACTGTCATACCCTCTGCACTCCTCTACTGTAAATACTGCCCCCATGATACCCTCCACACTCTTCTCCTGTACATACTGCCCCCATGATACCCTCCACACTCTTCTCCTGTACATACTGCCCCCACCATACCCTCCACACTCCTCTCATGTACATACTACCCCCACCATACCCTCTGCACTCCTCTTCTGTACATACTGACCCCACCATACCCTCCACACTCCTCTCCTGTACATACTGCCCACTGTCATACCCTCCACACTCCTCTACTGTACATACTGCCCCCATGATACCCTCCACACTCCTCTCCTGTACATACTGCCCACTGTCATACCCTCCACACTCCTCTCCTGTATATACTGCCCCTATCATACCCTCCACACTCCTCTACTGTACATACCACCCTCATCATACCCTCCACACTCTACTGTACATACCGCCCTCATCATACCCTCCACACTCCTCTCCTGTACATACTGCCCTCTTTATACCCTCCACACTCCTCTCCTGTACATACTGCCCCCATTATACCCTCCACACTCCTCTCCTGTACATACTGCCCCCAATATATCCCCTACACTCCTCTACTGCATATACTGCCCCCGCCATACCGTCCACACTCCTCTCCTGTATATACTGTCCCATCTTACCCTCTGCACTCCTCTCCTGCAGAATCACATGTAAAGGGGAACAAACCCTGGCATTCAGATCTAAAGGAGAACTCTGTTGAATCTGATGTAAAGGGTGACTCTTGTGATTAGGAATGTTATTTAATCACAAAAATATATGTACAGCGTATACTACTTAAAACATTTTTCAGCTGTGCATTGCTTTGTACGGAGATAATAAATGTAATGTACTACAAAAAATATATATAGGCGTGCGCTGCTAATGTGTTCGGGTTTGGCTTGACGAAAAGGTGGCAACCCTACTATCAGGACACCAGGCTTCTCCAAAATGGTGTTGGAGACAATTCTAGAGGCCAAATAGCTCTGAACATATATACACAAAATCATATCAAATTGGCTGAAAAGTGAGTATATAAACTTGCTAACCCACTTCCTCTTGCAGCCAGCTAAGCGGCCCTGCACTACGGCTTCCTACAGACACAGGAAGTGATGCCACAGCTGGGGAGGAAGTGATGTCAGGTGGTAAAAGGAAGTGAGGTATCTTATGAACAGGAAGTGATGTAGGGTAAAACAGGAAGTTCCGGGTGAAAGGTGAGTCAGAAAGAAGTATAGAAGACGTTGAACGTGGCAGCATTGGAGGTAATAAGATTTTATTTTATATTTACACCCAGTAACCTCCCATTATGTCCGTCCTCTTCCTCCATAGTCACTGTGATGTCTTTTATCTCTAGCAGATGATGATAAACACATATATAGTGTATATTATAGTTAATACAGTAACTGTATTGTCTGCAAACTGTTGGCACTTTATAAATCATGTATAATAATGATATAACACAGATATTACCTATATACTGTATAGAGTCATATATTCCACTATATGGAAATATGATGTCTTTATAAATAGAACTTATTAATAACATTAAGATCCCCCCCCCCCATGACCAGGCCATTGTTTGCGATACAGCACTATGTTACTTTAACTGAAAATTGCACCACTGTACCTAAACAAAACGTGTCTTTTTTTTTTCTCATAAGTAGAGCTTTCTTTTGGTGGTATCTACGTTTTTTCTTTTTTTTTTTGCGTTATAAACAAAAAAAGACCGACAATTTTGAAAAAATAATATACATTTTTTTTTTTACTTTCTGCTATAAAACATCCAATAAAAAAAAAATCAAATCTCTTCATCAATTTAGGCCAATATGTATTCTGTTACACACAGTGTTTTTGGTAAATATGGATTGGTTTGCGCAAAAGTTATAGCGTCTACAAACTATGGGGTATTTGGTTTTTTTTAAACTAAAAATGGCGGTGATCAGCGACTGCAATATTGCGCCGGATAGTCTGAACACTAACTGACACTTTTTGGGGACAAGTGACACTAATACAATGATCAGTGCTAAAAAAATATGCATTGTCCTTGGATGATATGACACTGACTGGGAAGGGGTTAACGGGTTAAATGTGTGCCAATCAAAACAATCCCAGTGCGAGATAAATTCTTTTTACTGCTGCTGTAATCACCATGTCGGATGTCACAAATCGAATGGTTAGGACAAGGTAGCACATTATATTTTTATATATATATATATATATATATATATATATATATATATATATTATAAAAAATTATTACTGTACTAAATACTATATATACACATAGCAATAGGGTACAGCGGTACTATATATATATATATATATATATATATATATATATATATATATATATTTATTACAAACCCTCTCTTTGAAGAAACCTAACATTTGATTTTGCCTAATAACTTTTGTTAGCTAGTAAAGAATATCAATCAATTTCAACTCCAATCTCCTTTATCTTGTTGCTGCTAGACCGCCCTTACTGAATCCATGCTGGGGCTTGTAGTTCCCCCATCCTCTGGAGAGACACAAGTTGGCAGTTGCTGTGTTGAACCCTGCCTCTTGGGTCTGCCTGTCACCCAGGGTTGTAATATACATGGCATGGACTCGCCTGTGTATTACACCAGGAGGATGGAGAGGTGATCGGGAATAACATCCCACAGAGTCTCCTCCTATCACATCCACGCCGCATGGATTGCTCCTCACAGGCGCGCGGAAAGGCAGTTGACGTCATCTGATGTGATGTCAACTCCCTGCTTGCGCCTCCACGTACGGCTCAATTTGTACTCTGCCCATGGCCCCGCCCCCCAACAAGCTGCTGGTCGGCCTAGCCAGGAGGAGATGCTGTGAGATGTCATTCCCCAGTCACTAGGCCCAGCCACTACCATGCCGTAGCTAGCGCTCCGCGGGACAGATTAAAAGGTCCGTGGCCCGTAGTTTGCCCAGTCCTGGTTTAGGCCGATACATATTCTTCTACATATTTCCGGTAAAAAATTGTTTATAGCATCTACAAAATAGGGGATAGTTTTAATGCATTTTTATTATTTTTTTAAGTAATGGCGGCGATCAGCGATTTTTATTGTGACTGCGACATTATGACGGACACATCGGACACTTTTGACACCATTTTGGGACCATTGTCATTTTTTACAGCGATCGGTGCTCTACAAATGCACTGATTACTGTAAAAATGACACTGGCAGTGAAGGGGTTAACCTGTAGGGGGTGCTGAAGGGGTTAAGTGTGACCTAGGGAGTGCTTCTTACTGTGTGGGGGCGTGGCTTGGCGTGACACATCACTGATCGTCATTCCTGATGACAGGAAACAGACGATCAGTGACAGTGTCAGCTAGGAGGAATACACTTACCTCTCCCCGTTCTTCAACTCCTGTGACCCGATCGCGGGACACCGGCAGCGATTGGGTCACGCGGGCGCGGTCACAGAGCTTCTAACAGGGTCGCAAACACGGCCCATGGCTTGCAACTTAAAGGGGATGTATATAAACGCCCATATGCGCAGCCGTGCTATTTTGTCGACGTATTTAGTCGTGCGGCTGTCGGCAAGCTGCTAAATAACACCAAAAGAAAGTTATATTTGTGTAAAAATAAAATAATAATAAAAATTTAGTAGAGTGTTGCATGACAGCGCAATAGTCATCCAAAGTGCGAAAGCTCTGAAAGCTGAAACCTGGCCTGGGCAGGAAGGGGCTAAAAATGCCCAATAGGCAAGTAGTTAAAGAGGAAGTAAACCCTCTAACTTTTTTTTTTTTTTTAAACCCTGCAAGAAAAAGGCATAATGAGCTAGTATGCATAGCATACTGGCTCATCATATGGCACTTACCTGAAAACGAAGCCCCCAAAGTGATCCTTGTTCCCCTTCCGCTGCCATGTCCCTCGGAGCTTCTTCCTGGTATCGCCACTCCGACGCTGTGAGCTGTGATTGGCTGGAGCGGCAACGATGTCACTCGTGCGCGTGGGACCGGCATAATCTAATCCTGGCTATCCGAATGGGATCCCATTCAGAATACCGGAACGCTCAGCGCGCCGTAGACATTGGTGTAGAGTTTTCTGCAAATATCTCCTTAACCATGTAGGTTAATGAGATATTTCTTGCACCTACAGGTAAGACTTAATATAGGCTTACCTGTAGGTGCAAGTTGTCAAAGTGGGTTTACAACCACTTTAATTTAAAAAATAAAATACATTTTTTAATAATGAAGTAGGGAAAGCAGAGCTGCTGTCATTTGTGTCTTTTATATCTGCATTGAGTTGACTTTTTAATAGATGTTTTCTATTATTTTGGTGTAGGGTGAAGAACAGATAAATATAAAAGCTGAGGTTAAAAGGGAAGAAGTAGAGACGTATGTGGGGGCTGATCAGCCAACCGCGGAGGAGGTTGGGATGACAATGAAGAGTAAACAGGATGAAATGTCTCCGCCTATCAACACAAGTAAATATAGGCACTGTGGAAGAAACGGGTCACAATATCATTTTACTTCTGAGTATAAGCATTGTAGTTTTAAGTAAAAATGTTGGATCTTAAATGGTGATTTACGGGTAACGTGGCACTAGACGAATACTACTGAGCAGCTATGTCCATATATTTGGGCCCGCTGCAGAACAGAACCCTCTTAGAGACCACACTTGGAACCAAGGTGTGCAAGGCCTCAAAAAGTGAACAGGATGACATTTTTCAACTTAACAACACAAGTATAGGCACTATGGAAGAAACAGGTCACAGTCTCATTTTACTTCAGAATATAACGATTTCAAGTTTAAGGAAAAACTGTTGACAATTAATGTTGGAGGACAGTGGTGAAGGTTCTGTTGGCAGGGGTAACTTGGCACTAGGCAAACACTATTAAGCGGCCGGGTTCCTAACTTCGGGCCCGCTGCAGAACAGAACCCTCCTAGAGAACAAGCCTGGAACCACAGTGAACAGGATGAAATTTCTCCACCTATTAACACACGTAAGTATAGGCACTATGGAAGAAACGGGTCACAGTCTCATTTTAGTTCTGAGTATAAAGATTTTAGTTTACGGGAAAATGTTATACAATTAGCAGATCATCACCCCATCCCGTTGGCAGGTGGGAAAAGGTTAAATATACAGGATGTTTGTCTAGTAAGGAGGGTGTAATACATGGGTCTTCAAACTATGGCCCTCCAGGTGTTCAGGAACTACAATTCCCATCATGCCTAGTCATGTCTGTGAATGTCAGAGTTTTACAATGCCTCATGGGAAGTGTAGTTCCGCAACAGCTGGAGGGCCGTATTTTGAGGATCCCTGGTGTAATAGGTTATTTCTGCCGGCACATAGGGCGATGATGCTAATGTACATGGGGTGATTAGGGTGTGTCCAGGCACTTCCGGCACAGCATGTGCACATGATTATGAGGAAGGTAAAGCTAAAACTCCAGTTATTTATAAACTTACAATTTATTTTTTTCACATTTCTTCCCAACAGATGGATGTGATGTGAGGAATTCCTCGGAGAGACATCTTCTATTATCTGCTGATTGTAAGTCAGAAGATAATGTCATCACACAGGATCCTCCAGGAGGAAATCCAAATACACAAAATATACATCACAGACCTTCCTGTCCGGAGACATCAATGGATCCCTCTGATCAGGGGGAATCTTCTCATCAATCACATACTATGATTGTAAATATCCATGTAAGATCTCACACTGCAGATAGATCAACAGATCCTTCTAATCCCGAGGAATCTTCCTCACCCCATGAAGGAGATCATGGAGGTGACAATCTATTCTCATGTTCAGAGTGCGAGAAATCTTTCACTCAAAAAGCACACCTTGTTACACATATTAGAATTCACACAGGGGAACTTCCTTATTCATGTTCAGAGTGTGGGAAATCTTTCTCTCAGAAAAATAATCTTTATAGACACCAGAAACGCCACACGGGTGAGCGTCCTTATTCATGTTCAGACTGCGGGAAATCCTTCAGTGAAAAAGATTATCTTGTTAGACATCAGAGATATCACATGGATGAGCGTCCCTATTCATGTTCAGAGTGTGGGAAATCTTACACTCAAAAAGCAGCCCTTGTTGCACATTTTAGAATGCACACAGGCGAACGTCCTTATTCATGTTCAGAGTGCGGGAAATCTTTCAGTCAGAAAGGGGCCCTTGTTAAACACCAGAGAATTCACACAGGTGAGCGCTGTTATTCATCTTCTGAGTGCGGGAAATCTTTCACTCATCAAGGAACCCTTGATAGACACCAGAGAATTCACATGGGTGAGCGTTCGTATTCATGCTCAGAGTGCGGGAAATCTTTCACTCATAAAGGAAGCCTTGTTGAACATCAGAGAATTCACACGGGTGAGCGTCCTTATTCATGTTCAGAGTGCGGGAAATCTTTCACTCATAAAGGAGACCTTGTTAAACATCAGAGAATTCATACAGGTGTGCGTCCTTATTCATGTTCAGAGTGTGGGAAATCTTTCACTCATAAAGGAGACCTTACTAAACATCAGAGAATTCACACAGGCGTGCGTCCTTATTCATGTTCAGAGTGCAGGAAATCTTTTATTCTTAAAGGAAGCCTTGTTGAACACCAGAAAATTCACACAGGTGAGCGTCCTTATTCATGTTCAGAGTGCGGGAAATGTTTCACTCAAAAAGGAAAACTTGCTGAACACCAGAGAATTCACACAGGTGAGCGTCCTTATTCATGTTCAGAGTGCGGGAAATGTTTCACTCAGAAAGGAAAACTTGCTGAACACCAGAAAATTCACACGGGTGAGTGTCCTTATTCATGTTCAGAGTGCGGGAAATGTTTCACTCAGAAAGGAAAACTTGCTAAACACCAGAGGATTCACACGGGTGAGCGTCCTTATTCATGTTCAGAGTGTGGGAAATGTTTCACTCAGAAAGGAAGACTTGCTGAACATCAGACAATTCACACGGGTGAGCGTCCTTATTCATGTTCAGAGTGCGGGAAATGTTTCACTCAGAAAGGAAACCTTGCTGAACACCAGAGAATTCACACGGGTGAGCGTCCTTATTCATGTTCAGAGTGCGGGAAATCTTTCTGGAAGAAAGATTATCTTGCAAAACACCAGAAAATCCAGTGTAGTGTGGGCATTGGAAGGAAAACTGTATGTAGTGTGGGTAGTGTGCTGGGGACAACTGCCAAAAAATAGTGAGGACAGTGGGGGGGGATCTACCGTAGAATTGGTGGACAGTGGGAAGTAGGGATTTTTTAAAAACATATTACTGCCCCGTAGAGGTCACCACAAAGGCATTAGGCAAAGGCACAGAATGCCGTTGATTGGCAGACTTTTTAACAACACTCAAAGCAGATTCCTGTAATACCAGCCAGAGGAATTGGAGCTGATGTTCCTGCACACAGTCTTGCTTTTTATCCATCTTGGACATTTCTACTACCCATGCTGATTTTCAAGAAATTAACTGTATGTGTGCTTTTTTGTTCTCTCAATAAATATATTTTGTCATGGTAATGAGGATTATATACTCCTGTTTTCTTGTTGTCAGAGACTGTATTATGGATAGTGGAGGAGAGCTGTCGGAGAATATAGTGTGGATGGTGGAGGAGAGCTGTCGGAGAATGTAGTGTGGATGGTGGGAAAAGAGCTGTGGGAGAATGTAGTGTGAATGATGGAGGAGAGCTGTCGGAGAATGTAGTGTGTATGGTGGAGGAGAGCTGTCGGAGAATGTAGTGTGGATGGTGGAGGAGAGCTGTCGGAGAATGTAGTGTGGATGGTGGAGGAGAGCTGTCGGAGAATGTAGTGTGGATGATGGAGGAGATCTGTCGGAGAATGTAGTGTGGATGGTGGAGGAGAGCTGTTGGAGAATGTAGTGTGGATGGTGGAGGAGGTCTGTCGGAGAATGTAGTGTGGATGGTGGAAGAGATCTGTCGGAGAATGTAGTGTGGATGGTGGAGGAGAGATGTCGGAGAATGTAGTGTGGATGGTGGAGGAGAGCTGTCGGAGAATGTAGTGTGGATGGTGGAGGAGATCTGTCGGAGAATGTAGTGTGGATGGTGGGAGGAGAGCTGTCGGAGAATGTAGTGTGGATGGTGGAGGAGAGCTGTCGGAGAATGTAGTGTGGATGGTGGAGGAGAGCTGTCGGAGAATATAGTGTGGATGGTGGAGGAGAGCTGTCGGAGAATGTAGTGTGGATGGTGGGAAAAGAGCTGTGGGAGAATGTAGTGTGGATGATGGAGGAGAGCTGTCGGAGAATGTAGTGTGTATGGTGGAGGAGAGCTGTCGGAGAATGTAGTGTGGATGGTGGAGGAGAGCTGTCGGAGAATGTAGTGTGGATGATGGAGGAGATCTGTCGGAGAATGTAGTGTGGATGGTGGAGGAGAGCTGTTGGAGAATGTAGTGTGGATGGTGGAGGAGGTCTGTCGGAGAATGTAGTGTGGATGGTGGAAGAGATCTGTCGGAGAATGTAGTGTGGATGGTGGAGGAGAGCTGTCGGAGAATGTAGTGGAGATGGTGGGAGGAGAGCTGTCGGGGAATGTAGTGTGGATGGTGGAGGAGAGATGTCGGAGAATGTAGTGTGGATGGTGGGAGGAGGTCTGTCGGAGAATGTAGTGTGGATGGTGGAAGAGATCTGTCGGAGAATGTAGTGTGGATGGTGGAGGAGAACTGTCGGAGAATGTAGTGTGGATGGTGGGAGGAGAGATGTCGGAGAATGTAGTGTGGGTGGTGGGAGGAGATCTGTCGGAGAATGTAGTGTGGATGGTGGAGGAGAGCTGTCG